>LR738713.1:178156467-178218639 GCA_902687465.1 Secale cereale | reverse complement strand
CCTCGAGCGGGAGGGCTTCTCATGCCCGAGCCCTGCCTTGTACCCCTCGTCCTCGACCTTCCGCCGCCGTCGAGCGCTACCGCAGCAGCAGCTCCAGGCTGGCTCCCTCACCCCACGCCCGTGTCTCTTCTCCATTCCTTCGCGTCTCTATCCCCGTCTCATCTCTCTGCTCCCTCTCTCTCGCAGGGAACGCAGAGGCACTTGGAGCTTCAAGTCCGTCAGCCCGCCTCCGCTTGGATCCGGCAGGGAACGGGACCCCAGCCACCTCGGACCCCGACGCCAAGCGTCGCCGCCTCCAGACGCCCCTGCGGCATCAACCTGCTGCCCCAGCGCCCTGCGTCCTCTGCTTCGTCCAGGACGACGCGCCCCGGCCTCCACATCGATCGAGCCATGACCGAGCCCCGAGCCAAGACCGCCTCTCGCCTGGATCCGTCAAGCACCGCCAGCTCCTGCTGTTATCATGTCGAGCCTCGCCATGTCTCCAACCGCGGTGACCGGCGCTTTCGCACCCCTGCTTCCCCTGCATCAAGGACGAGCGCCTCGCGTTGACCTGCCTCTGGGTCGCAGCTAGCAAGCGTGGCCCAGCTCCTCCAAGCCGGCCTGCCTTGGCATCTACCTCCGTCCGGCCCAGCACCAGATCTGGCCCAAATGGCTCAATGTGAGCACCACCCAGATCTGTTCCAGATTCAGCCCACTATGTGTTTTTTTGCCAGGACGACTTTCCTTTTAACCAGGGAATTACTGTTTTATAGTTTGGCCCCTAGTGTTCATGCATTTAATAACATAACAACTATGCATTACTGGTAAAAACTTTATATATGAAAATTGCTTAGAATTTTGTGTAGATTAATAATAACCAACTTTAATATTTGTTTAAAATGTTTATCTTGATGTTTGTTTAAATTTGTGTAAATAACATTCTAAAATGGTTTATTTTGTAACTAAATAACCGTAGCTCCAAATTTAATAAACTATATATGTAAATGGGGTGGGAAAATGTGTAGAATAACATGGTGCACTTTGTTTTGTTGTTTAACAACATTAAAATATGGTAATAAGCAGAACTGTACCAAATTCAAAATATGCACATGGGGATTTTCCAGAATTATTGTTTATTGTTTCCGGCCCTATTTAAATTGCCTAGATAGGTAGTTTAATTGTGCTTCACCTCTTGCCACGTTAAAGAACATTTAATATTGTTGTCTACATAAACGAGAGTCAACTAAATACTTGGATGTGGTGTTTTGTGAATATGCATCTCGTTGCATATTGAGCTCCACTTAAATTGTAGTGTTGTTTGTTGCACTTTGCCATACCATGTCTATTTAAACTGGACATACATCATACTTGATTTTGCATCATGCCATGGTTATTATATGTGTGTTTACCATATTGTTTGCTTCTCTCGTTAGCTTCGGTTTCGTTTCGGAGTTGTGAGAATTCATTCAACTATGACCGTTTGTCTTCTTCATGGACTCGTTCTTCTTACTTGCGGGATTCTAGGCAAGATGACCATTCCTTGATGTCACCTCTATTGTTGCTATGCTAGATGCCTCACTCTATTTGTTTATCGCGATACCTATCCTTTTGCATGTCAGCCCCACTTTGCCATGAAACCTCTAACTACCCTTCCCAGCAAACCGTTGTTTGGCTAAGTACGCTTTTGCTCATGCCCCCTCTTATAGCGTTGCTAGTTGCAGGTGAAGATGAAGTTTTGCTCCATGTGGATTGGGTTTTTGGGCATAACACAATATCTATTATTACCTTAATGCACCTTATATACTTGGCAATGGTGGAAGGCTTGGCCTTTTGCTCGGTGTTTTGTTCCACTCATGCCGCCTTAAGAACTGATAAACCGGTGTTATGTTCCTTAATTTTACGTTCCTCACGCGGTTGGGAATATGGGGACCCCTTGACAGTTCGCTTTGAATAAAACTCCTCCAGCAAGGCCCAACCTTGGTTTTACCATTTGCCTAATAACAACTAAAATTTTCATAGGGACTAGCTACCCCGAGGCCTTAATTAACAACCCGGGTGAGTGCTCCTCATGAGTGTTGGTCCAAACTAGAGCCACTTGCGGTGCCACCCAGTTTAGTGGGGTCTTCGGTTGCCGTACGTACTGCTCATCCGATCGTGGCCTGAGATGAGATACGCACGTCTCCTATCAGGGTGTCGGCACGTCGGGAGGTCTTGCTGGACTTGTTTTACCATTGTCGAAATATCTTGTACACCGGGATTCCGAGTCTGATCGGGTCATCCCTAAGAAAAGGGGTTTTTATCCTCTGTTGATCGTGAGCTTGTGATGGGCTAAGTTGGGACACCCCTGCGGGGTTATAATCTTTCGAAATCCGTGCCTGGGCTATGTGGCGGATGGGAATTTGTTAATATCCGGTTGTAGACAACTTGACACAAAACCTCAAACATCATACACTACCGTGTGAGTAGTTGTGATAGTCTCTTTTCGAGGGAGTTTAGGAAGAGAACACGGCTGGGTTATGGATGACTCGTAGGTATACAGGATTATTTAGTGATCATGATTTAGCTCAAGACCGATGGCTTTCACTTATCTTCTCAGTCTGCTGAACGTAAGCTAGCCACCTCATCTACGGTTAGCGCTTGCAGCAGCTGTGACGCCCCCGATTTGACCGTACACTAATCATGCACGCAAACGTGTACGACCAAGATCAGGGACTCACTAGAAGATATCACAACACAACTCTAGACACAAATAAAATAATACAAGCTTTATATTACAAGCCAGGGGCCTCGTGGGCTCGAATACACAAGAGTTAGTGGAAGCAATAATATCTAAGTACAGACATAAGTTAAACAAGTTTGCCCTAAGAAGTCTAGCACAAAACATCAACGATCGAAAAGGCAGGGCCTCCTGCCTGGGACCTCCTAACTACTCCTGGTCGTCGGCGGTCTGCACGTAGTAGTAGCCTCCATTGGGGTAGTAGCAGTCATCAAAGGTGGCTTCTGGCTCCTGGACTCCACCATCTGGTTGAATCAACCAGAAAGAAGAAAGAAGGGGGGTAAGAGGAAGCAAAGCAACCATGAGTACTCATCCAAAGTACTCGCAAGCAAGGATCTACACTACATATGCATCGGTATCAATGAAAAGGATAGTATCTGTGGACTAAGTTGTAGAATGCCAGAATAAGAGGGGGAGAAGCTAGTCCTATCGAAGACTAGCATCTTCTGGAAACCACCGTCTTGCAGCAACAGGGGAGGAGTAGATTAGTATAACATAAGTCATATTTATGTTGTTGTTTCAACGCTCCGGGATCCTTTCTCGACTCCCGAAGCAACATATCCAAATCATGCCTCAGCATCCAGTTCTAGTTGTAGCGATCGAGATACAACTCCAAGTGTCCGTTACCGTAGGACAGGCTATCGATAGATGTTTTCTTCCCTGCAGGGGTGCACCACCTTAGCCACCACGCTTGCTTAACTCCGGCCGGACACACCATCAGGTCATGCCCGCCCTCAGCCAAACAATACGCCGCAACCCGACCTAGGCTTAATAGAGAGGTCATGCACGCTGGACTAAACCCTATGCCCGAGGGGTCATGGACCAATCGCCCCGGGAACTCCTGTATGTTGCATACACGGCCTGTGAGCAGACCTAGCTACCTCCTTAAAAAGGTAGGTGCATAACCAGTCCAACCCGACGCGCGTCGCTCAGTCGCAATGACGTCAGTTAAGCTTCGGCTGATGCATACGACGCAGAACGCCCATACTATGCCCACGTGATGGTTAGCGCTATTAGGCGAGAGGCCCCTTGGATCAAATATCCAAACCGTTTAGTGTCTTGGGAACGCGCGGTAACGAGCAGAGACTCACGATCATGTGACCCCATTGCCCCGTCTTGAGGACTTGCGGCAAGGGCGAGTGCCCGGCCACGCCTCGTATTTATCTCGCGGGTACCTTCCAGGTCAACCCGACTACACATCACTCACAATTAAGCTCGCGTGGGTACCCCTCAGGGTCGACCCGTCTTTAGTAACAAAGTTCAGTGTAAAGTCATAGTAACCATAGTAATTGTGTGTCTAACACCAAAGGGAAAACCTGAGGAAATCACCCTCGATGGAATTCCACCTGATGTTTATCGTCAAGGTGAACGAAAGAGGAGTCACCCTCGAGGTCCACTCTTGAGAAGTTGCAGGACAGTGTCGTTTTTGGGAATGGAGAAGGAGGAAATCACCCTCGATGGCCATAACCGATGAACTAACCTACAAGGTTAACATCAGAAGTGCTGATGAGATCTCACCCTCGGCACTCGATAGTAACCTAGTAGTGTCGAACAACTAAGGGGAAAGTGATGTGTGGTGTCGAGTCCTGGTCTTCGATCCCGTTGATTGGGTCTTCTGATAATCCAGCGTGGCAGACATGACAAAGTGGGGGAGGGGTCTCTGATGGATCTCTAACCAGCCTATACTAAGCAGTTTAGTATAAACATGTAAGGTATGAAATCAGATATCAACAACAGGCTATGCATCAGAATAGGATCATACAAAAAGCAGTAGCAGTTCTAATGAAGCATAAGAGAGAAGAGAGTGGGCGATATCGGAATGATCAAGGGGAGTTGGCTTGCCTGGTTGCTCGGACGAGAAGGAAGGGTCGTTGTTGATGGAGTCGATCACCGAGGTAGCATCAGTCTCGAGGTCTACCGGCGAGAAGAAGGGGAAGAAACAATATATACATAGCACACACATGCAACAAAGAAGTACGACATGTCAACACGCAGTGCTAGGGTGCTCTAAGGCGGTGCTACACGATACCGGCGAAGGGGGGTAACATCCGGGAAAGTCTCCCCGGTGTTTCGTGTTTTCGAACAGATGAAACGAGGTGAAAAGTTACAGGTTCGCTATGCTAGGAGCATGTGGCAGACGAACGGGCCGCGTATTCAAATTCGTCTCGTTGTTCTGAGGAATTTTCATATATAAAACTTTTTCATCCGAGTTACAGATTATTTTATATGATTTTCCAAAGTTTAAAGCATTTTCTGGAATTTATTTAATTTATTTAAATCAACATTATCTAGAATAGTGAAAGGTGATGCCGGGATGACATCACTATGAGATCAGCAGGTCAAACCCAGTTGACCACAGTCAAACCAAACGTGTGGGGCTGTGCTGTCATAGACTAGTAGCTAATCAACATTTTATTAGCTAATTAGTTAATTAGGTTATTTAAACAATATTAATTAAGTTAATTAATTACCTATTTAATTAATTAACCAACTAAATAATTTTATATTTAATTTTTCTAAACCTTTTTTATTAATATTTTCATTCATTTTTTAAAGGGGGCTGGGCCCTTGGGCCCGCTGGCAGTGGCTTGAGGCCAGCGGGGCGGGCGTTGACGGGTGTGGGCGGGCGTACCCGCCCGATTGGGCGCCTAGGCATGGGCGAGGCTGCGGGGCACCGGCAGCCTCAGTGGGGGGGGCGACGGCCAAAGGCGGTGGCGGGCGCCGCGCCAGTAGAGGGCGGTGGCGGGCGCCGCGCCAGTAGAGGGCGGTGGCGGGCGCCGCGCCGGCAGAGGGCGGCGCCGGAGGTGGGGGCCTTTGCGGGCCGGGCGCGCGGGCAAGGAGGCGCAGCGTGCGGCGGCATGGATGCTGGGTGGCGCCGGCGAGGCGAGCGGCAGGCGGCGATAGTAGAAGCAGCATCGGCAGCAGCGTGGCGAGCCACAAGCGAGGCGAGGCCAGGACGCGCGAGCGCGGGCTCCGGATGCAGCGGGCGCGGGCGACAGTCTACGACGACGGACGACGGGATTCAGTCGGGGTAGGGGAACGGAGTGAGGATCTCACCGCGAGGTGGTTGGTGTCTTCGGGAAAGTTGGGGAGGCGCTGGTGTAGCGGGACGGTGACGAGGCGGTGGCAGGGCGACGGGAAGAAGACGAGGCAGTGGCGTCGATGCAGGCCCGACCCGGGCCCATTCGGGTCAGCACATGGAATATGCTGGCAAATTCACACTGTAATGATAATGATGAACAAGCCTACAACTACATGCATATTTGGCTGGTGGAGGCTGTAAGGTTAAAGTTTTTGCGTAAAGCCAATTTTTTCCTACTTCAAAGGAATGCATTTTAATTAACTATCATGGTAGTTGAAACATTGTTGAGAAGATAGACATCCTCTCAACCCCAATTAAAAATCATCATTTAATCCAACAATATTAAATTAGAGTAACATGATGAGATTCACATGAAAATCTAGGTACTAGATACTCAAGACGTCCATAACCGGGGACACGGCTAATCATGATCAGTTACACTCTGCAGAGGTTTGTGCACTTTTCCCACAAGACTCGATCGCCTCCGTTTGGTTTCTCGCACTATATGGTGTTTGAGAAACGGATGACCGAGACATAGTCTTTCAGAAGCGCTAGCACCTTACGATCGGGCGGACCGTACCAACCTACAACCCCCTACATCTGCTAGTCCACCACTGTAAAAGTTCGCACAACTTACTCATACTATGCTAGAGCCCATAATAGCATTGTGGCTGCACACGGAAGTTTCTAGTATGAATAATCTCATGATCCCTTTGAGCCTGGGTGGCGGTCCAAAAGAAAAATAGGCAATCCTGGAATACCCAGATGCCTCAATCCACCCAAATGTGTATTAATGTTGCCACCTTAAGTTGAACCATTAATTAAACAATCTCACATCTGTCATGGATTTCACTCACCCAATCCACGTCTACGAGCATAGCATGTCCTAGCAGCAAACGTAGAAGTAACTCCCAGGGGTTTGAAAAATGATGCAGGTAATAGGTTCTACCTCAATCTACTTCCCAGTCCCACAAGTTAAGTTATCCTACTGATGCAATGTGTTTGAGGATATAACTAATGCAATGAAAACTAGGTATTTGGAAAATATGATCAAAGTGTGAACTTGCCTGCAATGTTGATGAAGACGATTCGCACTCAAAACTCTTGATAGATCTACTCGTCACACTCCGGTCAATCTATCGTAAGCAAGCAATAGTAACCACACATAAGCAATCACTCAGAAAGACCGGACAGAATGAATAAACACTTCGGAAAACTTCGAAAACACACGAATGAATCTTGAAACACAAAACAATTTCCAACAGTACCAAAATTATGTGAATTTGGCCTTATCGGAAAGTTTAGGTCAAGAGCTTCGATTTGCAAAAGGAATCAACTCAAACGGAGCTACGAAACTCAAGTTATGATCAAAACAAGTTTGAATCTAAAACTAGTTGAATTCAAATTTTAAAATTTTCAAAATCATGTTCAAGTTGTATTACTGGAAAGAGGGGATCATAACGAAGACGTGGGCGTTGGTTTCGTTGGATTTGGACCAACTGGTAAAAAGTTGTGGCCGTTTGAAGTTTAGGGCTAATCTGTAATATTAATAATTACAGACAAGTCCCTGGCCGAAATTAAAAGAAAAAGAAAAAGCTAAAGAGCGAACGCTTGCTATTAGGGCCTAACCAGTGAACGTTCACTGTATAACTAAACCCTAAAAAACCGATCTAAAACTAAAAACTAACTAAACAGAAAAAACGAGGCGGTTTATACCTAACGGTTTTCCCGACGAAAACCGGGTTTCAGGGATCGAACCGGTCGGTTTGAAGAGTTGCTAGCTCCGGCGATGTTTTGGCCGGCGGCAAAGCGGCAGTGCGGCGGCGGTGGCGCAGAAGAGCGCGGCGGCGGGGCAGCGAGGCGCGGAGGCGGGTGGAGTGCGGCGGCGGCGTTGCGCGGAGCGGCGGCAACAGGAGCGGCGAGCAAGGGCAGCGGCGGCGACGGCAAAGTGCGCGACGGCGGCGATTGCGTCAGGCGGCGGCGGCGCGATGAGATGTGCGGCGGCAGCGAGCGAGAGGCGAGGGGAGAGAGGGGCGGCGGCGGCGGGCTTTAAAGGGCTGGGGAGCTTCTTGCGGAAGTGGGCGAAGGGGAGGTGTCCGGGGCGGCGACGTTTCCCATGGCGGCGGCGGCGGGAGTCCGTCCCGAGGATGAAGGGGGCGATGGGGCGACTGGACTGGGCCTGGCTTGGGTGCAGGGCCGGCCCAGTTCGGCGGATACACATTTTTTTAAAACATTTTTTTAACAGCCAGAAAATCGAATAAAAGCCAAATAAATAAAAAATATACTATAGGCATATTATATATCAAAATTTGCAGAAAAATAAATCCTACAATATGAACATTTTACTACTGCCAAATATAATGCCCACAAAATCTAATAAATAAAAAGGTCCTACTGTTGCAATAAAATCCAATAAAACCATTTTTTAAATACCAAAAAGAATTCAAATTCATTTATCTCCAATTTTATGCCGTAGGGAATCATGTTACCCTATTTTCCATGTAATTTATTTTTGGAGAAAAATAATTTGAATAAAACCCAAATAACTCAATATTTGAAATTGAGTTGCAGAAAAATTTCAGGAAAACTTCCAACTCATATTTCCTATATTTTGAAGAAGTCATTTTATCTTCTCTCGGGAAAATCATTGAGTTGCTTAAAGTTTCTGAATTCAAAAAAAAATTATTGTGAGGATGAAATTCAAAATCCTTTCAAAGCCCCTTTATCATTTAGAATAAATGGAAGAAGTCATATTATCTTCACTCTAGGGTTTTGTGTTGAAAAGAATTTGAATTCCCTCGGAGATCAAAAGCAAAGTGAAAGTTTTGGGAAAGTCATTTTATTCCCTCTCATGTAACTTTCAAAAGCTTCAAATTTCACTCAATATCACTCAGCACAATCAGCAAACAATCAAATCTATCTATTTATTATAACATTCCAAAATTTAGAATTTTGGGATGTTACAAACCTACCACACTTAAAATGAATCTCGTCCTCGAGATTCGGAGAGGCTAGCAAGAAATAGGTTAGGGTTTGGGGGTCTCCTAACAAATCCCCTGATTGGTGTGGCATAGTGTGCTACCACACTTAGGAACATGGATACGGTTCCATCAAAACTCAGGTACTCCATCCTTTGGGTTGACAGCGTCGATCTTCTCAAATCTTCAGGGTATTTCCTTCTCTGGCTCTTTCGGTAGTGGCAAAGATCTTTGTCCTCAACCCTTGTATCCTTTCATCCTGGTAAGGCTCTTTCAGGGCTAGTTCTTCTTAACTGACAGGTCTGGTGCCAATACTAAACAAATATCGATCTCTCATGGTGGTCATCGAACAATTTGCTGGGTCCCTGCAAAAACGGGTCTGGGCTTCATCCTCACCGTATAACCTACGGTTGGCAACAGCATGCCGTGTACAAAGGAAAAAATTTCTATACCGTTCTAAGGCTTAAACAAAGTTTTGACATCGTCGTCTCTCTACTATAGGTAAGTCACTCAGATTTACCATCCCATATAACAGAGGCGAACAATAAGAGTAAGTCGGTATGGTGATCAATCCATCCCGCACCCAAATCATTACCTTGTATATGGTTTAGTAAATCTCGCATTCTAACACTCGGTCATCCTCACAAGCATTGCAGAATTTCATCTTTGTCGACGAACTGAGTTTGGATATATCCATTGATTCTGCAAGCCAAACAAACCATCTAGCGTTTCATAACCCTCGGGTTTAACGTAACCACCTATAAACTCGTATGTTGGCCAAGTCGTAACTTCTTCCAGGGGTTTTCCTTCAGCAAGAGTGTGCTTGCTTTCTTGACAGGTCCTGGGGCCTGTGGGTTATGGCCCATCTCACCACTAGTAATACTTGGTCTCATCATCAGGTTGCAAATGCTCATACTTCCAACATCCAACTTCCTTGGTTTTCTTAAATCCATCCAAGTATCCTTTACTTCTCTTGGGTAAAACTATGATGTAATTACTCAGACTCATCCTTGGGCAGTCCACTCCCAGTCTGACGTAACCAACCACTAGCTAGTGCATTCGGGTAACGGTGTTGGATTCTACCTCACTTAAAATGAATAACACTAGTTTTCTCCAAAATCTTATTCCATGCATCATGTCTTCACTCATCACTATAGAGTAACAACTCATAAAATCCAAAATCACTACCAGGCTGCTAACTTCACCGATTCTCAACTTACTTCGGTCTACTGCATTTCCATTGCAGGCTTCAAGTCAACTACTTCGCACCAAACTCCTTCTTCCTGGTACAATCTATAGCAAAATGCACTGCTTTACTACAGCAGATACACATAACCATTGAAAAGTCTCGTGGTTCCCTTGTGATTATGTAGCCTCCTTTAGGTCCTCGGCTAAAGGGTCCACGTCAGAACTTGTATATCCATAACTCAATCCTAGGGGTTACTGTAGTTCCATACTCCAGCATTACACCCTCGTAAAATCCAATCATACTTCTTTCCTTCATACTCTTGGGGTAAGCTTCATATCAAAATAAACTTCAACTTATTTGTGCAAACTCCACTAATTGGGGCAACACATTCCTTCCTATGGGTCCAGGGTTCATAGAGTGAGGTACCACTAAACAAAATGCACTGGTTCATCCATAATCCGTATTCTCCTCATATCAAATCTTGTATTACTACTTGAACCAGTATTCAACACTCCAGTTACAAAGGTGCTTCACTACAAATATTTCCATCCACCTAGTTGGGTATGGTCAACATTCCTTCCATCTTTTTCCTTTGTCCTAGCTAAGGGTGCTTCAATCCCACTGGAATTGTGCAACGTGATTCTTAAAATCATCAATCTTTTGCTCCATCCTATTGGTCGTGTGCTTCATCTCCATCATCTCTGCATGCATCATACTTAGGAATCCTTGGGTATAACGAAGTCTTGCCTCGAGTATTTCTCCAATTTGACGTATGGCCTCCATAGCAGCTTCACGAACAGAATCGAAGAATGTTGTTCGTGGTACTCGGGAGATGAAAAAGTATTGACCCATAGTCTTTGGGCAAACTCCTTTCACACGGTGGAGGTGTACCTCCACGTACCAAAGTTCAACTCCATTCTCCATGAAGGGATAACCCTTGTAAACTGCATCTCCTTCCAGTTGAATATGCTTCATCATGTCCTTCAGGATCTTTGGATAATCTTGATCGCTAGTCAGGGTCCTGATGGTTTCCGGTCCTTTGAGAAAAGACTCGTAAAGGGTTGTCATCTGTTGGTATAAGACAAAAGGGCACTCAGGACAATGTAGGTATTTCCTTGTGGTTGTTTGTCCGAGAAAGGTTTGGGGTCAACTACTCCAAGGGTTCTAGGTTTTAGTCAGGGTGAGACTAGTAAGAGAGGCACTAACATTCATCCAACAACTCACAACTTTTCCTTCTTGGAATCCAAAGATATTTCAACTTCTATTGCTTCACGAACTATTACAATGTCATTTCCATACTCATCTCAACATTGTAAAAGGGTATTCCATATTTACCTACATGCTTCATTCTAATTTCCAGATCTCAACTACTATGTTCATCCTTCCTCCGTTCTGAAACTTCTCTTAGTAAAATGCTCTACTTCCTTGTAGTGTAGACTAATGGCATAATACCAATCTAAGGACTTCATGGCGACTGTCCTGGTTCACTGGTTTCTTCGCTTCCTGGTTGGGCAGTTGCTAGCATAATGACCTAAATCCTTGCACCGATAACATGTGATGTCACTTAGGTCCTTTTCCGCAGAAATTGGGTTCTTCTGGGGACACATGTTCTTCCTTTTACTTGACTTCTTCGTTCCTATCAATTCTTCTATCTTTTGTGGATCAAACTCCACTTCTTCTGTCGAGAAGTCTCCCAGATACTCATGGTTTTCCTTTGTGCATTGCTGTGAAAGATGTCCTTTCTCTCCACATGAGTAGCAAGCACGGGAATAATATATGTTTAGTCCTTCTCCATCAGGGTCGTCAATATCTTCCTCCATCGCGGATTCCCTTAGGGTTTCCTCGAGGACTTCTTTCATTGCTTCTTTCTTCTGCTGGACAGCTCGTTGCACCATGGGGTAAATGTGACACTGTGCAGGGTAGTGGGTAGTTCCTTCACACAAGAAACAAGTAATCTGCCTAGTTGGGCATTCTTCAGCTAGGTGACTTCCTTCACAATTAGGGCATTCATCCTTGTTCTCCTCCTGGGTGTGTCCTATTTCTCCACAAATCCTATAGGCACAACGTTTCCTCTTCTGGTTGTCACCACGCTCTCGGATGAGACGGGATCCTAACAGAGTCTTCTTGAATTCCTTCCAGTTTTCTGCTCTATTACATCCTTGTATGGCTTGATGCATCTTCCACCATGTTTCAGCACTTTTTGTAAAGTACTGAAGAACGTATTGAACTTCATACTTCCTTTGAACTAAATTCTTCCTGAAGTGATCCTCCATGTTTCGTATCCATAACTCTGCCTTCGGCTGGGTCATTGGTCCAGAGACTTCAAGTCTATCTTCAGTCATCCTCTATTGGGTCCAAGGGTTTTGGGATGAGATTTGGAAGGTGGGGAGAGATACACTCAATACAAACAAAGGTTTTGAAAAGACGGGTTTTATGTTGTGGCTGTCGGAAAAACATCAAACAATTGACAGCTCACAATCATCGCAACTAACGTAAGTACAAAGCAGGGGTTTGGTCTTCTAAAGGTCATCATCTCTTCAAAGTTGTCAACTCTTCAAACATTCGGAGTATCTATTGTTGTAGCTTCAACACTTCCAATGCATAGTGAAATCCTCTTTACTCCGGAGTGGTCCAATGGTAAAGGGTGTTGACTAACTATTTAGGGTCAAAGGGAAGATTTGACAAATCTCAAAAAAGAAGAGAGATAAGAATCCTTTTGAGAAAGATAGTTTTAGAGAAAACTTTTCCTATGGTCTGGCTAGTTTCTAGGGTCACGTCCTACAGTCAACATGTGCTCTGATACCATCTTGTAGTGACCACGATCCGAATGGACCGAAGTCTGTGTGTTCTCTGTCATCCCTGGATTGGTATGCTGACACACACAGTACAAACAGGATTTATAACAGAGGGAAATCACATGTATGAAGTAACGTAAATACTATTACCTCAATCGATCATAGCGGAAGCAACAAAGGTCGTGGATTCCCATCAACACCAACGGCAAAGTTGAGTGTAGAAATCGTAACCCCTAACGTATCACTTACTCGTCGTAAGATAATCCTGCAACATAAAACGTTGCAGCCCGAAAACGGGTCAGCACATGGAATATGCTGGCAAATTCACTCTGTAATGATAATGATGAACAAGCCTACAACTACATGCATATTTGGCTGGTGGAGGCTGTGAGTTAAAGTTTTTGCGTAAAGCCAATTTTTCCCTACTTCAAAGGAATGCATTTTAATTAACTATCATGGTAGTTGAAACATTGTTGAGAAGATAGACATCCTCTCAACCCCAATTAAAAATCATCGTTTAATCCAACAATATTAAATTAGAGTAACATGATGAGATTCACATGAAAATCCAGGTACTAGATACTCAAGACGTCCATAACCGGGGACACGGCTAATCATGATCAGTTTGTACACTCTGCAGAGGTTTGTGCACTTTTCCCACAAGACTCGATCGCCTCCGTTTGGTTTCTCGCACTGCATGGTGTTTGAGAAATGGATGACCGAGACATAGTCTTTCAGAAGCGCTAGCACCTTACGATCGGGCGGACCGTACCAACCTACAACCCCCTACATCTGCTAGTCCACCACTGTAAGAGTTCGCACAACTTACTCATACTATGCTAGAGCCCATAATAGCATTGTGGCTGCACACGGAAGTTTCTAGTATGAATAATCTCATGATCCCTTTGAGCCTGGGTGGCGGTCCAAAAGAAAAACATGCAATCCTGGAATACCCAGATGCCTCAATACACCCAGATGTGTATTAATGTTGCCAGCTTAAGTTGAACCATTAATTAAACAATCTCACATCTGTCATGGATTTCACTCACCCAATCCACGTCTACGAGCATAGCATGTCCTAACAGCAAACGTAGAAGTAACTCCCAGGGGTTTGAAAAATAATGCAGGTAATAGGTTCTACCTCAATCTACTTCCCAGTCCCACAAGTTAACTGATCCTACTGATGCAATGTGTTTGATGATATAACTAATGCAATGAAAACTGGGTATTTGGAAAATATGATCAAAGTGTGAACTTGCCTGCAATGTTGATGAAGACGATTCGCACTCAAAACTCTTGATAGATCTACTCATCACACTCCGGTCAATCTATCGTAAGCAAGAAATAGTAACCACACATAAGCAATCACTCAGGAAGACCGGACAGAACGAATAAACACTTCGGAAAACTTCGAAAACACACGAATGAATCTTGAAACACAAAACAATTTCCAACATTACCAAAATTATGTGAATTTGGCCTTATCGGAAAGTTTAGGCCAAGAGCTTCGATTTGCAAAAAGAATCAACTCAAACGGAGCTGCGAAACTCAAGTTATGATCAAAACAAGTTTGAATCTAAAACTAGTTGAATTCAAATTTTAAAATTTTCAAAACTATGTTCAAGTTGTATTACTAGAAAGAGGAGATTGTAACGAAGACGTGGGCGTTGGTTTCATTGGATTTGGACCAACTGGTAAAAAGTTGTGGCCGTTTGAAGTTTAGGGCTAATCTGTAAAATTAAAAATTACAGACAAGTCCCTGGCCGAAATTAAAAGAAAAAGAAAAAGCTAAAGAGCGAACGCTCGCTATTAGGGCCTAACCAGTGAACGTTCACTGTATAACTAAACCCTAAAAAAAACCGATTTAAAACTAAAAACTAACTAAACAGAAAAAAACGAGGCGGTTTATACCAAACGGTTTTCTCGACGAAAACCGGGTTTCGGGGATCGAACCGGTCGGTTTGAAGAGTTGCTGGATCCGGCGATGTTTTGGCCGGCGGCGAAGCGGCAGTGCGGCGGCGGTGGCGCAGAAGAGCGCGGCGGCGGGGCAGCGAGGCGCGGAGGCGGGTGGAGTGCGGCGGCGGCGTTGCGCGGAGCGGCGGCAACAGCAGCGACGAGCAAGGGCAGCGGCGGCGACGGCAAAGTGCGCGGCGGCGGCGATTGCGTCAGGCGGCGGCGGCGGCGCGATGAGATGTGCGGCGGCGGCGAGCGAGAGGCGAGGGGAGAGAGGGGCGGCGGCGGCGGGCTTTAAAGGGGTGGGGAGCTTCTTGCGGAAGGGGGCGAAGGGGAGGTGTCCGGGGCGGCGAAGTTTCCCATGGCGGCGGCGGCGGGAGTCCGTCCCGAGGACGAAGGGGGCGATGGGGCGACTGGACTGGGCCTGGCTCAGGTGCTGGGCCGGCCCAGTTCGGCGGATACATATTTTTTTTAAACATTTTTTTAACGGCCAGAAAATCGAATAAAAGCCAAATAAATAAAAAAATATACTATAGGCATATTATATATCAAAATTTGCAGAAAAATAAATCCTACAAGATGAACATTTTACTACTGCCAAATAAAATGCCCACAAAATCTAATAAATAAAAAGGTCCTACTGTTGCAATAAAATCCAATAAAACTATTTTTAAAATACCAAAAAGAATTCAAATTCATTTATCTCCAATTTTCTGCCGTAGGGAATCATGTTACCCTATTTTCCATGTAATTTCTTTTTGGAGAAAAATATTGAATAAAACCCAAATAACTCAATATTTGAAATTGAGTTGCAGAAAAATTTCAGGAAAACTTCCAACTCATATTTCCTATATTTTGAAGAAGTCATTTTATCTTCTCTCGGGAAAATCATTGAGTTGCTTAAAGTTTCTGAATTCAAAAAAAACATATTGTGAGGAGGAAATTCAAAATCCTTTCAAAGCCCCTTTATCATTTAGAATAAATGGAAGAAGTCATATTATCTTCACTCTAGGGTTTTGTGTTGAAAAGAATTTGAATTCCCTCGGAGATCAAAAGCAAAGTGAAAGTTTGGGGAAAGTCATTTTATTCCCTCTCATGTAACTTTCAAAAGTTTCAAATTTCACTCAATATCACTCAGCACAATCAGCAAGCAATCAAATCTATCTATGTATTATAACATTCCAAAATTTAGAATTTTGGGATGTTACAAGTTTTGACATTTGAAAACTTTTAATTTTGACTTTGTTTTAAACTTTTGAATTTGAACCGGTTTCGAACCGAAGCGGGTTTAGTAACAGTAATCGTGGTGATGTGGCATCATTACCAGAGGGTTACTGTAGCATGATTACCCGGGTGTTACAAATCTCCTCCACTACAGGAAATCTCGTCCCGATATTTAGGAGGTAGATTAAGGGGAGAACGACTCGGCAAGGAAGGAGCGCAACACAAGATAGGTTCCTAGGGACTATCTCAGTGAACGTGGCATAGAGGAATCTCTCGAGTTGAAATTCAAGAAAGCCATCGAGAGAAAAGTAATGAGGTGCAATTAGAAGCTTCAATCGGGTAAGCAATCATTCGTTGCCTGAAACAGAGGTCGAAATGGGTTCAAAGCAATGGGAATAAGTATTGCGTCTGATGAAAAAATAGATCACTAGGAATGTGGCTCGTGATTTACATACGAAGCCAAGTGCGGGGAACAATTTTGGAAAACAGGGATGTACAGGAGAGTTAGGTTTTGATCCTGTGGAACTATGGGTTATGGGCCCACCATGTGGGTTAACAGTAGGAAGGGTGGTGACGTCTTGCACGATCATGTAAGCAAGGCATGTCAGAGGATAGCATGTCAGTTATGCCAGCAACAACATCGGTACCAAGGGCGAGCGACGAAGAGAACCATTTTCCTGCTCATTGAAACGAGGAGGACCAAATACTCAAAGTTCTCGTCCATCGGTGGTTACCGGAATGCTATCAACAATAGTAACAGGTTCTTACTGACAGAGTTGTACACCAAGGTGTTTACATAAGCAGAAAATTATTACTTCTTAGATTGTATGTAGATCAAAGAAAAGTTAAACAAACAAACGGAAAGGAAAATTTGTATAAACACAATGAATAGGAGTTCATCATCCCCAAGATTAAGCAGGGCATGATATACATGTCAGGAGATCAAAGTCATGACCATATAGATAAAAGGGGTAAGAAGAATTATGATATGTACCCACACAACGATGTTGGATAGT
Source organism: Secale cereale (assembly GCA_902687465.1). Classification (NCBI taxonomy): domain Eukaryota; kingdom Viridiplantae; phylum Streptophyta; class Magnoliopsida; order Poales; family Poaceae; genus Secale; species Secale cereale. Next base: position 178,201,647 of record LR738713.1, on the reverse strand, counting down.
TGATCAAGAACATTTAGCATTGCGCTTACAGTGTTCTTGTGGATCTTCAGACTACCACAGACATGCTTCGAGTTAGCCCCGGCATGGTCTTCAAGCAAAGGTCAGATTTTGGATACACCAGGATCCATCGGTAACAACTTATATAATAAGTCATAAAATTTCAGCCAGGGAAGATGAGGATGAGGCCGACGGGCTCAGAAACAATTCCTCGAGATTTCCCTAGACATGTTTTTTCACAATTAAGTGAACAAGGCGATAGCATTGGACACACCATGGTATATAATGAAGTGTGTTTGTGGAGAACACCCACAATTAAGTACTAAACGAAATGCACCTGGAAATACGTACCAAGTAGCAAGATCGATGTTAGTATGGAGGTTTAATAACCAAAAGGGTTGGAATGAATATATCGACCATTCACTTCAAAGCATTCGGTTTGCTAGAAGTTTTGAATTCGCTCGTCATACTTCAATTGTTGGGTTTCCGGTTAGAAACAACACGGGGACCAGGGAACGAACGAAGATGGCGAGAAGTATTACTTGTATCAAGAATTCATAAGGGGTGGTGGAGTTCTCACGACATTCTTGACATGAAATATGGTGGTACTCCAAGGTAGAGCATATCATAAGTCGGATAATAAGGAACTCAAGTTATAACACAAAAATAAGAACAAGTTTGTGTTAGAGGGAAGGCAAGAATGTTGTCGATATTAATACAAATCATTGAGGGGAAAGGATGGTATTTCCCATCATGAATTTGATTCATAACTTGGAAGAAGGCAAATCATTGTTGATGATGATCACGACACATTTGTCGAGAGATTTCATTAGGATGTAATCGATCAGCGATGACATCAAGTCAAATGAATGATGCAGCAAAAGGATATTGAAACCACTAGTACAATACAAACTTGAAATCAAGCTAGTTGTTCAAGGCGAAATGATATGTCGAGGAAGATCAGCGTAAGCTTAGCTCATTGCCGAAATTGTGCTCCGGGAAGAAGGATCAGGTAGCATAGTTAAAAAGATGCACGATAATGATATAGCCGATCAGGCTAGATATGATTTGAAGAATTAATAAACTCATAAGAATTGAGATTACTTAGAGTTATTGAAATCGGAGTGCGGAATTGATTCACTTATTGATGTCCTCGAGTGTCTAATAACTCAGAACCCGGGGAAAATTGGAATTAGTGAGAAGTAATACTTGAAGAAGAACTCATAAGAAGTAATATGGTTCTGTGACATTATCGTGATACCACGGGGTAATACTCGAAGGTAGACCATAATAGAGGTTGGACAGGTGCATTGACCTGCAGAGGACAAGCGGTTTAACTGGTCAGAGAAATGGTATTTAAAGGAGAGCATGGTCGGAACCACGATTGCAAAATTCCAGATCCCAGATATAAGCTGATCTTATATCTAGGGGATAATTAACTTTAAGAGAAGTCTCAATGATAAGATCCACACCGTGTCCATGGGCATGGATAGAAAGTTCAAGCTTGACTCCCACTCCTTCAATGCATAAGCTTTCATTCACTGCTCTATTAAAAATGAATTGATTGCAAAGACTTGCCTGGTGAATTACCAGAGGAGTATGAACCTTGGAAATCTTTCGGGTTCGCACAGATTAAGGAAGGCATAAGTTCAAACCATCGGGGCATCTTAGACTCATACAACGCAAACTTTAGGAGCAAATTATACAAGCTCGAAAGCATAGCATGGTTCAGAAAGCAGATGATACAATTTACCGAAGGCATTATGTATCAGGGAAAGAACTCGCAAGGTTAATGAATATGAAGGACATTGTCGGATAATAATCCAACCAAGGATATGTTGGTCCACATGGGATCTGATGTGAGCATCGGTACTCAACCAGAAGAAGAAACAATGCAGGGGGGTCGGATTATAGAAACAACTGACTAATTCAATCTCGGATGCAAAGGAATTATGATTTCCAAACCAAGGGATCAGAAGCAAACGCTCTGATTAAGGATGGGTTAGTTGAAATGACTTACGGGTGCAATCGACGATAATTTGGTTGGTCGAGAACTAGCTCATATTCGGAGTGAAGTCTGAGCTGGAAGAACGAATTCTAGTTTGACTGATGATTGCGAGTATTTGCAACCTATTGAATCAATAAGATCATAACGTCAATCACAAAGGATTTTAACGAATATTGCCATACATATGGAATTAACCATAATGCATGCAGGTAAAACTTTCCGGAGCAATAGGTTGCTGAGGATTTTAGAAGATTGATTGAATAGCGTTTCGAATTATTATGCGGAACACATCAACAACTGGGGATCAACGAATCCTCGATAAGTGTGAGGTATTACTCGCAGGTGTTTTCATGCAGGAAAAAGAGTTTCAAGGCAGTAGGTACAAAAGATTCTCAGAACATCAGAAAGTATTTTAGGGTATCTTGTAATAACAAGAGCAATTGAGAATAATTGTAAGAGCGACATGTGTACGTATTTATCCATGGGGATATTTCGGTGGTAGGGAATCGCAAAAGCATTGGGCACAAAGTCTCAAGAGAACATCAGAGAGTATCTTCAGAATCTTCTGGTGCAGCAGGCGATCATCTGGAATGAAGGGCTCTCCGGGAGAAAGTATTTACGAGAACCTAGAGTTGGAGTTAGCAAAATCATTTAACCCGAATAGAAGAAAGATCAGAGTCCCAGAGTATAGACGAGGAATAAAAGATCCTAATACCATCCAATGGTGACGTGGGGCCGTAAGCCATAGAGCCATGTTAGTAAAACAATTTTTCAAAGACTAGACTCAACTTCGACCAGGGAGTTGTAAAGGGGGATTCCTACAGGCAGTCGGCTCTGATACCAACTTGTGACGCGCCTGATTTGACCGTACACTAATCATGCACGCAAACATGTACCACCAAGATCAGGGACTCACTGGAAGATATCACAACACAACTCTAGACATAAATAAAATAATACAAGCTTTATATTACAAGCCAGTGGCCTCGAGGGCTCGAATACATAAGAGTCAGCGGAAGCAATAATATTTGAGTACAGACATAAGTTAAACAAGTTTGCCTTAAGGAGGCTAGCACAAAACATCAACAATCGAAAAGGCAAGGCCTCCTGCCTGGGACCTCCTAACTACTCCTGGTCGTCGACAGTCTGCACATAGTAGTAGCCTCCATCGGGGTAGTAGTAGTCGTCAAAGGTGGCTTTTGGCTCCTGGACTCCACCATCTGGTTGCATCAACCAGAAAGAAGAAAGAAGCAGGGAAAGAGGGAGCAAAGCAACCGTGAGTACTCATCCAAAGTACTCGAAAACAAGGATCTACACTACATATGCATCAGTATCAATGAAAAGGATAGTATCTATGGACTAAGCTGCAGAATGCTAGAATAAGTGGGGGAGAAGCTAGTCCTATCGAAGACTAGCATCTTCTGGAAACCACCGTCTTGCAGCAACAGGGGGAGTAGAGTAGTATAACATAAGTCATATTTATGTTGTTGTTTCAACGCTCCGGGATCCTTTCTCGACTCACGAAGCAACATATCCAAATCATGCCTCAGCATCCAGTTCTAGTTGTAGCGATCGGGATTCAACTCCAAGTGTCCGTTACCGTAGGACAGGCTATCAATAGATGTTTTCTTCCCTGCAGGGGTATACCAACTTACCCACCACGCTTGCTTAACTCCGGCCGGACACACCATCAGGTCATGCCCGCCCTCGGCCAAACAATACGCCGCAACCCGACCTAGGCTTAATAGAGAGGCCATGCACGCTGGACTAAACCCTATGCCCCTAGGGGTCTTGGGCCAATCGCCCCGGGAACTCCTGCACGTTGCGTACGCGGCCGGTGAGCAGACCTAGCTACCTCCTTAAAAAGGTAGGTGCATAACTAGTCCAACCCGGCACGCGTCGCTCAGTCGCAATGATGTCAGTTAAGCTTCGGCTAATGCATACGACGCAGAACGCCCATACTATGCCCACGTGATGGTTAGCGCTATCAGGCGAGAGGCCCCTTGGATCAAATATCCAAACGGTTTAGTGTCTTGGGAGCGCGCGGTAACAAGCAGAGACTCACGATCATGTGACCCCATTGCCCCGTCTCGAGGACTTGCGGCAAGGGCGAGTGCCCGGCCACGCCTCGTATTTATCTCGTGGGCACCTTCCACGTCAACCCGACTACACATCACTCGCAATTAAGCTCGCGCGGGTACCCCTCAGGGTCGACCCATCTTTAGTAACAAAGTTCAGTGTAAAGTCATAGTAACCATTGTAACTGTGTGTCTAACACCAAAGGGAAAATCTGAGGAAATCATCCTCGATGGAATTCCACCTGATGTTTATCGTCAAGGTGAACGAAAGAGGAGTCACCCTGGAGGTCCACTCTTGAGAAGTTGCACGACAGTGTCGTTATCGGGAATGGAGAAGGAGGAAATCACCCTCGATGACCATAACTGATGAACTAACCTACAAGGTTAACATCAGAAGTGCTGATGAGGTCTCACCCTCGGCACTCAATAGTAACCCAGTAGTATCGAACAACTAAGGGGAAAGTGATGTGCGGTGCCGAGTCCTGGTCTTCGATCCCGTTGATTGGGTCTTCTGATAATCCAGCCGGGCAGACTTGACAAAGTGGGGGAGAGGTCTCTGATGGATCTCTAACCAGCCTATACTAAGCAGTTTAGTATAAACATGTAAGGTATGAAAGCAGGTATAAACAACAGGCTATGCATCAGAATAGGATCATACAAAAAGCAGTAGCAGTTCTAATGCAAGCATAAGAGAGAAGAGAGTGGGTGATATCGAAATAATAAAGGGGAGTTGGCTTGCCTAGTTGCTCAGACGAGAACGAAGGGTCGTCGTTGATGCAGTCGATCACTGAGGTAGCATCAGTCTCGAGGTCTACCGGTGACAAGAGGGGGAAGAAACAATACATATAGAGCACACAGATGCAACAAAGAAGTATGACATGTCAACACGCAGTGCTAGGGTGCTCTAACACGGTGCTACACGATATCGGCGAAGGGGGGTAACATCCGGGAAAGTCTCCCCGGTGTTTTGTGTTTTTGAACAGATGAAGCGGGGGGAAAAGTTGCAGGTTCTCTATGCTAGGAGCATGTGGCAGACGAACGGGCCACGTATTCGGATTCGTCTCGTCGTTCTAAGCAATTTTCATATATATATATATATATAACTTTTTCATCCGAGTTAGAAATAATTTATTTTGATTTTCCAAAGTTTAAAGCATTTTTTGAAATTTATATAAATCAACATTATCCAGAATAGTGAAAGGTGATGTTAGCATGACATCACCATGATGTCAGCAGGTCAAACCCAGTTGACCAGAGTCAAACCTGACGTGTGGGGCCGCGATGTCATAGACTAGTAGCTAATCAACATTTTATTAGCTAATTAGTTAATTAGGTTATTTAAACACTATTAATTAAGTTAATTAATTACCTATTTAATTAATTAACCAACTAATTAATTTTATATTTAGTTTTTCTAAACCTTTTTTTATTAATATTTTTATTCATTTTTTAAAGGGGGCTGGGCCCTTGGGCCTGCTAGCAGTGGCTTCACCACTAGAAAAAGGCATGCTAGTGGCGCACCATTTTTGCCTACTAATGGCGCACTAGTGGTGCGCCACTAGCGCCACACCATTAGAATTTTTTACTAATGGCGCACCAGTGGTGCGCCATAAGTATCTGGTATACTAATGGCGCACCTCATAGAAGTGCGCCATTAGTAACAATTTTTTTTAGAATTTTATTTTCAGAAAAAAAAATTAAATTTTTTTCTCCGTTTTTTCCTTAATCTCTGGTCACTATGGCTTAATCTCTGGTCAATATGCTTAATCTCAAGTCAAATCGCACTCTACGGTCAAACTTCCCAGAAGGTCACCCATCCTCACACTACTCCAGCCTGAGCACGCTTAACTTCGCAGTCCTATCCAACCCCAGCACCAGCTCACTTCACAGGCACTTGTTGATATGTCTATCATATCAATCCTATTAAACCTTCTTGATGTCTAGGACTTTGTTCATGTTCATGAGTATGATGAAATTTGAAAAAAAAAATTCAAACTTTCCGGTCATATTACGTATCATATTTGAAAAAATGATTTTTTTTCAAAACCAGTTTTGAATTTTTTTTCCATTTTTCCCTATAGATCTTAAAAGCCCTGTAACTTTTTTCTATTAGGTTTTTGGGGATTTTGAAAATGTTTAACGGGGTTCCCCCAGTTAAATTCGGATGTTACTTTTCGAGTGGATGATTTTTCATATAAAAAACTTTTTAATCCGAGTTCGTATGCAAAAGTTATGCCCATTTTACAAATTCCAGAGATATTTTGCAAATAAAGTCGAAATTCATATTTGTAAATTTTCCCAACAAGTAGACCACATATCACATGGGAAACTTATTTTCTTTTATTTTTTTGACATTCCCATCATTTTCTTTTTTTTAACTAGAAAAGGCGGTCCAGGGGGGGTGGAGTTGGTGAAATTTTGGGCCAAGTTAGTAATGACGCACCGTGGGAGTGGTGCGCCATTAGGCCCCTCCCAATGCTCCACCTTGTACAGGTGCTAAGGTTGCCATGTAGGCAAAAAGTCTGATGTGGCAAGGTAATTAAGAGGAGAGAGATGAGTGTGGTGACCCCAGGAAGAAACAATGCCAAGCGCAAGAACCTAGGCAAAACATTTAAAGAGAAGAATCCCACCAATGCATGAAGAACTTTAGTTGCAAAATCATTAAATGATGGATGCTTAGCACCAACAAGTTAAGCACATATGCATTGAGGGATTTAGTTGCTAAAGTTTTAATGTGCTTAGCACCTCATGTAAGCACCAATGCATTGGAAGTAGCCTTACTAGTTCAACTAGTAATGGCGCACCACTCCCACGGTGCGCCATCACTAGTTTTGAAAAAAAATTAAAACCTAATAGAAAAATTACTAGTTCAACTAGTAATGGCGCACCACTCCCACGGTGCGCCATTACTAGTATTGAAAAAAAAAATTGAAAAAAAAAATACTAGTGGCGCACCGTGGATGTGGTGCGCCATTAAAAAATTACTAGTGGCGCACCATGGATGTGGTGCGCCATTACTAGTTTAACTAGTAATGACGCACTATCCACTGCTGCGTCATTAGTAGTTTTGAAAAAAAATGAAACAAAAAATTTGTTACTAATGGCGCACCGTGGATGTGGTGCGCCATTAGTATTTGGACACTAATGGCGCACCGACACATGTTGCGCCATTAGTATATAGTAATGGCGCACCACATGTCTGGTGCGCCATTAGTGGCCATATCATCTATAGCCCTTTTCCTAGTAGTGCTTGAGGCCAGCGGGGCGGGCGTCGACGAGTGCGGGCGGGCGAACCCGCCTGATTGGGCGCCTGGGCGCGGGCGAGGTTGCGGGGCACCGGCACGGCGCCGGCAGCCTTAGTGGGGGGGGGCGCAACGGCCCTAGGCGGTGGCGAGCGCCGCACCGGCAGAGGGCGGTGGCAGGCGCCACGCCGATAGAGGGCGGCGCCGGAGGTGGGGGCCGACGCGGGCCGGGCGCGCGGGCAAGGAGGCGCGGCATGCGGCGGCGTGGATGTTGGGTGGCGCCGGCGAGGCGAGCGGCAGGCGGCGATAGCAGAAGCAGCATCGGCAGCAGCATGGCGAGCGACAAGCGAGGCGAGGCCAGGACGCGCGGGCGTGGGATCCGAATGCGGCGGGCGCGGGCGACAGTATACGGCGACGGGCGACGGGACTCAGTCGGGGTAGGGGGGACGGAGTGAGGAGCTCACCGCGAGGTGGTTGGTGTCTTCGAGAAAGTTGGGGAGGCGCTGGTGTAGCGGGACGGCGATAACGCGGTGGCGGGGCCGACGGGAAGAAGATGAGGCAGTGGCGTCGATGCAGGCCCGAACCGAGCCAATCCGGCCTCGTAGACGACGTAGGCGACGTAGTGAGACGCAGAGGAGCTCCTGGACTAGACGGCGGGGCACGGGGCGGCCGGTGGCCGCAGACTTTAGTGCGGGACGACCATGGTCGTGTGGTTCTGAGCGCAGGCAGCGAAGGGAGAGGGAGCGAGAGGAGAGTGGATCTGGGCGTGGTGGAGGGGAGGAGCCCGAGGGGTCGAGGTGGGGGGCATCCTTATCCCTGCCGCGGCGGTGTCCGTGAGGTGGTCGGGCGGCGACCGCGCCCTATAGCGACGAGGGCCGGGGGTGCAGTGCATGGGTGGGGGAGAAGGAGAAGGCGGGCTGCCCTGGTTCGGTGGCTAGGCCCATAGGGTTTGGCCCACGGGGCAAGGGCCCTTGCTCATTTTCTTTTTTGTTGTTGTTTGACTTTCTCTTTTTGTAAGTGTTGTTTTCTGTTTAAAGTTTTCTGTTTTTTTGTTCCATATTAATTTATAGTTTTATAAAATATAAAACTAACACCTAAATTAGCAATTTACATTAGTCCACTGCCACAGTTAGTTTCAGGTTTAAAATAAAATATGTTAGTATTTTATTAATTGTAAAAGGCAATTAATTAATTGTTTCGCTATTGTCTTGTTTATTTTAGAATAGTTCAACACTTTATAAAATATTGGTTTCTCCACCATAATTACCTATGACATATTGGCCGTCTTTAGAACATTTTAGTTTTGACATTTGAAAACTTTTAATTTTGACTTTGTTTTAAACTTTTGAATTTGAACCAGTTTCGAACCGAAGCGAGTTTAGTAACAGTAATCGTGGTGATGTGGCATCATTACTAGAGGGTTACTGTAGCTTGATTACCCAGGCGTTACAGCAGCCCACTTATACACTTTATCCTTACCCAAAAGCTTTGATAGTTTTGATACCTGGGAATGGGATTGCTGAGTCCTCGTGACTCACAGTTTACTACAAACTCAGATGCTGGTACAACCGAGTACGATTTAGTTGATGGACAGGAACTCAAGTGGGAGTTCGATGAGGAACATGGGCGTATGTACATGATGTATCCCGACGATTAGTAGTGGTTCCTACTAGGGCCGATCGGGCATAGTGGGTGGTTATCTTCTTTTCATTTGGATTTGTCCGTAAACGGACCATGATTGTACTTGGATGAATGTATGACTTATTTATGCATTGTGTGAAGTGGCGATTGTACGCCGACTATGTATTTATTTTATTTTTCCCCTTTGTTCTTGTACATGGGAATGTGTGAAGAAAAACTTCTTGCGATTATGCCTCTAAGTCGTGTCTCGACACGTGGGAGATATAGTCGCATCTTGGGCGTTACACATATCTCGATTAGGGAAATGAATATATTGTTCTTATGAAGTTGAACTAGCTATATGTTGTACTATGCTATTTTCAAGTAGCTTTCATACTGTGATGTTAAAATATATTTATGTGCCTGATATGAAATTGGCAAATAGTTGTTCGATATGAAATGTGAATTTGTGTAATACTGGAATTATTAATTGTAAACTATTAAACCTGCTAAATGTGTCATGGAACTATGCAAAATGTTCTAGCAGTAAAATGCTTGTGATGGATAACCCAATGCCGCACAGTTTTCTTAATCAAATCATGTGTGGTGTTGTTTATAAAAGCAAACGGTTAATCAAGGCAGAGCGTGTGTGATAGTTACACCTATCACACACGGGCCTATAATTAAACATGTGTGGGATGTACATACGAACAGAAACGTTTTCCCTGGATTGACTGTGTGAGATGTACATATGAACGGAAACGTTTTCCCTGAATTGACTGAATGCGATGTACATTCGATCGGAAACGTTTTCCCTGGATTGACTGTGTGGGATGTACATAGGAATAGAAACATTTTCTCTGGATTGACTGTGTCGGATGTACATAAGAACGGAAACGTATTCCTTGGATTGACTGTGTGTGATATACATAAGAACGGAAATGTTTTTCTGGGATTCACTGTGTGGGATGTACATACGAACGGAAATGATTGGGTTTCGATGCCTCGCCCGACCGCACACGAGCTCATTTTGCCCAAACCTGTGTGCCAGGAGGGCCTATCCCCGATGGTTTCCGGGTTGTGTGGGAAGGACCCCCGTATCGCCCACACTCACTTGGCAACAGTTCCAAATGTCACCGCGGAAAGGGGTTAAAAACCATTTGTATAGCACCGACATGTACCAGTGAACTCGCTAGAAGGCTCGTGGTTTCGAGAGGGTACAATGCATGTTTGATGGCGAACGGGGGATAGCTTCCTCTTACGGCCTTCAAAAAATTCCTACATTTAACATGCACTAATACAACTGTCATTTGAAAATTTGGAAAATTGCAGGGGTCATTTGACCTTTTAAAGATATTTAAGTGATTTTCTAGCCATTTAATGGTCGTAATTCAAATTTCATCTTCATTTAAATGCAACAGATAACCATAACGATTTGAAAAATCATATTTATGTACTTGTGTGCGAGTTAATTTCATGTGCACTAAATTAGAAGGAATTTTCAAACATATTAGTCTCACGGCTATGACACAAAAGCATGGAGTGCCATGGCATTTAAATTCCATTTATTTTAAAGATCTGAAACACACGAAATCTTGCTTGATGTAATGTCATGCCACCAAGATGATGTGGTAAAAAAGACTTGGCATTTTTGACGAAAGTTTGGACACACGCCCCTAAAAAACCGAAGCAACTCACTAGAAGGCTCGTGGTTCCGAGAGGGAACAATGCATGTTTGATGACGAACGGGAGATAGCTTCCTCTTACGGACTTCAAAAAATTCCTACATTTAACGTGCACTAATACAACTGTCATTTGAAAATCTGGAAAATTTAAGGTGTCATTTGACCTTTTAAAGACATTAGGTGATTTTCTAGCCATTTAATCGCCGCAATTCAAATTTGAACTACATCTACATGCAACGGATAACCATGACGGTTTGAAAAATCATATTTGTGTACTTGTGTGCGAGTTAATTCCATGTGCAGTAAATTGGAAAGAATTTTCAAACATATTGGTCCCACGGCAAGTATGGAGTGACATGGCATTTAAATTCCAAAAACTTAAAAAAAATCAGGAACACATGAAACCTTGCTTGATGTAATGTCATGCCACCGAGATGATGTGGTAAAAAAATTGGCATGTTTGACGAAAGTTTGGACACACACCCCTCACAAACCGGAGCAACTCACTAGAAGGCTCGTTGTTCCGAGAGGGAACAATGCATGTTTGATGACGAACATGAGATAGCTTCCTCTTACGGCCTTCAGAAAATTACTAGATTTAACATGCACTAATACAACTGTCATTAGAAAATCTGGAAAATTTCACGGGTCATTTGACCTTTTAAAGACATTTAAGTGATTTTCTATCCATTTAATGGTCGTAATTCAAATTTGAACTACATCTACATGCAACGGATAACCATAACGGTTTGAAAAATCATATTTGTGTACTTGTGTGCAAGTTAATTCCATGTGCAGTAAATTGGAAGGAATTTTCAAACATATTGGTCTCACGAACTGGACACATGCATGGAGTGCTATGGCATATAAATTCCAAAAAATTAAAAAATTATCAGAAACACATGAACCTTGCTTGATGTAATATCATGCCACCAAGATAATGTGGTAAAACACTTGGCATGTTTGACGATGGTTTGGACACACACCCCTCACAAACCGGAGCAACTCACTAGAAGGCTCGTGGTTCCGAGAGGGAACACTGCATGTTTGACAACGAATGGGAGATACCTTTCTCTCACGGCCTTCAAAATATTCCTACATTTAATGTGCAATAGTACAACTGTCATGTGAAAATTTGGAAAATTGCAGGGGTCATTTGCCCTTTTAAAGATATTTAAGTGATTTTCTAGGCATTTAATTGCCGTAATTCAAATTCGATCTACATTTACATGCAATGGATAACCATAACGGTTTGAAAAATCATATTTGTGTACTTGTGTGCGAGTTAATTCTATGTGTAGTAAATTGGAAGGAATTTTCATACATATTGGTCTCACGGCTATGACACAAAGCATGGAGTGCCATGGCACTTAAATTCCAAAAAATTAAAAAATTATCAGAAACACATGAAACCTTGCTTTATGTAATGTCATTCCACCAAGATTATGTGTTAAAAAAACTTGGCATGTTTGACGAAAGTTTGGACACACACCCCTCGCAAACTGGAGCAGCTCAGTAGAAGGCTCGTGGTTCCGAGATGGAACAATGCATGTTTGATGATGAATGGGAGATAGCTTTCTCTTACAGCCTTAAAACAATTCTACATTTAACGTGCACTAATACAATTGTCATGTGAAATTTTGGAAAATTCTAGGGGTCATTTGACCTTTTAAAGGCATTTAAGTGATCGTACCACGGATTTGAACTACATCTACATGTAGCGGCTAACCATAACGGTTTGTAAATAAAATATGTGCTTACTTGTGTGCGAGTTAATTCCATGTGCAGTAAATTGGAACGAATTTTCAAACATATTGCTCTCACAGCTTGGACACATGCATAAAGTGCCATGGCCTTTTAATTCCAAAAAATTAAAAAATGAACAGACGATGTTAATATCTGATGTTCAAAAAAGAAAATTTAAAGATCTGGTAAGACAACCAGGCCCCACACAGTTGGCACTCTATTTCGCGCCTCGAGGTTTGGAATGTGAGTGGCGCGTGTTATTAATCAGACACAGTTCTGTATTGGAAATCGTCAACTATTAAGTTCACGCACGGCTTTTGATGCGGGAATTGTGTGTAATTCAAACTATAATACTCGTATATTCCGATGACCGGCGTGTGTACTATTCCCGTGGATCTAGATTCCGGCCGCAAATAAATACTACCTTTGCTCACGTTGTCCCGTGTGCATTATCAACTACATCATCCCCTCGCACTCTCTCTCTCTCTCTCTCTCTCAAATCTCTGCCATGGCGCCGTCGATCTGCCCATGCGCCGACAAGGAGGCGCCGCCCCCCGTGGACGCTCGGTCGAAGAGCAGAGACGAGGAGGACCGCTACGCGCCACCGGACGAGGTTGCGTCGGAGCCCCCTCCCCCCCCCCCAACTTTGGAGTAGTTTTGGGGCCAGTACAATCTTTTTCTATGGAAGTCGCTGCCACCGGCTGAGAAATTCAGGCAAGCGGCGTTCAAGAAGGAGATGGCAGAGGAGGAAGCCAAGTACCAGTCGGCCTATGAAGCCCGTGATGCCGCCTGGAAAAAGGAGTCGGAGGAGCTTTGGGGGCGGGGGTCTCGCCGTGCAGAGGAGGTATACGAAGACGGGTACTTCGCGAGGAAGGTCAAAGGCGCTAGGCGCCTCATCGCTTCGTGGAGTTGAGCCGATAAGCTCAAATGTGCCACCGACGAGGAGCTCCGGTGAGCGCCCAACTAAATGGCAAGATTTTCCGTGCTCGTTCGCCAGTAAGAGGCAGATCGGTATGTCAAGCGCTGCGAGGCGGAGTACTGCCTCCGCGCTGGGAAGACGCCGTGCACCAGGCAGCTGCTGGCGAGGGGCTGCCGGAATACTGCCCCTAGGAGGGATTATTAGTTTTCGTATTGTTCGTTTTCAATTTCATGCATTGTACCTCGTAGTTAAGTATCATCACGTATATGGGATGATATTATATATATTATGTGATGAACTAATGAACAGTTGATATATATATATATTATGAATTTAATTCTCTATCTGTTTTCGTATACTAATTTGTATCTAGCTGTTACCAACCACATATACAAAATGGAAAGCATATACACACACATTAAAAAACATATAAGAACATAAAACAAAGTACACACATTGAAACAGAGAAGTAAACACATTAATATTATGATTGATGTGAATACATAGCAACCCACGTCGAAACAACTCAACAAAATAAAACACGTCCATGAGACCATGACCAGCAGCCCTTGCCTACTGTAGCTCTTGGCTCTGCCTCAACTCGTGCAGGCGTTCATCCAAGCGGTCGACATGCTCGTGGTACATCTATAGTGCGATCTCCATCTCCAAGTTGGCTATTTCATCGGAGATCACTAGCTCGAGGATGCGACAACATTATTCTTCTACTGCACCTAGGTGGCACCTGGGCTAAGGAGGCGGTCGAGCCTATCGACCAGCGCGTTGACATCGAGCGGGCCATGGACCAGGCGAATGGCGCGACCCATGTGAATGGCGCAGCAGCCGTTCGGTGCAAGTATGGTGCGGCCGGCCTCTGGTGCAAGTACGACGCAGATGGCCTCTCCCCACTCCTGGTGAGGAATGGGGGTACTGACGGGACATGTACCCAACTTCGATGCCCTATCGACAGCAGGCAAGCGCCGATGGATCTGCTCTTGCTGTGCGGTGCATCGCGCCTCTCGCTCTGCGGTGCTCCAACGGTCTCGCTGTGTGGCGAGCCGCAACCTATCAGTGCGGACATGCCTAGCTTGCTCTGCGGCACGCCATCGATCATGTTGTGCGGCAAGTTGCAGCCTCTCGGGGCTGACATGCCTATTTTGATCTGCGGCGCTGAAGCGCCATATGCCAAGGGTCTACTCAACCCTGGCGATGACGCGCATCACGGCGTCATCCATCACGTTGCCGGGGAGCGCCTCGACCTCGATGGGTAGTGGCGCCTTCTCGTTTTCCTCGTCGAGGAGGTTGATGGAAGAGGCGGCGCTTTGGTGGGTTGGCATGCTTGGAAAAGGTGGATGTGCTGCAGGCTGTGCTTGTTGCCTCTGTGTGTCGCGCGATGCCTAGGTTTATGCGCAATATCGTCGGTATCGGCAGGAAACTAGTGAGGAAATGGTGGCGTGTTCATAAAACACCATCAACTAATGAAAACTTAGCATAGAAGGAATGACCTTCTAGCACGACGCGTGCGGGCACATTGCTCCCCCAAGGCTATGATCCATATACTTGTGTGTGCCCAACAGAGCACACTATTCATAGTAAATAATAATGTTTCGTTTATCCGTAGAGGAGTGGCGGCAAGCGACACAAGTAGTAGATGATGATCAGGTGATCATTTATCCTAGTTAATTATGCATGTAATAGTTTACTTTGGTGTGTGGAAATGTCATGTATGTACAAGCCACCTATGTTATTGGATGTTCGCCGCGTATCACACACATCTTTTATGTGAAACGTTTGTGTTCTCTTGACTCAACACAAATAGTTTATCGGAATGAACTGTATGCCCTTCATTATACACACCTTGATCTGGCTGAACCGTTTCTGTTGCGTTGCCTAATCAAAATAGTTCATCAGAGTGAACCATATGTCGTATATCGCACACACCTTGATCTGGCTGACCGTTTCTTTTGTGTTGCCTAATCGAAAACAGTTCATCCGAGTGAACCGTATGTCGTATATCGCCCACGCCTTCCTTTGGCTGCCCGTTTCTATTGTTCTACCTCACCACAAACAGTTCATTGAACTGAACCGTATGCCCCGCATCGCACACACAACTAAAATCTGAACCGTGTTTGATGTATCCTTCATTGCAAATGTTTTGCATCTTTTTGATGGTTTTTTACACCACCGTTTGCGATTAACAGATCACACACAGTTTCGTCTAAGGGTCTCTGATCGTAGTGTCGCATTAGCAGCATCCTGTAGTAGTGATGGGGTACAGAGTACATGTGATCTACCACGAGATCGAATGTGAATGAGTTGGCCTCTACGGCTCTGGCACCTCAGTTTATATAGACACCGGGGTACCTAGGGTTTACACATGATGGTCGGCCACATCTATGGGGCAAACGTAACGAGGACTAACTCTACATCTAGAGTATACATTGTATTACTCCTTCCTGAGGCCTATGTATCAAACAAACGAACAAGGCCCACTAGTGACAACCTTAGGGGGATCCTTGGCCCAACCCAAAGCATGGGCATCCGTGTGACACCCCAAGAGTGACGCTCCAGAAGACTTCCAACTATTTCAGGTTTCGTCGTGTGTTTCATTTTGCTTGCTTCATTTTATTTGTGCTTGCATCATGTCATCATGCCATCATGTCTTACATCTTTTGTATCTCAACTAAATAAATTGTGTAGATGTTCTATCCATTTAAATCGAGGGAAGGATGACTTCTCTTTATAACACATCCTCCTAATATTTATGGAGCTATTATAAAATATTCCATTGTTGTGGAATTACCTTAAACTCACTTGCAGTTGATTCTCATGCCTTTGTTATCTTGATTCCCAGCCTCAAACTTTGTCCTCGAATTCCAGCCCATTTGGATTTCATCTACGGGATTTATAAATTCAAACAATTTGACTTTATTCAAACTTGTTTGAATCTTCATCTCCCAAAAGTCTTCCAACAATTTTATTAAATTCCTTACATTTTTGTGAGTCCGGGAAATAATCCCCATGCCCAAATTCTTTGTCCACCCATTTCTTTTCTCTACTTTTTCTTTCTTTGTTTTTCTGTTTTTTGAAGAGATTTAAGAGAGAGGGAGCAGAGAGAACCAGCCCAGTTGGCCTCTCGGGCCTGACCAACCAAGGCCGAGCCACCCTCCTAAATCGAACCCTAGCCCGCACCCAGTCCCCATCTCACCCGATCGCCATCCCTCGACCCTCTTTCCCTCACTGTCGTGCCGCTCCTCGCGTGATCCCCTGCCTCTCCTTCCTCCTGACGCCACCGCTTGCGTCCTCTACGCATCCCTCCCGCGCCTCGTTGCTCACGTTGTCGCCTGGCCTCCTCCTCATGGTGTTGCCGCCGGCCTCCCCGTCGTCCTCGTCGGCGACCAGCCAAGGCCCGCTACAAAGCGCCGTCCTCCGCGCGCCTCTAGCACCCGACCCAGCGCCACTCGGAGCCTCGACTCGCAGCCGCACCACCTGCTCCTCCTTCCTCCGCGCCGGCAAGCACGAGCCGCCGCGGGCCACCGCAACAGTGTCGACCGGCCAGAGCCGCCATCTCCCGCCGCCACGCCGCGCCCGTCCCTTGCGCCTTCCTCACGTCCGACCAGGGAAGCCATGGCCGCTACAGGAGCTTCGCGCCCACGCCGGCAACCTCCTCGTTGACTCCCTGCAGCCTCCTTCTCGTCGCCCGCGCCTTTCCCTTCCGCTCCTCCGGTGAGCCTCCGCCTGGATCCCTCCCGATGCCTCGTCTTCCTTTTTGTGCGTGACCGGAGCTCCCTCTGATCTCCTCCTTTTCTCTGTTGTTCTTCAGGGCCATGGAGCCATGGACGCCACCTGCTCACCTTGCCTCCTTCCTGTGCGTTGCCCTTTGGTGGTCTTGGGTCGCCCGGTGACCCCCCCTGCATCGTCTCCTCGGCCCCTGCCGTTGTCGTGCGTGTCGTGCTCCCCTGCAGCGACACCATAGTTCCGCGGCTGTCTCTGCTTCATGGATCCACTCTAATCCTCCACTTAGGCCACCTACGGAAAGTTTTATCATGGTCGTGACCGAGACCACCGCTGCACCTTTACATCCCGTCGTTGCTCGTTGCATGCCAAGACCGCCCCGTGGATTTCACCAAGTACCACTACTGTGGCAAGAACCGAGACCGACAAGTCCGAAGGCCCCATGTACCGCGGTGCTCGGAGCCCTCGGATCCATCATGTTCGAATACCTTCGTTTGTACCACTACCGTCGACCCTCGAAGACCCGTGGATGCGGCAAGTACCTCTACCGACGACCCCGAACATCTACGAAAATGTGTACCACTACCGTTGCCGAAGACCCGTGTACAACTACCGTCATCGTGTATGACTACTTCCACTACCAAACCACGGGTACAACTACGTCCTGCTACTTCTCGAGCTTGCGTTGTATTCCCTCGAAGAGGAAAGGGAGATGCAGCACAGTAGCGTAAGTATTTCCCCCAGTTTTTGAGAACCAAGGTATCAAACCAGCCGGAGACCACGCGCGAGTCCCTCGCACCTGCACAAACAAATAAGAACTTTGCAGCCAACGCGATAAGGGGTTGTCAATCCCTTTACGGTCACTTACGAAAGTGAGATCTGATAGAGATGATAGTTTATATTTTTGGTATTTTTGGTTCATAAGAACAGCAAATAAAAGCAATAAAAGTAAAGTGGATGTAGATTGATATGTTGAGAATAGACCCGGGGGCCTAGTGTTCTCTAGTGGCTTCTCTCATGATAGCGATATTCTACGACGGGTAAACAAATTACTGTCGAGCAATTGATAGAAAAGCAAATAATTATGAGACTATCTAGGCATGATCATTGTATATAGGCATCACGTCCGAGACAAGTAGACCAAAACAATTCTGCATCTACTACTATTACTCCACACATCGACCGCTATCCAGCATGCATCTAGTGTATTGAGTTCATAAGAACAGAGTAACGCCTTAAGCAAGATGACATGATGTAGAGGGATAAACTCAAGCAATATGATATAAGCCCCATCTTTTTATCCTCGATGGCAACAATACAATACGTGCCTTGCTGCCCCTACTGTCACTGGGAAAGGACACCGCAAGATTGAACCCAAAGCCAAGCACTTTTCCCATTGCAAGAACTATAGATCTAGTAGGACAAACCAAAGCAATAATTCGAAGAGACTTGCAAGGATATTATGTGCACACATAAAAAGTTCAGAGAAGAACCAAATATTTCTCATAGATAATCTTGATCATAAACTCACAATTCCTCGGATCTCGACAAACATACCGCAAAAAGAGATTACATCGAATAGATCTCCTCGAAGACCGAGGAGAACTTTGTAATGAGATCCAGAGAGAGAAGAAGCCATCTAGATACTAGCTATGGACCCCAAGGTCTGTGGTAAACTACTCACAACTCATGGTGAGGGCGATGATGATGATGATGATGAACTCCGTGATGGATCCCCCTCCGGTGGAGCTCCGGAACAGGCTCCAAGATGGGATCTCATGGGAACAAAAGGTTATGGTGGTGGAATTAGGGTTTTCTCTCTGTTGTCGAAGGTTTCGGGGTACGTAGACTTATATAGGAGGAAGGAGGACACCGGGGGGGTGCTCGAGGGGCTCATAAGGCAGGGGCGCGCCTGGGAAGGGGGCGCACCCCCACCCTCGTGGACACCCCGAGGCTCCCCTGACGTGGTTCTCAAGTCCCCCGTGCGTGATTTTCTCCAAAAATATCTCTCGCGAAGGTTTCATTCCGTTTGGACTCCCTTTGATATTCTTTTTCTGCAAAACCCTGAAATAGGCAAAAAAACAGCAATCTGGACTGGGCCTTTGGGTTAGTAGGTTAGTCCTAAAAATGATTTAAAAGTGTATGAAAAAGTCCATTAAATTTCCAAGACTTCATATATAATAGCATCGAACAATCAAAAATTATAGATACATTGGAGACGTATCAAGCATCCCCAAGCTTAATTCCTACTCGTCCTCGAGCAGGTAAATGATAAAGAAAGAATTTTTTACGTGGAATGCAAACCAATATAGTGTTTCAATGTAATTCTCTTAATTGTGGCATGAATGTTCAGATCTGAAAGATTCAAGATAAAAGTCTATATTGACATAAGAAATAACAATACTTCAAGCATACTAACAAAGCAATCCTGTCTTCTCAAATTACTATGGCTAAAGAAAGTTATCCCTACAAAATCATATAGTCTGGCTATGCTCCCTCTTCATCACACAAAATATTCAAATCATGCACAACCCCGATTTCAGTTAAGCACTTGTTTTCATACTCTATTGTTTCAAACCTTTCAACTTTCATGCAATACATGAGCGTGAGCCATGGACATAGCACTATGGGTGGAATAGAGGTGGTTGTCGAGAAGACAAAAAGGAGGGAGATAGTCTCACATCGACTAGGCGTATCAACGGGCTATGGAGATGCCCATCAATAGATATCAATGTGAGTGAGTAGGGATTGCCATGCAACGGATGAACTAGAGCTAAATATGAATGAAAGCTCAACAAACGAAACTAGTGGGTGTGCATCCAACTTGCTTACTCACGAAGACCTAGGGCATTTGAGGAAGCCCATCGTTGGAATATACAAGCCAAGTTCTATAACGAAAAATTCCCACTAGTATATAAAGTGACTAAGCATGAGACTCTCTACAATGAAGAACATGGTGCTACTTTGAAGCACAAGTGTGGAAAAAAGATAGTAGCGATTGTCCCTTTTTTCTTTTTTCCTTTTTTGGGCCTTTTTTTGGCCTTTCTTTTTTTCGGAGGGGATTTATAGATTTAGCCTTTCCTCCCATGGGAAAATGCTCTAATAATGATGATCATCACACTTCTATTACAACTCAATATTACAACTCGATACTACAACAAAGTATGACTCTATATGAATGCCTCCGACGGTGTACCGGGATGTGCAATGAAACAAGAGTAACATGTATGAAAAGTTATGCATGGTGGCTTCGCCACAAATACGATGTCAACTACATGATCATGCATGGCAATATGACAATATGATGCGTGTCATATGAACGGAACGGTGGAAAGTTGCATGGCAATATATCTCGGAATGGCTATGGAAATGCCATGATAGGTAGGTATGGTGGCTGTTTTGAGAAATAATATGGTGGCCGTTTTGAGGAAGGATATATAGTGGGTTTATGGTACCGACGAAAGTTGCGTGGTACAAGAGAGGCTAGCAATGGTGGAAGGGTGAGAGTGCGTATAATCCATGGACTCAACATTAGTCCTAAAGAACTCATATACTTATTGCAAAAATCTACGAGTCATCAAAACAAAGCAATCAACGCATGCTCCTAGCGGAGAAGTTGGTAGGAGTTAACCATCGCGCGCCCCCGACCTCCACACAAAGGTTGGCACTTTACAAATACCTCATGCTCTAACTTCGTCACATAGCGGTTCACCATACGTGCATGCTACGGGAATCACTAACCTTAACACAAGTATTTCTCAATTTCATAATAACTCCACTAGCATGACTCTAATATCACTATCCTCATATCTCAAAACAATTATCAAGCATCCAACATCTCATTCTATTCAATGCACTTAGTGTGAATTTTTTTACTACATTGACATTGGATGTCTATCATGTGAAGACTAGTTTTGTAGCCTAAGCACATTACCATGCTGTTTTAATAGACTCACAAATAGATATAAGTGAAGCATGAGAGTTCAACAATTTCTACAAAATATAACCACCATCGTGCTCTAAAAGATATAAGTGAAGCACTAGAGCAAAAACTATTCAACTCAAAAGATATAAGTGAAGCACATAGAGTGTTCTAGCAATTCCTAGGCCATATTTAACTCTCTCAAATAGGTGTGTCCCGCAAGGAAGATTGTGCCAAAATAACAAGCAAAGACTCAAATTATACAAGACGCTCCAAGCAAAACACATATCATGTGGTGAATAAAAATATAGCTCCAAGTATAGTTACCGATGGATGAAGACGAAAGAGGGGATGCCTTACCGGGGCATCCCCAAGCTTAGGCTTTTGATTAACCTTGATTTTTACTTGGGGTGCCATGGGAATCCCCAAGCTTAGGCCTTTGCTACTCTTTGTTCCATAGTCCATCAAAGCAATACTCAAAACTTGAAAACTTCACAACACAAAACTTAGACAAAAATTCTCGTGAGCTCCGTTAGTATAAGAAAGCAAACCACTACTCAAAGGTACTGCAATTAATTCATTCTTTATTTATATTGGTGTTAAACCTACTGTATTCCAACTTCTCTATGGTTCATACCTCCAAATATTACTCATAGAAGCATTGAAATAAGCAAACAACACACGAAAAACAGAATCTGTCAAAAGCAGAACAGTCTGTAGTAATCTGCAGGTTTCGCCTACTTCTGGAACTCCAAAAAATTCAAACTACATTGGTAAAACTGAGGAATTTGTCTATTAATCATCTGCAAAAAGAATCAACTAAATAGCACGCTCCAGTAAAACCTGACGACCACTTTAGCGAGCGCTAACGATTCTGTTTTTCACAGCAAGATCACATAAACTTCACACAAGTCTTCCCAAAGGTTCTACTTGGCACAAACACTAAACAAAACATGAAACCACATATAATCAGAGGCTAGATGCAATATTTATTCCCTAACAGCGACAAAAACAAAAAATATATAAAATTGGGTTGCCACCCAACAAGCGCTATCATTTTACGCCCCTAGCTAGGCACGATACAAGATAAATCTAGGTATTGCCATAGTGATACAATATGTCGCGAAAGCTCATCTCATATTCCCTACATTCAGCAGCAAGCTTCCTTTGTGGCAACCAAAAGCAATCAAAAGGGCTGAATTTAATGGGACAAAGTCCCCTACATCAATCTCAGGAGGAACAGGTTCCTCTTTTGGCCCTTTGTAGTGGATAACCAATTCATCATTATAGGCATTCTTTTGGCAGAAGGTCATAAGCCGTTGCTCAAGGGAGAAGCCTAACCCATTGTTTTGAACAGAAAAGTCATCGTTTATCTTAGAAATTCTATCAATCAAGATCTCAGTAGGAACCTTTTTTCTAAGGTTTTCGTTAAAAGCAACATGATCAGGAGATCGCAGCCGCATTAGGTCTTCTTGATTGAACAAGATAGCCTCTATAGGAGGTCGACCGGCATCTACTCCGTGATGAGCAAAGATTTCTTTGGCCTCTTTCATGATATATCTAAATTCATGAGCCAAAAAGATAGTAGCTGCATGCTTAACAGAAGAATGCTCGATATTGGAAAACTCTAAAAAGATTCTCTGAATACAGGGATGCATATGGATAAATTGTCTTTCAATTTCTACTATAAGCATGGATACAGCATCCACAAGGCTATTAGTTCTGTGAAGAATAGAGCCACCCATAGTGGGCAAAGCACCAGCACAAGTAAAGAAGTCTTAAAGAACTCCTTTTCCAATGATATTACCGCTACCAACCCGGAACTTCTTCATATGTAAAGTGGTAGCTTCATCTGGGGGGTCAACATAGACGTTGCCCTCGACATTACTACCCTTCTCGATAAGGTCGTCCCCTATCTCAGACATGAGGGCAATCAGGCAAGCAAGCAGTACACACAAGCAAACAAGAAGCAAGCGAACGATAAACACACGGCGGAAGGAGGGCAAATAAAACGGCAAGGGTAAAGTGGGGGAGAGGAAAACGAGAGGCAAAAATGTAATGCGGAGGATAAGGGTTTGTGATAGGTACTTGGTATATGACTTTTGTGTAAGCCCCCCCGGCAACGGCGCCAGAAATTCTTCTTGCTACTTCTCGAGCTTGCATTGTATTCCCTCGAAGAGGAAAGGGAGATGCATCACAGTAGCGTAAGTATTTCTCTCAGTTTTTGAGAACCAAGGTATCAATCCAGTAGGAGACCACGTGCGAGTCCCTCGCACCTGCAAAAACAAATAAGAACTTCGCAGCCAACGCGATAAGGGGTTGTCAATCCCTTTACGGTCAATTACGAAAGTGAGATCTGATAGAGATGATAGTTTATATTTTTGGTATTTTTGTTTATAAGAACAACAAATAAAAGTAAAGTAGATGTAGATTGATATGCTGAGAATAGACCCGGGGGCCATAGTGTTCTCTAGTGGCTTCTCTCATGATAGCGATATTCTATGGTGGGTAAACAAATTACTGTCGAGCAATTGATAGAAAAGCGAATAATTATGAGACTATCTAGGCATGATCATTGTATATAGGCATCATGTCCGAGACAAGTAGACCGAAACGATTTTGCATCTACTACTATTACTCCACACATCGATCGCTATCCAGCATGCATCTAGTGTATTGAGTTCATAAGAACAGAGTAACGCCTTAAGCAAGATGACATGATGTAGAGGGATAAACTCAAGCAATATGATATAAACCCCATCTTTTTATCCTCGATGGCAACAATACAATACGTGCCTTGCTGCCCCTACTGTCACTGGGAAAGGACACCACAAGATTGAACCCAAAGCCAAGCACTTCTCCCATTGCAAGAACTATAGATCTAGTAGGCCAAACCAAACCAATAATTTGAAGAGACTTGCAAGGATATTATGAGCACACATAAAAAGTTCATAGAAGAACCAAATATCTTTCATAGATAATCTTGATCATAAACTCACAATTCATCGGATCTCGACAAACGCACCGCAAAAAGAGATTACATCGAATAGATCTCCTCGAAGACCGAGGAGAACTTTGTATCGAGATCCAGAGGGAGAAGAAGCAATCTAGATACTAGCTATGGACTCGAAGGTCTGTGGTAAACTACTCACAACTCATGGTGAGGGCGATGATGATGAAGAAGAAGAACTCCGTGATGGATCCCCCTCCGGTGGAGCTCCGGAACAGGCTCCAAGATGGGATCTCACGGGAACAGAAGGTTACGGTGGTGGAATTAGGGTTTTCTCTCTGTTGTCGAAGGTTTCGAGGTACGTAGACTTATATAGGAAGAAGGAGGACACCAGGGCGTGCTCGGGGGCCCCACTAGGCAGGGGTGCGCGCCCTGGGAAGGAGGGCGCGTCCCCCACCCTCGTGGGCAGCCCCTTGATCCCCTGACGTGGTTCTCAAGTCCCCCGTGCATAATTTTCTCCAAAAATATCTCTCGCGAAGGTTTCATTCCGTTTGGACTCCATTTGATATTCTTTTTCTGCAAAACCCTGAAACAGGCAAAAAAACAACAATCTGGACTGGGCCTTTGGGTTAGTAGGTTAGTCCCAAAAATGATTTAAACATCCAACACTTCATATATAATAGCATGGAACAATCAAAAATTATAGATATGTTGGAGACGTATCACGTCCCTCGATGACCAATGAACGACTACAGTAAATGTAGAACTACACCGCTTGTTGGGGATATAAATATTTCATATGACCTGCCCAAGAGGGGGCGGGTTACCCAACGGCGGTTCATGGGCCCAGCCCAGAAGCACATTGCAGACGGTGGTTTAGTTAAGGGCCCAAGGTGTGCGGCGGCTTAAAGCCTGTAAGTATCAACCGCCATATATGTGACTTGTGTTGTAAGGCATGTAATAAGAGTCACCGGGCCGGACACGATTGTATGAGCCGACCGAGACTTCGTAGGCCGCAGGGCGTCAACCCGTGTATATAAGGGGATAACCCGGCAACAGCTTAGTGCAAGAAAACAACAAATCGAGGGCTAGGCAGCGCATCCGCACCCTAGCAATCGAGCCCCCAGCAATTCCAGCTCAAACTGGATTAGGTTTTACCCTCACCGCAAGGGGTCGAACCAGTATAAACTCCATGTGTCCTTTGTCTTGTTCTTAACCCCTTTAAGCTAATCACATCACTATGACCTCGCAATCAAGTCCTTACCTTAGGACATCTGCCGTGACACTTCCACAACAATTGGCGCCCACTGTGGGGCCTGCGGCTTGTGGTTTCGAGTTCTTGAAGGGCAACTTCAAAGGGCTCAAGGGATACGCTGTGGGCCGGATGACCAAGAGTCGTTGCGGAAAGCTTTACATTGATGTCGAAGGCTGGGGTCCCGAGGCCGGCTCAATTGAGTACGGGTACCGGGTCCCCTTCGGCGGAATTCACGTCTTCATCGGCAAGATCGGCGAACCGGGCCCTAAGCCGGACACCTGCACCGACATCGTCGAGCCGGCTCAGCA
Source organism: Secale cereale (assembly GCA_902687465.1). Classification (NCBI taxonomy): domain Eukaryota; kingdom Viridiplantae; phylum Streptophyta; class Magnoliopsida; order Poales; family Poaceae; genus Secale; species Secale cereale. The sequence goes on along the minus strand of LR738713.1, from coordinate 178,176,185 downwards.
TGCGCGACCCGCCCAGGTTCGGCCCGCGAAGAAGCATGCTTTCGTTGATACATCCAGGGCAGTAGAGGCTCCGGATCTTATGAAGAAACAGTCGTTCTCTTCGACGGTGAGTCATCCACAGGTGAGACTAACTCCATGTATCGGATGCAGAGCGGACAGCTTGGGGGCTCGTCCGACGGTAACAGTATTCCAGACCTCAGTGAGCCGCCAAGCACGGTAGCGATTTTCATGACCGGCACCCAACCGGCTCTCAGATCAACAATCGTCGGGACTATAACACCCGGCGCGACAGCTGCCGCGGCAAGTGCAGATGGCTCAGCACGCCCGCCAACTCAAGCTTTGTCGGATATGTTGGAGAATTTGGCGACTCTGATGAGAACAGAGAGAACCCCAGGAAACCAGGATCAACACAAGACAGCTGTGGAGAAGTTGCGGTAAGAGATAGCACAAGCTAAGAAACAACTGGCAGCAGAAAACACCAGGATGACCGAAGAGCGGGCCGTTTTGGACGCCCGGGCCCAGCGGATTCAAGCGGAATCTTTCCGGCTCTCGGTAGGTCAAAACGCTGCTAATGAAGCCATGAGGATAAAGCAACATAGTCGTCTCCCCTTTGTTTATGAGCCAAGAAATCTTTTTTCAGACAGGGCAGGGGGCAGTGGTCCACCGGTGTTAAACCGAACAACAGAGGCACCCAGGACCAGCGGGCCAGTTCATCAGTGCACGACCGGATCTCTGTATGCAGATCAGAACCGCCCGGCCCCTCGTTACCCTCCGGCACCGGCGGGTCACTATTCCAACCCTCTGGATAACATGATAGCAACGGCATCAAGGCTGGTGGCTTTGCCAGTTGAGGGAGAAACTCCGGTAGCAGTAGAGACCCGGAGAGCTCAGGAACTACTTCAGGCGGCGCTACAGCAGCAACATGCTTATTCTTATAGTCGAGACCGGATTCATTCGACCCCCGTCCAAGCGCCAGCTACAGCAGACAACTCACTGGAGGTTTCAAACGCGGAGCGACGCCGAGACTCTCCTCGTGGATGTAACCCGGCATGACATGACGCCAGAGCACAGGACGTGCCGATTCAGGCAGCCGGGCATCATCCGGCGCCATACTACCCGGCAACTTCAGTGGAAACAGGTAGAACTTCCCCGGGCTTGGGGCGTGCCGTGTCTAACGACGGCTATACGGAACGAGTGGTTGCCTAAAGATTTTAAGGGCCCTCGTAAGGTGCCGAACTACACAGCAGATCAGCCCCCTGAGGCTTGGATAGAGAGCTACGAGATGGCTATGGAGATGCTGGACGTTAGCGAAGCTGCATGTGCTAAATACTTCACCATGATGCTAGAAGGCACAGCTCGTAACTGGTTAAAAGGGTTACCCGTCGATTCCATCAGGTCATGGGCAGAGTTGAAGGCCAGGTTCATCAAGCACTTCAAGGATACGTGCACATAGCCCATGTCGATCGTGGATCTAGACTCTTGTGTTCAGAACGAGGGCGAAACAATGACTAGTTGGGTGCGCCGGGTTTCGACCATCATGCACTCCTCAGATAAGATCAACATTGAATCGGCAATAATAATGTTGGAGAAGAATTGTCGTTTCCCTCCACTCAAGCTGAAGCTAGGGAGGCTTAAGCGCCATTGTAGTGATGTGGGGGAGCTCATGGCGGCTCTCGTCAAGTATGCCGACTCTGATAGTACCAAGGACCCCGAGTCTGAAGCGGAAAGACCGGGAAACAGAAAAGGGGGCAATGACCCGGGAGGACAGCAGTACAACCCGGCCAATCAGCACAGTGGCAATAAACGCAAGGCTGATGTTTTTGTAGCTAACACGGGGGCACGAAATTTTAACTAGCATCGCAAGGGGAGGCCACCTCCAAGGTACAATATCGATGAGATGATGAATCAATCGTGTTCGAAGCACGAGTCGGATGAAAAAACGGCCACCCATGCATGGAAAGATTGCAGCATCATGCGATCTTACAGAGAGTTTATCAAGAATGGTCATGGACCAAACGGCGGCTCAGGATCCGGTTTTCAGGGTCTGGGTCATGGTGGCGGCGGCTCTAGCTCCGGTTTTCAGGACCAAGGCAGTCAAGGCGGCAACAATCAGCAGAACAGCCAAGGGAACCAGCAGTAGTCTGGTTATCAGAGTAACCCGAAGCAGCTCAGCAATGGGCAATACCACGTGTTCACCACGAGTCTGTGCAAACGAGACCAGAAGCTCCATAAGAGGGCAGTGAATGCTGTTGAGCCGGTAGTGCCTCGTTACTTAAGATGGTCTGAGCAGCCCATTATGTGGAGCCGCGAAGAACACCCGCCCCGAGATGATAATCAGGGTCAGCTGGCCCTAGTGGTGGCCCCTCAGGTCGGAGGGTACAAGTTCACCAAGGTACTCATGGATGGAGGTAGCAGCATCAACATTCTTTATTACAATACCTTCCGTCGTATGGGATTAACTGATAAGAAGCTTAAGCCGTCGAACACTGTCTTTCATGGAGCTGTGCCTGGTAAGTCGGCGTATCCAGTTGGTAAGATTGATTTGGAAGTAACCTTTGGAGATGAACTTGATGCCAGGACAGAAACTTTGACATTTGAAGTTGTGAGGATCCACAGCCCATACCATGCTTTATTTGGCAGGCCGGCTTATGCTAAGTTTATGGCAAGGCCATGTTACATTAATTTGCAGCTCAAGATGCCGGGTCACAAGGGGAATATCATAGTGCATGGGAGTCGCACCATAGCTTTGGAATGTGAAGAAGGTGATGCGGCTTACGCAGAGTCGGTTTGTGCCACAGAGGAGCTCAAGTTTTACAAAGATAATGTTGACCCGGCAGATATGACATCTTTAAAGAAGCCAACTACAGAGCATGACCCGTTGCTGAAGTTTAAGTCGGTAGATGACACCAAGATGGTTGACTTTATTCCTGGTGACTCATCTAAGTAGTTTAGTATCAGTGCAAATCTGGATCCGAAATAGGAAAGCGCGCTCATCGAGTTCATCTGTGAGAACCGGGACATCTTTGCATGGAAGCCTTCAGACATGCCGGGTGTACCGAGAGAACTCGATGAGCACACTCTTAATATTGATCCGAAGTATAAGACGGTCAGACAGTTTCTTCGCCGTTTTAATGAAGAAAGACGGAAGGCCATTGGTGAAGAGGTGGCCCGGCTCTTGGTGGCCGGGTTCATCGTAGAAGTTTTTCATCCTGAGTGGTTGGCTAACCCGGTTTTGGTGCTTAAAAATAATGGCACATGGCGCATGTGTGTGGACTACACAGACTTAAACAAGGCTTGTCCAGCTGACCCGTTCGCCCTCCCTCGTATTGATCAGATCATTGATGCTACGGCGGGTTGTGAGCGCTTGAGTTTTTTGGATGCATATTATGGATATCACCAGATCAAAATAGCAGTTAAGGACCAGGAGAAGACGCCTTTCATCACTTCGTTTGGAGCCTTCTGCTATGTATCTATGCCTTCCGGGCTTAAGAGTGCCCTAGTGACTTACCAGAGGTGCGTACAGAACTGCCTGCACGGTCAGATTGGGCGGAATGTTCATGCTTATGTGGATGATATCATGGTCAAATCCAGAAAGAAGGAGACTCTGATTGATGACTTGAAGGAAACATTTGACAATCTCCAGGTGTATAAGATGATGCTTAACCCGGCCAAGTGTGTTTTTGGTGTTCCAGCATGCAAGCTTTTGGGTTTTCTGGTCTCTGAGCGAGGCATCGAGGCTAACCCGGAAAAGATCAAGGCCATCACCTCCTTGGCAAGGCCAAAATGTATCAATGATGTCCAGCATGTGGCAGGACGGATATCAGTGTTGAGCTGGTTCATAAGCCGCTTAGGTGAGAAGGCTATCCCTCTATACCAGATGATGAAGAAGACAGGTAATTTTGCCTGGAGTAAAGCTGCTGATGAAGCGTTCGAGGCACTCAAGAAGCAATTGGCTGAGCCACCGGTTCTTGCGGCCCCCATTGACAAAGAGCCTTTCTTATTATATGTTGCTGCAAATAGCAGGGTTGTCATTGTGGCCATTGTGGTGGAAAGAAAGGAGGCTGGTAAAGAGCACCTGGTTCAAAGGTCGGTTTACTAAATCAGTGAGATTCTCATCGAGTTTAAACAGAGATATCCACATTGGCAGAAGCTGGTTTACGGAGTCTTTATGGCAAGCCGGAAACTCAAGCAGTATTTCCTAGGTCATCCCATTACGATGGTGAGCTCTGCTCCCTTGGGGGACATTGTCTAGAATAGGGAAGCTACAGGACGAGTGACCAAGTGGGCCATTGAGCTTGGGCCTCATGATTTAAAATATATGCCTCGAACAGCCATCAAATCGCAAGCACTGGTGGATTTTATCAATGACTGGACAGAACTGCAGACGCCTGAAGAAAATACGGGTAATACAGATTGGACGGTTCACGTTGACGGGTCCAGACAATTGGAGGGCTCGAGGCTGGAGTTGTTTTAACTTCCCCACGAGGTGATAAACTTTCTTATGTCCTCCGATAAATGTTTCCATGTACTAATAGTGCAACCGAGTATGAGGCACTGCTAAATGGCCTTCGTATGGCTAAAGAGATGAATTTAAGCCGGGTCAGATGTTTCGGCGACTCAAATTTGGTAGCTCAGCAGGTTTCTGGCACCTTGGACTCTAAGGATCCACTCATGGCGGCTTATCACCGAGAGGTTGATGCTATTGCGGGTCACTTCAAGGGTTACCAAGTTGAGCATATCGATCGAAGGAAGAACGAGGCAGCTGACGCCTTGAGCCAGTTAGGATCTCAGCGTAAGCCGGTACCCCCCCAATACCTTTTTGGACGTTTTGCTTAACCCGTCTATCAAGTTGCCTACATAGGAGAACCTTGCTATCCCTGACCCGGAGGCAGAGTTGGTGGCGGCTCTTCATGTCATACCAGATTGGACAGTTCCATATTTGGCTTATATGACCTGGAGTGAGTTACCTGAGGATGAAATCCTAGCCAGACAGATAACCCTGCGGTCTAAGTTGATGACGATTGTCAATGGAGAATTGCACCACCGCAGTTTTACAGGTGCGTTTCAACGTTGTGTCTTGCCTGAAGAAGGCTATGATATCCTGTGAGAAATCCATGAGGGAGATTGTGGTCATCATGCAGGTTCTAAATCTCTGGTAGCCAAAGCTTTTCGTCATGGATTCTATTGGTTAACGGCTCATGCTGATGCTGAAGACTTGGTCAGTAGATGTGACGGTTGTCAGAAATTTTCACGGCGTGCTCATGTTCCGGCTCAAGAGTTGAGGATGATTCCCATAACCTGGCCGTTTGCAACCTGGGGGCTTGATATGGTAGGACCTTTTACAAGATCGAAAGATAAGAAAACCCACCTGTTGGTGGCAGTGGACAAATTCACCAAGTGGATCGAGGTAGACCCAGTCAGCAAATGTGATGCGGAAACAGCAGTGCAATTCATCAAGAAGGTGATTTTCCGGTTTGGTTTCCCCCATAGTATCATAACAGACAATGGCACTAATCTGTCTAAGGGTGTGCTACTTCTCGAGCTTCCGTTGTATTCCCTCGAAGAGGATAGGGAGATGCAGCACATTAGCGTAAGTATTTCCCTCGGTTTTTGAAAACCAAGGTATCAATCTAGTAGGAGACCATGCGCGAGTCCCTCGCACCTGCACAAACAAATAAGAACTTCGCAGCCAACGCGATAAGGGGTTGTCAATCCCTTTACAGTCACTTACGAAAGTGAGATCTGATAGAGATGATAGTTTATATTTTTGGTATTTTTGGTATATAAGAACAGCAAATAAAAGCGATAAAAGAAAAGTAGATGTAAATTGATATGTTGAGAATAGACCCGGGGGCCATAGTGTTCTCTAGTGGCTTCTCTCATGATAGCGATATTCTACGGCGGGTAAACAAATTACTGTCAAGCAATTGATAGAAAAGCAAATAATCATGAGACTATCTAGGTATGATCGTTGTATATAGGCAGCACGTCCGAGACAAGTAAACCAAAACTATTCTGCATCTACTACTATTACTCCACACATCGACCACTATCCAGCATGCATCTAGTGTATTGAGTTCATAAGAGCAGAGTAACGCCTTAAGCAAGATGACATGATGTAGAGGGATAAACTCAAGCAATGTGATATAAACCCCATCTTTTTATCCTCGATGGCAACAATACAATACGTGCCTTGCTGCCCCTACTGTCACTGGGAAAGGACACCGCAAGATTGAACCCAAAGCCAAGCACTTCTCCCATTGCAAGAACTATAGATCTAGTAGGACAAACCAAACCAATAATTTGAAGAGACTTGCAAGGATATTATGAGCACACATAAAAAGTTTAGAGAAGAACCAAATATCTTTCATAGATAATCTTGATCCTAAACTCACAATTCATCGGATCTCGACAAACACACCGCAAAAAGAGATTACATCGAATAGATCTCCTCGAAGAACGAGGAGAACTTTGTATTGAGATCCAGAGAGAGAGAGAAGAAGCCATCTAGATACTAGCTATGGACTCGAAGGTTTGTGGTAAACTACTCACTACTCATGGTGAGGGCGATGATGATGATGATGAAGAACTCCGTGATGGATCCCCCTCCTATGGAGCTCCGGAATAGGCTCCAAGATGGGATCTCACAGGAACAGAAGGTTACGGCGGTGGAATTAGGGTTTTCTCTCTGTTGTTGAAGGTTTCGGGGTACATAGACTTATATAGGAAGAAGGAGGACACCGGGGAGGTGCTCGGGGGCCCCACGAGGCAAGGGCGCGCCCTAGGAAGGGGGGCACCCTTGTGAGCAGCCCCTTAATCCCCTGACGTGGTTATCAAGTCCCCCGTGCGTGATTTTCTCCAAAAATATATCTCGCGAAGGTTTCATTCCGTTTGGACTCCGTTTGATATTCTTTTTCTGCAAAACCCGGAAACAGGCAAAAAACAGCAATCTGGACTAGGCCTTTGGGTTAGTAGGATAGTCCCAAAAATGATATAAAAGTGTATGATATAGCCCATTAAACATCCAATACTTCATAAATAATAGCATGGAACAATCAAAAATTGTAGATACGTTGGAGACGTATCAAGCATCCCCAAGCTTAATTCCTGCTCGTCCTCGAGTAGGTAAATGATAAAGAAAGAATTTTTGATGTGGAATGCTAACCAATATAGTTTTTCAATGTAATTCTCTTAATTGTGGCATGAATGTTCAGTTCTGAAAGATTCAAGATAAAAGTCTATATTGACATAAGAAACAATAATACTTCAAGCATACTAACAAAGCAATCATGTCTTCTCAAAATACTATGGCTAAAGAAAGTTATCCTTACAAAATCATATAGTCTGGCTATGCTCCCTCTTCATCACACAAAATATTCATATCATGCACAAACCCCGATTTCAGCCAAGCATTTGTTTTCATACTCTATCTTTTCAAACCTTTCAACTTTCACGCAATACATGAGCGTGAGCCATGGACATAGCACTATGGGTGGAATAAAGGTGGTTGTGGAGAAGACAAAAAGGAGGGAGATAGTCTCACATCAACTAGATGTATCAACGGGCTATGGAGATGCCCATCAATAGATATCAATGTGAGTGAGTAGGGATTGCCATGCAATGGATGCACTAGAGCTAAATATGTATGAAAGCTCAACAAAAGAAACTAGTGGGTGTGCATCCAACTTGCTTGCTCACGAAGGCCTAGGGCATTTGAGGAAGCCCATCGTTGGAATATACAAGCCAAGTTCTATAATGAAAATTCCCACTAGTGTATGAAATGACTAAGCATGAGACTCTCTACAACGAAGAACATGGTGCTACTTTGAAGCACAAGTGTGGAAAAAAAGATAGTAGCAATTGTCCCTTTTTTTCTTTTCTTTTTCTTTTTTTTCCTTTTTTTGGGCCTTTCTTTTTTTTCTTTTTTTATGTGGAGGGGCTTTATTGATTTAGCCTTTCCTCCCATGGGACAATGCTCTAATAATGATGATCATAACACTTTCATTACAACTCGATATTACAACTCCATACTACAACAAAGTATGACTCTATATGAATGCCTCCGGCGGTGTACCGGGATGTGCAATGAAACAAGAGTGACATGTATGAAAAATTATGCATGGTGGCCTTGCCACAAATACAATGTCAACTACATGATCCTGGATGGCAATATGACAATATGATGCGTGTCATATGAACGGAACGGTGGAGAGTTGCATGGCAATATATCTCGGAATGGCTATGGAAATGCCATGATAGGTACGTATGGTGGCTGTTTTGAGGAATAATATGGTGGGTGTTTTGAGGAAGGATATATAGTGGTTTTATGGCACCGGCGAAAGTTGCGCGGTACGAGAGAGGCTAGCAATGGTGGAAGGGTGAGAGTGCGTATAATCCATGGACTCAACATTAGTCATAAGAAATCATATACTTATTGTAAAAATCTACGAGTCATGAAAACAAAGCAATCAACGCATGCTCCTAGTGGGAGATTGGTAGGAGTTAACCATCGCGCGCCCCGACCTCCACACAAAGGTTGGCACTCTACAAATACATCATGCTCTAACTTCGTCACAAAGCGGTTCACCATACGTGCATGCTACGGGAATCACTAACCTTAACACAAGTATTTCTCAATTTCATAATAACTCCACTAGCATGACTCTAATATCAGTATCCTCATATCTCAAAACAATTATCAAGCACCCAACATCTCATTCTATTCAATGCACTTGGTGTGAATTTTTTTACTACATTGACATTGGATGTCTATCATGTGAAGACTAGTTTTTTAGCCTAAACACATTACCATGCTGTTTTAATAGACTCTCAAATAGATATAAGTGAAGCATGAGAGTTCAACAATTTCTACAAAATATTACCACCACCGTGCTCTAAAAGATGTAAGTGAAGCACTAGAGCAAAACTATTCAACTCAAAAGATATAAGTGAAGCACATAGAGTGTTCTAACAATTTCTAGGCCATATTTAACTCTCTCAAATAGGTGTGTACAGCAAGGATGATTGTGGCAAACTAACAAGCAAAGACTCAAATTAAACAAGACGCTCCAAGCAAAACACATATCATGTGGCGAATAAAAATATAGCTTCAAGTATAGTTACCGATGGATGAAGACGAAAGAGGGGATGCCTTCCTGAGGCATCCCCAAGCTTAGGCTTTTGATTATCCTTGAATTCCTTGGGGCGCAATGGGCATCCCCAAGCTTAGGCCTTTTCTACTCTTTGTTCCATAGTCCATCAAAGCAATACTCAAAACTTGAAAACTTCACAACACAAAACTTAGACAAAAATTCTCGTGAGCTCCGTTAGTATAAGAAAGCAAACCACTACTCAAAGGTACTGCAATGAATTCATTCTTTGTTTATATTGGTGTTAAACCTACTGTATTCCAACTTCTCTATGGTTCATACCTCTAAATATTACTCATAGATGCATTGAAATAAGCAAACAACACACGAAAAACAGAATCTGTCAAAAACAGAACAGTCTGTAGTAATCTGCAGGTTTCTCCTACTTATGGAACTCCAATAAATTCAAACTAAATTTGTAAATTTGAGGAATTTGTCTATTAATCATCTGCAAAAAGAATCAACTAAATATCACACTCCAGTAAAATATGACGACCACTTTAGCGAGCGCTAACGATTCTGTTTTTTCACAGCACGATCACATAAACTTCACACAAGTCTTCCCAAAGGTTCTACTTGTCACAAACACTAAACAAAACATGAAGCCACATCTAATCAGAGGCTAGACGCAATATTTATTCCCTAATAGCAACAAAAACTAAAAAATATAAAATTGGGTTGCCTCCCAACAAGCGCTATCGTTTTATGCCCCTAGCTAGGCATTGAGATTTCAATGATGCTCACATAAAGGACGAGGATTGAAGCACAAGAGAGCATCATAAGACATGTAACAAACACATCTAAGTCTAACATACTTCCTATGCATAGGCATTTCATAGGAAAACAAATTAGCAAGACTAGCAAGATGTAGCATATGCAAGGAAGAAGAAAGAAACAAGATCAATCTCAACATGAAGAGAGGTAATTTAGTAACATTAAGATTTTGACAACCATATTTTCCCCTCTCATAATAATTGTATGTAGGATCATAAGCAAATTCAACAATATAGCTATCACAAAACATATTCTCAATACGATCCACATGCATACGAAGTTGACACTCTTCCAAAATAGTGGAATCAATATTAACTGAAGTCATGACCTCTCCAAACCCACTTTTATATAAAATATTAAGATTGAAAATTCTCCAAATATGTGGGATCTAAAGTTGACAATCTTCCAAACCCACTTTCATTATTATTGCAAACATCAATCTCATATTCATCATGGGGTTCAAGTAAAATTTCAAGATCGTAAGAAGCATCACCCCAATCATGATCATTGCAACAAGTAGTGGACATAGCAATACTAGCATCCCCAAGCTTAGGGTTTTGCATATCATTAACACAATTGACATTAATAAAATTTACAATAACATCATTGCAATCATTATTTTTATTTAAGGAGCTAACATGAATCACTTTTTATTTCAACAATTCCTCACAATTTTCAGATTCATATATTTCAAGCAAAACCTCATAAAGATAATCTAGTGCACGCAGCTCACTAGCAATGGGTTCAACATAGTTGGATATCTTAAAGAGATTAGAAAGTGGATGAGGATCCATACTTTAGCAAGCGAAGATGCAAGCTAATTGAGGGCACATAGCAACACAAGCAAACAAGAGGCACGCAAACGATAAACAAACGGCAGAAGAAGGGCATATAAAACGGCAAGGGTGAAGTGGGGGAGAGGAAAACGAGAGGCAAAAAATGTAATGCGAAGGATAAGGGTTTGTGATAGGTACTTGGTATATGACTTTTGCGTAAGCCTCACCAGCAAAGGCGCTAGAAATTCTTCTTGCTACTTCTTGAGCTTGCATTGTATTCCCTCGAATAGGAAAGGGAGATGCAGCACAGTAGCGTAAGTATTTCCCTCAGTTTTTTGGAAACCAAGGTATCAATCCAGTAGGAGACCACGCGCGAGTCCGTCTCACCTGCACAAACAAATAAGAACTTCGCAGCTAACGCGATAAGGGGTTGTCAATCCCTTTACGGTAACTTACGAAAGTGAGATCTGATAGAGATGATAGTTTATATTTTTGGTATTTTTGGTTTATAAGAACAGCAAATAAAAGCGATAAAAGCAAAGTAGATGTAGATTGATATGTTGAGAATAGACCCGGGGGCCATAGTGTTCTCTAGTGGCTTATCTCATGATAGCGATATTCTACGGCGGGTAAACAAATTACTGTCGAGCAATTGATAGAAAAGCGAATAATTATGAGACTATCTAGGCATGATCATTGTATATAGGCATCACGTCCGAGACAAGTAGACTGAAACGATTCTGCATCTACTACTATTACTCCACACATCGACCGCTATCCAGCATGCATCTAGTGTATTGAGTTCACAAGAACATAGTAACGCCTTAAGCAAGATGACATGATGTAGAGGGATAAACTCAAGCAATATGATATAAACCCCATCTTTTTATCCTCGATGGCAACAATACAATACGTGCCTTGCTGCCCCTACTGTCACTGGGAAAGGACACCGCAAGATTGAAGGCACTTCTCCCATTGCAAGAACTATAGATCTAGTAGGCCAAACCAAACCAACAATTCGAAGAGACTTGGAAGGATATTATGAGCACACATAAAAAGTTCAGAGAAGAACCAAATATCTTTCATAGATAATCTTGATCATAAACTCACAATTCATCGGATCTCGACAAACACAGCGCAAAAAGAGATTACATCGAATAGATCTCCTCGAAGACCGAGGAGAACTTTGTATTGAGATCCAGAGAGAGAAGAAGCCATCTAGATACTAGCTATGGACCCGAAGGTCTGTGGTAAACTACTCACAACTCATGGTGAGGGCGATGATGATGAAAAAGAAGAACTCCGTGATGGATCCCCCTCTGGTGGAGCTCCGGAACAGGCTCCAAGATGGGATCTCACGGGAACAGAAGGTTATGGCGGTGGAATTAGGGTCTTCTCTCTGTTGTCGAAGGTTTCGGGGTACGTAGACTTATATAGGAAGAAGGAGGACACCACGGGGTGCTCGGGGGCCCCACGAGGCAGGGGTGCGCGCCCTGGGTAGGAGGGCGCGCCCCCCACCCTAGTGGGCAGCCCCTTGATCCCCTGACATGGTTCTCAAGTCCCCCGTGCGTGATTTTCTCCAAAAATATCTCTCGCGAAGGTTTCATTCTGTTTGGACTCCGTTTGATATTCTTTTTCTGCAAAACCCTGAAACAGGCAAAAAACAGCAATCTGGACTGGGCCTTCGGGTTAGTAGGTTAGTCCCAAAAATGATATAAAAGTGTATGATAAAGCCCATTAAACATCCAAGACTTCATAAATAATAGCATGGAACAATAAAAAATTATAGATACGTTGGAGACGTATCAGGGTGCTATGAAGGCGTTTTGTCTGCGTGAGCATATCCGGCTTGATGTATCTTTTGTGGCTCATCCCCAGTCCAATGGTCAAGCAGAGCGGGCCAACCGAGAGATTTTACGAGGGATCAAGCCCCGGCTCATGGTTCCTCCAAAGAGAATGCCGGGTTGTTGGGTGGAGGGGTTACCTTCCGTGTCATGGGGCATTAATAAAACTCCCAACAGGTCTACAGGATACACACCCTTCTTCATGGTCTACGGAGCTCAGGCGGTTCTTCCTAGCGATATCCGTTATGACTCGCCCCGAGTGGCGGCTTACATGGAAGTTGTTAATGAGATGGCGCGTCAGGATGCGTTGGATCGATTGGATGAAGAGCATGATCTCGCGGCGGCTCGTTCGGCGATTTATCAACAGGATTTACGATGATATCACAGCCGACGGGTCAAGACCAGAACCTTTCAAGAAGGCGACTTAGTCCTCCGGCTCATCCAAGATCAGACTGACATGCATAAACTTTCGCCACCTTGGGAAGGACCTTTTGTCATCAACAAGAATCTGCAAAACGGGTCATACTACTTGATCGATATTCGAGAGCACAAGGACTCACGCACATCAGAAGAGGAGACTAATCGGCCGTGGAATATCGCTCACCTCCGGCCTTACTATACTTAAGCCTCCGGCTCTCATGATATATTTCGATGATGTAAATATCAGTACCATATAATAAAGCTGGCATCCCCGCCAATTCGGGGCCTCCTCCATTATTTCAAAGTTGAGTCTTTATTATCATCATACATATTTTCTCAAGAAGCTTAGTACACGAATCAAAGCAATCATGAAGACTTGGATGCATAGCACATCCCCAACATAAGCTCTTGATGAGAATAATCAGCAAGTATGTCACTTGGGGGCTTCCTGTTCAAACATAGGCGTATTCGACCAAAGAGAACACAGCATTACTACCCATTTGACCGGGTTATGTTCAAACATAGGCGTATTCGACCAAAGAGGACATAACCTGTGGGTCATCCTACCTGTGTCCAGCTGCTTCAACTCCATCAGGTCATCCTGATTGACCTGGCGAACTCTTGGCAATCAGTCTTAATGGCGTATTCGACCAAGACCTGAGCTTGCTAAGGTTCAAACGTCGGCTGTCACTGCGAGAGCACGGTGCTACAGATAGTCAGGATAGATCCAGGCTCAAAATGTCGCCTTCCTTGAAACTTGGATAACTCGGCCCTGCGTACTCTAGGCAAGTCTATCTTAAAAATAAAGACCTGCACTTGTCTAGGTTCAAATGTCGATTGGGTACTGTGAGAGCCGGCTCATAGCACGCGCGTACCTTCCAGGGTCCACCAAGGCTAGTTTCATTGAAGAAGAACCTTTGGCTTGGCGGCTTGCAAAAGCCTCGAGTGTTTTTCGCTTGTTTTTTCTGATTTCTCTTTGCTTTCTTGTAAGTTTTCGTTTTGATTTATGTTCTTTGCAAGATCGGCCTAGCTACCTCCCTTCATGGCTCATATTTGAAGCCTCTCCGGGTCTCTACAACCCAATCTAATGAATGGCTCTAAAGCCCGCGGAGAATAACAATCTTATGTCTGGGACTATACCTTTACAAGGTTATATGGAATCTGATTAAGCCGGCAGTCCAAATCATATCTTCAGGTATGACTATGTTTCTAACAATTAAACCGGCCCTGGTTCTGGACACCTGTCCCCAGTGGCGCTGGTTAGGCACAATGACCCGCCCGGCGGTAAACTGCCAGGGCGTTTGTTTTTTACATGCAGGATACAGTTTATATTGATCTAAGCACACCAATACCATCATAAGAATAGAGTAAGGATTTCAACAATCGGTGATCCATAAAGTCATCAAAACACAAGAAGTGTGCACGATGGCACGACAATTGGTACAATAAGCCGGCAGGGAAAGTGTTCCGCTATCCTATTACAAGCTGTTGTGAGCCAGACAAAGTTTCAAATGTTTTTATCATAGGTACATGAACCGCCGTTCATTCTGCGTGGCCTTGCTGCTTTGATGATTCCGGGTCATCCTTCGCCGGTTCTTCCTCCTCCTCTGTTTGAAAATTCTGTGCCAACCAATCCAAGCCAGCTAGAGCTTCAAATTTAGCCGCCCCATCAATAAGATCAGATGGATCAATTTCACGGGCAAAGGTATGCTTATAATTGGAGGAATCAGATCCATCACTTTATAAGATGGAGTGGACATCTTCTGGTTCTCTGTATCATAAGCCGGTTGATATTTAGATAAGTCCCTTTCATTCGCGATCAAACTGGCCAGTGGGCGGATGTCCTTGACACACGCAGCGAAGTCTTTATGGTCAAAAGTTGAGCCGTCTTCTTTCAAGATTGGATACCCCGTAGCCAAGTCGGATGGATCCAGCTCTGGAAGCCATGCCTTAGCCCGGCTCAAGGCCGTTACAGCACCGGCTCTCGCAGATGACCACTTGATTTCGTCTATTCTGGCAGGCAGAACGGAGAGTCTTCGTAAGATATCCACAAACACCATTGGTGCTTGGCTGGACGGAGAGACAACGGCCAGGGCAAGCTACGCTCCAGTATACAGTTGTTCCACAAGGGTGTAGACGGCTTTTAACTTTACAAGTGGATCTCTGCCAAGAATACTGCTTCTCTTACCTACATGACCATTAAGTTGATAAGTAACGGTTTAAGTTCTCCCAAGATTTTATTTTAAAAAAAAGTTGTAACATGGCGGCTTACCAAAGATGGCTGCGGTCATTTCTGAGACACGATGTTTTAAGGCGGTGAGCTCAGTTGTCACCGCTTCAAGAGACGCTTCGGCTTGTTCAGCTCATTGCTCTAAGGCAGCCTTTTCTTTAGCCCATGCAGATTCCTCGGACTTAAGTTTAGCCTTCAAATTGTTTGCTTCGAACAGGCTAAATTCAAACTTTGATTCAGCTTTCTGAATTTCTGATTCTTGGTGCTTAAGCCGCTCCCTGGCATCCTTCAACTGTGTTTGTAGTTCAGCAGTGGTTTCCTGAACAGGCAAAGTGAGCATAAGACGGATTGATTACTGGTTTAACAAAGAATGAAGTCCCAAGCCTTTTGCAAGCAACAACACTTGGCACTTGGGGGCTAATGGGGGCTGAAGTTGTTCTTATCTAAGCCGGATTCATATTATTAAAGTCTCAAGCACTTTGCAAGCAAGAGTACTTGACCCTTCGGGGCTAATGGGGGCTGAAATTGTTATTTTCTGAGCCGGATTAATGTTACTAAAGTCTCAAGCACTTTGCAAGCAAGAGTACTTGACCCTTGGGGGCTAATGGATGTGATTTTTTTTTTCTGAATTTAATAGTTCATGAACATAAAAGTCCCAAGCACTTTGCAAGCAACAACACTTGGCACTTGGGGGCTAATGTACATCGCTTCTGTATTATCAGCTAATCATATTAGCCCGGCGGCAACATGGTTATTACCACCGGCTCATCGATGGTGTGCAGACAAGTTATATGCAATAATAATAAGGCCCGGCTCATTCAACCTGATTAAGCCGGCCCTTGGGGGCTACACATGCAATGTTCCTCAAGGATGGATTTTTCGTTAAGTGGTATGCTGATTTAAAAGGTGGCAATTGTTCTAAAGTCTACGGTATATTCAGTTTTATCATATCCACTAGACTTGGGGGCTGGAATGAGAGTTAGAAATTGGTCAAGAATATTACCTCAAATTTCTGGTGCATCTGCTTCACCATATCAATTTCAAGGTCGCGATTGATGTGGACCTGACTGAGAAAACCAGAAAAGAATTCGCCAGTACTCAGCTGTGCATACTTAGACGTGTCAAACCTCACTCGTCGCTTTTCAACAAGTTCTTGCTTGGCGGTGTGTTTGGCTAACACAGTTGGGTTGCCCGGCTCTCTGAAACTAGTACCAATAAATGTAACGTCTTCAGGTCGGTATTCTGCCAGCTTAGATGGGGCAGGCGGTTCAGAAGGGGCTGAATCAACCATGGCAGGAGCGGTGGCGACATCAGATATCTCAGGAGGAGTGTAATAGGTGGCTTCTTCAGTTGGCCTATGAACATCTATTGTCGACACCTGCAGCGTCGGCTCAATAACCTTGGGGTCAGCTACGGCTTATTTCCCCTGGCTCTCTTGACAGGTTTGGCTTGACCTCTACATGAATTAAAGTAAGTCGCAACAAGGTTATAAAGGTTTAAGGATAAGTTGAACAAGGAACAAGTCATTTACCCAGGAGCAGGCTTGAAAGCAGGAAGTTGACTCTGAGATGAGTGGCCGGAGGATGAACAAGAAGTTTCCTGTTAATTTGAATTGGATGAGTTCAGTGGTTGCTGTATAAGACCCGTTAGCGGATAATGAGAGTTTATGAATGTAAATACATCATTCCGGCGTTTTCGTCGAGGCGGGGTATTGGGTAAGCCGGAGGATAATTCCTCTTCTCCGAAGTTTCGAGTCCGACGCCGACTCTCGTGTTGCTGTTGCTTCAAAAGAAAGTAAGGATCTAAATGAGCTGAAGGGTGTGAAAATCTTACTTTCGGGATAACCCGTCGAACTTTTTTTCTTGGCAAGGATTCTGAGCCGAAGGAAATAGTAATTACCTCTTCATCTACGGCCTGACTGGCCTCCGTGTCATCCAGGCAATAATCAGTGTCAATAAGATAGTTGAAGTAAGAACCAAAAGAGTCAAGAACTACCTCCAACTCAGTGCCGTAGTTTAGTTCAAATAGCTCAGAAGCACTTGTTTTCTTCTTGGTCTTCATAACAGCTTTTTTGGCGGCTTTCTTGGCGGCTTTGGCTCTCTTGGCAGCTTCATGATCATAAGATTTCTTCCAGAAGGCCGACTTAGCCTGTGAGAGGTGGCGAATTCAAGATTGGCAAGGGAACTGTAATTATAGAATGGCAATAGTTAAGGTTAAGATTTACCTCCGGTGCCGGGTAAGATTTGCAGAAAGGCAACAGGCCCACTTTGTTGCAGTCAGACAAGGATTCATTTAAAACAGTTTTTGTCATATCTGCGATGACATTCTCCTCCAGATCCTCAGAGCTATGGCGCAAAGGGTCATTCTTTTCTCCAGTATACTCACACATTAAACCGGACATGCGGTTTAAAGGAATAATTCGCCAAGCGAGCCAGCATCGGGCTAAGTCAATTCTAGTTAAATCATTTCCCAGAAGGGCCTTCACCTTTGAAAGAGTGGGGGCAATTGACTTGCGTTCTGCAGCAGTGAGCTTTTCAGCAAGAGGGTGATTGGTGTCTAAACGTTGAACACGGAGACCCGGCAATGGATGCTCGTCAGCCAGAGAAGTATCTTTACAATAAAACCAAGTTTTGTTCCAATCTTTCAGATGACTCAGCAGACAGGCATAACGAAAAATAGAGTCTCTCCTTCTTTGGATGGAGACGGCCCCAAGCTCCAAGCTAGGGCCATTCGTAAATTTATTCTGGCGGTTTAAGTAAAATAACTCCCTAAAAAGCAAGATGTTGGGCTCCTCTTGAAGATATACTTCACAAAAAACCTAAAAGTTGCAGATATTTGACACGGAATTGGGTCCGATGTCTTGGGGATGGAGCTGGAAAAAGTGCAGAACATCCCTGAAGAATATAGAGCCGGGCGGTGAGAAACCCCGGTTCATGTGGTCAGTAAAAACAATCACTTCATCATATGTGGGTGCAGGTCTCTCTTCGCCCGGGTTAGGAGCACGATAAGGCATAACTGGAGCATTTGGCAGATATCCGACTTTGACAAAGTCGGCCAGTGTGGCTTCGGTAACAATTGAAGGGACACAGTTGCACGTGGTGATTGTTTTTGGTGGCATTGTGAACAAGCAGACCTAAAGAAAGAAAGATTATTGCCGGTTTAGAATCAGTTCGTTAAAACCGGAAACAAATTATTACTACAAGTTCAGCATGGCGGCTTAAATGGGGCCTAATGGCATAAAAATAATCATAAGTCGGAAAATTAAGCCGCCATGACATATGCGAGTGTTCAGAAAAGCAAATTTCACTAAGTTTGGGAAAAAAACAGTTTTCGCAGGTTGCGGCGGTAATTTTGGATCTACAGCTGTTCGAAAATCAAGATTAAAATGACGAACAGGCAAAACCTAAGATCAATATGATACAGTTCTTGGAGATGAATCTATTTTTTGCAGAGATGAGATATTACAGTATTGACTAAAGGGATACTATCAACATCAGCATATGAAGGGACATCAAGTTCAGAAGAAAAACCATAGTTGCAGAGGAAGAAGAAGGTGCACTCTGGCGAACTTCACAGGAACCCTAATGGATCTAGGAGGAGAAGGACAAGAACGCACCTGAGCGAGTAAGACGGCGGCGGCGCGCGGAAGAGACTTGGTCGCGTTGGGTTGACGCGGCGGCTGTTGTTGAAGACGAAGTAGAGGGCATCGGTGCCGGTGGAGCTCGGTTGCAGGGACGTCGTGAGGATGGAGACAAAGAGAAAGAGACGCAGGAGAGAATGGAAGGGAACCTTCGGCCCTATTTATAAGCTAAGTG
Organism: Secale cereale; assembly: GCA_902687465.1. Taxonomy (NCBI): domain Eukaryota; kingdom Viridiplantae; phylum Streptophyta; class Magnoliopsida; order Poales; family Poaceae; genus Secale; species Secale cereale. Next base: position 178,157,177 of record LR738713.1, on the reverse strand, counting down.
GATAAAGGTCAGGTGCGAGAATCGAGGAGGTGGAAAAATAGGTAAGTAACTATGCACGCGCCTTGATTCTCGGAATCCCAATAAATGCGGAAGATTTGTTAAGATCTGGACCATTTGAAAGTAAGTGACATCATGGCGGGTTACCGTTATTTCAAAAACCGATGTCATGGCAGATCACTATCATTTCAAAAGTGGAAGTTACGGCGGTTTACAGTCTCTTGCAAGAAGATGAAGAAAGATTGACATGAACAAGTTCAAGATCAACCTGGGGCCTAATGCTGGGGATATAAGTATTTCATATGACCCGCCCAGGAGGGGCCGGGTTACCCAATGGTGGTTCATGGGCCCAGCCCAGAAGCACATTAAAGACGGCGGTTTATTTAAGGGCCCAAGGCCTGCGGCGGCTTAAAGCCTGTAAGTATCAACCGCCATATATGTGACTTGTGTCGTAAGGCATGTAATAAGAGTCACCAGCCCGGACACGATTGTATGAGCCGGCCGGGACTCCGTAGGCCGCAGGGCGTCAACCCGTGTATATAAGGGGACGACCCGGCAGCGGCTTAGGGCAAGAAAACAACAGATCGAGGGCTAGGCAGCGCATCCGCACCCTAGCAATCGACCCCCCCCCCCCAGCAATTCCACCTCAAACTGGATTAGGTTTTACCCTCACCGCAAGGGGCCGAACCAGTATAAACTCCCTGTGTCCTTTG
>LR738713.1:178138633-178156457 GCA_902687465.1 Secale cereale | reverse complement strand
CCGAAAACACACGCTTCAAAGGTATACCCCGAGTCGAATGCCGATGTGGTGAACGAATGAATGTGTGTTGTATGAGATGCACCCCTTGTTTGCACCTTCTATGAGTTTCCCCTTGTTTGCCATGCCATCGACCTGTGGGAACCCGGTAACGGGATCACCCCACCTCTCTCTTGCATGACTCGCACACGCCATCATTTCTTTTGCGCCGACATATCAACGAGTTACCGGAACCGATTTGTTGCCGTGGCACCATTTCGGTTATCGCCACCATGGCACCCTTTCTTTCCACCACGATGACGGAATACTCCATATCTTGCTCATGTCAACTGTTAATAAAAATTGCATAAAACTTGTTTTTGTCATCCGCATCATGATAACAACATTTACATGGTTAAAATTGTTGTGTGCTCTAATAATTGCTAAATGACATGGGGATTTCCGGAATTGTTGTTGTTATTTCCGGCCTCGTTTAAAATGCCTAGATAGCTAGTTTACTTAAGCTTCACCTCTTGCCAAGTTAACAAACATTTAACCTTATATTTCAAATGAATGAGAGTCGACTAAATAAATAAAATGTGGTGATTCAGCATTATGCGACTTTTTCCGTATTGAGCTCCACTTAATTTGTAGTATTGTTTGAGCGCTTTGCCATGCCATGCATATTTAAACCGGACCTGCATCATACTTGTTTGTGCATCATACCATGTTTGAGCTTGTTTGTTTACCGTGTCACTTACTTCTTTCCGGTATGCTTCTCTCGTTAGCTTCGGTTTCGTTCCGGAGTTGTGAGGTTTTGTTCGACTACATCATGGACTCGTTCTTCTTCCATGCGGATTCCCAGGCAAGATGACCGTTCCCTGATATCACCTCTATCTTTGCTTTGCTAGTTGTCTCGCTCTATAGTTATGCCTTGATGCCTATTCTTGTCTTGTCAGCCTCCTATGTTGCCATGAAACACTCTAACCGCCTTCCTAGCAAACCATTGATTGGCTAAGTATGCTTTTGCTCAGCCCCTCTTATGGCGTTGTTAGTTGCAGGTGAAGTTGAAGATTGCTCCATGTTTTGGACTTATTTTATTGGGATAACACAATATATATCTTAATTAAATTAATGCACATATATATTGGTAATGGGTGGAAGGCTTGGCCTTCTGCTTGGTGCTTTGTTCCACTCATGTCACCTTAGGACCCGATAAACCGGTGTTATGTTCCTTGATTTTGCGTTCCTACCACGGTTGGGGTTTATGGCACCCTCTTGATAATTCGCACAGCTTAAAGCTTTTCCAGCAAGGCCCAACTTTGGTACTACATTTGCCCAACAACTAAAAACTTGCATAGGGAATATTTAACTCGAGTTCTTAATCAACAAATCGGGCCATTGCTCCTCATGAGTGTTGGTCCAAACTGGGCAACCTACGGGGCCACCTTGGGGAAACCCGAGGGCTGGTATATACCTGTAGCTTGCCCCATCCGGTCGTGGCCTGAGACGAGATACGCGCGGCTACTATCAGGGTGTCGGCATGCCAGGAGATCTTGCTGGATTAGTTTTACCTTTGTCGAAATATCTTGAGCACGAGATTCCGAGAATACTCGGGTCTTCCCAACATGGAGTTGCGACTCCGCGGATCGTGAGCTTGTGATGGGCTAAGTTGGGACACCCCTGCAGGGGTATGAACTTTCGAAAGCCGTGCCCGTGGTTATGTGGCAGATGGGAATTTGTTAATATCCGGTTGTAGATAACTTGACGCCATATCCTTAAGAATACACTACCTGCGTGAGTAACCGTAACGGTCTCTTTTCGAAGGGGTTTTCGGAAAGTGAACACGGTGGGGTTATGCTTGAACGTGGGTAGCTAGGATCACTTATTGATCATCTTTGGCGACCGTTGTTACATATCCTCCTCTCGCTCTGAATTCGTAAGCTAGTTGCTTAGTCTTGCTGCAGCCACTTTATTACCTCTCGACACCTATAAGTCTTTGTTAGTTTTGATACCCGGGAATGGGATTGCTGAGTCCTTGTGACTCACATATTACAACACACACCAGATGTAGGTACAATTGAGTACGACGCAGGAGATGGACAAGAACTTCACCGGGAGTTTGATGAAGAGTGTGGCCGTACGTATGTGACGTATCTCGATGATCAGTAGTGGTTCCTACTAGGGGCGATCGGGACTTGTGGTTGTGGTACCTTTTCTCATTTGATTTCGTCCGTAGCCGGACCCTGTGTTATTTGGATGAATGTATGCTATTGTATTCATTGTGTGATGTGGCGAGTGTAAGCCAACTATTTTACTCTTTCATCCCTGTTCTTTACATGAGTTGTGCAAGATACCACGGTTGCGATCATTTCAGAATGCGCTTATGTATCTAACTAGTGCCTCGACACGTAGGATATATAGTCACATTCTGGGCATTACAAGTTGGTATCAGAGCCTTCTCCGACCTAGGAGCCCCTTGATTGATCGAACCACTGTCGGGGGAGTCTAAACACACACACAAAATGTTTGAGTCATATATATATATTGGAGAGTAGGATTTCTTTTTTACTCCTCATCCCCTTCGTTTCTCTGGTGAGGATTCCGGACATTATTTTAACATCACTATCCTCAATTTTCACCAATTTTTTTAGCATCACGCGGGTATTGTTTGGATTGTTTCGATATCTTTGTGACGAGAATTCTGTCTTGGTGCCTCCCGTCTGTTTAGGTTGAGTCTCGGGGAGTTGAGCTCTGAGGTATTGTCGTCCCATTGTGTATCGTTACAGTTCTAGAATACCAGAGGCGGCCAACATCGAAAACTCTTCTATGCGTGTCTGGTGGTGAGATAACCCCGACGTCACCCAGTATTGGTGGGATAGTTTGGGAGTATTGCCACAGCTAGTATAGCGGATGCGTTTCGAAGGTCCGAGGTAAACGGTTTCCGAAGGTGCCTGATTATGTGTTGACGGATGGATACAGCTGGATGTAGGTATTGCTAGTTGGGTGAGATATTGTTCTTCCCCTGTATCCCCAACACCAGATTGCATAACCGGAAAGCTTCGGGAATTAATAGGTGGGATTCAAGTAGCTCTTAGGTAATCTTCCAATGAGTGCATGATATGAGGTTGGGGTTCAACATCTAGTAGAGATGTTATCATGGGCGTTGTTACACTAGGGGGTTGCATCTTAAAGGATCCTTGGCTATGCTGATCTGGGGATTGCAAGGCCCTTTGTAACACGTGCCATGGTGCATCAGCACGAACATGTGGAACGAAACCTCTATTATGTATTTGTTCCATCTGTTACCTTGTTGTTTATTCTATCATTCTCTCAAGTTGCTTCTCGACAAGTTGATGTACCATTAAGCTATGGAATTCATTCGTTCAATTCTTTGTTCGAATGATATTGTGAAGATTATGTTGCGACATATACATTCTTTTTTTTATTCTGGTATCCAAGTTGCTTCGATATCAAGTGTTGATTCCATACCTTTCCTAATCGATGTTCTCATATTTCTATGGGAGTGCTAGTTCTTGATCATCAAGATTGTCATGTTAAATTCTTCTTAACCGGTGTGCTTCTCTTCAAGTTGACCCGATCCTTTCAATTTGTGCAAGACCAATTCTTATTTTTTTCTCAACGGTGTCTATTTCATCCATCCCAAGTTGTCTTTGTTTCCCCCACCCTCCCACCCTTTTCTTCAAGGACTCGAAATTCTTAGCCAAGTATCCATTTTATTCATGTGAAGTTCTTCATTCTTTCCTTCAATGTTTTTATCCGGTGATTTCTCGTGAAAATGCTCATGTTCAAGTTTATCATTCTTCGTTCTCGTTTTCTTCTCCGGTCGACTTAATTCAAGCTTCGGTCATGATCATATCTCTTCCTTTTTGTTTCATGTGTTTTCCCATGTTGGAATTTCTTATCTAAGGCTATCTTATTTATTCAAATCTCTCTATTCATATCCGGAGTGTACAAGATATCTCAGAAGATTTGTGTTTCCATTCTTAATCAGTTCAAGCTGTCTTGAGGCTGTTATCTCATCCAAGTCATTTAATTCAACCGGTGCAATCTCTCTTTCAAGTAATCATTTCAACGGTGTTTCTTTTGAGTGGGCCCTAACCCACAGGTCTTTTCCCAGGATCTTACCTGACTCTTCTATTTTTCCGGAGTTATACTCAAATTCTTTTCAAAGTCTGACGTAAAAATGGATTCTATCAGTCATATGCCTTCTCCAAGATCACTTTCATTCATTGTTACTTCAACTTTTATATTTTCATTCTTTCGGAGTATCTCAAATTCTTCACAGTGGTTCTCGCTATCATTCTCAGCATTTGAAGACCGAAGACGAGTTTTTCTTAAATCTTGTCCATTCTCTTGAAGATTCGTGGTTCTAGCTTCATGCCATCCTCATAGTTGATTCGATCACGAGGAATCTTTTCATATCATCCGAAGCATTTCATGAATTCTTCCCATTGTAATCCTTGGAAGGCCATCATTTTAGAAGATTTCTTCGTTCTCAGTTTTCAACTTTGTCCTCCAACTATGCTTAATTGATGCCTCTTCGTTCGTCTCCATATTCTACGGTGGTTCGTTCAAAATTCATTTTCCGTTGTCATCATATCAATTCATTCATTCTTTCTGAAATCCTACCGGTGATTCGTTGAATACTTTCTCAAGATGGTGTGAGATATCTCCTTAATTATTATTGTTTTGCAACGAGAATAAGTAGTATGCTAGATCCATTGCTTCTCATCGATTTAAGTTGATGGAGGATAAGCATAACATAATTTCTTATTCTTGTTTTCCTCTAGGTTATTAATTCCTTCTTCTGAAGTTTGTTCATGATGAATAAACTCTTGGTTCGAAATGATCCATCTTTCTTTCCGAAGGTCCAAGCTATATTAATTATCTCGTCGCGAAGCTCCATCTAATCATTGCAAGTATTCAATCTTAATCTTTTCATCCTTCACGTCTCATCCTTTTGTTACCGGAGTTCAACATGGTGGTTCATCATGATTTAATTCATCCTCGAAGTCTTCATCAAGATTCTTGTTGGAGCTCAAGTATTCTTCTTCTTGCATTACGAAGTGCAATTCTTGCTCCCTTATCTTTTAAGGTGGTGTTATGTCATTCTTGACAATTTCCCTTCGTGTTTCATGATTCACAAGTTGTCAGGAATGAGATATTTAAAAAACATCATTTTCTTTGTTTAGGAGATTTTTACAACCCTTCAATTATTCGTTGAAGTAATCTTGGGTTGTATCTCACCTAAAAGCTTTCCCTAAGGATTGTTGCTATTTATGGTTCTTATAAATTACCCAAGTTCTTCATTTATCCTGTCGGTGAAAGAAGTTGTCATCTCTTAGTTGATCTCTAGCAATAATTGGTTTCCGTTAGTGGCCGGTTGTCACCTCATAATTGTGAGATGTTTTCCATAAGGCTACAACAAGCTTATTCTTTTCGTTGTTGATTTTCCAACAACTCCGTTCAACCCTTCTTTGTAAGGATGCTCTTCAAACTCAATTGTGGTAGAAGTTGTCATTTTTCTTCCTCGTTCTTTTCCTTCCAACGATCTATATTTTATTCTTTCATTTTGAAGGCATTGTGATGTTGCTCTCTCCAAACCATCATCTCATTTTATCAAGATCATATACTTTCCTTTTCTTATCCATTCAATCGGAGTGTTGTGTCCTCCATAGTTCTCTCATCCTATCAAGTTTTTCCTCTCTTTTCAACCAGAGTGTTATCTGAAGCCTTTCTTACCCCTTGTGCCATTCGTTCAATAGTTTCGGAGGCAGTGTGTAGTTGATTTCATCAAGTATCGTTCCAACTTGTCAAGTTGATGTTAATTCCTTTCATTTTCAGTCGGAATGCTGTCCAAATTCTTTCGTTCTTATTCCTTCTCTAGCTTTATCCAACCAGAGTGGTTTAAATTTAGCTCGCGTTTCATGCCTTTCAACCTACAAGGTTCTCGTAATGTTCTTTGTTCCTCTTTTCTAACGGAGTGTTTTCATCTTCGTTCATCTCCGTTGTATTCTTCTTTCAATTTGGTCAACCTCTCAAGGTTCATGGTTTCACTCGTTTGCCGAAGAAGCAACTTTGTTTTACCTCTTCCTCTTCCGCTTCTATCCGGTGCCTTCTCCAGGATCTCGGGTCGAGATCCTCTGTTAGTGTGGGAGAGTTGTGACGCCCCAAGACCGATGCTCCAGAAGACTTCCAGCTATTCCGGGTTTCGCCGTGTGTTTCATTTTGCTTGCTTCATTTTATTTGTGCTTGCATCATGTCATCATGTCATCATGTCTTAAATCTTTTGCATCTCAACTAAATAAATTGTGTGGATGTTCTATCCATTTAAACGGAGGGAAGGATGGATTCTCTTTATAACATATCCTCCTAATATTTATGGAGCTATTATAAAATATTCCATTGTTGTGGAATTAACTTAAACTCACTTGCAGTTAATTCTCATGGCTTTCTTATCTTGATTCCCGGCCTCAAACTTTGTCCTCAAATTCCAGCCCATTTGGATTTCATCTAAGGGATTTATAAATTCAAACAATTTGACTTTATTCAAATGTAGCGACCACGATCCGAATGGACCGAAGTCTCTGTGTTCTGTGTCATCCCTGGATTGGTATGCTGACACACACAGTACTCGAGGATTTATAACAGAGGTAAATCACATGTATTAAGTAACGTAAATACTATTACCTCAATCGATCATAGCGGAAGCAACAAAGGTTGTGGATTCCCATCAACACCAATGGCAAAGTTGAGTGTAGAAATCGTAACCCTAACGTATCACTTACTCGTCGTAAGATAATCCTGCAACATGAGACGTTGCAGCCACAGAGGGTCAGTACATTGAATGTACTGGCAAATTCACACTGTAATGATAATGATGAATAAGGCCAACAACTACATGCATATTTGGCTGGTGGAGGCTGTAAGGTTAAAGTTTTTGCGTAAAGCCAATTTTTCCCTACTGCAAAGGAATATATTTTAATTAACTATCATGGTAGTTGAAACATCGTTGAGAAGATAGACATCCTCTCAACCCCAATTAAAAATAGTCATTAAACCCAACAATATTAAATTAGAGAGTGATGAGATCAGCAAATAATCCACTACTAGATACTCAAAGATGTCCATAACCGGGGACACGGCTACTCATGAATAGTTTGTGCACTCTGCAGAGGTTTGTGCACGTTTCCCACAAGACTCGATCGCCTCCGTTTGGTTCCTCGCACTGCATGGTGTTTGAGAAACGGATGACCGAGACACAGTCTTTCCGAAGAGATCCCCTTAACCAGATAGATAGGCCGGTACACCTACAATCCCCCTACATCTGCTAGCCCATCAGGGAAAGGTTTCCCACAACTTACTCAACTATGCCAGAGCCCATATTGGCATGTGGCTGCACATGGAAGTTTCTAGGCATGAAAATATTATACGATCCCTTTGAGCCTGGGTGGCATTCCAATGGGACAATCACACAGAAACCCCGGGATTTCCTAGGACAACACTGGCATCACCAGGTGTCCGGGCAATCCACTGGTTCACTCCCAGGGTGCCCCAAACCAATCCACCCAGATGTGTGTTCAAGTAGCCACCTTAAGTTGAACCATTAATTAACAACTCACATCTGTCATGGATTTCACTCAAACCCAACCACGTCTACGAGCATAGCTTGGCAACCTAAGCATAACATAGAAGTAACTCCCAGGGTTTGAAAATAATGCAGGTAATAGGTTCTACCTCAATCTACTTCCCAGTCCCACAAGTTAATTTATCCTACTGATGCAATGTGTTTGAGGGTATAACTAATGCAAATGAAAACTGGGTATTGGAAAATATGATCAAAGTGTGAACTTGCATGCAAAGTTGATGAAGATGATTCGCACTCAAAACTCTTGATAGATCTACTCGTCACACTCCGGTCAATCTATCGTAAGCAAGAAATGGTAACCACACATAAGCAATCACTCAGAAAGATCGGATAGAATGAATAAACACTTCGGAAAACTTTGAAATCAAAACGAATGACTCTTGAAACATAAAACAATTTCCAACAATACAAAAATTATGTGAATTTGTCCTTATCAGAAAGTTTAGGTCAAGAGCTTCAATGTGCAAAAAGAATCAACTCAAACGGAGTTACGAAACTCAAGTTATGATCAAAACAAGTTTGAATTTAAAACTAGTTGAATTCAAATTTTAAAATTTTCAAAAACATGTTGAAGTTGTATTACTGGAAAGAGGGCTTCGTAACGAAGACGTGGGCGTTGGTTTCGTTGAATTTGGACCAACAGGTAAAAAGATATGGCCGTTTGAAGTGTAGGGACTATTCTGTAAATAAAATATTCACATCTAAGTCCCTGGCCGAAACTAAACAGAAAAAGAAAAGTTAACGAACGAACGTTCGTTTTCTAGTCCTAAAGGGTGAACGTTCACTAGATAAATAGATCTAAAACAAAACCAAAATTTTAACAGAAAACCAGGGGTTTTCCTTATACCTAGCGGTTTTGGGGAGAAAACCGGCGGATCGGGCCGGACCGGTGCGGTTCGGGCAAACCGGGGTGGATCGGGCGCGGCGGCTGGCTCCGGCAGCTCCGGCGAGGCTAGCGGCGGCGGTGCAGCTCCGGTGAGCGAGCGGGCGTGGCGTGGGGCGCGCGGGGCGGCGGCGGTAGCTCGGCTGCGTGGCTGCGGGCGGCAGCAGCGGCGAACGCGGGGCGGCGGCGGTGGCTAATGCGAGCTTGCAGCGGCGGCGGCTTTGTGCGACGGCGGCGGCGCGAGCGAGAGCGGGGGAGAGAAAGGAGAGGAACGGGGCGGCGTCGACGGGTCTTATAGGGGGAGACAGACCATCTTGGAGGAGGGGGCACGGCAACGTGCCCGGGGGCGACACGGCTCGGACGCCGAGGCGGCGGTGAAGCCGTGCGGGAGGAGGAAGGGGAACAGGGCGAGCTGGGCCTGCGGCCTAGCAAAGCTGGGCCGGCCCAGGTTCGGCGAAGGATACTTTTTTTTAAAACATTTTTTTAACAGACAAGAAAAACTAATAGAACAAAATAAAACAAAATAAACTATAGGCATATAATATATCAAAATTTGCAGAAAAATAAGCCCTACAACATGAACATTTTTCTACTGCCAAATAAAATCCACAAAAATCCGAATAAATAAAAAGGTCCTACTGCTGCAATAAAACCACAAAAAATCATTCTTAAAATACCAAAAAGACTTCAAATTCATTTATCTCCAATTTTCTGCTGTAGGGAATCATGTTACCCTATTTTCCATGTAATTTGTTTTTGGAGAAAACTAATTTGAATAAAAGCCAAATAACTCAATTTTTTAAAATGAGTTATAAAGAAAACTTCCAACTCATATTTCCTATAATTTGAAGAAGTCATTTTATCTTCTCTCTGGAAAATCATTGAGTCGCATAAAGTTTCTGAATTGAAAAGATTTCGAGGATGAATTTCAAAATCCTTTCAAAGCCCTTTATCATTTAAAATTAATGGAAGAAGTCATTTTATCTTCACTCTAGGGTTTTGTGTTGAAAAGAATTTGAATTCCCTCGGAGATCAAAAGCAAAGTGAAAGTTTTGGGAAAGTCATTTTATTCCCTCTCATTTAACTTTCAAAAGTTTCAAATTTCACTCAATTTCACACAGCACATCAAACAGCAATCAAATCTATCTATTTATTATAACATTCCAAAATTTAGAATTTTGGGATGTTACAAACCTACCACACTTAAAATGAATCTCATCCTCGAGATTCAGAGAGGCTAGCAAGAAATAGGTTAGGGTTTGGGGGTCTCCTAACAAATCCAAGATTGGTGTGGCCTAGTGTGCTACCACACTTAGGAACAGGGATACGGTTCCACCAAAACTCAGGTACTCCATCCTTTGGGTTGACGGCATCGGTCTTCTCAAATCTTCAGGGTAACTCCTTCTCTGGCTCTTTCTGAAGTGGCATAACCTTTGTCCTCAATCCTTGTATCCTTTCATCTTGGTAAGGTTCCTCTGAGACTGGTTATTCTTAACTGACAGGTCTGGCGCCAATACTAAACAAATATTGATATCTCATGGTGGTCATGAACCAATTAATTGGGTCCCTGCAAGAAACGGGTCGGGGCTTCATTCTAACCGTATATCCTACGGTTGGCAACAGCATGCCGTGTACAAGGAAAAAATTATATACAATTCTAGGGTTTAAACAAAGTTTTGACATCGTCGTCTCTCTACTATAGGTAACTCACTCAGATTTACCATCCCGTATAACAGAGGCGAATAATAAGAGTAAGTTGGTATGGTGATCAATCCATCCCGCACCCAAATCATTACCTTGTATAAAGTTTAGTGAATATCGCATTCTAACACTCGGTCATCCTCACAAGCATTGCAGAATTTCATCCTTTCAACGAACTAAGTTCGGATAAATCCATTGATTCTGCAAGCCAAACAACCATCTATCGTTTCTTCACAACCCTCGGGTTTTGCGTATACTCCTATAAGATCGTCTATTGACAAAGGGCGTAACTTCTTCCAGGGTTTTCCTTCAGCAAGGATGAGCTTGCTTTCTTGGAAGGTCCTGGGGCCTGTGGGTTATGGCTCATCTCATCACTAGCAACATTTGGTCTCATCATTGGGTCACAAATGCTCATACTTCCAACATCCCACTTCATTGGCTCTCTTAAATCCATCCAGTTATACCTTACTTCTCTATGGGTAAAACTACGATGTAATTACTCAGACTCATCTTTGGGCAGTCCACTCCAAGTCTGACATAACTAACCACTAGCTAGTGTATTCGGGTAACGGTGTTGGATTCTACCACACTTAAAATGAATAACACTAGTTTCTTCAAAATATTATTCCATGCATCATGTCTTCACCCTTCACTTATGTAGTAACAATTCACAAAATCCAAAATCAATACCCTGCTGCCAACTGTATTGATTCTCAACTTACTACGATGTACTGCACTTCCATTTTCTTGCTTCAACTCCAATACTTAGCACTACTCTCCTTCTTCTTGGAACAATCACTAGCAAAGTGCACCGTTGCCTTACAGCAGAAACCTATTACTTCTGGCAAGTCTCGTGATTCCCTTATAATTAGGTAGCCTCCCTTAGGTCCTCGGCTAAAGGGTCCACGTCAGAACTTGCATATCCATAACTCAATCCTTGGAGTCACTATAGTTCCATAATCCAGCCTTACACCCTCTTAAAAATCCAATTGTACTTCTTTCCTTCATACTCTTGGGGTAAGCCTCATATCAACCATAACTCCAACTTATTTGTGCAAACTCTACTCCTTGGAGCAACACTTTCCTTTCTATTGGTCCAGGGTTCACTCAGTAAGGTTCAACTAAACAAAATACACTGGTTCATCCATAATCCATATTCTCCTCATATCAAATCTTGTATTACTACTTGAACCAGTATTCAACACTCCAGTTACAAAGGTGTTTCACTACAAATGTTGCCATCCACATAGTGGGGTATGGTCAAACATTCCTCCCATCTTTATTCCTTTGTCCTAGCTAAGGATGCTTCAGTCCCACCGGAATTGTGCAACGTGATTCTAAAAATCATCAATATTTTGCTTCATACTATTGGTTGTGTGCTTCATCTCCACCATCTCTGCATGCATCATACTCAGGCATCCCTGGGTATAACGAAGTCTTGCTTCGAGTATTTCTCCAATCTGACGTATGGCCTCCATAGCAGCTTCACGAACAGAATCGAAGAATGTTGTTCGCGGTACTCGGGAGATGAAAAAGTATTGACCCATAGTCTTTGGGCAAACTCCTTTCACACAGTGGAGGTGTACCTCCACGTACCAAAGTTCCACTCCATTCTCCATGAAGGGATAACCCTTGTAAACTGCATCTCCTTCCAGGTGAATATGCTTCATCATGTCCTTCAGGATCTTTGGGTAATCCTGGTCGCTAGTCAGGGTCATGATCATTTCCGGGCCTTTGAGAAAAGACTCGTAAAGGGTTGTCATCTGTGGGTATAAGACAAAAGGGGTTTTCAGGACAACATACGGACATCCTTGGGTAAAACGGGGTCTTTTGTCCGAGAAAGGTTTGGGGTCAACTACTCCATGGGTTCTAGGTTTTGGTCGGGGTGAGATAGCAAAAGAGGCACTCACAATCATCCAACAACTCATAACATCTCCTTCTTAGATTCCAAAATATCAACTTCTATTGCTTCACGAACTATTACAATGTTCTCAACTCAACATTGTAATAAAGGGGTATTCCATATTTAGCTACATGCTTCATTCTAATATCCATCTTAACTACCCAGATCAATCTTTCTCCGGTCTAGACCTTCTCTTGGCAAAAGGCTCTACTTCCTTGTAGTGTAAACTAATGGCATCAGACAAATCTAAGGACTTCATGGTGGCTATCTTAGTTCACTGGGTTCTTCGCTTCCTGGTTGGGCATTTGATAGCATAATGACCTAAATCCTTGCACCGGTAACATGTGATGTGACTCAGGTCCTTTTTCGCAGAAAATGGGTTCTTCTGGGGACACATGTTCTTCCTCTTACTTGACTTCTTCGTTCCTATCAATACTTCTATCTTCTGTGGATCAAACTCCACTTCTTCTGTCGGGAAGTCTCCCAGATACTCTTGACTTTCCCTCGTGCATTGCTGTGACAGATGTCCTTTCTCTCCACATGAGTAGCAAGCACGGGAGTAATATCTGTTTAGGCCTTCTCCATCCGGGTCGTCAATATCTTCCTCCATCGCGGATTCCCTTAGGGTTTCCTCGAGGACTTCTTTCATTGCTTTTTTCTTCTGTTGAATTGTTCGTTGCACCATGGGGTAAATGTGGCACTGAGCAGGGTAGTGGGTAGTCCCTTCACACAAGAAACAAGTAATCTGCCTAGTTGGGCATTCTTCAGCTAGGTGACTTCCTTCACAATTAGGACATTCATCCTTGTGCTCCTCCTGGGTGTGTCCTATTTCTCCACACATCCTGCAGGCACAACGTTTCTTCTTCGGGTTGTCACCACGCTCTCGGATGAGACGTGATCTTAACAGGGTCTTCTTGAATTCCTCCCATCTTTCTGATCCACTACATCCTTGTAGGGCTTGATGCATCTTCCACCATGTTGCAGCACTTTTTGTAAAGTACTGAAGAGCGTATTGAACTTCATACTTCCTTGCAACCAAATTTTTCCTAAAGTGATCCTCCATGTTTTGTATCCATTGTTCTGCCTCCGGTTGGGTCATAGGTCCAGAGACTTCAAGTCTTTCTTCAGTCATCCTCTATTGGTTCCAAGGGTTTTGGGATGAGATTCGAAGGAGATAGAGAGAGATACACTCAATACAAACAAAAGTTTTTGAAAAGACGGTTTTAGTTTGTGGCCGTCGGAAAACATCAAACAAACGACGGCTCACAATCGTCGTATCTAACGTAAATACATATCAGGGGTTTGGTCTTCTAAAGGTCATCATCTCTTCAAAGTTGTCAACTCTTCAAATCTTCGGAGTATCCATTGTTGTAGCTTCAACACTTCCAATGTATGGTAAAATCCTCTTTACTCCGAAGTGGTCCAAATGGTAAAGGGTATTGTCTAACTATTTAAGGTCAAAGGGAAGATTTGACAAAACTCAGAAAAGAAGAGAGATAAAATCCTTTAGAAAAAGATAGTTTTAGAGAAAACTTTTCCTATGGTCTGGCTAGTTTCTAGGGTCACGTCCTACAGTCAACATGCGCTCTGATACCATCTTGTAGCGACCACGATCCGAATGGACCAAAGTCTCTGTGTTCCGTGTCATCCCTGGATCGGTATGCTGACACGCACAATACTCGAGGATTTATAACAAAGGTAAATCACATGTATTAAGTAACGTAAATACTATTACCTCAATCGATCATAGCGGAAGCAAGAAAGGTTGTGGATTCCCATCAACACCAACGGCAAAGTTGAGTGTAGAAATCGTAACCCTAACGTATCACTTACTCGTCGTAAGATAATCCTGCAACATGAGACGTTGCAGCCACAGAGGGTCAGTACATTGAATGTACTGGCAAATTCACACTGTAATGATAATGATGAATAAGGCCTACAACTACATGCATATTTGGCTGGTGGAGGCTGTAAGGTTAAAGTTTTTGCGTAAAGCCAATTTTTCCCTACTGCAAAGGAATAGATTTTAATTAACTATCATGGTAGTAGAAACATCGTTCAGAAGATAGACATCCTCTCAACCCCAATTAAAAATAGTCATTAAACCCAACAATATTAAATTAGAGAGTGATGAGATCAGCAAATAATCCACTACTAGATACTCAAAGATGTCCATAACCGGGGACACGGCTACTCATGAATAGTTTGTGCACTCTGCAGAGGTTTGTGCACTTTTCCCACAAGACTCGATCGCCTCCGTTTGGTTTCTCGCACTGCATGGTGTTTGAGAAACGGATGACCGAGACACAATCTTTCCGAAGAGGTCCCCTTAACCAGATAGATAGGCCGGTACACCTACAATCCCCCTACATCTGCTAGCCCATCATGGAAAGGTTTCCCACAACTTACTCAACTATGCTAGAGCCCATATTGGCATGTGGCTGCACATGGAAGTTTCTAGGCATGAAAATATTATATGATCCCTTTGAGCCTGGGTGGCATTCCAATAGGACAATCACACGGAAACCCCGGGATTTCCTAAGACAACACTGGCATTACCAGGT
Source organism: Secale cereale (assembly GCA_902687465.1). NCBI lineage: Eukaryota > Viridiplantae > Streptophyta > Magnoliopsida > Poales > Poaceae > Secale > Secale cereale. The sequence continues at coordinate 178,141,758 of LR738713.1, read as the reverse complement.
GTCCGGTCAATCCACTGGTTCACTCCCAGGGTGCCCCAAACCAATCCACCTAGATGTGTATTCAAGTAGCCACCTTAAGTTGAACCATTAATTAACAACTCACATCTGTCATGGATTTCACTCAAACCCAACCACGTCTACGAGCATAGCAAGACAACCTAAGCATAACGTAGAAGTAACTCCCAGGGTTTGAAAATAATGCAGGTAATAGGTTCTACCTCAATCTACTTCCCAGTCCCACAAGTTAATTTATCCTACTGATGCAATGTGTTTGAGGATATAACTAATGCAAATGAAAACTGGGTATTGGAAAATATGATCAAAGTGTGAACTTGCCTGCAAAGTTGATGAAGATGATTCACACTCAAAACTCTTGATAGATCTACTCATCACACTCCGGTCAATCTATCGTAAGCAAGCAATGGTAACCACACATAAGCAATCACTCAGAAAGATCGGACAGAACGAATAAACACTTCGGAAAACTTCGAAATCCAAACGAATGACTCTTGAAACATAAAACAATTTCCAACAGTACTAAAATTATGTGAATTTGGCCTTATCAGAAAGTTTAGGTCAAGAGCTTCGATTTGCAAAAAGAATCAACTCAAACGGAGTTACGAAACTCAAGTTATGATCAAAACAAGTTTGAATCTAAAACTAGTTGAATTCAAATTTTAAAATTTTCAAAAACATGTTGAAGTTGTATTACTGGAAAGAGGACTTCGTAACGAAGACGTGGGCGTTGGTTTTGTTGTGTTTGGACCAACAGGTAAAAAGATATGGCCGTTTGAAGTGTAGGGACTATTTTGTAAATAAAATATTCACATCTAAGTCCCTGGCCGAAACTAAACAGAAACAGAAAAGTTAACGGACGAACGTTCGTTTTCTAGTCCTAAAGGGTGAACGTTCACTAGATAAATTGATCTAAAACAAAACCAAAATTTTAACAGAAAACCAGGGGTTTTCCTTATACCTAGCGGTTTTGGGGAGAAAACCGGCGGATCGGGCCGGACCGGTGCGGTTCGGGCGAACTGGGGTGGATCGGGCGCGGCGGCTGGCTCCGGCAGCTCCGGCGAGGCTGGAGGCGGCGGTGCAGCTCCGGTGAGCGAGCGGGCGTGGCGTGGGGCGCGCGGGGCGGCGGCGGCAGCTCGGTTGCGCGGCTGTGGGCGGCAGCAGCGGCGAACACGGGGCGGCGGTGGTGGCTAAGGCGAGCTTGCCGCGGCGGCGGCTCTGTGCGACGGCGGCGGCGCGAGTGAGAGCGGGGGAGAGAGAGGAGAGGAACGGGGCGGCGTCGGCGGGTCTTATAGGGAGGGGAGGCGGACCATCTTGGAGGAGGGGGCACGACAACGTGCCTGGGGGCGACACGGCTCGGACGCCGAGGCGGCAGTGAAGCCGTGCGGGAGGAGGAAGGGGAACGGGGCGAGCTGGGCCTGCGGCCTAGCAAAGCTGGGCCGGCCCAGGTTCGGCGAAAGATACTTTTTTTTAAAACATTTTTTTTAACACACAAGAAAAACTAATAGAACAAAATAAAATAAAATAAACTATAGGCATATAATATATCAAAATTTGCAGAAAAATAAGCCCTACAACATAAACATTTTTCTACTGCCAAATAAAATCCACAAAAATGCTAATAAATAAATAGGTCCTACTTCTGCAATAAAACCACTAAAAATCATTCTTAGAAAACCAAAAAGACTTCAAATTCATTTATCTCCAATTTTCTGCTGTAGGGAATCATGTTACCCTATTTTCCATGTAATTTGTTTTTGGAGAAAAATAATTTGATTAAAAGCCAAATAACTCAATTTTTTAAAATGAGTTATAAAGAAAATTTCAGAAAACTTCCAACTCATATTTCCTATAATTTGAAGAAGTCATTTTATCTTCTCTCTGGAAAATCATTTAGTCGCATAAAGTTTCTGAATTGAAAAGATTTCGAGGATGAATTTCAAAATCCTTTCAAAGCCCTTTATCATTTAAAATAAATGGAAGAAGTCATATTATCTTCACTCTAGGGTTTTGTGTTGAAAAGAATTTGAACTCCCTCGGAGATCAAAAGCAAAGTGAAAGTTTTGGGAAAGTCATTTTATTCCCTCTCATTTAACTTTCAAAAGTTTCAAATTTCACTCAATTTCACACAGCACATCAAACAGCAACCAAATCTATCTATTTATTATAACATTCCAAAATTTAGGATTTTGGGATGTTACATCAAACTTGTTTGAATCTTCATCTCCCAAAAGTCTTCCAACAATTTCATTAAATTCCTTACATTTTTGTGAGTCCGGGAAATAATCCCCAAGCCCAAATTCTTTGTCCATCCATTTCTTTTCTCTACTTTTCTTTCTTTGTTTTTCTGTTTTTTAAGAGATTTAAGAGAGAGGGAGCAGAGAGAACCATCCCAGCCGGACTCTTGGGCCTGACCAATCGAGGCCTAGCCGCCCTCCTAAATCGAACCCTAGTCCGCACCCAGTCCCCATCTCACCCGATCCCCATCCCTCGACCCTCTTTCCCTCAGTGTCATGCCGCTCCTCGCATGCTCCCCTGCCTCTCCTTCCTCCTACCGCCGCCGTTGCTTGCGTCCTCTACGCATCCCTCCCGCGCCTCGTTGCTCACGTTGTCGCCTGGCCTCCTCCTCATGGTGCCACCGCCAGCCTCCCCGTCGTCCTCGTCGGCGACCAGCCAAGGCCCGCTGCAGAGCACCGTCCTCCACGCGCCACCAGCGCCCGACCCAGCGCCGCTTGGAGCCTCAACTCGCAGCCGCGCCACCTGCTCCTCCTTCCTCCACGCTGGCGAGCACGAGCCGCCGCGGGCCACCGCGACAGCACCGGCCGGCCAGAGCCGCCATCTCCCTCCGCCACACCGCGCCGTCCCTTGCGCCTTCCTCGAGTCCGACCAGGGAAGCCATGGCCGCTATAGGAGCTTCGCGCCCGCGCCGGCAACCTCCTCGTTGACTCCCTGCGGCCTCCTTCTCATCGCCCGCGTCTGTCACCGCCGCTCCTCCGGTGAGCCTCCGCCAGGATCCCTCCCGCTGCCTCGTCTTCCTTTTTGTCCGTGACCGGAGCTCCCTCTCATCTCCTCCTTTTCTCTGTTGTTCTTCAGGGGCATGGAGCCATGGA
>LR738713.1:178071531-178095775 GCA_902687465.1 Secale cereale | reverse complement strand
AGATCTAGCTCTCCTAGATATGAATTGCCTGATATACCTGAAGGTTATGTTATGGATGGAGAGGTAGCTGAGGACTTTCTTGCTTTTTAGGATAGAGATGATCTTAAGAAATTACTATGTAAGTTGAAAGAAGAAACTTTGAATGCTAGAATGAAACATGATCCCAAGTGTGCTACTTCACCTATCTTTGTTACCGATAAGGACTATGAATTTTCTGTTGATCCAGAGTTAGTTAGTTTGGTCGAATCCGATCCTTTTCATGGTTATGAAACTGAAATTGTTGTGGCACATCTTAGTAAACTAAATGATATAGCCACCCTATTTTCTCATGACGAGAAAATTCGCTACTATTATATTTTCAAGTTATTTCCGTTCTCATTAAAGGGTGATGCTAAGACTTGGTACAACACTCTTACTCTTGGTTGTGTGCATAGTCCCCAGGATATGATTTACTACTTCTCTGAAAAATATTTTCCTGCTCATAAGAAACAAGTTGCCTTATGGGAAATATTTAACTTTCTGCAAATTGGAGAAGAGAGTCTCCCACAAGCTTGGGGAGGCTTCTCCAATTGCTTAATGTTGTGCCTAATCATCCTCTGAAGAAAAAATGAAATGCTTGATATCTTCTATAATGGACTAACCGATGTTTCGAGGGATTTCCTAGATAGTTATGCTGGTTGTGTTTTCAGGGAACGAACTGTTGAACAAGCTGAGGAATTATTGAATAATATATTAAAAAATTATGATGAATTGACACTTCCTAAACCACCGCTTAAACCCACTCCGAAGAAGAGGGGTATATTATTTCCCAGTCTCGAAGATATGCAAGAGGCAAAGAAATGTATGAAAGAAAAAGGTATTAAAGTTGAAGATGTTAAGAATTTACCACCTATTGAATAAATACATGGTCTCGACACACCACCATGGGTGGTGGAGGTACATTCTCTTTTAAAGTTTGATGAAGGTGATAGCCATTATAATAAACCTCCTAGTCAATGCTTGTATGAAATTTACAACTACATTAGAAAGCAAGATCATTTCAGTGCATATGTTATGAAACAATTAAAGCAAAACTCTGATATGATTGCTCGCTTGAGTGACTTGTTATTTGGAATGACCAATGATGTAAGAGGAGTAAACAAACATGCTTCTATGGTTCAAACTCAACTAGAACAACTTGCTAAATCTCAAAGTGAGTTGCTCAATGAAATGAATAATAATAGGAATGATCATGCTGTCAGAGTAATGACTAGAGGAGGTAAAATGACTCGAGAACCACTCTATCTGGAAGGTTATCCTAAAAGAATTGAATACGACTCTCAAAGAATTAATGATGCTTCACCTAGTCCTTCTAGAAAGAAAAAGAAAAGGAAAAATGATAGGACTTTGCATACCTCTAGTGAACGTGACATAGAAAAGCCATCACAGGATAATAATGATGTGTCTATCTCTGATGCTGAAACCCAGACTGGAAATGAACATTCATTTAGTGATAATGATAATGACAGTGATGATGTTCATGTAGATGCTCAACAAGATAATGAAGAAGAACCAGACAATGATGTTCAGATAGGACCTCCTATTGATCTTGATAACCCACAACATAAAAATAAACGTTATGATAAGAGAGATTTTGTTGCTGGAAAACATGTTAAAGAAAGATAGCCAGGGGTTCAAAACCCCATGCCCTTTCCACCTAAATCAACTAAGAAAAAGGATGATGAAGAATTTGAACGTTTTACTAAAATGCTTAGGCCAGTCTTTTTGCATATTCGTTTGACTGATCTTTTAAGGATGGCCCTTATGCTAAATACATGAAAGATATTGTCACCAATAAAAGAAAAATACCTGAAGCTGAAATCTCCACCATGCTTGCAAATTATTCTTTTAAGAATGGAGTACCTAAAAATTAAGAGATCCTGGAATACCAACTATGTGAGAACTGCTTTATGTGATTTAGGAGCAGGTGTTAGTGTTATGCCTTTCTATTTATATAAAAGACTTGACCTAGATAAACTCATACCCACTGAAATATCATTGCAAATTGTTGACAAATCAATTGCCATTCCTATCGGTGTTTTTGAGGATGTGCCTGTTGTAGTTGCAAACGTTACTACCTTAACAGACTTTGTTATACTTGATATACCCGAGGATGACAGCATGTCGATTATACTTGGTAGACCCTTTTTGAGCACTTCAAGGGCTGTTATTGATTGCAACAAAAGCAAGGTCACTTTTCTTGTTAATGGTAAAGAGCATACAGTTCATTTTCCGAAGAAGCAATTGCGAGTAAATTGTATTAATGTTATTGGAAAAACTCCGACTGTCACTATTGGAGGTTTACAACTCCCTATACCTACTTCTAAAAGGAAATATGAAGTAATTATTGTTCAGGATATGCACATCCCTGTTGAGGTAACCTAGTCTTTTACAAAAATTCTTCGGGTTCATGTTGATTGAAAGTGGTTGTTAATAAGACCTGATCAACCTTATTAATGGATCATTTTTAGAGGCATGTGTTCAACGAATCTAGTAGGCACCACCTTATGTAGCCACTCTTTATTTTCTATTATTTTTAGTGAAATGCAATAAAATATCATGAATACCATGTTTTCTAAGTTATCCGAGTAATAAAAAGTGCCCAAAAATAAAAGTTCTCCAAATGATCTGAAAATTTAACATGTTTTTTTCTGAATATTTGAGAATATATGGCATTAAAATCATCGTAGCCACGAGGCACCAGGGTGCGCCAGCCCCACCAGGCGTTCCCTGGTGGGTAGTGGGCCCCACATGGCCCCCCTTACTTATCCCTTTATCCCATGTCATCACCTACCTCTAGAAAAAACACCATTGCGCTCTCTCTCTCTCTCTCTCTCTCTCACTCTCTCTCTCAACCCGCGAATTTTGATCTCTTTGCTCGAAGCTTCATTTCCGAAACTGTTTTGGGGGATTGTTCCTTGGTATGTGACTAATACACCTCCATCGTATCTGCTTTTCCTAACGTTTTTCGTTTTGTTTTGGACTCTAATTTGTATGACTTGAATGAAACTAACCTGGACTGACGCTATTTTCAGCAGAACTACCTTGGTGTTTTTTTGTGTAGAAATAAAGTTCTCGGATTGGAACGAAACTTTGCGAGGATTGATCCCTAGTATCCACTATGTTTTGAGATTGATGTTGTTATGACTTTGCTATGCTTAATGCTTGACACTTTGGGCCTGGGTGCCATGATTTCAGATATGAACCATTTATGTTATCACAATTATATCTATGTTCTAGATCCGATCTTGCAAGTCATAGTCACCTACTACGTCTTATGATCCGTAAACCTTGTAGTGAAAATATGTAGGATACTTTCCCGTGATGACCGTAGTATGAGGAGTTCATGTATTCACTATGTGCTAATGCTTTAATTGTTCCGGTACTCTATTAAAATGAGTCCTTAATATCCCTTAGTTTCCTTATGCACCTCGCAGCCACGGGAGGGTAGGATAAAAGATGGCATACAAGTTCTTTCCATAAGCACGTATGACTATTTCCGATCCAATGCCTACGAATTTACTATATATTGATCTTGCTAAGTTACTAGTGCTGCTGTTACTATTGCTACGGCTACAAAATCACTGCTATCACTATTACTATTACTGTTGCTGCTACCGCTACTATCAAAACTATCATACCGCTGTGCTAGTGATTGCTTTGCTGCAGATAATAAATCTCCAGGTGTGGCTGAATTGACAACACAGTTGCTAATACTTGCAAATATTCTTTGGCTCCCCTTGTGTCGAATCTATAAATTTGGGTTGAAACTATACCCTTGAAAACTGTTGCGATCCCCTATACTTGTGGGTTATCAGTGACTCCTCCATTGCTCCAATTAGTTTTTGTTTTAGTGGTTTATATTTAGAATAATTAGCTACTCTTGGTGCCGCTGTAGATAAGCTTGCATGTTGAATTCTTGAAGTTCTAAGTAGCTTGAATGCTTGATATAGGCTCTAGGCACCCTTATGAGTAGTTGCTATCAATCTTGTGAGGCTTTGTTAACTTTATTTTGTGACCCAAAAATTTCAGAAATTTGTTCTTAAGTAAATGAACTTCTTTCAAAAGGGTTCATCTAAGACGAATACTAAGGGAGTCATTAGTGAAACATCCGCTGTTGGCATCAACACTCCGTGAAGGACGAAGGTTCGGCCGTGCGAATGGCCGCACTTTTCCTTCATGGAAGAGGCCAGATTCCACCAAGAGTTCATGCAATTCGTACACAAATTCTGGACTCACCAACTTCCTCGTAGATGAGTGTGACCAACATCATACCCTCACAAATTCCTTCATGCAAATTTTTCACTTTCTGAATAGGCATGAACCTCCTTCAGTGCGGTTTAATTTATATACTGAAACCTATCAGATACCACACACTGAATTTTTTGAGATATGTCTAATTCCTTCTAATGTGGAATTGAGATATCCTAGACCGGCTGAGTTTGAGGACTTCCTACTCAATTTGACAATGGGTGAGGAAAGGGGTGTGTCAAAAGCCATGACCACTAGCCTGAAGTTTCGTTCCGTGCATTACTTTGCTCTATTTAATTCGAAGTGTTTGACTGCTAGAGAAAAGGGCAGTGTACTTAGTGCACCTAACCTGCTATTTTATGACTCGTACTTCATGATGATCACACCTTTAACTTAGGGGCTATTATTGCATGTCGTCTACACCTTAACAGAACTAAGGGCAAGGTCCATGGTGGCATTTATGCTACTCACTTATCGAGACATTTTAACATTCAGATACACCCCCATGACTATCCTTTGCCCAAGGTCTATCTAGATCACCAGGCGATACTAGCCCATCACTTTACTGATGCTATGGATTCTTTTAACAACATTTGATGTAACTTGGTTTTTAGTGAGATTACCCATGATATTATCATTTTGCCTGCACCTACTTTGTTTGATTATCAAGCTAGGAATAGATACACTGTCCAGTTAGAGGACATCATTGCCTATCGAAATAACCAGGCAGCGGCAAAGGAGGAGCCCCAGGAGTGGGACGCTCAGGTGCCGCCGCCTCAACACTTTGACATGGGATCAGACGGCTACTACGGATGGTGATTACCAAGCTAGGCCAAAAGCCTGCTTGGGGGAGTACGTATTTCCACCGACATTACATTCATGTTCACACAATTCATTCCAATAGTCGGTTTTCACACTTTTTCATTTTATCATCCATGCCAGTTTCATTTTCTCGCTTTCCTCTTGTGTGTTTGAGAAGCTTTGAGAAAACCCAAAAATATTTCTGGCTTCTTTTCGGCTTTTCTTTCTAGTTTAATTTAGTAGTAGCATTAAAAGAAACCCCAAAAAGATTTCTCTTTTCTTCTTTTGCTTCTTGGGAGCTTTCCCATGTAAATATTTTTTCTCGTATTTGTGTTTCTTTCTTTCTTTAATTTGCTTTCTTCTACAAAAACCAAGAACTCAAAAAAAATCAGTGTGTTTCTCCGAATTTCTTTTCTTTTGTTTAGTCAGTTTGAGGAGAAGACCATGATGAGAATGTTGAGTGGCTCTCGTATGCAATAATTGTTGATCTAATAAGGATCCCATATTAGTCTTCTCCTCTGCATAAATGTTTGATTCTAGCTTAGTTGACGACACTCTTTCACTATTATTATTCTCACATCGTTCGGTCGTGCAAGTGAAAGGCAATAATGACGATATTTGATGAAGTGACTGTGGCAAGGAAAGGCAGGTACGAACTCAACTTGTTTTTGTTTTTGTAAATATGTTTAACTCAATACCCATGATTCAGCTTGTCATGATTAAACATGTTTGCGATGACCATTATAGATTGTAGTTGTTCATGCCATGCTTAATTAGTAGCTAGGAGTGGATAATGATTTATCTTGGGTGTCAACATGCATTAAAGTGATTGTGATGTAGTATGACGATATGGTATCCTCCTTTGAATGTTTCCAGTGGCTTCACTTGTCACATGTTCACGCATGTAGTTGAATCAAAACCAACATAGCCTCCATGATATTTATGTTCAAGGTCCTACACATGCTAGTATTCGATGGTAATTATTCTCAATGCATGACTATGACCGTTTTTGCTCTCTAGTTGGTCGATTCTCAATCTATTTGCTAGCCTTCACATGTACTAAGCGGGAATACTGCTTATGCATGAAAATCCCAAACCAAAGTTGTTCCAGGTGAGTCCACTATATCTACCTATATGCGGTATTACCTTGCCGTCCTAAGTAAATTTGCATGTGCCACCTCTAAAATACTCAGATGAACATTTGTTTCGGTGCTCGTACCGCTCATGGAGCAACAAGGGATGGTCAGTATCTTCCATGCTTAGCGAGTTATTCTCATGATGAGTGTTTGATCACTCGTCCTTGCACAAGAGGGGCTGGTAATCGGGATGCCCAGTCCCATGATAAATAACAATAATAATTAAACCAAACTCCCCCAGACTATTGTTAGTATGGAGGGCACCTGAGGATTTAGCTAGCCATGGCTTGTGTTTGTTGGTGGAGGGGGAGTAAACTTTACTTTTCCCACTTGGGAACTGCCCCTAATTTGTTTAGCATGGAAGATATTGAAAACTCTTGGTCATAACCTTGACAGGAAAGGTATACCTCCCAAAATTATATTTATCTCTCATTTTAAACTTCAAGATCTGGCACCTCTGCAAATCCGTGCTTCCCTCTGTGAAGGGACTATCTATTTACTTTTTATGTTGAGTCATCATCTTCTCAAATAAGCACCAGACATGAGAGCACTATTGTCATTCTTATGCATTGAGTATAGTTAATATTGAGTGTTAGCATGACTGGATCTCTTCTACCATGAATTACAATGTCTAGTCATTGCTTGAACTTTGGAGGTGCTTGGCATTTATGTTTTGCGGTCTAAGAAAGTGCTAGTGAGATACTATTATTGTCATATTATATCATAATTGTTTTGACAAAGTGTTGGCATTTGAGATATCTTATTATTGCTCGCTAGTTGATTATGCCATTGATATGAATGAATATAATTTCTAAGGGTTATCATCCGCATGGTTAGTTATGATCTTTGCTGAAAACTTGAGTGTTATTTAAGCATATATATGTAAACAAGAACAAAAGAGCTCGTAAAAGTTTTTCTTTATCACTTTTAGTTTGTCAACTGAATTGCTTGGGGACAAGCAATTGGTTAAGCTTGGGGGAGTTGATACGTCTCCAACATATCTACTTTTCCTAAAGCTTTTGCTCTTGTTTTGGACTCTAATTTGCATGATTTGAATGAAACTAACCCTGACTGACGATGTTTTAAGCAGAACTACATTGGTGTTGTTTTTTGTGCAGAAATAAAAGTTCTCAGAATAGGTGGAAATTTTTTGGAGATTTTTTATGAAATAAAAGAAAAATACTAGAACCAGAACCACCTGGAGGGGGTGCCCCATCAGCCCATGAGGCACCAGGGCGCGCCAACCCTATAGGCATGCCCATGTGTCTCATGGGGCCCATGGGGATCCACTGACCCTAGCTCTGCCACTACAAATTCCTATTTTTAGAGAGAAAAATTAGAGAAGAAGTTTCATCGTGTTTTACGATACAGAGCCGCCGCCACCTCAATGTTCTTCATTGGGAGGCCAGATCTGGAGTCTGTTCGGGACTCCGGAGAGGGGGGGGGGGTCTTTCGTCTTCATAATCATCAACCATCCTCCATCACCAATTCCATGACGCTCACCACCGGGAGTGAGTAATTCCTTCGTAGGCTTTTTGGTCGCCGAGAGGTTGGATGAGATTCATCATGTAATCAAGTTAGTTTTGTTAGGGCTTGATCTATGGTATCCACTATGTTCTAAGATTGATGTTGCTATGACTTTGTTATGCTTAATGCTTGTCACTAGGGCGCGAGTGCCATGATTTCAGATCTAGACCATTTATATTATCACCATTATATCTATGTTCTTGATCCGATCGTGCAAGTCATATGCAACTACTATGTGTTAGGATCCGCATAGCCCAAGGTGACAATAATTGGGATTCTTTACGGTGATTACCGTAGTATGAGGAGTTCATGTATTCACTATGTGTTAATGCTTTGATCCGGTTCTCTATTAAAAGGAGGCCCTAATATTCCTTATGGACCCCGCTGCCATGGGAGGGTAGGACAAAAGATGTCATGCAAGTTCTTTTCCATAAGCATGTATGACTATTTACGAAATACATGCCCACATTATATCGATGAACGGGAGCTAGTTATGTGTCGCCCTAGGTTATAACTGTTATATGATGAATCTTATCCAACGATATCACCGATCCAGTGCCTGCGAGCTTTTCCACATATTGATCTTGCTAAGTTAATACGGTTGCTACTACTGTTACAATTGCTACAAAACTACTACTACTATTGTTACCGTCACTACTGCTATCAAAAAAATCATACTACTGCGCTACTGATCACTTTGCTGCGGATATTTAATCTCGAGGTGTGGTTGAATTGACAACTCAACTGCTAATACTTACAATACTCTTTGGATCCCCTTGTGTCGAATCTATAAATTTGGGTTGAATACTCTCACTACAAAAAACACTTCCGTGATAATACGTGTTTGTCATAGTAGGTCACGTTTTCTGTCATGCATGTACATCCATGACGATTTTATGACAGAATCAAGATAGGCATACATGTGCTGCCGTAGAAGTGTTCCATGACAATACCAAAATTATCATCACGGAAGTGTCCACTTCCATGATGATAAATGACGCTTCATGGAAGTGTTTTCGTCAAGGGTAACCGACATGTGGCATACACCGTAACGGGTCGCCGTTAAGCTATCAGGTCCTTTTTTGGATCCGATAACCCGCTAACAACGAGGACCAATGGGAAATTTCCACATGTAAAATTCTCATTGGCCGAAGGGACCACGTGTCAGCTCCACCTGCGGACAGATGTCAACCAACCAATGGATAGGAGGCGCCTATGATATGTCGACATGTGGCACGACCCAACAGTGGCCCATTCAGGTCAAAAGGCCGACCCGTTTGATTTGATCAAATGCTAGCGGGCTGGCCCATTGAAAGCTTGTTAATGGCTTGATCGCATATAGCCCTTTCAGGCCCAATAACTCACGTCCCATTATGGCCTTTCCGAATTCACCCCACTAGCTTCATCTAGGCCATCCAATATGATGCCATCCCATTGTAACTTATGGCCCGTCTACGACCTATGACATCTTTTGCTCCATATGAGGCCATTTGTAACTCTTGGCCCATTAACGTCCCATGGTGAAACTGGCCCATAATGAACAGTATATCACTTCGTACCCATTTACGGCCCATTACTCCATTGGGCCGTTCCCAGCCCGTGTTATCTTTCGGCCTTTTAAGGGCCCATTTATTCTTGGACTTATTTGCAGCATTCAGTTGCTTACGGATTGTTACTGGCCCTTTCCGCTTGTGGGACAAATTCAGCCTGTGGTTAAAGTCAGCCCATTTGTGGCCCGTTAATCCATTGGGCCGTTTTCATGGTGTCATTGAATATGGCCCATTAACAACCCGTTATGCCTATCGTTGGAATTAAGCCCGTTGTACACATGAGCCTGTTAACGGTCCATAAACAGACGATTCCCAATGTAGCTCATTTATGGCCCATATTGTGGTCGGTTAATTGTCCATAAAAGTACGACCCATGTTTGGCCAATCGATCATACGTCCCGTAGAAGTCCCATTGAATCTACGGCCTGTAGAAGGCCCATGCATCATATAGACCTTAGGAGGCCCACTATAGCAGGCAACAGGACCACGGTTACAACAATTAGTATGTTACCCATCTTTACTATGGCCTAGTTCTAAATAAAAAGGTTACCAAGGAAAAAGAACTGCAGTGACTACCAGCAAAAAAATAAACAAGACAATAAGGAGATAAATAAGGAAGCAACTTACGCTAGGCTATTACGGCTATTACAAATATTACATCCACTGGGCATCAAAGTTCACCACCAATGCAAATATAGTGAACAAAGCAAAATATTACGCAATGGGCGTCTAAATTGGCCACCAGTGAAAATAAACGCGGCAGCAAAACAACTCTAGAACTGAAACCGCTTCAGAAGAGCTCAAGAAACCATATCCTGGATACCCACCATGCTGGCAAGAAGCTTAGTGATACGTCCATTTTGCATCATGTTTTATTGCTGTTATTTATGTTGTTATTATGCATAATAGTGCTTTTCGGAGTAATTCTAATGCCTTTTCTCTCATAATTCGCAAGGAATGCGCCAAGGGGGAGAATTCCGGCAGCTGGAAATCTGGACCTGAAAAAGCTACGTCAGGCCACCTATTCTGCACAACTCCAAACAAGCTGAAATTTCACGGAGATTTTTTATGGAATATATGAAAAATACTAGAGCTGATAACCACCAGAGGGGACCCACCAGGTGGGCATAACCCACCTGGGCGCGCTAGGCCCCCCAAGCGCGCCCTGGTGGGTTGTGCTCACCCCGGCCCACCTCCGATGCCCCTCTTTTGGTATATAAGTCATTTTTACCTAGAAAAATAAGGAGAAGACTTTCGAGATGGAGTGCCGCCGTCTCAAGGCGGAACATGGGCAGTACCACTTTTGCCCTCTGGCGGAGCGATTCTGCCGGGGGAACTTCCTTCCCGGAGGGGGAAATCATCATCACCATCATCACCAACAACTCTCCCATCTTGGGGAGGGCTATCCTCATCAACATCTTCATCATCACCATCTCATCTCAAACCCTAGTTCATCTCTTGTGTTCATTCCTGTTACCGGAACTATAGATTGGTGCTTGTGGGTGACTAGTAGTGTCGATAACATCTTGTAGTTGATTACTATATGGTTTATTTGGTGGAAGATTATATGTTCAGATCCATTATGCTATTTAATACCCCTCTGATCTTGAGCATGTTTATCATTTGTGAGTAGTTACCTTTATTCTTGAGGTCACGGGAGAAATCATGTTGCAAGTAATCATGTGAATTTGATATGTGTTCGATATTTTGATAGTATGTATGTTGTGATTCCCTTAGTGGTGTCATGTGAACATCGACTACATGACACTTCACCATATTTGGGCCTAAGGGAATGCATTGTGGAGTAGTAATTAGATGGTGGGTTGCGAGAGTGACAGAAGCTTAAACCCGAGTTTATGCGCTATTCCGTAAGGGACCGATTGGATCCAGAAGTTTAATGTTATGATTAGAATTTATTCTTAATACTTTTCTCGTAGTTGTGGATGCTTGCGGGAGGGTTAATGATAAGTAGGAGGTTTGTTCAAGTAAGAACAACACCTAAGCACCGATCCACCCACATATCAAATTATCAAAGTAGCGAACATGAATTGAACCAACATAATGAAAGTGACTAGATGAAATTCATGTGTACCCTCAAGAACGATTTGCTTATTATAAGAGACTGTCTTGGCATGTCCTTATCCTCAAAAGGATTGGGCTATCTTTCTGCACTTTTACTACTACTATCGTTACTTGCTCGTTACAAAATTATCTTGCTATCAAACTACTATGCTACTTACAATTTCAGCACTTGCAGACATTACCTTACTGAAAAACACTTGTCATTTCCTTATGCTCCTCGTTGGGTTCGACACTCTTACTTATCGAAAAGAGCTACAATTGATACCCTGTACTTGTGGGTCATCAAGGAAATTCTCTGGCACTATTGCCGGGGAGTGAAGCGCTTCTGGTAAGTGGAAATTGGTAAGGAAACATTCATATAGTGTTCTGAAATTTATTGTCACTTGTTACCATGGAGAACAATCCTTTGAGGGGTTTGTTCGGGGTATCTTCACCTCGAAAGGAACCAAAATTAGTTACCCCTCAACCCGCTGCACCTACTGAAAATATTGAATATGAAATCCCATCGGGTATGATAGAACAACTGCTAGCTAATCCTTATGTAGGAGATGGAACCGAACATCCTGATATGCACTTGATATATGTGGAACAAATTTGTGGATTGTTTAAGCTTGCAGGTTTACCCGGAGATCAAGTTATGAAGAAGGGTTTTCCTTTGTCTTTTAAGGGAAAAACATTAGCATGGTTTAAGCTATGCGATGATATTGGATCTTGGAACTAGAACCGATTGAAATTGGAGTTTCACCAAAAAAAATACCCTATGCATCTAGTTCATCATGACCGGAATTACATATATAATTGTTGGCCTCGTGAAGGAGAAAGTATCGCTCAAGCTTGGCGAAGGCTTAAGTCAATGTTATATTCATGCCCCAATCATGAGCTCTCAAGAGAAACTATTATCCAGAATTTTTATGCTTGGCTTTCTCATAATGATCGATCCATGCTTGATACTTCTTGTGCTGGTTCTTTTATGAAGAAGACTATTGAATTCCGGTGGGATCTTTTGGAAAGAGTTAAATGCAACTCTGAAGATTGGGAACTCGATGAAGGTAAAGAGTCAGGTATTAAGCTTAAGTATGATTTTGTTAAATCTTTTATGAATACCGATGCTTGTTTAGCACTAAATATGGACTTGACTCTAAGATAGTAGCCTCCTTTTGTGAATCTTTTGCTACTCACGTTGATCTCCCTAAAGAGAAGTGGTTTAAATGTCACCCACCTATTAAAGAAGAAATTAAAGAACTGGTACCAGTTAAAGAAGAAACTGTACTTTATAATGTTGATCCTGTTGTTCCTACTACTTATATTGAAAAATCACCATTTCCTGTTAGGATAAAGGAACATGATAAATTTTCAACTATGGTTAACAAAAGTTATATCAGAACACCTAAACCAGATGAACAAATTAAAGTAGAACCTAAAATTGCTATGGTCAAATATCTCTTGGAAGAAAATGTAGATGGGCATGGTATTTGCTTCAATGAAGAAGCTGCTAGAATTGCCAAGCCTGATAAAAAGGATAAACACAGACCTATTGTTGGCATGCCCGTTGTCTCAATCAAAATAGGAGATCACTACATCATGGTTTATGTGACATAGGTGCTAGCATGAGTGCTATTCCCTACTCTTTATACCAAGACATTGTGAATGACATAGCACTCGCATAGATAGAAGACACTGATGTCACTATTAAACTTGCTAATAGAGATACTATATCACCAATTGGGATTGTTAGAGATGTTGAAGTCTTATGTGGGAAAATAAAATACCCTACCGATTTTCTTGTTCTTGGTTCCCCATAAGATGACTTATGTCCCATTATATTTGATAGACCTTTCTTGAACACCATTACTGCTAAAATAGATTGTAAAAAACAAACTGTCGGTGTTAGTTTTGGTGATGAGTCTCATGAATTTAATTTCTCCGAGTTTAATAGAAAGCTTCATGAAAAAGAATTGCCTAGTAAAGATGAAATAATTGGTCTTGCTTCTATTGATGTGCCTCCTACTGATCCTCTAGAACAATATTTGCTAGACCATGAAAATGATTTACATATGCATGCAAGAAATGAAATAGATGATATTTTGTTTGAACAACGTCCTCTGCTTAAACACAATCTACCTATTGAAACTTTAGGAGGCCCTCCTCCACCTAAAGGTGATCCTGTGTTTGAATGAAAACAATTGCGTGACACTTTGAAATATGCTTATCTTGATGAAAAGAAGATATATCATGTTATTATTAGTGCTAACCTTTCAGAACATGAAGAATATAGATTATTGAAATTTCTAAGGAAGCACCAAGCTACTATTGGATATACTCTTAATGATTTAAAGGGCATTAGTCGCACTCTATGTTAGCATAAGATTAATATGGAACCTGATGCTGAACCCATTGTCGATCATCAACGTCGATTAAATCCGAGAATAAAAGAAGTGGTAAGAACGAAAATATTAAAACTTCTGGAAGCATGTATAATCTATCCTATAGCTGATAGTAGATGGATAAGTCCCGTTCATTGTGTTCCTAAGAAAGGAGGTATGACTGTTGCTCCTAATGATAAGAATGAACTTATTCCACAAAGAATTGTTACATGCTATAGAATGGTAATTGATTCTAGAAAATTAAATAAAGCAACTACAAAAAGATCATTACCCTCTACCTTTTATTGATCAAATGTTAGAAAGATTATCTAAGCACACGCACTTTTGCTTCCTTGATGGATACTCTGGCTTTCACAAATACCTGTTTCTCAACCTGATCAAGAAAGACTACTTTCACATGTCCATTTGGAACCTATGCTTATAGACGTATGCCTTTTGGTTTATGTAATGCACCTGCTACCTTTCAAAGATGTATGACTGCTATATTCCCTGACTTTTATGAAAAGATTGTAGAGGTTTTCTTGGATGACTTCTCTGTCTATGGGAAGTCTTTTGATGATTGTTTAAGCAATCTTATTCGAGTTCTGCAGAGATGTGAACAAACAATTCTTGTCTTGAACCGGGAGAAATGCCACTTCATGGTTAATGAAGGTATTGTCTTGGGCCATAAGATTTCTGAAAAGGGTATTGAAGTGGACAAAGCTAAAGTTGATGCAATTGAGATAATGCCATGTCCTAAGGATATCAAAGGTATTCATAGTTTCTTAGGTCATGTTGGTTTCTACAGGATATTTATCAAAGACTTTTCTACAATTTCTAGGCCTCTCACTAACCTTTTACAAAAGGATGTTCCTTTTGTTTTTGATGATGATTGCTTTGAAGCCTTTGAAACACTTAAGAAAGCCTTAATTTCTGCACCTATAGTTCAACCACCTGATTAGAACTTACCTTTTGAAATTATGTGTGATGCTACTGATTATGCTGTTAGTGCTGTTGTATGACAAAGAGTTCATACAAAACTAAATGTTATTCATTATGCTAGTAAAACTCTAGAGAGTGCTCAAAAGAATTATGCTACCACTTAAAAAGAATTCTTAGCAGTTGTGTTTGCTTGTAACAAATTTAGATCTTACATAGTTGATTCAAAAGTAACTGTTCACACTGACCATGCTGCTATTAGATATCTTATGGAAAAGAAAGATGCTAAACCTAGACTTATTCGGTGGGTTCTTCTGCTACAAGAATTTGATTTGCATATCATGGATAGAAAAGAAGCCGAGAACACCGTAGCTGATAATTTGTCTAGACTTGAAAATGTGCTTGATGACCCAATATCTATTGATGATAGTTTTCTTGATGAGCAGTTAGCTGCAATAAATATTAGAAATAATACTCCTTGGTATGCCGACTATGCTAATTACATTGTTGCTATGTATCTACCACCTAGTTTTACTTACCAACAAAAGAAAAAGTTCTTTTATGATTTAGGACATTACTTTTGGGATGACCCACATCTTTATAAAGGAGTAGATGGTATTATTAGACGTTGTGTACCTGAGCATGATCTGGGACAAATCCTTCGGAAGTGTCACTCCGAAGCATATGGAGGACATCATGCTGGAGATAGAACTGCTCACAAGGTATTGCAGTCTGGATTTTATTGGCCTACTCTCTTCAAAGATGCATGTAAGTTTGTCTCATCTTGTGATGAATACCAAAGAATAGGTAATATCGGTAAGCGTCAAGAAATGCCTACGAATTATTCACTTGTTGTTGAACCATTCGATGTTTGTGGATTTGATTACATGGGACCTTTACCTTCCTCTAATGGGTATACACATATTTTGGTTGCTCTTGATTATGTTACTAAATGGGTAGAAGCTATTCCAACCAGCAGTGCTGATGACAACACCTCTATTAAAATGCTTAAGGAAGTTATTTTCCCAAGGTTTGGAGTCCCCATGTATTGAATGACTGATGGTGGTTCACACTTTATTCATGGCGCTTTCTGTAAAATGCTTACTAAATATGATGTTAACCATAGAATTGCATCACCTTATAATCTTCACTATAGTGGTCAAGTTGAGCTTAGTAATAGAGAATTTTTTTTTTTTTGCAAAAGACTGTCAATTGATCCAGGAAGAATTGGGCTAAGAAATTAGATGATGCACTTTGGGCTTATAGAATAGCTTATAAAACTCCTATGGGTGTGTCTCCTTATAAATTGGTTTATGGTAAAGCTTGTCATGTTCCTCTTGAGTTAGAACATAAAGCTTTTGGGGCAATCAAGGAACTAAACTATGATTTCAAACTTGCTGGTGAAAAGAGGTTATTTGATATTAGCTCACTAGATGAATGGAGAACCCAAGCTTATGAAAATGCCAAGTTATTTAAAGAAAAAGTTAAAAGATTGCATGATAAAATAATCCAAAAGCGTGAGTTCAAAGTAAGAGAATATGTTCTTGTGTACAACTCTCATTTCAGGTCATTTGCAGGCAAACTCCTCTCTAAATGGGGAGGCCCCTATGTCATCGAGGAAGTTTATCGATCTAGAGCTATCAAAATAAATACTGCCGAAGGTACTAACCCGAAGGTTGTTAATGGGCAACGAATAAAACATTATATCTCAAGTACGCCCATTAATGTTGAAAGCAATATTATCCAAACTTTAACATCAGAAGAACACATAAAAGAGTCCTTCTCGAACACTCCAGAATCGTGAAAATAAGGAGGTACGTGATACGGTAAGTAAACGGACTCCAAAAAATCCGCAAAAATATTTTTTATCAGTTTTGGAATATTTACAAAATAGGAAAATATGAAGCTACCAGGAAGCGTAGCCTGGTGGGCACATGACACCAAGGCGCGCCAGGCGGTTGTGCCCAACTAGGGCACCTTCCGGACTCCGTTTTTCTTCCGTTTGCTTGTTTCCCAAGATAAAAATTCTTTATATACCTCCCTAACCTATTGACCACCGTATCGTGGAGAAATCTTCTGTTTTCTTTTCTTGTTGTTCTCTGTTAGATCCCATCTACCATGGCCACCCCAAGCTCCTCCAAGGACAAGTTCTACAAGAACGTCATCAACCCATATATGCGGGAGGTGGTGCAACACCCTCAAGTCATCCAGATGCATGAGGGGTTGCTGCACATCCGTGATGAGCAAGGACCCAAGGGGACAGGAACCGTGGAAGCCAGGCTTGAGGCTATGGAGCAAGAAGTCTTCTGGTGCAAGAATATGGTGGAGCATGGACTCAACATCGATCACTTCATGATCACGGACCTTTCTCGTGATCTCAAGGTGGATGGAAAGTCCATGAAGGATATCATCTGCACCCTCAATGAGCAAATCCACTACCTTCAATGCCAGATCTATGATCTTCAGAACCATGTCTTTGAATGCGAGGCAAGGTTCTAAGGTATGAGTTTGGATGCCAGTTGCAGGACCCGTGAGACTCATTCTTCCTCTTTCGCTGGTGGACCTTTGTCATGGGAACCCGAGGACAAGATCTCATCTACTTCTCCACCACCATCATCTACTTCACCACCAAAAGAAAATTGAGTATCGGGTATAGGCACTCCCCTTGGCTTTCGCCAAGCTTGGGGGAGGTGCCCTGGTATCATATCATCCCCACTATACTTTTGCCTTTACTTATTTTAGTTCTATATTTTGCTTTAGAATAAATGAAAGTTTAGTTAGATCTTTTCTTTTTATGAGTTTGCTTAACGATCTATCCTTGTAATCGTGTGCAAGTTATATAATAAAGTTTAGTTTTGAGTTTTTGCTTTATTTACCTTCCTGTTAAAATAAAAAGGTTATAATTGAATAAATAAAAGTAAGGAAATAAATTAAGAAGATCATATGCTAATCTTATGGTAGGTGATGGCACCACATAAGGAAAAGTATAAGTAGAAAAATTTATTAGAGATTGACAAACATAGCATTGGTGAATGATGCAACTCATGAAAGAATTAATAAGGGAAGAGAAGATTCACATATAAATACACTATCCTAGAAATCTTTTGCTATTGTGAGCCCCCATCAAAATATTATATGCCAAAATTGTTGACGTTGTACAAGGAAGACAACTTAGTGATTTATGTTTGTTCATATTCACATTGAAGTCATATTGTCATAGATCCTTTAACATGTGGTGCTTGCTCAATATCTTCTCTAGCCAAAAATTCCGCACTAAGTAGAGATACTACTTGTGCATCCAAAAACCCTTAAACCCAAACCTTTTTCGAGAGTCCACCATACCTACCTATGGCTTGAGTAAGATCCTTCAAGTAAGTTGTCATCGGTGCAATAAGACAATAAAAATTGCTTCTAAAAGTGTGAGATCATTTAGTGTAAGAGAAAATTGAGCGTTGCATGAACTTTTGATGGTGAAGAATAAAAGCGACATAGTGCATAATAAAGGTTGCTATCACAAGGGGCAATGCAATGTGACATTCTTTTGCACTAAGGGGTTGAGCATACAAACAAAAAAGCGCATGGCAACCTCTACTTCCCTCTACGAAGGACCTATCTTTTTCTTTTATGCAAAGAGTGAAAGTTTTCCCTCTATTCCTTTTTATTTTATCCTTTGGGAAGCATCATCTGGTGAGGAAAGATCTAGGCACATATGTCTAGTTGAATATGGGTGACATGAGTTATTATTGTTGACATCACCCTTGAGGTGAGTACGTTGGGAGGCAAAACCATAAGCCCCTATCTTTCTATGTGTCCGGTTGAAACGTTTTGCTCATGTGTATGCGGTGAGTGTTAGAAATCATAGAAGACTATATGATGGTTGAGTATGTGGACTTGCCTAAAGGCTCCGATACGTGACCCTTCCTGAAAAGATGATGAATTGTAGTTGTAAAGTTGACCAAAAACATAATTTGTTGGTTTCTAATAGAGTTTATTCTTTATACTTCAACTATGTGATGAAGTATTACTTGTTCATGAGAAGTTTATGATACAAGTCCTTTGACAAAAGTCTTATGTTTAAATTTTTTGCTGTTATAATAATCAACATGATGCTTCTATGTCCGTATTTTGTTTTTATCGACACCTCTCTCTCAAAGCATGTGGACATGTTTTTCGATTTTGGTTTTCGCTTGAGGAAAAGCGAGGTCTAAGCTTGGGGGAGTTGATACGTCCATTTTGCATCATACTTTCTTGCTATTATTTATGTTGTTATTATGCATAATAATGCTTTTTCGAGTAATTCTAATGCCTTTTCTCTCACAATTTGCAAGGAATGCACCAAGGGGGAGAATTCCGACAGCTGGAAATCTGGACCCGAAAAAGCTACATTGGGCCACCTATTCTTCACAACTCCAAACAAGCTGAAAATTCACGGAGATTTTTTATAGAATATATGAAAAATACTGGAGCTAATAACCACCAGAGGGGGCCCACCAGGTGGGCACAACCCACCTGGGCGCGCCAGGCCCCCCAGGCGCGCCCTGGTGGGTTGTGCTCACCTCGGCCCACCTCTCGTGCCCCTCTTCTGGTATATAAGTCATTTTGACCTAGAAAAATTAAGGAGAATACTTTCAGGACGGAGCACCACCGTCTCGAGGCAGAACTTGGGCAGGAGCACTTTTGCCCTCCGGCAGAGCGATTCCGCCGGGGGAACTTCCCTCCCGGAGGGGGAAATCATCGTCATCATCATCACCAACAACTCTCTCGTCTTGGGGAGGGCTATCTTCATCAACATATTAAACAGCGCCATCTCATCTCAAACCCTAGTTCATCTGTTCAATCTTGTTACCGGAACTATAGCTTGGTGCTTGTGGGTGACTAGTAGTGTTGATTACATCTTGTAGTTGATTACTATATGGTTTATTTGGTGAACACTGGTACGCGTCGGTGCTATACAAACGGTTTTAAGCCCTTTCCGCGACGGCATTTGGAACCGTCGCCTCGTGAGTGTTGGCAATAGGGGGGGTCCTTCCCACACGACCTAGAAACCGTCGGGAATAGGGAGCCTTGATGCATACAGTTGTCCCTATATAACTGTTTCTGATATCTCGAATATCCCAAACGCTTCATCCTTGCTACTCATTTGTGCTCGCATTGCCATCGCAGTCGGAGTTTTGTGGTTTTACCTAAATCTAGGCAGATTCCAGGCACGACAGTTTTCCAGGAAGATTCTAGGCACGGGAGTTTTATGATGCCTGGCACATCACAAACAGTTCATGATTATAAACCGTGTATGATAGGTAGACAATCGCACACATTTATTTTTCCCGCTCCGTATGCGATAGTGTCTGACATCACACACACTTTGCAAACAACAACTGTGTGCATTGTTACACACGTTTCCTCTCCGTGAACTATGTCGGATTATGATGTACATCGCACACGCTGTGCTTTATTAACCGTGTGCGCCATAATGACCTGTGCACCCTAATTTAATTGCTGCTATTTAAAATTGTACCTAATTTAAACTTAAAAGTAGGCTTTAGCTTTATTCATATCCATCAGGTTCAAACAAAAATTGCATTATTCGATTCATAGGTACATATGTTTAAGAATTACATAAGCACCAAATAAAGAATGATGAACCAGGGTTCTATACCTGTAGTATTACAGATGGTAAAGAAAGAGGCGACAGACATTCCGGTTGCTGAATAAGGTGAAGAGGAATGGCCCTATTGTGCTCTCCTGGATGCAGAAGGCATGTAGGATTCTAGTCCCAACCCCTTGTGATGGTCGGCCGCCAATCATGTAGTTTTAGAGGTAATCTTGAGTAAAATGCTTCAGGATCCACTACAACAACAACAACAACAACAACAACAAAGCCTTTAGTCCCAAACAAGTTGGGGTAGGCTAGAGGTGAAACCCATAAGATCTCGTGACCAACTCATGGCTCCGGCATATGGATAGCAAGCTTCCACGCACCCCTGTCCATAGCTAGTTCTCTGGTGATACTCCAATCCTTCAGGTCTCTCTTAACGGACTCCTCCCATGTCAAATTCGGTCTACCCCGACCTCTCTTGACATTCTCCGCACGCTTTAGCCGTCCGCTATGCACTGGGGCTTCTGGAGGCCTGCGTTGAATATGCCCAAACCATCTCAGACGATGTTGGACAAGCTTCTCTTCAATAGGTACTACCCCAACTCTATCTCGTATATCATCATTCCGGACTCGATCCTTCCTCGTGTGGCCACACATCCATCTCAACATACGCATCTCCGCCACACCTAACTGTTGAACATGTCGCCTTTTAGTCGGCCAACACTGGGCGCCATACAGCATTGCGGGTCGAACCGCCGTCCTATAGAACTTGCCTTTTAGCTTTCGTGGCACTCTCTTGTCACAGAGAATGTCAGAAGCTTGG
The DNA here is from genome assembly GCA_902687465.1 of Secale cereale. Taxonomy (NCBI): domain Eukaryota; kingdom Viridiplantae; phylum Streptophyta; class Magnoliopsida; order Poales; family Poaceae; genus Secale; species Secale cereale. Next base: position 178,074,668 of record LR738713.1, on the reverse strand, counting down.
CGCCACTTCATCCATCCGGCTTTGATTCGATGGTTCACATCTTCATCAATACCCCCATCCTCCTGCAGCATTGACCCCAAATATCGAAAGGTGTTCTTCTGAGGCACCACCTGTCCATCAAGGCTAACCTCCTCCTCCTCACACCTAGTAGTACTGAAACCGCACATCATGTACTCAATTTTAGTTCTACTAAGCTTAAACCCTTTCGATTCCAAGGTTTGTCTCCATAACTCTAACTTCCTATTTACCCCCGTCCGACTATCGTCAACTAGCACCACATCGTCTGCAAAGAGCATACACCATGGGATATCTCCTTGTATATCCCTTGTGACCTCATCCATCACCAAGGCAAAAAGATAAGGGCTCAAAGCTGACCCTTGATGCAGTCCTATCTTAATCGGGAAGTCATCAGTGTCGACATCACTTGTTCGAACACTTGTCACAACATTATCGTACATGTCCTTGATGAGAGTAATGTACTTTGCTGGGACTTTGTGTTTCTCCAAGGCCCACCACATGACATTCCGTGGTATCTTATCATAGGCCTTCTCCAAGTCAATGAACACCATATGCAAGTCCTTCTTTTGCTCCTGTATCTCTCCATAAGTTGTCGAACCAAGAAAATGGCTTCCATCGTTGACCTCCCAGGCATGAAACCAAACTGATTTTTGGTCACGTTTGTCATTCTTCTCAAGCGGTGCTCAATGACTCTCTCCCATAGCTTCATTGTATGGCTCATCAGCTTAATTCCACCGTACTTAGTACAACTCTGAACATCCCCCTTGTTCTTGAAGATTGGTACTAATATACTCCGTCTCCATTCTTCTGGCATCTTGTTTGCCCGAAAAATGAGGTTGAAAAGCTTGGTTAGCCATACTATCGCTATGTCCCCGAGGCCTTTCCACACCTCAATGGGGATACAATCAGGGCCCATCGCCTTGCCTCCTTTCATCCTTTTTAGAGCCTCCTTGACCTCAGACTCCTGGATTCGCCGCACAAAACGCATGCTGGTCTCATCAAAGGAGTCATCAAGTTCAATGGTAGAACTCTCATTCTCCCCATTGAACAGCTTGTCGAAGTACTCTCGCCACCTATGCTTAATCTCCTCATCCTTCACGAGGAGTTGGTCTGCTCCGTCCTTGATGCATTTGACTTGGCCAATATCCCTCGTCTTCCTCTCTCGGATCTTGGCCATCTTATAGATGTCCCTTTCCCCTTCCTTCGTGCCTAACCGTTGGTAGAGGCCCTCATACGCCCTACCCCTTGCTTCACCAACAGCTCGCTTTGCGGCCTTCTTCGCCATCTTGTACTTCTCTATGTTGTCTGCACTCCTATCCAAGTACACGCATCTGAAGCACTCTTTCTTCTCTTTAATCGCCTTCTGGACGGCATCATTCCACCACCAGGTATCCTTATCTTCGCTTCTCCTTCCCCTGGACACTCCAAACTCCTCCGAGGCCACCTTACGAATGCAAGTCGCCATCTTCATCCACACATTGTCCGCATCCCCTCCTTACTCCCAAGGGCCCTCCTTAATGACCCTCTCCTTGAACGCCTGAGCTAACTCCCCCTTGAGCTTCCACCACTTCGTTCTAGCGACTTTGGCACGCCTATCCCGCTGGACACGAGTCCGAAAGCAGAAGTCAGCAACCACCAGCTTATGTTGAGGTACAACACTCTCTCCAGGTATCACCTTACAATCTAGGCACGCACGCCTATCTTCTCTTCTCGAGAGGATGAAATCAATCTGGCTAGAGTGTTGGCCACTACTAAAAGTCACCAGATGTGATTCTCTCTTTCTAAAGAGGGTGTTTGCTACAATCATGTCGTAGGCTAGAGCAAAGCTTAAGACATCTTCTCCTTCCTGATTCCTGGTGCCATAGCCAAAGCCCCCATGCACCCCTTCAAAAACTGTGTTAGATGTACCCACGTGGCCATTGAGGTCTCCTCCTATGAAGAGCTTCTCACCAATCGGTACACTCCTAACCATGTCTTCCAGACCTTCCCAGAACTCCCTCTTGGTGTTCTCAGTGTGGCCTACTTGCGGGGCATACGCGCTGATAACATTGAGAACTAAGTCCCCAACTACCAGCTTGACCAGGATAATCCGGTCCCCACATCTCGTGACGTCTACCACTCCATGCTTGAGGCTCTTGTTGATCAAGATGCCTACGCCATTCCTGTTTGCAGCCAACCCGGTGTACCACAGCTTGAAGCCGGTACCCTCCACCTCCTTTGCCTTCTATCCCCTCCACTTGGTTTCTTGGAGGCAAAGGATATCAACACTTCTCCTCACCGCTGCTTCAGGATCCACTGCAAAGGAAAAAAGATTCAGACATTGTCATCTAACACAACTCATTACGGGCAGTAAAAAGAAGGCTACGGGGTTCTTACTTACCATCCTGTAGTGTACTGTTGTCTTGCATAAAGTGTATACAAATAGTTCGATTGACGTCTTTGGACCCATTTTAATGACAATCTTTATCAGTTTCCTCACTTGATGCTGGTTCATGAATATCTCATTGCCCCATAAAGGGTCGAAGTGTGGAACTTTGGCAATGATATATGTACCTAAAAGCACCAAGTTAATATTAGAAGCTAAACAACAATTGAAAAATGATGTAGTAAAACACTCCCTCCATGCCATTATATAAGATTTTATTACATGTATATCTAGACATCATCATAACATTAAGGTAACACTCTTCCTTGTTGCTATGTAGCCTGGGATTGCATATTTAGTCATTCAGTATAATGTATGTTGCTATGTAGCCTCAGATATATTAAATATGGCCCTAGTTAACCTACTGATAAATGGGTTATAGATATATTCAGTGAAATGTACGATTCGACGATTAATCCCTTATCAGCCCCGGGCTATATGGTACCAGCTACCGATATCCTGAATAGTGAGTACATGTAAGCAATGCGATGAAAATAACCTCGATGGAAAACAACATTGTTCTCAATATTGTCCTGCAGGAGGACATATAAAGGCATGTTAAGCACAACAGGCTAAACATCAAGCAAAGTTAAAGGACTAAACCCTTAGTGGATATATATATATATATATATCTATATATATATATATATATATATATATATATATATATATATATATATATATATATATATAT
>LR738713.1:178054167-178066492 GCA_902687465.1 Secale cereale | reverse complement strand
GCCGCCTTCGACCTCGTCATCGTAGGAGAGCGCAATAACATCGCCGCCCTCCGCACCAGCAAAGATCTCCTGCTCCACCTCCACGAGCTCCGGATGCTGCCCGCGGAGCTCTTGCATGTAGGCCTCGTCGGCGGCCTCGGCCTCGAGGCGCTCCCGCACCTCGCAGACCTCCCACGCCATAGCCGTGCTCACCACCCTGGCTCCGGCGGAACGAGGTTGACCGGACGTGTGCCAAAGGGGAAATTGAGCCTAGCTGTCGCGCCGTGGTAGCGGACCTGCTAGCGGTCGAACTCCATGGCCGCGAGCTGGGCCGTGTGGAAGCTACCAAGCGACCAGCGGGTGTGGGTCTCCTGATCTGTAATCTCGGCGACCCACGTCCCCCACCGCCGCTGCCGGACCCCGAGGTAGGACCTCGTCGGCTACCGGGTCTGAGGGAGGATGGGGAAGTCCTCGAACCAGCGTAGGGGCGCGGTGGCGGGCGGATCGGGGGACCGACAACGGCAGATCGAGTCCGCGGAGGACGACGGGGACACCTCGGCGGCCACCTTGCAAACGTCGGGCAAAAACACCGCGATAAACCTCTGTTTGGCCATTGGCTCCTCGAGCTCCCTGTCACACAGGTATAGGTTGAGGATGGAGGCGTCAGCGATGGCGGCGACCTACCAGTGTTTCGAGGGTTGTGTGTCTGAGTGAATGGAGGTTTTGGGGAGTGTGTGGTGTGTGTGGAGGGCGGCTGGGGGGAAGGGGGAAAGGTGGTGTTGGAGGAAATACTACGGCAATTGAAAATGTTACTAGGCGGGAGTAACAAGGTGGGGCTACTGAAAATTTGGATCAAGGGCGAGCATATATTTGTTAGATTGCGAGGGATGCAGAGGCGGGAGTAAAATGTCGGGGCTACTGAAAATTTGAATCAAGGGACTGAAGCAGAACGGGAGTAACAGACATCGCACACGCTCCGCACATACTAATCGTCTGCTATCAAACATTAAAACCTTCAAGGTGGTAGATATTTTTGAGATTACGAGGCGGTAATATTTTCGAGATTGCGAGGGATGCCGAGGCGGGAGTATTTGGGGAGGGAGCTAGTGTGCTTGAGACGCCGGCTTTGGACTTTAGACGATGCACCTTCCCGCGTAAGCGATAGGCCGACGGTGCTCCAGGATATTTGTGCTGCATCTCACACGGTTGGTGATAAATAAAATGTGTGCGGTCTACTTGATTTTTCATCTTGATTTGAATTACATAATGGGGTCACATCGAAAATGGATGTTGTTTGAATTGCTAAACCATTTATCTGCAGTGAACATACAATTATATGTGTGTCGTACAAGAATTGGAAGTATTAAGGGTTTGTTTGGACATTTTATACATTAAACTAGCTTTCTAGCCATTTCAGGTGCACAATTCAAAATTAAACTACATGCACATGCTCCAGTGCATATAAATTCGTTGAAAAATCAAATATGTGTCATTGGGTGCATCCTTAGGTCCCATGCAAGAAATGGGAATGAAATTCAAACACCGGGGCACTATTGATTGCCGACAAAATGTTGAGATACCTGGTTTTTAAATTCTAGTAAATCCAAATCTCGTCTGAAATTCATGAAACTTGGCATGCTATCATGGAGCGGCATCAACATGTCATGGTAAAACCTTTGTCCCATTTGGGGCAGGTTTGGGTATAAGCTTCTCACAAACCAGAGCTTCTCACAACAAGCGTGATGGTTTCGGTAGGGAACGTAACACCTCTGGGGACGGAACGATATCCGTTGCCTCTTATTGCTTTCAAAACATTTCGAGTGTCAAAATAGAACAATAGGAGTGTTCTGTTTAATTTTGGAATTTTTCGTGGTTTGTTTGACCTTTTTATACGTTAATTGGGTTTTCTAGGCATTTTATGTGCATAATTCAAATTTGAACTACAAGCACATGCTCCAGTGCACCAAAGTTGGTTGAAAAATCACATGTGTGTCCTTGGGTAAATTTCTAGGTCCCATGCAAGAAATGGGAATGAAATTCAAACACTATGGCACTGTTGATTGCCAGCAAAACGTTGAGATGCCTGTTTTTTATGTAAATCCAAAACTCGGCTGAAATTCATGAAACTTGGCATGCTATCATGGAGCGGCATCAACATGTCGTGGTAAATTTGTCGTGGTAAATTTTTCGTCCCATTTTTCGTCCCATTTGGAGCGGCATCAACATGTCGTGGTAAACTAGAGCTTCTCACAACAAGCGTAATGGTTTCGGTAGGGAAGGTGCCACCTTTGGGGAAGAAACGATATACGTTGCCTCTTATTGCTTTCAAAAAAAATTCTAGTGTCAACATAGAACAACAGGAGTGTTGTGTTTAATTTTGGAAATTTCCGTGGTTCGTTTGGCCTTTTTATATATTAATCAGGATTTCTAGGTATTTTATGTGCATAATTCAAATTTGAACTACATGCACATCCTCCAGTGCACCAAAGTTGGTAGAAAATCACACGTGTGTCCTTGGGTGAATTTCTTGGTCCCATACAAGAAATGGGAATGAAATTCAAACACCAGGGCACCGTTGATTGCCGGCAAAACATGGAGATGCCTGGTTTTGAAACTCTAGTAAATCAAGAAGTCGTCTGAAATTCATGGAACTTGGCATGCTATCAAGGAGCGGCATCAACATGCCATGGTAAATTTTTTGTCCCATTTGGGGCAGGTTTGGGTATAAGCTTCACACAAAGCAGAGCTTCTCACATCAAGCATGATGGTTTCGGAAGGGAACGTGCCACCTTTGGGAACGAAACAATATCTGTTGCCTCTTATTGCTTTCAAAAAAATTATAGTGTCAACATAGAACAACAGGAGTGTTGTGTTTAATTTTGGAATTTTTCGTGGTTCGTTTGGCCTTTTTAATATGTTAATTGGGTTTTCTAGGCAGTTTATGTGCGTAATTGTTATTTGAACTACAAGCACATGCTCCAGTGCACCAAAGTTGGTTGAAATATCACAAGTGTGTCCTTGGGTGAATTGATAGGTCCCATGCAAGAAATGGGAATGAAATTCAAACACCAGGGCAGTGTTGATTGCCGGCAACACGTTGAGATGCCTGGTTTTTAAATTCTAGTAAATCGAAAACTCGTCTGAAATTCATGGAACTTGGCATCCTATCATGGAGCGGCATCAACACATGTCGTGGTAAATTTTTCTCCCATTTCGGGTAGGTTTGGGTATAAGCTTCTCACAAACTAGAGCTTCTCACAACAAGTGTGATGGTTTCGGTAGGGAACGTGCGACCTTTGGGGATGAAATGATATCCGTTGCCTCTTATTGCTTTCAAAAAATTTCTAGTGTCAACATAGAACAACATGCGTGTTGTGTTTTATTTTGGAATTTTTCGTGGTTCGTTATGCCTTTTTTATATATTAATTGGGTTTTCTAGGCATTTTATGTGCGTAATTGTTATTTGAACTACAAGCACATGCTCCAGTGCAACAAAGTTGGTTGAAAAATTACAAATGTGTCCTTGGGTGAATTTCTAGGTCTCATGCAAGAAATGGGAATGAAATTCAAACACCAGGGCACTGTTGATTGCCGGCAACACGTTGAGATGCCTGGTTTTTAAATTCTAGTAAATCCAAAACTCGTCTGAAATTCATGGAACTTGGCATCCTATCATGGAGCGGCATCAACATGCCGTGGTAATTTTTTCTCCCATTTCGGGTAGGTTTGGGTATAAGCTTATCACAAACTAGAGCTTCTCATAACAAGTGTGATGGTTTCGGTAGGGAACGTGCCACCTTTGGGGATGAAATGATATCCGTTGCCTCTTATTGCTTTCAAAAAAATTCTAGTTTCAACATAGAACAACAGGAGTGTTGTGTTTAATTTTGGAAATTTTCGTGGTTCGTTTGGCCTATTTTATACATTAATTGGGTTTTCTAGGCAATTTATGTGCATAATTCAAATTTGAACTACAAGCACATGCTCCAGTGCACCAAATTTTGTTGAAAAATCACATGTGTGTCCCTGGGTGAATTTCTAGGTCCCATGGAAGAAATGGGAATGAAATTTTAACACCAGGGCATTGTTGATTGCCGGCAAAATGTTGAGATGCCTGGTTTTTAAATTCTAGTAAATCCAAAACTCGTCTGAAATTCATGGAACTTGGCATGCTATCATGGAGCGGCATCAACATGCCGTGGTAAATTTGTTGTCCCATTTGGGGCAAGTTTGGGTATAAGCTTCTCACAAAACAGAGCTTCTCACAAACCAGAGCTTCTCACAACAAGCGTTATGCTTTCGGTAAGGAACGTGCCACCGTTTGGGATGAAACGATATCAATTGCCTCTTATTGCTTTCAAAAATTTCTAGTGTCAACATAGGACAATAGGAGTGTTGTGTTTAATTTTGGAACTTTTTGTGGTTTGTTTGGCCTTTCTATAAGTTAATTGGGTTTTGTACGCATTTTATGTGCGAATTCAAATTTGAACTACAAGCACATGCTCCAGTGCACCAAACTTGGTTGAAAAATCACATGTGTGTCCTTGGGTGAATTTCTAGGTCCCATGCGAGAAATGGGAATGAAATTTAAACACCAGGGCAATGTTGATTGCCGGCAAAACGTTGAGATGCCTGGTTTTTAAATTCTAGTAAATACAAAACTCGTTGGAACTTCATGGAACTTGGCATGCTATCATGGAGCGGCATCAACATGTCGTGGTAATTTTTTTGTTCCATTTTGGGCAGGTTTGGGTGTGGGCTTCACACAAACCAGAGCTTCTCACAATAAGCATGATGGTTTCGGTAGGGAACGTGCCACCTTTGGGGACAAAACGATATCCGTTGCCTCTCATTGCTTTCAAAAAACATCTAGTGTCAACATAGAACAACAAGAGTGTTGTGTTTAACTTTGGAATTTTTCGTCGTTCATTTGGCCTTTTTTATACGTTAATTGGGTTTTCTTGGCAATTTGTGTGCATAATTCAAATTTGAACGAGAAGCACATGCACCAGTGCAACAAAGTTGGTTGAAAAATCACATGTGTGTCCTTGGGTGAATTTCTAGGTCCCATGCAAGAAATGGGAATGAAATTTAAACACCAGGGCATTGTTGATTGCCGGCAAAACATTGAGATGCCTGGTTTTTAAATTCTAGTAAATCCAAAACTCGTCTGAAATTCAATGGAACTTGGCATGCTGTCATGGAGCGACATCAACATGCCATGGTAAATTTGTTGTCCCATTTGGGGCAAGTTTGGTATAAGCTTCTCACAAACCAGAGCTTCTCACAACAAGCGTGATCGTTTCGGTAGGGAACGTGCCACCTTTGGGGATGAAACGATACCCGTTGCCTCTTATTGCTTTCAAAAAATTTCTAGTGTCAACATAGAACAACATGAGTGTTCTGTTTAATTTTGGAATTTCTCATGGTTTGTTTGGCCTTTTTATAAGTTAATTGGGTTTTCTAGGCATTTTATGTGTGTAATTAAAATTTGAACTACAAGCACATGCTCTAGTGCACCAAAGTTTGTTGAAAAATCACATGTGTCTCTTTGGGTGAATTTCTAGGTCCCATGCGAGAAATGGGAATGAAATTCAAACACCAGGGCACTTTTGATTGCCGGCAAAACATTGAGATGCATGGTTTTTAAATTCTAGTAAATCCAAAACTCGTCAGAAATTCATGGAACTTGGCATGCTATCATTGAGCGACATCAACATGCCGTGGAATTTTTTTTGTCCCATTTGGGGCAGGTTTGGTTATGAGCTTCACACAAACCAGAGCTTCTCACAATAAGCATGATGGTTTCAGTAGGGAACGTGCCACCTTTGGGGACGAAACAATATCCGTTGCTTCTTACTGCTTTCAGAAAATATCTAGTGCCACCTTTGGGCAGGTTTGGGTATAAGCTTCTCAGGAACTAGAGCTTCTCACAACAAGCGAGATGCTTTCGGTAGGGAACGTGCCACCTCTGGGGACGGAACGATACCCGTTGCCTCTTATTGCTTTCGAAAAGTTTGTAGTGTCAACATAGAACAACATGAGTGTTACAACAAATTTTGGAATTTTTCTTGTTACAACAAGCGTGATGGTTTCAGTAGGGAATGTGCCACCTTTGGGGACGAAACCATATCCGTTGCCTCTTATTGCTTTCAGAAAAATTCTGGTGTCAACATAGAACAACAGGAGTGTTGTGTTTAATTTTGGAAATATATGTGATTCGTTTGGCTTTTTTATACGTTAATTGGATTTTCTAGGCATTTTATGTGCATAATTCAAATTTGAACTACATGCACATGCTCCAGTGCACCAAAGTTGGTTCAAAACTCACATGTGTTTCCTTGGGTGAATTTCTAAATCCCATGTGACAAATGGGAATGAAATTCAAACACCAGGGCACTGTTGATTGCCGACAAAATGTTGAGATGCATGGTTCTTAAATTCTAGTAAATCCAAAACTCGTCGAAAATTCATGGAACTTGACATGCTATCATGGAGCGGCATCAATATGCCGTGGTAAATTTTTTGTTCCATTTGGGGCAGGCTTGGGTATGAGCTTCACACAATCCAAAGCTTCTCACAATAATCATGATGGCTTCGGTAGGGAACGCGCCACCTTTGGGGACGAAACGATATCCGTTGCCTCTTATTGATTTCAAAAAAATATCTAGTGTCAACATTGAACATCAAGAGTGTTGTGTTTAACTTTGGAATTTTTCGTGATTCTTTGGCCTTTTTATACGTTAATTGGGTTTTCTAGACAATTTATGTGCATAATTCAAATTTGAACTACAAGCACATGCTCCAGTGCACCAAAGTTGGTTGAAAAATAACCTGTGTGTCCTTGGGTGAATTTCTATGTCCCATGCAAGAAATGGGAATGAAATTTAAACACCGGGGAACTATTGATTGCCGGCAAAACATTGAGATGCCTGGTTTTTGAATTCTAGTAAATCCCAAACTCATCTGAAATTCATGGAACTTGGCATGCTATCATGGAGCGGCATGAACATGCCTTGGTAAATTTTTTGTCCCATTTGGGGCAGGTTTGTGTATAAGCTTCTCAAGAGCTAGAGCTTCTCACAACAAGCGTGATGGTTTCGGAAGGGAACCTACCACCTCTGGGAACGGAACGATATCGGTTGCCTCTTGTTGCTTTCAAAAAGTTTCTAGTGTCAACATAGAACAACAGGAGTGTTCTGTATAATTTTGGAATTTTTCGTGGTTCGTTTGGCCTTTTTTATACCTTAATTGGGTTTTCTAGGCATTTTATGTGCATAATTAAAATTTGAACTACAAGCACATGCTCTAGTGCACCAAAGTTGGTTGAAAAAATCACATGTGTGTCCTTGGGTAAATTTCGAGGTCCCATGCAAGAAATGGGAATGAAATTCCAACACAGGGCACTGTTGATTGCAGGCAAAACGTTGAGATGCCTGGTTTTTAAATTCTAGTAAATACAAAACTCGTCTAAAATTCATGGAACTTGGCATGCTATCATGGAGCGGCACGAACATGTCATGGTAATTTTTTTGTCCCATTTGGGGCAGGTTTGGGTATAAGCTTCTCACAAACCAGAGCTTCTCACAACAAGTATGATGGTTTCATTGGGGAACGTGCCACCTTTGGGGACGAAACGATATCCGTTGCCTCTTATTGCTTTCAGAAAAATATCTAGTGTCAACATAGAACAACAGGAGTGTTGTGTTTTATTTTGGAAATTTTTGTGGTTCGTTTGGCTTTTTTATACGTTAATTGGGTTTTCTAGGCATTTTATGTGCATAATTCAAATTTGAACTACATGCACATGCTCGAGTGCACCAAAGTTGGTTGAAAAATCACATGTGTTTCCTTGGGTGAATTTCTAGGTCCCATGCGCGAAATGGGAATGAAATTCAAACACCAGGGCACTGTTGATTGCCGGAAAAATGTTGAGATGCATGGTTTTTAAATTCTAGTAAATCCAAAACTCGTCGGAAATTCATGGAACTTGGCATGCTATCATGGAGCGGCATCAACATGCGATGGTAAATTTTTTGTTCCATTTGGGGCAGGTTTGGGTATGAGCTTCACACAAACCGAAGCTTCTCACAGTAAGCATGATGGTTTCGATAGGGAACGCGCCACCTTTGGGGACGAAACGATATCCGTTGCCTCTTCTTGCTTTCAAAAAATATCTAGTGTCAACATAGAACAACAAGAGTGTTGTGTTTAACTTTGGAATTTTTCGTGGTTCTTTGGCCTTTTTTATACGTTAATTGGGTTTTCTAGGCAATTTATGTGCATAATTCGAATTTAAACTACAAGCACATGTGTGTCCTTGGGTGAATTTCTATGTCCCTTGCAAAAAATGGAAATTAAATTTAAACACCGGGGCACTGTTGATTGCCAGCAAAACGTTGAGATGCGTGGTTTTTAAATTTTAGTAAATCCAAAACTCGTCTTAAATTCCTGGAACTTGGCATGCTATCATGGAGGGGCATCAACATGCCGTGGTAAATTTGTTGTCCCATTTGGGGCAGGTGTCGGGGATATACCCCATGGCGTAACCCGGCCGGAAGTATAACCCGGACGGACCTGGCGGTTTACTTGAGACGGTTTACACCTGGCGATTCACTGGTAACCCGGCGGGCGGATCACGGATGACAAGGCCCAAGGCCCAGAAGGGCGGTCATGTTATGGTGGGCCCGTTATGAAGAAAGCACAAGGAATATTCTTCTACAAAGGAAGCAAGACTAGGACTCCTTGTAATAGAGTAATCCTAATCCTACTAGGATTAGTCATGTAACCCGCCCTTCAACATATATAAGGAGGGGTAGGGCTCCCAAAAGAGGGACAAGTTCTCACTAGTTCTGACAAGCAAGAAGAAACAATTTATAGGGCTAGACACAAAGAGCCGGTTTACCGGCAACACCATGAGGGTCATAATGAGATCTAGCCTCAAACAGCATGTAGGGCTATTACCGGATGATGTTTCCCGGGGCTCGAAGCTGTCTAAATCCCTGTCTTGCGTTGCGTCTCTTGATTCCGCTCAACCCCTCTCAAGCTACCACATAGATGCGTGGCCTCACTACTAAGTCCTCACACTAGGACATCTGCCGTGACGATTCCGCGACAGTTGGCACCCACCGTGGGGCCTGCGCACGGTGGTGATGAGTTCTTGGAGGGATCTCTCTATGAGATCGAGAAGTTTACTGTTTAGGGATGAAGATTCGGCACGGAGCAACGATATTGAAGAAGAGCCGCAGCCGGATTAAATAAATTTTGCTGGTCAACTTGGATTCTGGCGGGGCAATATTTAGGTTTAAGGTGAATCAACCGCCGGTTCATCTGAACGAGACAATCGAATCACAAGTCGCCATCGAATCACAAGTCGTCGAGGATGACGTTTTTCCGCAGCAACCTATTTCGTCGGTACATCAGCATCAACAGAATCGAGGGCATCAAGTGGTCCGCTAAGAGCCACGACCAAGAATCAGATATGGCCATGACTCATGAACGGATACGGCTACTTTTGCGGCTTTGCTTCTGGCCTCTTGTCGCCGCCGTACCACGGATCAATCTCCCAAGCCGTCTCGTCTCTGCATCGCCGGCCGCTCCGCCTCCGAATCGCCGCCTGACACCCTCTCTGAGTCACCCGTGAGCACCTTGCTCCTCATCGAAACCGCCGTCGTGGCTCGCCTCCACGCTCGCCGCTGTGTCGGACTGCTGCTGATGCAAAGCCAAGTCACAAGACCAAAGTCAAACCTTTAGGATCAAAAGGACTCGGAAGTTAGCAGCCACAACCCGGATTCGCCTGGAAGCCAGACGCATCTACTCCATAGCGCTACCTTTAGTCGTCGAGGCCTGCCCACCTCGCGCCCCATGCGCCGGCCCTGCTCCAGACCGCCGTCTCCACAGTTCCGCCACCGGTCGCCGTCATTGTTTCCGCGGCCGCCGCCGCCTTGTCGCTCGCTTATGTGCGTCACGACCTCCCGAGCCGCTGGCCGCCGTCGTTGCCTCCGAGCGACATCGCCTCGCTCCGCTTCTGCTAAGGCCGAAACCTCGCCTTCACCTGTGAGCCGGCCCGCCGCAGCAAGTCGCCCGTAGCCTCCGTGGTAAGCCGACCTCGCCGGCGCGGCCCTCGCCTCTGTAGCACTCGTCGCTTCTGTGCGTCGCGGCCTCCCGAACTGCTGCCCTCGCGCTTTGCCTTTTTCCAGCCAGCGCTTCGCCCATGTTCGATCTTTCTACGAGACGGCCTCGCCTCCACCTCGCCTTCGCAATCGCGAGCCGCCGCCTCTGCTTCATCTGGCCTCAACGGCCGTGCCTTGAGCCGTCCCAGTGGCCTCACTCATCATCGCGCCAAACCGCCACTAATATCTTCAGTTACTATTCGGCGATGGCACTAGCATCATACTGGGGTTGCCTCAGTACAACATGGTACTGTCAAATCAGGAGGAAGCATCATGCAGTCTCTAAGTGAAGATGTCGATACATCAAAAAAGCTTGTTGATGAATGCTCACAAAATTAGCTATCCGCTTCTGTCCGACCTCATGATGCGGTTTTCAGCAGTTGGTCGTATTTATGAGGCAAAACAGGAATTTAGTGCCTCACAGAAGCGTAAAGAAAAATTGATGGGATGCCCTCTGTACTAGTGCTCTCGCCACAAGTTTTGTTACTACCGTGGGGAATATCTGCATGAGGATAATAGTCTTGGGAGGTCAACAGTTTGAAAAATCATCTCCGGATGCCATATATTTTTAACTCAAATGCTACCGACTCATCTGTTGTCAACTCAATGCCGGTCTACATCAACGCAATGCATTCGACTCAGCTGTCCGTGCCTGCGAATAACTCGCCCGTATGTGCTGGCTTACAATGTCGTGGCCGATTCATCTGTTGTCCGAGCGAATTAGGTGATATCTATCCTATTTATTTTTAATACATATTAATTCATCCAAGCAGAAACTACCTCGCCCTGCTGTATTTTATACGCAGGAGAATTATTCATTACAAAGTGGTATTATACCGCGGATATGGAGGCATGCCAACATCATTTGGCACAAGTGGTCGTCGTTATTCAACGGACCCCGAACCGGCTTACGACGTGGTGGCCGTATCTCGTGACCGCATCAGTTTATCACACCGTGGCTGTCTCTCGCGACCACGCCGGTTTACAACGCCGTGGCTGTTTCTCGTGACTGCGCTGGTTTACAACGCTGTGGCCGTCTTTCGTGACCGCGTCGGTTTACAACAAGGGGGACGACTAGCCCGTCGGTGCCGGCTGACCCATCTATTGTTTGAGCTAATCAGGTGTTATCCCTCCTATATATTTTATCAGGACATTTTAATTCCTCTGAGCACCATTACACTGCCCTATTGGTGTTTTTATATACATGAGAAATCATTGTTATACTGGGGGTACGAAGCACGCGCTAGCAACGTCCTGCCCGGCGTTCGTCTGTGCCACATTACACGGTGAATGGACGCATACAAGACGCCGCCCTTACGGCCCGGTTTACATCAACTTGACGGGACCGCGCCTATGATTGACTCACCCGTCCGTGCCGGCTTATAATTCCTATGAAGCCGTGATTGTCTTTACCGTTCATCTCTTGCGGCGTGGTCTACATCAACATATGAGGCCGCACTTATCTGCATGATCTATTTATTGAATATGAGCAAGTCACAGCTTGGGTAGCCCGGTTTTCTTTCAACAAAATAGAGACAAATTATCATCAACCGCCGTCTGCACGGGGTGGCTCAATGGGCAGGCGCACAAGTTGCCACCACTACAGTTTGGTTAACTTCAAATCGCCAGTTGGAAGGAACCATTGGCTGAGTTGCTGACACGGTTCATACGGGATCATTGATAACCCGCCGCAGTCACCTCAATTTCCTATGGATTCATATCACACTATCAACAACAATGATGGACACCTTATGCTATGATCAAATATGGAGAGTCTCAAGCCAACTCCTCGAGTAGTCTCAAGACTCGGGGGCTATGATGACATGACTCAAATATCCGGTTTACAATCCGGTTCAAGGGAATTTTTTCTTCTACAAAGCTCTGAAGCTCTCAAAATCCGGTTTAAGAATATCTGGTTCAAAAAGAATTAATCTCTCGCAAGTTCGAGTTTAAAGGCCGTAAGAAACATTCCGGCTGAAAATGAAGATTCCGGTTTAAAATCCGATTCAGGGGAAAGATGTCTCCCACAAAGCTTTGAAGCTCTCAATATCTGGTTTAATATCCGGTTCAAGAAGAATAATCTCTCGCAAGTTCGAGTTCTCAGGAAAAATTAAAGGGACCAAAGAGAGTCTGTTGCAAGAGCGCAGCTCAAACATAGGTACCCGACGAGCACA
>LR738713.1:178035574-178048218 GCA_902687465.1 Secale cereale | reverse complement strand
GCCAGAACCTTGTCAAAATTCGTGTGCACTACAAGGTCTGGGACAGCACGAAGAAGGACTCCCTGGTTGAACTTGCCTCGGCCATCATCGACCCCTACTATGAATTAATGAAGGAGGATGCCAAGAGAACAAGTCCTGTATCCTGGCACAGGGCCAGGATGCGGCAACTGGATGAACCTCACCTCAGGTTCACGGCCAAGAGTGAGTACACATGCTACGAGATGCACAGGTGGATCGTTGACATGAGGAAGTGCCTTGTTACCCAAATCGACGAGCCCGGATCGAACCACAAGCAGAGCAAGCGTCCCTAGAAGTAGATGTTGATCAGATGATCGTTTATGCTAGTTGATCATGCATGTAATATATAGTTTACTTTATTGGTGTGTGGAAATGTCATGTGTGTAGTAGCCACCTATATAATTATGCATCTAATAGTTTAATTTGGTGTGTGCAAATGCCATGGTTGTATAGTAGCCACATATGTAAGTGGATGTTTAATTTGGTTATGCAACCATGCCCTTATAAGTGTGTGTGTGTGTGTGTGTGTGTGTATATGTTGTTGAAAGGATCGAGAAGTGGTGTCTAGAGGGGGGTGAATAGACTCCTAGCAAAGGAAAGTGGCAGCTTTTTAATTACTTGATGTTGGAGTGGAATTTTAGCACATGTTTAAGCATTCACAATACCTAGCGAGCATGTATAACAAGAGTATTGTCGGCGTTCTGGGAACGGGGGTACCCAGACTTGCCTGCCTGCGGCCCAGAGTATGGGTCGCAAGGCGGCCTAGTGTGGCCAACAACACTCAAGACCCTCGCGAGGCGGATGACACAGGACATCTCCTGGGGCGGCCTCGCCAGGCCGGCTCATGAGGATCGGAGATATCAAGGCAAGGGGCACCTCGTGAGGTCCTCATGATGTGAGCAGTGACGACTAAAGCCAGACGGGCGCAGAGCGCCAGTTTCCTCTTCGGTGCTAAAGGAGCAGGGGCAGGCGCGGAGTCCCGAGGGGTCAGGCAAAGGTTTCCATATCAGTGCAACAAGACCAAGACCAGCAGGACGGCAGGACGGAGGTCATCGTGGAGCCTACGGCGGCGTCACCACTAGAGCCTTTGGCAGTGAAGACCACCTTTTATCAGGATAGCTTGTACTAGTTGTTCCCCTTCAAAATTGGCCGTTGTGGGATTTCTTCCCGCTCAATATTTGGGAAGAGAACCTTGGCCACTATAAATAGGACTAGCCACCACCATTGGGATCATATCATCAGGGACAGAGTTCATCACATCTCGAGTTGATCAGATAGAAGGCCACACACCTCAAGCTCACCCGAGCTCAAGAACACCTCTCCCCAGGAGGCAGTTCATCCATGTACTAGTTCTTCATGTGCCTACAAGGCGATCCACCACACACACTAGATTAGGGTGTTACACCACAACGGTGGCCCAAACCAGTATAAATCTTGTGTCTCTTGTTCATTGGATTTGACGAGCTAGGCCTAGAACTGTCAAGTAGAAGGGCTAGGGCAGAAGGAGAGATCTTCGTGCGCACCCCAGAGTTCAAACCTTAAGGGTTTTGCGGAACCCTAAATCTGACATTTGGCGCGCCAGGTAGGGGTGCGCTGAGACTTCCCTTCCGTTGTTCAGTGCTCAGTCGTTCTAGCAGTCCATGGCCGATGCTCGCAGAGCCCGTGCTGAGCGGTGGGCTGCCCTTGCCGCTCGTGTCGCTAAGACCGCTCCTGCCGGCGGACCACCCCGTCGTTCTCCATCGCCTACCGCCAACGCCGCCACCGGTCCGGCGCGGCAAGAATAGCAGTCATCATCTCTACACCCATCCGTGCGGCGTGATGGACGCACCGCTACCCCGTCGCTAACTCTGGCGATCTTTTTGTCACATGCTCGTCGCGGACCCGCGGATGCGCAGGCCGCGTTGCTCGCAAGAGCTCCTGCGCTACCGCACCGTCGACGACTTCTATGGAGATTGGCTCGACCCCATCGCCGAGCTCGTCAGCGCTGCAGGGGGCTCTCTGGCGCCGTCCCTTTCCCTGCCTTGTCCGCCTCCCCATGAGGACGATGAGGCCCAAGAAGCTCCACTGATACCCCAACGTCAAGGCATCGTCCAAGACCCAAGGCGTCTGGCCCCGTGACGTGACCGCCCACGCGCGGTGCCAGCGCGCGAGGTAGGAAGCTGCCAGGAGATCCAGCGGCCCCGTGGCAGAGCACCCGCGCTCCCTCCACCGCAGCGTCGAGACCACGCCCCCCCTCCCCCCGCCGCGGTAGCGTGCGAAGACCAAGACCAAGTCCCACCACCCCAGCAAGCACCGGTATCGACCGCGGGCTGCAAGGCCCTCGCTCCTGAGTTGCGCAACATCAACTGGCCTGGAAAGTTCAAGCCCGACCTGCCTCCACGCTAAAACGGCACCCCCGACCCTGCAGAGTTCCTACAGCTCTACGAGCTGAGCATCGAGGCGTCCGGCGGCAACGAGAAGATCATGGCGAACTGGTTCCCCATAGCCCTCAAGGATGGCGCGTGCTCATGGCTCTTGAACTTGCCCGCGGGATCGATCTCCACCTGGAGCGAGATGCGCGACCAGTTCATCGCCAACTTCCAAGGCACTCGAAATCATCCACCGGCCGCGGGCGACCTGCGGCGTATCAAGCAACAACCAGGAGAAACCCTGCAGAAGTTTATCCAGCGCTTCAACAGTGTCCTCGTCAAGATCCCCAAGGTCACGGACGAGGCCATCATTTCGGTATTCTCATATGGTGTCCGTGATGTCAAGATGAAAGAAGAGCTCGCCATCCATGAAGATCTGTGCACGTCCTTGGAGTTGTTCAACCTCGCAACCAAGTGCGCCAGGGCAGAGGAGTGGCGCCTCTCGCTTGTCGAGCTCCCCGCTGCTGAAACCAAAGATAAGAAGGCCAAGAGCAAGGACGTAAAGCGCAAGGGAGCGGAAGTGCTTGCAGCTGAACCAGAGATGAAGCGCGGCCGCGACTACCCGGAGCCACCCGAGAACGGCCGGGCAGTTTGCGCCTTCCACAACGTGCACAGCCACAACACCCATGCCTGTCAAGAGCTCAGGGCTCTCCGCAAAGGACACGTCATCCAACGCCCCGAGTGCAGCAGACGTGGCTACGGCCGCGGGGGAGGTCAGACCAGATGACGCTGGGACGACCGTGGACCCCGTCAGGAGTGGCGTGATCAGCCTCGGAAGGACCGTTGGCGCGGCCAGCCCCGCGAGGACGCCTAGAGGGATCAGCCCCGAGAGGACCGTCCTGAGGGTAGGGCCGGCCTACCACCTCTGCCACCGCCAAGGAGAAACGACGATCGGGACGAGGGGGCTGGGGGCTTCCAGGAGCCGCGTGCTATCGCTTGCATCTTGGGCGGAGCACAAGCCCCAGCTTCTCAGCGCCTCTTCAAGCAGTTTACCCGTGGAGTAAACGCGGCTCTCCCCGAGCTAGAGGCTACCCGTCCCCTTAGGTGGTCCAGGTGCCCCATCACCTTCAGTTCGGCAGACCAGCTCAAGTGTGCAGCTACGGCTGGCGCCCTCCCAATGCTCTGCTCTCCCGTCATCAACAACGTACAAGTTACCAAGACCCTCATCGACGGTGGCGCAGGGCTTAATGTCATGTCCATCGAGACATTCGACAACCTCCAAGAACCCTACGAACAGTTGCTGCCTACCAAGCCCTTCTCCAGAGTTACTGATGCCTCCACCACTCCTGTGGGGCAAGTTTGCCTATCTGTAACCTTTGGCAAGCGTGGCAACTACCACACCGAGCTCATCGACCTTGATGTCGCCCATATCCATCTCCCTTACAATGCCATCCTCGGGTATCCGTCCCTGGCCAAGTTCATGGCAGTAACTCACCACGGCTATAATGTTCTCAAGATGCCTGGAAGCGGCGGCGTCATCACCATCGCCTGTGAGGAAAAGGACGCAGTGTGCTCGGTCGAGCGCGCTTACCAGGCGGTGGCGGTTGAGGATCCGGACAGCGACAACATCATCTACCCACCGGAGGTCGTTCCCAAGAAGAAGAAGCAGCTGCTGGCTCTGAAGCCTCATGAGGACGCAGCACAGGGAGGCAGCACCACAGGGCCTCCTCCCGCTCTCGCATAGGAAGGCGTGTCCGGCGCCCCTCTCAGGCTGGGCTTGGGGGCTCTCCTCTAGAGGACCTCAAACCTAGCCAACGTCACGAGGGAGGCGCTCGGGCACCATGTGGAAGAGTGCTTCGATGCACACTTCCCTCCGGAGGCCTCAACGCGCGAGGCACCAAGCGCTCAGGAGTTCATCAGCCAGACCATCGAAGACCCATAGGAGCCAAGAGCCATGCGAGGCAAGCGCCGCGTGGCTCCTCCGAGGGCAGTTGTCGGCCCATGCTCAGGAGACGTGCTGCGCGTCTGCGTCAACGTCACGGAACTCAACAGGATCGCGTCTCAAGAGCTCTACTGGTCTTCCCAGGTGGGCTGGTGTCAGGTTCCCCCTCATAGCTATGTGCGCATGCCCTTCGGCCTGCCAAACTAGGCGACCCTGCACCAGCGCCACATGCGGGAAGTCCTGGCGGCTCGCGAGGCCAAGCACAAGGAGACCCAGGTGGAGTTGGACTTGGCCCTCCACGAGATCTGGGGAGCCCTGGAGCCTCGCGAGGGGCCGGGGCCAGACGGCTCGTGAGGAGCAGCGCCTTCGCCAAGCACCCTCGGCTACACCAACACTACTTCAACAACTATGCGAGGTGACATCTTTCAATTTCTGTTCAACTGGGAGCGCCCCTCGGGCAGCATTATTCCCATGCCGCACGGGTCTGTCCCTGCGGTGTGCACCTTTTCGCATCTCAAGTCACCTCTTGGGGCGCCCCTCGGGCCGTGCTACCCCCAGGCCGCGTAAGTTTACCCTAGTGGCGTGTATCTCCCTTGCATTTTACCAAAGCTAGTGCTACCATCCTAAGTCATATTACATACAAATCGATCAACTAACCATCGCACTTCGGGATCTCCACCGCCACCCATCGGACTTCTGCTCATCTCGCGATGGAGCTGCGTACATTGGCACGGCGCTTCTGCTCGGGTCCATCCGAGCAACGCTGACAAATCCGAGGGACCGACCTATGATCCGCGGCTCGCTCCGCAAGCGTCACCTCACCAGGTCCCCGGTGCCTTCGTCTCCCAGCGGGATTATCGGAAGCCCGACGCGGGCGCGTCCCTAAGTTGTTCTGCTGCAGGCTAACCCACCGGAGTCTCAGGAGCACGGCGACAGGCAGTCCCACCGGACTCCCCTCCTCACGTGGTTCACTTGCGCGTTAAAGGGGGGGTCCCTGAGCACCGTGTCTCAGGGGCTCTCACTGACTCTCCAGCCCTCACCCCTTGGCCTTGACCACGGCATCGCAACCTGGCATACCAACGGCGGCTGAGCTTCGCTCGAGGGTCGGGACCCGAGGACGCAGAGCACCGAGAAGCGCGAAAGGAGGGGGTCGGTCCAGAGAGCTCGGGCCCGTTCGTACGTCAAGGGGGACCCTTGGGCATCGTAACCCAAGGGCCTAACTGGACCCGTAGCCCCTCACTCCCTGGTCTTGTCCTGGTTTCTGGTCAAGGCCAGCGGCGGCTGAGGTACGCGCGGGTCGGGCCCTGCTGACGCAGAACATCAAGGCCTGAGTCCAGCATTCCCTTCCTTCAGGTCCGTTTGTACGTCAAGGGGGACCCTTGGGCATCACGACCCAAGGGCCTAACTGGACTCGTAGCCCCTCACTCACTGGTCTTGTCCTGGTTTCCGGTCAAGGCCAGCGGCGGCTGAGGTACGCGCGGGCCGGGCCATGCCGACGCAGAACCCCAGGGCCAGCACGAGGGAATCACGAAATCTTAGCCTAATGAACGAGCGAGGCACGCTGTACAAGGATCCTCCCCACGATTGCCAAGATAAGTCATCGATCCCTCAATGCCTTACCCACGTTCACTCAGCAGGATTCAGTAGTAACGTTTCAAGCAATAGTGCCTCGCTTTCTTAACCTCAAGAAGCCACTTGCACGCCAAGGGGGACCTCTTGAGCATCGCACCTCAGGAGCTCTTACCGGACCTCAGGCCGCTCACCTCTTGGCCTTGACCACAACATCGCGACCTGGCATACCAGCGACGGCTACAGCTTCCCTTGGGACTAGGGCCCGTTGGCGTGGAGCACTATGCAACCGAAAGGGTAAAAAAGGGTGGCAATATTGCTGAAACAAGGCTCGTGAACAGAGTGCGCTGGTGAAACAGTAGGATAGAAGCAAAAGCATTACAAGTTCTTTACACACCCCCGTGGGGTCGGCTTTGAATCCTCGCAGGGAACGCCACCAAGGGTCTTTAGGTGACCCCAACTACGACGCCATCGACAGCGGTCCACCTCCGACCCTAGGCGGGTCACCACCAGTGAAGTTCTCGCGAGCCCGACGTGTTTTGGGCGCGCCGTGAGCTTAGATGCGCGTAGCTATCATCACTTGTCTTCGGGGACTCGGCGGACTCAGAGAAGCTGCTAGACCTCCGGAGGCCGTCGTTGCCGCTGGAAAAGTTGGCGGCGGAATAGACATCCGGTGCGTCGCCAGCAGCATACTCCTGGTAGCCCTCCCCGGGGCAACATTCCAGGCGGCGTCCTTCCTCGTCGAACACCTTGAAGTACAGCACAGAGACGCCGTTGAACTCAAATTGGATGGCGAGGGCGCCTTCCGAGCCGCAAGCGCGGGCGACCTTGCCCCATCCACAAGTCATGAAGACCTTTCCTGAATAAATGACCTCGACCTCCGCCCTCGTCGCCGGGGCCTGGCACTCGGCGTGTCGCAACCACTGTCCGAGCGGCCCCCTCGGCGGCACCTCCACAACAAAGAATGGCAGGAAGCGAATCCAAGATCTAGGAGGCATCACTGCCCACACCATGAACTCATGGGAGGAGCCTCCGGTATGAGCTCTCGGGATAGCAGCGCGCACCACAATGGCGCGGTCAGTGTGGCCACGACGCGGGCGGTGCTGAGCGCCAGCTCCGTCTCCATGGCCCAATGCCCTGGCATAAAGGGGCAACGGATAGCCAGTGGGAGGACGCTCGTGCCAAGGCCTCGTCACCTCCGGTTTCATGGCAGCGCCATGAGGGCAGAGCGGCTTCTTCTTCGGGAGAACTACCGCTGACTCCTCGCGAGGGGTCTTCCCCTTCTCGGCGGCAGAGAATCATCGAATCGGCACCATGAACAGCACGATCGAGCACAGGGAAGAAGAGGAGAGGAGAGCAAAGGAAGGAGATCGGCGGCGGAGGCTCCACTCACCGCCTTATTTATAGCCAGGAGAAGGCCAACCGCCGGCCCCCGAAATCACAGGTACTGATGATTTGCTATGCATGCAGGGACCTGTCAAGTCGCGCAGCCGTCGAGGCTGCATGGGGAAGTGGAGGCGCCCACGTCCCGTCAACCGCCACACGTCAGAGAAGGCCGCAGGCTTTGAGGGCCCGCGACGCTCCACACCTTGCCCTTGGCTTCGCCGCGAAGCCAAGCCCGAGTGCGCCTTGGGCCCGGGGCTACTGTCGGCGTTCTTGGAATAGGGGTACCAAGACTTGCCTGCCTACGGCCTAGAGAATGGCTCGCAAGGCGGCCTAGTCTGGCCCAACTTCTTCCTAATTTCAAAGCCTTTTTAATAAGGAACTTGGTTAAACATTTATACCACGCTCTAGGAGCTTGTTTAAGACCATAAAGAGCTTTGTGAAGTTTGTAAACATGATCGGGTTTCTTAGGATTGACAAGGCCGGGAAGTTGTATACCACAAACTTCCTCCTCAATTTCACGGTTGAGAAAGGCACTTTTAATGTCCATTTGATACAAGGTGATATCATGGTGATTAGCATAAGCAAGTAAGATGCGAATGGACTCAAGTCTAGCAACGGGGGCATATGCCTCACCGTAGTCCATACCTTCGACTTGAGTATAGCCATGGGCGACGAGACATGCTTTGTTGCGGACGACTTGACCATCTTCATCTTGCTTGTTGAGAAACAACCATTTGGTACCAATGATGTTGTGGTTGTTGTCGGGCTTCTCGACCAATGTCCACACTTGATTTCGCTCAAAATTGTGTAGCTCTTCGTGCATAGCGTTCACTCAATCCGGATCATCAAGAGCATCTTCAACCTTCATTGGTTCAAGGTTAGATATAAAGAGTAATGTTCACAAAAGTTAGCTAGACGAGATTTAGAGCGAGTGATTCTCCTGGTTTGGATATCATCGTAGATTTGTTCTACGGGATGATCTCTAGCAATTCTTGCTCTAACTCGTGAAAGCTTTTTCTTGGGTTGGGGTTGGAACATCCTCTTCATCTTCTTCTTCTTCTTGTCCTTCTTCATTGTTGTTGGTGTTGTTGTCCCCTTGTAGAGGTGGAGAAGGAGGTCGATGAGGTTCATCTCGATGCATCGCCTCGTTTCCTTCATCATGGTGTGTTCCACTTGTGGATGCCTCCAAGTCAACTTGTGGTTCACCTTGTCGTGAGCTAGAAGCTTCCACATGGACGGACGAAGTACTCTCCTTTACCTCCGGTGAAATTGTTGTAGACACGGTAAGTGTGAGAGTTCAAACCATAACCAAGTAGGAAACCTTCATGAGATTTAGGAGCAAATTTAGAATGACGATGATTATCAAGAATGTAGCACTTTGAGCCGAATACTCGAAAGTATCCAACTTGGGGTTCGTTACCAGTGAGAAGCTCGTATGCCGTCTTGCCGAGAAGCTTGTGAAGATACAAGCGATTTGTTGCATGACAAGATGTCTCAACCACTTCTTCCCAAAAGTGTCATGGCGTCTTGTATTCGTCAAGCATCGTTCTTGCCATTTCGATGAGTGTCCGGTTCTTCCTCTCAACAAGTCCATTTTGTTGAGGCGTGTACGTAGCCGAGAACTCATGTGAAACCCCTTCTTCGTCAAGAAATGTATCCACATTTGTGTTCTTGAACTCCGTTCTGTTGTCGCCGCGAACCTTCTTGATCTTCACTTCAAATTGATTTTGGGCCTTCCTAGCGAAGTTTTTGAAGATCTTTTGAACCTACGATTTATCATCAAGAAAGAACACCCACGTAAATCTTGAAAAATCATCAAGAATGACTAATCCAAAAGAGTTACCACCGAAGCTTTTGTAAGCATTGGGACCAAAAAGATCCATATGAAGTAGCTCAAGTGGTCTTCTAGTAGTCATGATGTTCTTCACGGGATGACTTCCTCCAACTTGTTTTCCTGCTTGACAAGCACTACAAAGTCTATCCTTGTCAAATATAACATCTTTAAAACCAAGGATATGATCACCTTTAATTAGCTTCTCAAGATTTCTCATGCCGACATGACCTAACCTTCTATGCCACAACCAACCTTTAGAAGATTTATCAATAAAACAAGAGCGAGGTTGGGCTTTCTTAGTGAAGTCAACAATGTATAGGTCACCTCTACGAATGCCGGTAAAGACCATATTATGATTATCTCTACAAAATACTTGGCAATCAACATGAGTGAATAGCACATTTAAACCAAAATCAGCTAATCTAGACACGAAGAGAAGATTATATCCGAGAGATTCTACAAGCATGACATTCTTAATTGAGCTATCATTGGATATGGCCACCATACCAAGGCCAACAACTTTACCCTTAGATTTTTCACCAAAGGTAACATACTTTCGTGGACCATCATTTCTAGCAAGCTCATCAAACATGTCCTTATCTCCGGTAATGTGATCCGTGCAACCACTATCAAGCACCCATTCCTTTCCTCCGGCTGCGTAACCACGAAGATTTGCCATAAGACCAAAATGTCTCATTTCTTCATCAAGATAAAGGTCACTATCATCATCCTCATCATAGTATCCATGTTCCACATTGTCATGTGATTGATCAACACCTAGAGAGAGTGATTCATTAGAAGTATGACCGTAACAATGTTCATCTCTATGAATTCTAATGACTTCGGAAATGACATTGCTAATAATTCCAACATCTCCTTTGGCACGCATGAGTTCATGAAGCTCAAATAGACAATCACCAAACTTAGGATCACTAGTACTCATCCTATTCAAAGCAATAGACTTATGGATAATCTCATCCAGATTTTTCAAGGAATAATTTGGGAATCGTTCCTCTAGAAATCTCCATATAGTACAAGCACATTCAACAGTTGGCAAACATACAAGCAAGTTTCTAAGCAATCCTTTAGTGATAAGATTAACAATTCTAAGATTGCGAACCATATCAAGATCCTCATCGGGTGTGGGATGCAAAGGATCAACAAGACGAGCACAAGGAGTAGTATTGTACTTGTTCAAATGATATTCATTGAAGATCTCAAGCATCTCATTTTTCCATTCATGGAAGTACTATCCATCAAGCATAGGCACTCTACGTATAATACTCCCCAACATAGACTCATCCATCTTCCTCCAATGGTGATTAAACCAAAGCAATGGAGACCAAAGCTCTGATACCAATTGAAAGGATCGAGAAGAGGTGTCTAGAGGGGGGTGAATAGACTCCTAGCAAAGGAAAGTGGATGCTTTTAAATTACTTGATGTTGGAGTGGAATTTTAGCACATGTTTAAACATTCACAATACCTAGCAAGCATGTAGAACAAGAGTATATAGGTATTGGAAAGTAAAGCTTGCAACTTTGACTACTTGACCAAAAGCAAAACCTAGCACTTTCCCAATTTTAGTTCTTGGCAGATTTTAGCAACTTAGCACAAGTCAAGCAATCAACCTACACATGCAATTCTAAGAGTATGGCAGCGGAATGTAAAACAATTGCATATGAAGGTAAAGGGAGGAGTTTGGAGAATGCAAACGCAAGTGAAGACACGTATGTTTTTGTCTTGGTTCCGATAGGTGGTGCTATCGTACATCCAAGTTGATGGAGACTTCAACCCACGAAGGGTAACGGCTGCGCGAGTCCACGAAGGGTCCACAAAAAACAAACCTTGTCTATCCCACCATGGCCATCGCCCACGAAGGACTTGCCTCACTAGGGTAGATCTTCATGAAGTAGGCGATATCCTTGCTTGTACAAACTCCTTGGTTCAACTCCACAATCTCGTCGGAGGCTCCCAAGTGACACCTAACCAATCTAGGAGACACCACTCTCCAAAAGGTAATAAATGGTGTGTTGACGATGAACTCTTTGCTCAAATGCTTCAAATGATAGTCTCCCCAACACTCAAATAGCTCCTCACAGATTTGGATATTGCGGAAGAAGGATCTGAGTGGAAAGCAACTTGGGAAGGCTAGAGAACAAGATTCGTATGGTAGGAATGGAATATCTTGATCTCAACACTTGAGTAGGTGGTTCTCTTCTCAGAACATATATGATGGAAGTGTAGGTATGGTCTGATGGCTCTCTCCACGAATGAAGAGTGGGTGGAGGGGTATATATAGCCTCCACAAAAAATCTAACTGTTACACATAATTTACCAAACTCGATGGGACCGATTCAGAGAACTCAGTCAGGCTGATTTAGTTCATAATGTGACCGTTAGGCATTTCAGTGGGACCGATATGATCAACTCGGTGGGACTGATTTCATTAGGGTTTGGGCATAACGTAATCTCGGTGAGACCGATTACACAAACTCGGTGGGACCAATTTTGGTTATAAGCACACCGGAGAGTTGGTCAGGCAAACTCGGTGGGACCATTTCGCTCGTTTCGGTGAGACCGTAACGTTATGAAGAGGCAATAGAGAGTTTGCAATGTTAACTTGGTGAGACCGATTTTCACATCTCATTTAGATCGAAATGTTTCAAGTAGGAAACAAAGAGTTTACATTCCCATCTCGGTGATACCGAGATCCCTTTCGGTGAGACCGAAATGATTAGGGTTTCTGACAGTGGCTATGTCAAATGAACTCGGTGGCGCCGGATAGAACTTTTCGGTGGGGCTGAGTTTGATTTTTGGTTTGGGACATATGTGGATGTGAGAAAGTGGTTGAGGGTTTGGAGCATATCACTAAGCACTTTGAGCAAGCAAGCCATTAAGCAACACCTCATCCCCTTTTAATAGTATTGGCTTTCCTATGGACTCAATGTGATATTGGATCACTAAAATAGAAAATGTAGAGTCCTGAGCTTTGAGCTTGAGCCAATCCTTTGTCCTTATCATCTTGAAGGGGTTCCACATCCTCTAGTCCATGCCACTCCATCTGTTGAACTTGTCTAAAATATACTAGATGAAAACATTAGTCCAGCAAGAAATATGTTGACATTAATTACCAAAATCACCCAGGGAGCACTTGTGCTTTCAGTTGTTCTGTATGCATGAAATCCCATCGCGCAACACACACGTCTTATTAGCAGCAACCGTCTGTGTTATTATCGGTCTTAGCACACATTTTTTATTATAGACCTATTTGTCGCGTATCACACACATCTTCTTATATTGAACCATTTATCTTCTCTTGTCTCAACACAAACAGTTCATCCGACTGAACCGCTTGTCGTATATTGCACACACCTTGATTTGGCTGACCGTTTCTTTTGTGCTGCTTAATCACAAATAGTTCATCCGACT
Organism: Secale cereale; assembly: GCA_902687465.1. Classification (NCBI taxonomy): domain Eukaryota; kingdom Viridiplantae; phylum Streptophyta; class Magnoliopsida; order Poales; family Poaceae; genus Secale; species Secale cereale. The sequence continues at coordinate 178,035,691 of LR738713.1, read as the reverse complement.
GAACCGTATGATGTACATAGCACACGCCTTCATCTGGCAGCCCATTTCTTTTGTTCCTCCTCATCGCAAACAGCCAATTGAACTGAACAGTATGCCCACCATCGCACACGCAACCAA
>LR738713.1:177993165-178013629 GCA_902687465.1 Secale cereale | reverse complement strand
ATATATATATATATATATATATATATATATATATATATATATATATATCTTACCAAGCTTTTGTACACAATCACCAGGATTTTCGTTGCCAAAACAAATCCACGATTTTATTGTTAAGAAATTATTTTTATAAGTTAACAAGATGTGGGATATTGTTTTCTTACATATGTAAGTATCTGTTAAATATATGATGACAATAACAATAATATATAATAACATACAAAATAATTTAAATATATATAATATAGTTAGAAGTGAAACATAAGTTGGACCAGGCGTTCCCATTCTTATATAGAAAAATAGAACAGACCTCTGCGTTTTCTTCAAAAAAAAATACAAAAATTAGGCTGCCGATGTTTCAGGAAAAATAAAACCTCGGATGGGAGGTCAATAGGCTGGTCGATACATGACGGCCCTCAAGAAAATACAAACATGCCTATGAACCTCCCATCCGAGGTCGTGGGTTGCCCATGTTAAAAAAGAAAGCCTAGACGGGCCAGCGCAAAACCCAGCAGATACTTGTTGCCCCAGTGATAATAAATTATACCTGCCAGCTCTCCGGCTTCATTGTGAATTTATCTCCTATAGTAACTACGTTGAAGCACCTAAAAATGTAACTATGTTGACAAACCTGTGGGCCCCAACGTCAGTATAGCATTAGGAGGAAGTATTTTTTCGATGAGGCACTTGCTTGCGTACGGCCATAGACCTGGTGGGTCCCGACTGTCCGCCTCTCCACGTACAGTCCTCTCCAGATTCCTCTCGTTTGTTTATCATGTTTACAAAGGCAGACAACAGCGTCGCGAGATCCGGCCATCTGACGAAGTGCCTTATTCGTAACGAAACAACTGAACTAGCCCAGTGGCCGAGTGACACTACCCGACAGCTGTTCCGCCCGGGTTTGATTCCACCTGTGCAGAGAAAATATCTCCAAATTTTTTGCCTCTGCCTTTATTGACATGTGGATCCCAATTGTCATCTACGCACACCACGTCCTACACTTGCCAAAACTTCATCCCTCGTTTTCTCTGTTTTTCGCACACTCGACATTGTGTGGGCATTTTGAAAATAGCATATCTTTTTGACTGTGCATCATATGAAGATGTGCTATGCATGAATGTTGATCAGTATGATGTTAACTGGCCGGTAGTTCCAATTTCGACCATGAATAAAACTTCCAGCATGATGTTAACACTGTTTGAAAAGGCCGTGTTAATATAAATGCTCTGCCTCTGAAAGTTGCAGTTTCTTATCTGAAACTGAACATGGAGTTTCTTATCTGAAACTGAAACTTGCAGTTTCTTCTCACTGAATCACATTGTTTGCACTTTTATACTCATATGAAAATACATTTTTTAAGTGCTAAAAATAGATCTCTAGAATTCATAAAATACTTCATATGCTCAATACTGCAAATCTGAAATTCAAAAGACATTCATATCTGAAAGTACTCTCAAAATACACAACACAAAACACAATTCACAACCTGCAAATACTAACAACCCTAAGCTCCTCCTGACAATTCACAACCTGCCCGACTATTGGTCTGGGGGGAATCCCTCCTATTCCACGGCAGCAGACAGACGCCCTGTGAGACGATGTGAACGGCGAGGGAGAGGATGGATGTAATGCACAGGATGGAGTTATACCTCCTACGTGTCGAGGCACGACTTAAAGGCATAAATCCATCCTAGAATGATCTCAAGTTTGGTAATCTTTGCACATCTCATGTAAAAGAGGGGATAGTAAACAAAAATAGTTGGCTTAGACTCGCCACGTCACACAATTACATAACATGTCTCAAACATCATACATTAAGAATATCACAACCCTCTAAGGGCAAAATCCAAATGCAAGATACCAAACTTAAATAACATCCACAGGCGGATCGAATCCTAGTAGGAGTCTCCACTACTGATCATCCGGATAACGAACATAGTACCGACTACGCTCCTCGTCGTACTCCCAATCCAGCTCGGTGCCATCACCTGGATAGCTCACAACTGGACCTGCATCTGGTGTGGTGAAGTAACTGTGAGCCACAGAGGACTCAGCAATCCCGTTCCCGGGTAACAAGACTATTCAAGCCTTGGGAGAGGAAAGGCTGAAGAAAAGAATAAGTGTCTGCAGCAGCAACTAGCAACTAGCTTACATGAGTGAGAGTGAGAAGAGAAAGCCTCGGACGAGAAGTGATCACGAAGTGATCCTAGCTACAAGCTCAACAAACATAACCCCTCCGTGTTCAACTCCCGAATCCCTATTCGGAAATTGACGGTCACGGAACACACGCTGGTAGTGTATTAGAAACATTGTGTCAGGTTATCTACAACCGGATATTAACAAGCTCCCATCTGCCACATAACCGCGGGCACGGCTTTCGAAAGTTCATAACCCTGCAGGGGTGTTCCAACTTGACCCATTACAAGCCCACGATCCGCGGAGTCGCAACTCCAAAGTGGGAAGACCCGAGTATTCTCGGAATCCCGTGCTCAAGATATACCGAACTAAGGTAAGGCTAATCCAGCAAATCCTCCCGGCGTGCCGACACCCTGATAGTAGCTGCGCGTATCTCGTCTCAGGCCACGACCGGATAGGTCAGCCTACAGGTATATACCAGTCCTCGAGTTCCCTCGGGTGGCCCCGCAGTCTGCCCAGTTTGGACCAACACTCATGTGGAGCACTGGCCCGGGGGTTGTTAATTAAGAACTCGGGTTAATTACTCGCTATGCAAGTTTATTTAGTTATTAGGCAAATAATACCAATGTTGGGACTTGCTGGAAAATACTTAGCACTTAGCGGTTTATCGAGGGGGTCCCATACACCCCAACCGTGTTAGGAACGCATAATCAAAGAACATAACACCGGTTTATACGGTTCCTAACGGCATGAGTGGAACAAATCACCAAGCAAAAGGCTTAGCCTTCCACCCTTGCCAATATATAGATGATTTCATTTCAAGCATTTATATAGTGTGATGAAACCCAACCAAACTTCAACATGAAGCAAGCATCTTCGATCTTCACCTGCAACTAGCAACGCTATAAGAAGGGCTGAGCGAAGCGTACTTAGCCAAGCAACGGTTTGCATAGGTAGGTTGGTTAAACATGCAATGGTTACAAGTAGGAGGCTGACAAGAAGATCATGGGCATCGAGGCAAAACTATAGAGCGGAACTACTAGCAATAGGCAAAGACAGTAATGTTATCGGGGTTCGGTCATCTTGCCTGAAGAGAAGTCGTTCGGATCGTAAGAAGGGTCCTCGTGCTCAACCTCGTTGGAAACCTCGTGCTCGTACTCGAACTCAGACTCTGCTTCCGGCTCTAAACAAAACAATCACACCAAGCACCAATCAACAAGATGCAATGCGCACTCGAAAAAGATGAATGCATGATGGATGCACTAAGGATGCACACGGAGCACGTAAAATATCACTCAAGCAAAACACCTCAAAACATGATAACAATCTAATATTATTAATCTACACAGAAAATCAATCAAGTTTCATATAAGATTCGCTGAAATCGGAGTTACGGGCTAAAAGTTATGCCCGAAACAAGAAATGAGCGAAAGCTGAAAAAATACAGCAACATAGCAACTTCGGAGCACAAAATAATTAAGCTACAGCACTCAAATATCATGGCAAATGACATGAACACAAACTAGACATATACTACAGCAACTAAGTCCAAAGGTGCACCCCCAACGGAGTCACGGATCAATAGCAATGATCTTGGTCATATTGAACTTGACAATAAAATTCTGGCAGCATAATTTTATTGAAACTTTGGAGCAAAAGATAAACATGCTACAGCCACTTAAATAGACATGTGAGGACATGAATGGAAAACCAACAATATATACTACAAGGAACAATCAAGATCAACTCCAAAACTATCATGCTTTGTCCTAGAACATCACACGAACATGGCATCGGAACGTTACAGATTTCAGACTTAGTGAAAATCCACTAAGTCCTAAAACAGCAATTTCATCATGGCATCTAAAAGAGCATGTTTAAGTCACCTCGAAACTAAACATGGCAAATGGTAAGCACCTCATCAAAGTACACATGAAGGTGATTCCGAAACACACAAGCATGCTTCATGGAGATAAACACAACGATAGCTACGAGCTCAACAAGATGGCATTTCATAACAAGTGAAACAACATCACAGCCACATGGCACTTTGCAACGATGATAAACATGGCAAGAATAAATTTATCATGCAACCTATCACATACAACATGTAGATCATGGCAAGACGAACACGTGGACATGTCATTTGCATCATTCGGACAAACGAGCTAAAAGATATCACATGGCAAAGATGGCATAAAAACATCACATAGCAGCAGTTTATATCATGATGCACTCTTGCAACAGCAAAACAAGAACCTAGATGATCTCTAACATGCATGACAACAAAAGATAAAACGTAGTGCTATTCATCACGAACGTCTGGACATGCTATATGCGCGAATCGGAGCACCACACTAGAAGTTACAACAGTTTGAAAACAGCATCAGCAACTAAATAAACTGGGACTTAGGTAAAAAAAAGCAACAACCTCAGATCAGAACAGTCTCGGGCCGGATCTGGAAGCTGCTGCACGGGAGGAGGGAACCGGCCCGCGGCCTGGGCGCTGGGGCGGCCCGGAGGGGCGGCGGCCTGGGCCGGGGAGGCCCGCGCGGACGGAGGTAGTGGCCGGCCCAGCCGAGCCGACGAGCGAGCGAGGCGCTGGCCTCGGTGGCCTGGCGACGAAGAGACGACGGAGGCGGCGGCCCGCGGCCCACGCGGCGAGGGGGGGCGGACGGCGGACGGCTTGGGCCTGGAGCCTGCGGCGGAGGCCTTGGGCGCTGGGGGGCGCGGTGCGCGGTGGCCTGGGCCTCGGTGCCTGGCGCCCGGGAGGCGATGCGGGCGCGGAGGGAGCGACGAGGCGATCGACCTGGCGACGGGCGATCGGGCTGGAGGCCGAGGGATGGGGTCCTGCGGGACCTGGCGGCCGATGGGCCGGAGGGAGAGGCACTGCGCGGCCCGCTGAGGGAGGCCGGAGTGCGGCGGCGAAGTGGTCCAGAAGGGGATCGCGGGCCGATGCGGGAGGAGACGATCAGGCGGAGGGGCCGGTCGCCTGGTGTCGCGCGAGGCTCGATGCGGCGTTGACCTGGCACGGTCGAGGGATGCGATCGGGATTTGATCCCCCGATCGACCCAGTCCGGCGGCGGTGGCTGGGATCTGCCAAGTGGCTCAAGGTGGCTGGGTTGGATCTGAAAATTAGGAGGAGAAGTGGAGGAAGAAGATAGAGATAGCAAAATTAGACTAGGGTCTAATATATAGCAGTTTTTAGGGTTAGGGGAGATTTAGGTGTGCTAGGAGCCCTCCGATCGCGATCCGACGGATCTGATCGCGGGGGTAGTGTAGAAAGGCCTAGGAGAAGGTAGTGGACTGCAATAGGGGTGTTTCTGGGACACAAAGTGGAGGCACTTTGGACCCACACGAATAACTGATGGGATAGCCAACGGAGTCCAAACGAGACGAGATTTGAGAGGCGGGTTGCACACAACAAAACAACAACACACACAACAACCTCGCGGCACACCGGTAACGTTACACGCCCAAACAACAAAGTAGGCCTACGGGACGTCACGGACACGTGAGGGAGCTCCGGAACGCGAAATGGACAACGGGAAGGAACACGTGGAACCGGATGCGACCGACAACACAAATGCAATGCGTTGCACATGTCTACATGATATGAATGAATGCCACACACTCACACAACAAAACGACGAAAACCCGAAAGACAAGGAACCCGAAATGGAAATAGATGAAGCCGGAGATATATTATATGCCCAAAAGGGAAAGTATTACATCCGGGGCATTACAAACTCTCCTCTACTACAAAAAGATCTCGTCCCGAGATCTAGGACTGGAAAAAGGAAGGGTACTCGGAACGAAGATGATCTTCTCGTTCCCAGGTAGCTTCTCGGTCGGTGTGATGTGACCACTTGACTTTCAGAAATTTGATGGACTTGTTGCGGGTCTCGCGTTCGGTTTCTTCGAGAATTGCAACTGGATGCTCTCGGTAGGACAGGTCTTGTTGAAGATCAATCTCTTCAAACGGAATCATGCGCTCAGGTGCCTTGAAGCATTTGCGGAGTTGAGACACATGGAAGACATCATGAACATTGGCGAAGTTTGGGGGGAGATCAAGCTGATAGGCTAGGTCGCCTCTTTTGCCAAGAATCTTGAAAGGCCCGACGTATCTAGGAGCAAGCTTTCCTTTGATACCGAATCTTTGGGTGCCTCTCATCGGAGACACACGGAGATAGACATGATCATCAATGTTGAATGCCAAATCATGATGCTTGCCGTCATAGTAGCTCTTCTGACGCGACTGAGCGGCCTTGAGATTCTCACGTATGACTTTGCACATTTCTTCGGCTTCTGAGATCAAGTCATTGCCAAGAAGTTGACGTTCGCCTATTTCAGACCAGTTGAGAGGGGTACAACACTTTCTGCCATAAAGGATTTCAAATGGTGCTTTGCCTGCACTTGCTTGAAAGCTGTTGTTGTAAGAGAACTCGGCAAATGGAAGGCAGTCTTCCCATTTCATGCCAAAGGAGATGACACAGGCTCTGAGCATGTCTTTTAGAATCTGATTCACACGCTCGACTTGACCACTAGTCTGAGGGTGAAAAGCAGTGCTGAACCTGATCTTAGTGCCCATGGCGGTCTGAAAGGAATCCCAGAACCTTGATGTGAACAAGCTTCCACGGTCTGAGGATATAACTTGAGGAATGCCATGTAGGGACACAATTCTGGAAGTGTACAGCTCTGCCAATTGAGCTGCATTGATGGATTCTTTGACTTGAAGAAAGTGAGCGACTTTGGTAAGCTTGTCAATCACCACAAAGATAGCATCATTTCCTCGCTTGGATTTAGGAAAGCCAGTGACGAAGTCCATTTCAATGTGGTCGAACTTCCACTCAGGAATAGGAAGAGGTTGGAGAAGACCGGCTGGACGTTGATGTTCTTCTTTCACTCTTCTGCACACATCACATTCGTTCACGAATTGGGCAATCTCCCTTTTCATGCATGTCCACCAGTAAGACTGCTTGAGGTCTTGATACATCTTGGAACTGCCAGGATGAATGGAAAGGAGAGAATCATGAGCTTCCTGAGATCACCTTTAGGAACAACGAGTCTGTCCTCGAAGAACAAGGTATCTCCCTCATCAACACGGAAGCACTTGTATTTTGGAGTGCCTTTTGCAATACCATGTTTAACCTTCTTCACCATGGTATCACTGAGTTGGGCCTCACGGACTTGATCTTCCAAGGTAGGAGCAATTTGAAGATTAGCAAGAAAACCCTGCGGAACAACTTGGAGGTTGAGCTTCCTGAAAGCTTCACAAAGCTCAGGCTGGTACGGCTTGATAAGAAGGCTGTTGCAATATGCCTTTCTGCTCAAAGCATCTGCAATCACATTCGCCTTGCCAGGAGTGTATTCAATGTTGGGATTATACTCTTGGATCATTTCAACCCAACGAGTCTGGCGGAGGTTCAGATGCGGCTTTGTGAAGATGTATTTCAAGCTCTTGTGATCAGTGAAGATGTCGACCTTTCTGCCCAACAACAGATGTCTCCACGTAATCAGAGCATGTACCACAGCTGCTAGCTCGAGATCATGTGTGGGATAGTTCTTCTCACTTGGCTTGAGCTGACGAGAAGTGTATGCCACAATTCTCTTATCTTGCATAAGCACACCATCAAGACCTTGAAGAGAAGCATCACAGAATACTTCATAGGGCTTGGACTCATCTGGAGGAGTCAGAACTGGAGCAGAGACAAGCTTTTCTTTGAGGGTTTTGAATGCCACTTCACACTCTGGAGACCAAAAGTATTTGACATTCTTCTGAAGCAGGTTGGAAAGAGGCTTGGCAATCTTGGAGAAGTTCTCAACAAACCTTCTGCAATAGCTGGCAAGACCCAGAAAACTGCGGAGCTGCTTGACGTTCTGAGGAGCTTCCCAGTTGACAATTGCTTCAACTTTCTCGGGATTTACCGCAATACCGTCAGCTGAGATGATGTGGCCCAGGTACAAAACCTTATCGAGCCAAAACTCGCACTTGGAGAACTTGGCATAGAATTTATGCTCTCGGAGTCGATCAAGAACCAGACGTAAGTGCTTTTCGTGATCTTCTTCATTCTTGGAAAACACCAGAATATCATCCAGATACACAAGCACAAACTCGAAAGTATAGGGGTTGAAGATGTAATGCATCATCCTCGAAAAGGTAGGAGGAGCATTGGCGAGACCGAAGGACATGACGGTATACTCGTATGAACCGTAGCTCGTTCTGAAGGCCGTCTTGGGAATGTCTTCCTCGCTAATGCAAATTTGGTGATAGCCCATTCGGAGGTCAAGCTTAGAGAACACTTTAGCTCATTTGAGCTGCTCAAAGAGTTCATTGATGTTGGGGAGCGGATATTTGTTCTTAATCGTCTTCTTGTTCAATGGCCGGTAATCAACACAGAGACGCTCCGTGCCATCTTTCTTCTTGACAAATAAGACACCACAACCCCAAGGAGACGTACTAGGTCTGATGAGACCCATACTCTCCTGCTTATCAAGCTGCTTCTTCAATTCCTTCAATTCATCCGGAGAGAGCTTGTACGGACGCCGACATGCTGGCTCAGTACCCGGCTCGAGTTCAATAACGAATTCCACCTGACGGTGTGGAGGCATGCCTGGAAGTTCTTCAGGAAAGACGTCTTGATATTCGTTCACCACCGGAATTTGAGATATGGCATTAATTTCGCCCTTATCATTAAGAGAGAAAAGCCTGATAGTGTTATCCCTGGAGGCGAAGATAATCACATCTTCATCAGAATGAGTCATCTTGACTTCCTTTTGAGCACAATCAATGTGAGCATTGTGCTGAGAAAGCCAATCCATTCCGAGGATGAGGTCGATGTCAGAATTACCAAGAACCACCGGAGAAGCCAAAAATCGATAATCACCCATGCGAATAGAAACATCCGGAGCATAGACACTAGAAGACATACGTCTCCCCGGATAAATAACTTGCAACTTCTGAGGCAGACTTTGGATGTCAACATTATACTTGGATGCAAATGGTTGAGACATGAAAGAACATGAAGCACCCGAATCAAATAGCACTTTAGCAGGGATAGAGTTCACTGGAAGGTTACCCAAAATGACATTAGAAGAATTCTCCGCTTGTGCTGCATTCATCAGATTGACCCTTGCTGCCTTTGAATCATGCCTGACAATAGCTGAACTCACAGGTGGAGGAGGTGGAAGACGCTTCGGATTCGGACATCTGTTGGCATAATGACCTTTCTGAGTGCATTTGTTGCAAGTCACTTCTGAGAGAGGACGGAAATGAGAGCCACTTGACTTGGAGCCTTGAGACTGAAACTGCTTCTTCGACTGGTTGCTCGGGTTGGGTGGGTGGGAGAAACCACGACCACCAGAGTTCTTGTTGTTGGAGTTGTTGGAGTTGTTGTATGGAGCTCGAATCACTGGAGGAGGAGGAAGCCAAAATTTCTGATGCTTCGAGACCAACTGAGACGATGAGGAAGAGTGAACGGCATCTCGAATTCTCTTCTTAGAAGCCTCCATCTTAAGCTGAGCTGCTTCTTGTTTCAAAGCCATGTTATAGAACTTGTCGAATTCATCGGGCTCGAACAAAGTGAGAGCAAGCTGAAGTTCATCTTTGAGACCTCCACGGAACTGGTAGATTTTGCTCTTGGCATCAGGAATGTCTTGCTTAGCATAGCGAGCGAGGTTTTGGAACTTGACATTATACTGATAGACTGTCATGGAGCCCTGCTTCAGGTTGCGGAATTGCTCACGCATACCCTCGATGACACTTGTAGGAATGTGGTGCGAGCGAAAATCCTTGTAGAAATTCTCCCAAGAGATCACTTGACCTGGCCTGGAGTCTTTGTACTGCTGCCACCAGTCGGCTGCTTGATCTTTCAGTGGAAGGCTGCAAACTTCACATAATCATCTTCCTTCACGTTACTGCATTCAAAATGCTTCTTTATGTCGGTTAACCAATCTTCAGCATCAAGAGGGTCGACACAGTAACTGAAAGCTTTAGGATTGTTGGCCAAGAACTGGTTGAGAGTAGCATGGTGCTGCTGGTTGAAGAAGTTGCCTTGGATCCCTGGAACACCCTGATTAGCTTGATTAGCTTGCATCTGCTGCATCATCTGCATCAACAACTGGGTGTTCTGAGCTGTAGTCTGCATAATCGCTCTCCAAGCCTCAGGCGGAGGAGGAGGGGAAGGAGGACGATCTGGGACCTCTTCCACCTCTGGGTTAGTGTTGGGAACCTTTTTCGGAGCCATCCTGTAAGAGATGACCACGAATCAGCAATTGATTGACAAAAGGTATAAGCTGAATCAATGGAATGAATTGCAACAAGTCTTCACAATAATCATTCGAACAATAAGAGCGAATGAAATCATTCGAACAAGAGGAACGAATGATATTCTCAGTTAAATGATAACATCAATCTTCACGAGAAGCCACATAGGGGACAAAAGGATAAAATAAGAAAACAACAAGGTACAGACGGGAACAAACACAAGAGAGGAGTTTCGTTCTAACATCTTTGTGCTGAAAGCATATGAACGCGTTACGAAAAGGTTTTGCAATCCCCGGATCAGCATAGCCAAGGACCCTTTAAGATGCAAATCCTGATAGTAACATCGGTCATAATACCACTTCACTCAATGTAGAACCCCGAACTCACTAACCTGCATTCGTTGGAAGAATGCCTACGATCTACTGGATAAACCCACCTATAGATTTCCGAAAGGTTCCAGTTATGCAATCAGGTGTTGGGGATACACGGGAAGCACCGCGCAATCAACTCTAAACCTACATCCAGGTGTATCCATCCTTCAACACATAACCATTCTTTCTCGGAAACTGTGTACCTCGGACCTTCGAAAAGCATCCACTATAACAAGCTATGGCAATACTCCCGAACTACCTCCCCAGTACTGGGTGATGTCGGGGTTATCTTGCCATTGGCCGTATAGGAGAGATTTTCGATGTCGGCCGTCTTAAGTATTTAGTACAGCCGCGATATGCTTGTGACAACAATACCCCGAAGCTCAACTCCCCGGGAACAGGAGGCATCGAGAACAATATCCTTGTCACAAGAACATCGAAACAATCCCAGAATACTCGCGGGATTCCTAAAAAAAAATTGGTGCAATTTTTGAAGATAGGAGAGACAAGAGTAGTCGTCAGGAGTCCTCACCAGAGAGAAAGGGGATGAGAAGCAAAGAAATCCTACTCTCCGATATAATATAGGACTCAAAAAGTTTTCAGTGTGTGCCTAGACTCGACCGTCAACGATTCGATCAAACAGTGGGGGCTCCTAGGTCGGAGAAGGCTCTGAATACCAACTTGTAATGCCCAGGATGGAGTTATACCTCCTACGTGTCGAGGCACGACTTAAAGGCATAAATCCATCCTAGAATGATCTCAAGTTTGGTAATCTTTGCACATCTCATGTAAAAGAGGGGATAGTAAACAAAAATAGTTGGCTTACACTCGCCACGTCACACAATTACATAACATGTCTCAAACATCATACATTAAGAATATCACAACCCTCTAAGGGCAAAATCCAAATGCAAGATACCAAACTTAAATAACATCCACAGGCGGATCGAATCCTAGTAGGAGTCTCCACTACTGATCATCCGGATAACGAACATAGTACCGACTACGCTCCTCGTCGTACACCCAATCCAGCTCGGTGCCATCACCTGGATAGCTCACAACTGGACCTGCATCTGGTGTGGTGAAGTAACTGTGAGCCATAGAGGACTCAGCAATCCCGTTCCCGGGTAACAAGACTATTGAAGCCTTGGGAGAGGAAAGGCTGAAGAAATGAATAAGTGTCTGCAGCAGCAACTAGCAACTAGCTTACGTGAGTGAGAGCGAGAAGAGAAAGCCTCGGACGAGAAGTGATCACGAAGTGATCCTAGCTACAAGCTCAACAAACATAACCCCTCCGTGTTCAACTCCCGAATCCCTATTCGGAAATTGACGGTCACGGAACACACGCTGGTAGTGTATTAGAAACATTGTGTCATGTTATCTACAACCGGATATTAACAAGCTCCCATCTGCCACACAACCGCGGGCACGGCTTTCGAAAGTTCATAACCCTGCAGGGGTGTTCCAACTTGACCCATTACAAGCCCACGATCCGCGGAGTCGCAACTCCAAAGTGGGAAGACCCGAGTATTCTCGGAATCCCGTGCTCAAGATATACCGAACTAAGGTAAGGCTAATCCAGCAAATCCTCCCGGCGTGCCGACACCCTGATAGTAGCCACGCGTATCTCGTCTCAGGCCACGACCGGATAGGTCAGCCTACAGGTATATACCAGTCCTCGAGTTCCCTCGGGTGGCCCCGCAGTCTGCCCAGTTTGGACCAACACTCATGTGGAGCACTGGCCCGGGGGTTGTTAATTAAGAACTCGGGTTAATTACTCCCTATGCAAGTTTATTCAGTTATTAGGCAAATAGTACCAATGTTGGGACTTGCTGGAAAAGACTTAGCACTTAGCGGTTTATCGAGGGGGTCCCATACACCCCAACCGTGTTAGGAACGCATAATCAAGGAACATAACACCAGTTTATACGGTTCCTAACGGCATGAGTGGAACAAATCACCAAGCAAAAGGCTTAGCCTTCCACCCTTGCCAATATATAGATGATTTCATTTTAAGCATTTATATAGTGTGATAAAACCCAACCAAACTTCAACATGAAGCAAGCATCTTCGATCTTCACCTGCAACTAGCAACGCTATAAGAAGGGCTGAGCGAAGCGTACTTAGCCAAGCAACGGTTTGCATAGGTAGGTTGGTTAAACATGCAATGGTTACAAGTAGGAGGCTGACAAGAAGATCATGGGCATCGAGGCAAAACTATAGAGCGGAACTACTAGCAATAGGCAAAGACAGTAATGTTATCGGGGTTCGGTCATCTTGCCTGAAGAGAAGTCGTTCGGATCGTAAGAAGGGTCCTCGTGCTCAACCTCGTTGGAAACCTCGTGCTCGTACTCGAACTCAGACTCTGCTTCCGGCTCTAAACAAAACAATCACACCAAGCACCAATCAACAAGATGCAATGCGCACTCGAAAAAGATGAATGCATGATGGATGCACTAAGGATGCACACGGAGCACGTAAAATATCACTCAAGCAAAACACCTCAAAACATGATAACAATCTAATATTATTAATCTACACAGAAAATCAATCAAGTTTCATATAAGATTCGCTGAAATCGGAGTTACGGGCTAAAAGTTATGCCCGAAACAAGAAATGAGCGAAAGCTGAAAAAATACAGCAACATAGCAACTTCGGAGCACAAAATAATTAAGCTACAGCACTCAAATATCATGGCAAAGGACATGAACACAAACTAGACATATACTACAGCAACTAAGTCCAAAGGTGCACCCCCAACGGAGTCACGGATCAATAGCAATGATCTTGGTCATATTGAACTTGACAATAAAATTCTGGCAGCAGAATTTTATTGAAACTTTGGAGCAAAAGATAAACATGCTACAGCCACTTAAATAGACATGTGAGGACATGAATGGAAAGCCAACAATATATACTACAAGGAACAATCAAGATCCACTCCAAAACTATCATGCTTTGTCCTAGAACATCACACGAACATGGCATCGGAACGTTACAGATTTCAGACTTAGTGAAAATCCACTAAGTCCTAAAACAGCAATTTCATCATGGCATCTAAAAGAGCATGTTTAAGTCACCTCGAAACTAAACATGGCAAATGGTAAGCACCTCATCAAAGTACACATGAAGGTGATTCCGAAACACACAAGCATGCTTCATGGAGATAAACACAACGATAGCTACGAGCTCAACAAGATGGCATTTCATAACAAGTGAAACAACATCACAGCCACATGGCACTTTGCAACGATGATAAACATGGCAAGAATAAATCTATCATGCAACCTATCACATACAACATGTAGATCATGGCAAGACGAACACGTGGACATGTCATTTGCATCATTCGGACAAACGAGCTAAAAGATATCACATGGCAAAGATGGCATAAAAACATCACATAGCAGCAGTTTATATCATGATGCACTCTTGCAACAGCAAAACAAGCACCTAGATGATCTCTAACATGCATGACAACAAAAGATAAAACGTAGCGCTATTCATCACGAACGTCTGGACATGCTATATGCGCGAATCGGAGCACCACACTAGAAGTTACAACAGTTTGAAAACAGCATCAGCAACTAAATAAACTGGGACTTAGGTAAAAAAAAGCAACAACCTCAAATCAGAACAGTCTCGGGCCGGATCTGGAAGCTGCTGCGCGGGAGGAGGGAACCGGCCCGCGGCCTGGGCGCTGGGGCGGCCCGGAGGGGCGGCGGCCTGGGCCGGGGAGGCCCGCGCGGATGAAGGTAGTGGCCGGCCCAGCCGAGCCGACGAGCGGGCGAGGCGCTGGCCTCGGTGGCCTGGCGACGGAGAGACGACGGAGGCGGCGGCCCGCGGCCCACGCGGCGAGGAGGTGCGGACGGCGGACGGCTTGGGCCTGGAGCCTGCGGCGGAGGCCTTGGGCGCTGGGGGGCGCGGTGCGCGGTGGCCTGGGCCTCGGTGCCTGGCGCCCGGGAGGCGATGCGGGCGCGGAGGGAGCGACGAGGCGATCGACCTGGCGACGGGCGATCGGGCTGGAGGCCGAGGGATGGGGTCCTGCGGGACCTGGCGGCCGATGGGCCGGAGGGAGAGGCACTGCGCGGCCCGCTGAGGGAGGCCGGAGTGCGGCGGCGAAGTGGTCCAGAAGGGGATCGCGGGCCGATGCGGGAGGAGACGATCGGGCGGAGGGGCCAGTCGCCTGGCATCGCGCGAGGCTCGATGCGGCGTTGACCTGGCGTGGTCGAGGGATGCGATCGGGATTTGATCCCCCGATCGACCCAGTCCGGCGGCGGTGGCTGGGATCTGCCAAGTGGCTCAAGGTGGCAAGGTTGGATCTGAAAATTAGGGGGAGAAGTGGAGGAAGAAGATAGAGATACCAAAATTAGACTAGGGTCTAATATATAGCAGTTTTTAGGGTTAGGGGAGATTTAGGTGTGCTAGGAGCCCTCCGATCGCGATCCGACGGATCCGATCGCAGGGGTAGTTTAGAAAGGCCTAGGAGAAGGTAGTGGACTGCAGTAGGGGTGTTTCTGGGACACAAAGTGGAGGCACTTTGGACCCACACGAATAACTGATCGGATAGCCAACGGAGTCCAAACGAGACGAGATTTGAGAGGCGGGTTGCACACAACAAAACAACAACACACACAACAACCTCGCGGCACACCGGTAACGTTACACGCCCAAACAACAAAGTAGGCCTACGGGACGTCACGGACACGTGAGGAAGCTCCGGAACGCGAAACGGACAACGGGAAGGAACACGTGGAACCGGATGCGACCGATAACACAAATGCAATGCGATGCACATGTCTACATGATATGAATGAATGCCACACACTCACACAACAAAACGATGAAAACCCGAAAGACAAGGAACCCGAAATGGAAATAGATGAAGCCGGAGATATATTATATGCCCAAAAGGGAAAGTATTACATCCGGGGCATTACAATGGTGGGGAGCGTCGTCGGGCCAACTGTTTTTCTCCTCTTGCAGTTGGGTTCGGTCGACAAAGACTCCACCGGCTCGCTCTGGCACGACACCCTCACAAACGGCACCCTGTAGATGCTCGATCCTTCAATCTCTGGTGGATGCTCCATCTAGGATCGATACTCCACAGTGAGCGCCACACATCCCACTGATGGTGGTGGATGCCAATGCTTAGATGGAGCGGGGTTGGTGTCGGTAATTTTTACTTGGCACCTCTCACTCTGCATATATGTCGGTTCCATTGTGCAGTTCCACCAAAATGCAGCTGAATAACCTTGTTTGCACAGATAATGAAAAGGCGTGATTAGATTATAGTGGCACTAGTTGATGAAACATACACTAATAAACAAAAGGAAATATTACATCATACTGGAAATCGACCCAAGTCTCCCAGATACACCTTCTGCCAGTGATGAACATAAGTGTACAATGGTAGTACAAGGAGGGGCCTTGAGACATTCAAATCTCTATTTTTGTGCAGATAACCTAAAATTAAGCACCCCAGTTAGCAAAAACGCTTAAACATTAGCAATGGGACTAGTTGATGAAACATACATTAACAAAGAGAAGCACTTTCTTTATCTACATTGAAAATGAAATGATAGAGAGGACACTCGCTCTATTTTAAGTGTTTAACTTTATTATTACTTCATTTTATCAGTGACACTAGGGTCGAGCAGGTGGTAAACGAGGTGTACCATGCATCGCAAGGATGAAGGTCGGGGGTGCTTAGACTGGGATGTTGAAGTTGGCTCTTTCAGTCCCTATCTTCCCCCTGATGTTTCTGTGGTAGCATTTGGGTTGTAATCCAAACTTGGTCGAGTTGGCGTTGCGTCCCCCTATCTGCCTAGCTTATGTGGCGAACTTGTCTCCTGCTAGTACTCAGTATGTTCTAGTAGTAGTTGCATAACTGCCCGTTTACACTAAGATGTTGTCGGATAATGGTTCTCTATGGTTGGGTTTCTTTAATGAAATCGGAAGGAACCCCCTCTTTCGATATATAAAAAAACAGTGGCACTAGCGGTGCCAAAACATTGCCTCAAATTAATAGTGCCACTAGATTAAGGTGCAAAATAATAACACTACTGCTTTATCATGGCAGTGCCAAAACAGTAGCACAAGAGCAGGATCAACATGCAGGATCTTTGGCAAACGGTCAGACCAAAAAGGAACATACCTCGTGATGGGAACCATATCTGTAGTCAACCCCATCGTATAAGGGATGACACCAGTCACCAACATGGATGATTCAATTCATGGGACCTTTTGGTGCAGTTCTCCTAAAATGAAGCAATGTCCCATGAGCTAGCAGCTTCTTCTTCTTCTTCTTTTAAGAAAAGGGCTCCAGTCCCGGTTCCATTTCCATCAGGAAACAAAAAGAAGCAACTTATCTTAATGGGAAATTTAGCAGGACATGAAAAAATGTGCCATTGATTCATATTACTGGAGGCATTACATTGAAAACAACATTGGTTTAACGTGTCCTTACTTTTAACAGTGTGACTGCTACATTTTACCAGTGGCATTACATAAGAGCGGCTCGGGGCAACAAACATCAGAAGAGGATATCTGGGTTGGTCCCATTTTTGTTTGGTATATAGCCACCTTATACTGTGTGAGGCTAGCAAATCTAGTGCTGGACTTACTCTGTTGACTTATCCCCAAGTACCCACTTTCTTTCCTTTTTCAACCAATAGATCGGGTTTATATTGAGTTTGTACAGCGTTCCCTTTATTTCCCAATTAGACCTAAAGACCAGTTGGATAGCCAGTCTCTGCTACTTTTCGCCCCCATTATTTCCTCTTTCGACCAGTGCTAGATTCAGGTAACAAATCTTCCCCCACCCCCACCCCCTTTCTTCCTTGTTTGAACCAAGTACTACTAGATTCGAGTGCATGAACTAGTTTTACCTCTTAACAGTAAAATTAGGTGGTTTTCGAACAGCCGATCGATCCTATCTACATGAGGGGGCCTGAGAAATAGTAAAAGATACAAATGCAGCGACGTTAGGAGCTCGGGAAGTAGAGCAAGGCCGGTTTCGAAGGAAGTTATACCTGAGGGTAGCCGGGATGTCGCTAGGTGGGTGGCGGGATGCCGGATCTGCCCACACTACGGCAGCGAGGAAGAAGGGGTGGGAGTCCCTTCCTCGCCAGCGATGCTTGGGAGAGAACGGCAAGGCACGCTGATCGGGACGCGCCGGCAGTGGGTAAGAGACGTCGCCGAGGACGACCGCGTGAACGTTACACCTTCTCACCTTCCCCGACGGAGAGGATCCGGCTGGATCTGTGACCAGCGGTGAGTAGAGAGAGAGAGTGTGGCCACGGATGTCGTGTTTAGATCTGGAGAGGACGAGACAGTCTCAAGAGAGCAACACTAGCAAGCAAGCGCGGAGGCTCCTGACTATATAGTGGAGTACTAGTTTTCTTTTGTCTACCGGCCGGAGCCAGCTTGACCTCGGCAATGACTATCGAGAAGTCTTCATGCACATGCCCCGGAGGCGCAGTTGTCGTCATTTTGATCTGAAGCACCGGATTATAACATATAACACGAAAAAATGCCACATGACAAGAAATCATAACCTCAAAGGAGACAAGATGATTCCCGATGGACAAACTAGACGAGGATCAAAGCTTAAATTAAAGATAAACTCGTAGAAAAGGGGTCCGTCAATAGATGTCCTAATTAACATAGCCGGCTTGACCTAGATGGCAGCCGAGTAGTCTTCGTGCATGTGCCCCCAATGACTAGCCCAACTCAGTTGTCGCTGTTTAACCCTCGCAGTGATCCGAAGCACATGACACCTAATTTTGCGAGATGACAAGAAACCTTTTTTTAGATTTCTCACCAGAACTACAACCCTATACAACACAGCCTGCACGATATGTAGACGATAGCCAATCCAGGCGTGTCTGCTGGAGTCTGGTCACATGCATGGACGAACTGATCTTCCGTGTCTTGCAGGGATCGTCCAGGTACCAACGTATGTACTTCTATTAACTCACCCGACTTGCGGGGCTGGGGAGTGTGCCTATGGTCGGTTCTCAATTGCGGTGCCACATGTGTGTGCAAACACAATATGATGCGTGTTCCATTCAGAGAGCGGCGTGCCAGTCCGACGGACCGTCTGGGGTGCGACGCGAACGCGACAGACGTGTTGTATACTCCATACATGTGTACCGCCGTTTTCTTGAGGCTTTGCTCCATGGCGCAATCCATGGATACAAAATTAGTATACTGTAATGTTTAAAAGTCGAGGGTGGGGCTTTTCCCGCGCGGTAGGTGGGGTAGTTCCGCCTAATCGGTTCGACAGAGATGCGAGAAGATGAGGGAGTAGGCTGATGCAAACGTAGGGCTGTGTGATTTGACAGTGAGTTACTGCTGGACAGGTGGGGCCCGGTGATATGACTTGCCATTATCATTTTAACTGCCAAGCCGGATTCCTGACCACCTCCATACAGGTGCCTCTCCCGATGCTCCACCATGTAGAGGCTGGCTCTTGCTTGAGAGCCCACTCCTCCACTTTTTCTTTGCCTCTTTCCCCCACATATGCAAACCGTAAACCCTAAACCCTAAACCCCACATATGAAAAAATGCCATGTAAAGCGGGCTTATAGCCCACTATTGTACTTGATCCTACAGGTGCTAAGCCTGCCACATAGGCATAAAGTCTGATGTGCCAAGTTAATTAAGAAGAGAGAGACTAGCTTGGTGACCCCAGGAAGAAACGGTGATAAGCGTGTGTACCTAGATGAAGCAAACTTAACAACAAAAAACTAAGCACCTATGCATTGGGGACTTGAGTTGCTAAGCCATTTAATGCCCATAGCACCTCATCTAAGCACCATTTCATTGGAAGAGGTCACTCCTTGGCAGATGCAATAAATACTACGAAGAAAGAGATAAAGAGAAGTAAACAAAAAATACTCTTATAGCCAACCTTATAGCTACCTTGATGACTATGTATGACATGCCAACATCAGATAGACTAATGCACCGTGTTAAATCTCCAAGGGCGCAACCACGCGAGCGAGGCGACGGTCGTGGTAGGCGCGACCATGATGGGCTGTTGGCAGCCCTTGGATCTGAGATCGAACGATCGAATGCTAAGTTGCTGAAAAATTGTAGAATAACCCTCCAAGATAGGATATTCACCCATAGGTCTAGAATCATGCCATGCAACCGTTCGATCTCAGAACCAAGGGCTCTCGGAAGCCCGTATCATGGGAGAATGGAAAGCTTCGTATCACCTGTAATTTTGCCAATGCTTGACATGACATCAAAAGCCATTTAATTGGGCGTCGAGTAGACATGACATCTAATTGGGCCCCCATAGTACTATGCATGAATCCATTTATCCACCAGGCAAGCCACTACCCTGCCATTTGCACCCCCCCACTCGACATTTTTACAATCGATAAACCGCTCCTAGTCGTCCTGTCCTTTCACATTACGGCAGTTCCACTAATCCTAACCCTCCTCCCAAATCCATGGCGTCCCAAATCTCCATGATCCGCGATGAGTACAACGTTAGAACCATCACCGGCGATGAGTTCAACGTCATCTACACCCGTTCTTCCGCAACAATGAAAGAATGTCTTGCTCGCTTCAAACGCATGTTCGAAAACTCAAATGATGAGTGGGTCGCTGGGCTAGATGTTGAGTACACCACAGTCCTGGGAAGCGAGAGAAACTAAAGGAGGCAGAGAAGAAG
>LR738713.1:177981402-177992576 GCA_902687465.1 Secale cereale | reverse complement strand
CTTTGTTTCAATATCTACAAGGGTTGGATGAAGAGCAAGAGACAAGTGTGCGGTTCAAGCAAAGAAGTATCGCCCAAGAGGAAGAGGGACAAGGACGAAGTCGAGGACATGGATGAGGACTCCGAGTAAGGTGGCAGTGTCGTTGCTCATGGTGGTTCTAATGCAGTGTCTACCAGATTAGTTGCTTAGTTTAATTTCTGGTGTGCTTAGTTTTGAGGGGTGTATTGTGCTGAGCCCCCATCAGAACTATGTTATGTTTCTTCTCGTTATATTTCGTACGTTTCATCTTTTAGTTGGTGTAGTACTACCACTCGTTTCTTCACATTATATATGTACAATATATATATGGCCAACATCATATAGCCAGCAGTTTAGTTGTCAAAGAATTTCAGGGTGCTTAGTTTTGTCTAAGAATTCCACGGTGCTTAGTTTTATTTGAGGGGTGTGTTGTGCTGGTCTGCTGGACACCATTAACTTATCATTGTGAGAATCTGCTTATTTTTGTCATGTAACATGGTCAACGGGTTTGACGTGAAAATAACAATGTCTAATGGCATTTCTGAGCAAACGTCTAACTTAACAATGGCATTTTTTAGATATCTAATTGCATTTTTTAGCAGGCATCTCACGGATCGATGGCATTTTTGAGTAGTTGTAACTTCTAATGGCAAAACTGAGTAGTGATACACAAGTAGTGGCATAAATAATAAGAACCTAAGAATCAAGTAGGGCTAATTTGTTTATTTCTTTATTTCTTTATACCTTCGTGCGCGAAACAATATGCACTGCTTCTCGCCAGATTTTCTTTACTGAGGTAACATAGAACTATATGAGTGACCTGTTAAATTTTGGAATTATTCTGGGTTCGTTTGGCCTTTTTTACACATTAATTGAGTTTCTAGTCATTTAATGTGCATAATTCAAATTTGAACTACAAGCACATGCTCCCGTGCACCAAAGTTGACTGAAATATCACATGTGTGTCATCGGGTGAATTTCTAGGTCCCATGCAAGAAATGGGAATGAAATTCAAACATCTGGGCATCGTGGTTCAGCCGAGAACATTGAGAAGCTTGGTTTTAAAATTCTTGTAAATCCAAAACACGCCTGAAAATCATGAAACTTGGCATGGTGTCATGTCATGGTACTACCATGTTGTGGTAAAAAAAATTGCAGAGTAGGAACAAGTTTTGGTATAAGTTTCTTGCAAACCGGAGCTTCTCTCAAGAAGGCTCGTGGTTATGAGAGGGAACGTGTCACCTTTGTGTGCATAATTCAAATTTTAAATACAAGCACATGCTCCAGTGCACCAAAGATGGTTGAAAAATCACATGTGAGTCCTCGAGTAAATTTCTAGGTCCCATGCCAGAAATGGGAATGAAATTCAAACATCTGGGCGTCATGGCTCGGCTGGAAACATTGAGAAACTTGGTTTTTTAATTCCTGTAAATCCGAAACATGCATGAAAATCATGAAACTTGGCTTGGTGCCATGAAATGGCACCAACATGTTGTGGTAATTTTGCTGTCCGATTTGAGAAGGCGCACACATTAACAATCAACAAAGTCATTTTGGAACAAGTGTTGTCACGTTACAATCGGAAACACAAGTATTATTGAAACCGTGGGCATTCTATTTACCATTTACGTGCTGCCACACGTACCCTTTTTTATTAGCTAGGAGGCGCCGTGCAGGGTAGCTATTTGAGTACGGGAGGCGTGCGATCAGACCCCTGCGCGTACTTATCGGGAGGAGAGCCCTTTGACCTCCATCTGCCATCCACCTCTCTCCCTAGGTCTCCATTAATGGCGCCCGAGCCTCTGTTTAATGGCGTGGCAATGTCTCACTCGACTGAGATTTAAGAGAGAAAAAGGAAAATCTGAAAAGAAAATTATGCACGGATCTTGATGTAAGATCCGACGAACCTATATAGCATCTACTGCGACTTATAGCAAGACTGGTGAATATATATAAGGACGATGACAGTGGGTAATAATTATCTTACATAATTAGGAAGATAATTAGAAAAGCCACATGCGGCTACCCCCGAAATACACAAGGGCAAAAAAGAAGGAAGACACATACAACGATCTGGCTAACTGATCTCTACTTTCTTTATGCGTTGCAGGTCGCGGAGACTAGTTCTCGCGGCGGGCGATGATCTCTTTCATCAGTTTCATGTCCTTAATACGCTGCTTGGTGTAGGATCGAAAGTATGTCTAGAGGGGGGGTGATTAGACTACTTGACAATATAAAAAATCTGCCTTTTGATCATGCAAAGTTTTTGGCAGTTTCACAATTAAGATCAATTCAAGTATCACCCTACACATGCAATTCTAGAGTAATAGCAGCGGAAAGTAAATTGCACATGTAAAAGAGAGGTGGAGAAGATCAAACGCAGTTTGGTGACACGAAGATTTTTGTCGTGGTTCCGATAGGTGGTGCTATCGTACATCCACGTTGATGGAGACTTCAACCCACGGAGGGTAACGGTTGCGCGAGTCCACGGAGGGCTCCACCCACGAAGGGTCCACGAAGAAGCAACCTTGTCTATTCCATCATGGCCTATGCCCACGGAGGACTAGCCTTACTCGGGGTAGATCTTCACGAAGTAGGCGATCTCCTTGCCCTTACAAACTTCTTGGTTCAACTCCACATCTCAAAGACGGAGGCTCCCAAGCGACACCTAACCAATCTAGGAGGCACCACCCTCCAAAAGGTAATAGATGGTGTTGATGATGATGAACTCCTTGCTCTTGTGCTTCAAATGATAATCTCCCCAACACTCAACTCTCCTCACTGATATGGCTGTGGTGGAAGAAAGGATTGAGTGGAAAGCAACTTGGGAAGGCTAGAAATCAAGTTTCATATGGTAGGAATGGAATGACTTGATCTCAACACAAGGGTAGGTGGTTCACTTCTCAGAAAGTGTATAGTAGGAGTGGTAGACTTTCTGATGGCTCTCCTCACGAATGAAGAGGGGGTGGAGGGGTATATATAGCCTCCACACAAAATCCAACCGTTACACACACATTTGACCAATCTCGGTGAGACCGAAGTGAAAACTCGGTCAGACCGACAGTTCAAATATAGTGAACGTTGGGATTTTCGGTGGGATCGAAAATACCATCTCGGTGTGTCCAAAGTGAGTCAAAGGTTGGAGCTTGCCATCTCGGTGGGACCGAAATTAACAACTCGGATATTCCGAAGTTATGTCAATTGGTTACAGAAGGTTGGCAGTCCATTTTCGGTGAGACCGAAACTCAAAATCGGATGGACCGAGAAATTAGGGTTTGGAAGAATAACTGAGGTGGTTCATCTCGGTGGGACTGAGTTTGCAGAATCGGTTTGTCCGAGATTACTTATGAGTGTGTTAAGCAGTGAAGAGTGCTGATAGTTGAGGGAGCTAGATCACCAAGCACTTGAGCAACCAGATCATTAACACAACCTCATCCCCTTTTAATAGTATTGGCTTTTCCTATGGACTCAATGTGATCTTTGATCACTAAACCAAAAATAGAGTCTTGAGCTTTTGCCAATGCTTGTCTTAGCATTTTGAGGAGTCCACTTCTTCAGACATTTCCATACCCATATCATCGAACTTCTCTGAAATGATTCTCAAGTAAATATTAGTTCAATGATATATATGTTGTTATTAATTACCAAAACCACCCGGGGATTAGTTGCACTTTCAGTCTCCCCCTTTTTGGTAATTGATGACAACATATAGATCAAAGCTTCGACAGAGGATATAATCAATGAATAATATCGTCGCTTTGAGAAGTATGTGATAAACAAGAGCTCCCCCTAAATTTGTGCATTATTTAAAATTTGCGTTTGAATGCAAATGCACAATCGATTAGGATTATGGGTCACTCTTCCATGTCACATACATCTTGGTGGGGCGCACAAAATGATAAGAATGAATAACATGCACTTAATCACCAAGACAAGAGTAAATAGCCATACAATAAGGAATAGCATATGATAAGCATTAAGCACACATTAAAGCATAGTATGACTAAGCACTCATTAAGGTAGCATCAAACGTAGTAGCAAGCACACTTAAAGTTTCGAAAGACCAAAAGAAACCAATGTATCTCAAAGAAACCGGCAAAAGAACGAAAGACGAAAGAGCACTCTCTCTCTCGAAGCCCTATGATCTATAACAATTTCTCCCCCTTTGGCAACAAGTTACCAAAAAGTTCGAAAAGGTATAGAGCTAAGCGTCACTGCGGGCTCTGCTGGCGGCTCCCGTCTGGGTAGATGTCGGTGTAGAGATAGCTGCATCGGCGAAGACTTCTGCTGATGTCTGCGCTGGAGGAGTGGATGCTGGAGCTGTAGCTGGTGCTGAAGTGGTAGCCCTGGAGTCAGTCACTGGGATAGCTGCAGATCTGGATCCTTTGGGAACCTGAGCAGTCTGGCGATGAGAGTCCTGGACTAGATCATCCTGCATGAGCTCTGCTCTCTCCTGCCTTGTCTCCTCCATGTCTGCCTCAAGCTTGTTGACAGACACCTGAATCTCAGTCAGCTTCATGTCCAGAGCGTGGATCTTGTCCTCAACAATCCTCTCTAGGCTCTCCTGAGATTGCTCAATGCTGGCCAGGCGTTGTTCAATCCTCTGGGTAGCTTCAAGAATTTGTTCTCCAAAGCTCTTTGGCTTAGCTGCTGCTGCTGCAGCTGCCTCTTTGTCAGCTTTAGCCTTCTTCGCAGCTTCGATTTTGGCCTGTCCTTCAACTGAGGTAGGATCCTCTTCATCCATCACAACTACGTTGTCCTCATGCTCTGGCTGCAGTGGCAAGTGCTTCCTATCCAACATGAATTTGCCCGTGCCAAACTTGGCGTTGATGAGCATCTGAATCTGCGGGGCAAACCCACACGACCTCTTCTGGTCAGCTGCAGTCCTCTTAATGGTCTCTACCATCAAGTCCATCACCTTGAAAGGTGCCTTCTCATCGAGAATGTGCAGCATGTTGATAGAATAGCCTCGAATCATGCGGTGGTCTCCAGACTTAGGCATTAATGTATGCCTCAGAATAGTGTTAGTGGTGGTCAGACCTGCCTGGAGATAGTACACTGAGCCAAGCTTCCATCCTTCCAAATCAGCAGCGGGGATCTCCTTGTACATGTTCTTCATGGAATCATGACTCTTCTTAGGAATCCCATAGACATCAATGTCGTCCTCTCTCTACACTGGAGCGTTCAGAAGTTTTGCCCATTCTTCAACAGTCGAAGAAAACCTTTGACCTTCAGTCATCCAGGTGATCTTGCCATCAGGATAGAAGTGGGCTGTGGCGTAGAACTGCATTATCATCTCGTCATTCCAAGCTGTCAGTTCTTGACCCACAAAATCAGCAACTCCACATGCAGTAAATCTCTCATGCACATGGGGAAAGAAGTCCCGGTGCTCTTCACTGTCAATATACTTCCAGTCAACATACCTGGTGTCAGCAACAATGGGCTTCTTATCCATCAGCACGGTCTCATAGAAATCCTGCTGCTCTCTGGTGTGGAATCTAGGGTCCACTGCAGTCCTTCTCCTTACAGCATATGGATCAGACAGTCTCCATAGCCTGAGACCTTTATCCTTCCTTGCCTTCATGTCCTCAGCTTGAGGATGAGCATCATTGTGGAGAGGCAACTTGGGACGGAGCTTAAGCAACACATGCTCTTCATCTGATTCAGACGGTGGCATCTCACCTTTGTTCTTCTCAGAAGCTGGAATGCTTCTGGTTGTTCTCTTGGGCTTGGATGGAGCTGCCTTGGCTTGAGTAGGCTTCTTGGGCTTAGAGGAGGCTTGAGCCCGAATAGCATCACCCATGAACTTAGCTTTCTGAGGAGGAGGCTGGGGTGCATCTTCTTCTTCTTCTTCTACAGCATCAACTTGAGGTTCAGCATATACTACCCTCTTCCTTTTGGAAGTCTTCTTCACCTTGCTTGGAGCAGGCTCTTCCAAGTTGAGCTTCTTTGCAACTGCTGACTGCTTTACTTTGCTTGTGCCTTTCCTTGTCTGCTGCCCTTGGTGCTCTTTGGCAACCACATTCCTCTTTGGCTTGGAGGTAACTTCCTCAGTAACAAAGTCAGAGTCCTCATCATCAGAAGTTCTCTTCTTCCTGGTTCTGGTGGCTGCAGGAGGCAAACCACTAGGGGTGCTCCTCTCACCATCATCACTGGAGCTGCTAGCAGGACTTGTATCTGCCTCTGGAATCTCAGCAAAAGGTGACTCGGACCTGTTCTGGCTGTCACTGACATCTGACATGGCTGAAAACCTGTGAAAAGATAAGGTATAGGCAGAGTAGAAGAGTTATCACAACTGCAGAGGTTTTTTTTTAAAAAATGAGTTCAAAACTTAATTTTGAGTTTTCACAGAATGTATTTCGGTCAAACCGATTTTAAGTTTCGGTGAAACCGAAGTGTTCAACAGAAACCTACACACCACTTTCGGTCAGACCGAAATGGGTTTTGGTCCTACCGATAACTTAGGGTTTCACTGAAACTACGTTTCGGTCATTCCGATTTGCACAACTCGGTTAAACCGAATGATGCAGTGCAATGGCCAGAGGCCAAATCGGTCATTCCGAGTTTCAAAATCGGCTTCACCGAGATGCGTTCCGTGGAAACCTAAACCTAAGAATTTTGCTCGAAACTAGAGGATCTGAACTAATGTATAGGGAATATCTCAAACGTGGATTGAATCATGGCAAGCCTATCATGCAAGAATCAGATGGGGAGCACGAAAGGGATCGGGACACACCCTAACTTGGTGGAGTCCCTCTACGGCGGCGAGATGATTACCGTTGACGGCGGCGGAGACCTGCGGCGAGGGCGCACAGGCGACGACGGCGACGATCCGTAGACCAGGGCAACGGCAGCAGGGGTCTTGGGGGCGAACGGTTTGAAGAGTTAAATCGCGCGCAGCCCTCAGGTATATATAACCCCATGCTGTCGGTGGGACCGAGTTGAAAAACTCGGTGTCACCGAGATGTATAACTGCTGTGCAGTTACGCATATCGGTCAGACTGAGATTTTGAACTCGGTTTCACCGAGATGAAACCTAGATCAGTCTAAGCGTTTCGGTTGGACCGAGATTGAGAAGCCGGTCAGACCGAAATGGACTTAGAAGGTTTTGGAAGTCAGCCTTAGACGAATCGGTGGCTCCGAGTGCTCCTCACTCGGACTGTCCGAAAAAGACTTGTTCAAAGTTGTGATATGAGCATGAATAGAATTTGAGATAAGAAAGCATAGATAGCTAGGGAAGGTGCTTAGGCATTCTTGTCCATCCATTTGGCCAGAAAAATCAAAACAATCAAAACAACAAATGGATGTCCTTGAGTGGATAAAATCATGCATTCAACATGCTCACACAATAAGATAGCAACTGAAATATGTGTCAAACATGCACAACCAACACTCTAGCTACTAGCACACAATTTGTCGATGACTAGGTCATCTATATATGAGTATATTGACTTAGGAGCCAAATGAGAACATTTGATCATAGGTCATACTCATCGTTTAAGCACAAGTGGGGTTACCACTTTTACATAAAGCATTTATGTGTTCACATCATTTGGAGATGCTTTAGCTCAATTTTTAGAGCAAAGCTCCCCCTAGATGTGAGAACCCCTTTTAAAGGGTCAAACTAACCTTGGGTTGTCGTAGAAGACTTCATGTAGATGTTGAAGATGTGGATGCTCAATGTTGATGTAGATCATCAAGAGTTGGGAGCTATCCTTTGGATTGGGGCACTTTCAATACCTACATGGGTTAGTCCCTCAAGGAACAAACAAGAGTATCCATAGACATAGATTGAAGTTCACTAAATATGATGTCCATGAAAGCAATGATTACCTTGTCCCTTGACTTACCAACAAGAGGGTTTGTGACTCCATGAACTAGTGCATGATGTGGAAGTTGATTGCACAAGTTCTTGCCAAAATGAATATGAGCGAAGTTTGTTGGCGGAGTCACCCTCAAGAACCTTCTAGTTCTTCTTCTTTGGGATCCACGTCATCTTGATGGGAATCCTTGGTGTTGTAGTTGAGCTTGACGAAGTAGAACTTGATGTGTCCTTGGGAACCCACTTGACCATGGCTTGAGGTGCTTCAATGAATGCATCAATCTCCTCTTGAAGCTTGTCCTTGGCCTTTAGCTTGTGGTCTTGTGGTGGAAGGTCATCTTGAGCTTGTTCCACATTGGAAGAAGTAGGATCATACTTCTCCTTTTGTGAAACAAACTGTGGAGTAGGGTATTGACCTTCTTCCCACTCAACACCTTCGGCGTTGAACTTTCGCTCAAAACCAATCCCTTGATTCTTCCGGTGTCTTCCTTGTTTGCGAACAATCTCCTCAAAGTTTTTGCTTCCGGCAAGACTCTTGTAGACACCTTTCTCTATGATTTCCTTCAATAAGCTATTTTCTTGCTCAAGTGTAACTTGGCTTGAAACATTGTTAGTGGAATCAAGAGAACTACTAGAAGCAACAATATTAGATTTAACATTGTTATTGTTACTACTAGAGGAAGAATTTTTCTTATGCTTGTCATGCTTAGTCTTAATAGGTGGCAAGAAATTAGACAAGAGAAGTCGTTTGGCAAGATATGAAGAACTCTTCTTTCGAAGATCGTCATTGATCGCTTTTAGAAACTCATGTTCTTGCTCTAGAGTGAGCTTCTCGAAGCGTAGCTTCTCATGAGATCTTAGGAGCTCTCTATGATCTTCTTGAGTTGTTTCATGAGCTAACTTAAGAGTGTTTAGTTCTTTAGTTAGACGCTCAATCTCCTTCATAGCATTGTCATTTGACTCTTCTCGACTATAAAGACTACTAGCATTTTCATCATTACTAAGCTCACTAGATTTATCATGCAAGAGCTCATCTTCACCAAGTAAGTCATCCTCATCACTATCAAAGTCAATGAATTCGGGGTGTGTTACCTTGGGGCCTTTAGCCATGAAGCATCTTCCAATTCCCTCATTTGGTGAATCAAATAAGTTGTAGGAGTTGGAGTTGGAGGATACGAGTGCAAGTCCGGCAACACCTTCATCTTGACTATAGTCGGAGTCGGAGTGATAGCTTCCATCGGATTGATTGTCGGAGTCGGAGCCGGAGACCCATTCACCTACATGAGCTTGATGTCTTCTTCTTGTGTAGCTTCTTGATGACTTGTCTTTCCTTTCCGAATCCTTGCTTCTCCGAGAGGGTCTTCGTTCATAACGATCATCTCTACTCCTTCTCTCTCTCCGAGGTGACTCATCTCTTGCTCTTCTTCTTGGAGATTCTTCTCTTCTCTTGTGGGGAGCCGTACACTCATTTGAGAAGTGTCCGGGTCTTCCACAATTGTAGCAGTTTCGATCACGACTAGAAGATCTCTTTTCATCATATGATCTAGACTTTGAGCTTCTTTCTTTGCCTCTATTCTTGTAGAACTTGTTGAAGTTCTTGACCATTAGGCTTATCTCTTCATTGGAAATTAGCTTGTCACTTTGAGGTAGTAGGAGCATCACTTGTAGCTTTGTAAGCACCACTTGACTTGTTGTGAAGCTCTTCCTTATCCTTAAGTGTCATCTCATGAGCAACAATTCTTCCAATGACTTCAGTTGGCTTGAGGGTCTTGTAGTTTGGCATCATTTGGATCAAAGTGCACACGGTGTCATACTTTCCATCCAAAGCTCTGAGAATCTTCTTAATGATGAATCGGTCGGTCATTTCTTCGCTTCCTAAGCCGGCAATCTCATTTGTGATGAGAGCAAGCCTAGAGTACATTTCAGCGACTCCTTCACCATCCTTCATCTTGAACTTGTCAAGTTGACCTTGAAGAATATCTAGCTTTGATTCCTTCACAGATTCAGTACCTTCGTGCATTTCAACCAAAGTATCCAAAATCTCTTTAGCATTCTCAAGACGGCTGATTTTGTTGAACTCTTCGGGACACAAAGCATTGAAGAGAATGTCACAAGCTTGAGCATTGTTTTGCAACATCCGCAACTCTTCGGGTGTAGCTTCGCGATCCGGAACTTTTCCTTCTTCAAAGAAATCACCTTGCATGCCAACACAAATAATGCCCCATGCGGCAGGATTATGACCAAGAATATGCATTTTCATTTTATGCTTCCAACTAGCAAAATTTGTACCATCAAAGTAAGGACCTCTACGATAATTACCCTCACTAGACGCCATACTCTCCTAGGTTGTGAAACCAAGCTTATGGAGTCCAATGCAATGGAAACCAAGGCAATGGAGACCAAAGCTCTGATACCACTTGTAGGATCGAAAGTAGGTCTAGAGGGGGGGTGATTAGACTACTTGACAATATAAAAATCTGCCTTTAGATCATGCAAAGTTTTTGGCAGTTTCACAAGCAAGATCAAATCAAGTAACACCCTACACATGCAATTCTAGAGTATATGCAGCGGAAAGTAAATTGCACATGTAAAAGAGAGGTGGAGAAGATCAAACGCAGTTTGGTGACACGGAGATTTTTGTCGTGGTTCCGATAGGTGGTGCTATCGTACATCCACGTTGATGGAGACTTCAACCCACGGAGGGTAACGGCTGCGCGAGTCCACGGAGGGCTCCACCCACGAAGGGTCCATGAAGAAGCAACCTTGTCTATTCCATCACGGCCTACGCCCACGGAGGACTAGCCTTACTCGGGGTAGATCTTCACGAAGTAGGCGATCTCCTTGCCCTTACAAACTTCTTGGTTCAACTCCACATCTCAAAGACGGAGGCTCCCAAGCGACACCTAACCAATCTAGGAGGCACCACCCTCCAAAAGGTAATAGATGGTGTTGATGATGATGAACTCCTTGCTCTTGTGCTTCAAATGATAATCTCCCCAACACTCAACTCTCCTCACTGATATGGCTGTGGTGGAAGAAAGGATTGAGTGGAAAGCAACTTGGGAAGGCTAGAAATCAAGTTTCATATGGTAGGAATGGAATGACTTGATCTCAACACAAGGGTAGGTGGTTCACTTCTCAGAAAGTGTATAGTAGGAGTGGTAGACTTTCTGATGGCTCTCCTCACGAATGAAGAGGGGGTGGAGGGGTATATATAGCCTCCACACAAAATCCAACCGTTACACACACATTTGACCAATCTCGGTGAGACCGAAGTGAAAACTCGGTCAGACCGACAGTTCAAATATAGTGAACGTTGGGATTTTCGGTGGGA
>LR738713.1:177965384-177981141 GCA_902687465.1 Secale cereale | reverse complement strand
AGGTGGTTCATCTCGGTGGGACTGAGTTTGCAGAATCGGTTTGTCCGAGATTACTTATGAGTGTGTTAAGCAGTGAAGAGTGCTGATAGTTGAGGGAGCTAGATCACCAAGCACTTGAGCAACCAGATCATTAACACAACCTCATCCCCTTTTAATAGTATTGGCTTTTCCTATGGACTCAATGTGATCTTTGATCACTAAACCAAAAAAAGAGTCTTGAGCTTTTGCCAATGCTTGTCTTAGCATTTTGAGGAGTCCACTTCTTCAGACATTTCCATACCCATATCATCGAACTTCTCTGAAATGATTCTCAAGTAAATATTAGTTCAATGATATATATGTTGTTATTAATTACCAAAACCACCCGGGGATTAGTTGCACTTTCACTTGGCAGCATCCATGGATTCCTCCACCAGCCTGTTGCGCTCGATGGGGAGCATGGCATTCTCGTCCATAAGTTTCTTGATGATGACGCCCGTCCTCTGCAACACGGCAGCGGTCTCCTCCTCCTGCTTCGCCCTTCCGGCGATTTCCACCCTCAGCAGGTCGCGCTCGCCCCGGAGCTTCACATTGCTCTCCCCCAGTTGCCGGATGACGCCGGTAGCCTTGTCCTGCATCCTCACCCAGCCGGTGATCTGATCTATCTGGCTATGGACTATCGCATGCATGCGCCTGTAAGAGTCCTCGCATGCCCGCGAGAAATTGTCCCAGGCCGCAGCGGCACGGCGGGACGTCCCTGCTGCTTTGGTGGCGCGGCGGGACATCTCTGCTGCTTCTGCGGCGTGGCCGGACTAGTCTGCTACATCGACTGTGCGGCGGGACCTCCGTGCTGCTTCAGCGGCACGGCGGGACCTCTGTGCTGCTACTGCTGCGCGACTAGACATGTCAGCTGCTTTCGCGGCGAGGCGGGACATCTCTCGTGCTTTCTCTTCCATGCTCACCTCTCCCTGGTGGAAATCTCTCGACCCATAACTCACGCTGGCCATGGCTTGATTGACTTGATTGTTTTTTGTGGATGAGGAGTTGAGGACAAATGTGCAGTCATCTTATAACCGAGTACTACTAATACACTCCTAAGTGGGAAACTTTTTAGGTTGTGATCGATGTGAACAGGTTTGCAATTAAATATAGCGTGGTAGTAGTAGTAATTTGGAATGTGACGAGATGCGCTCAAAATTTATTAAAAGGCTAGAGGGCGGGGCAGTCTAGCTTGGTCCTTTTCACGAGAGGCGAGGGGCCTTTGTGATTTGACGGTCATTACTGCTGGAAGGCGGGGCCTTATGATTTGACTGCTCGTATAAATGTGCCGATGACCTGAGGAGGAGCAAAGGACCGTGTGGTATACTCAA
The DNA here is from genome assembly GCA_902687465.1 of Secale cereale. NCBI lineage: Eukaryota > Viridiplantae > Streptophyta > Magnoliopsida > Poales > Poaceae > Secale > Secale cereale. Next base: position 177,979,792 of record LR738713.1, on the reverse strand, counting down.
GTTTTCCAGTGGAGTACGATGGAGGAGCACGAAACACGGCAGCCAAGTGCCATATCCTCTACTCTCTACTCTTATTATATATTACTAGCAAGAGGCATTGTTCTATTGGCGATAAAGAATGATCTAATTTTCTAGTCATCTCATTTCAGCATTGTTCTATTCATGCCTCGCATAGAAGGTGACACATGCGGCAAAACACCCGAAGCAAAATAATAAACACAGGAGCAAAAGAAGGAGGATTATCACCCCAAAAAAAGAAGGGAGACGCACACACAAGTCTAGGGCGCTGCTCTCACTACATGAAGGGTTGCTGGCCGCGGAGTCGTAACTGCTTCTTCATCACCTCCACGACCTCCATCTCCTTGCGCGTCTCCTTCGCCATCTTCATCATTGTGTCCATGACGCAGGATTTCTCGACGCGAGCCTTCATCATCTGTTCCATAGCTGCATACCTTGACAGCAGCCGGGTGCTTGATGCGTAGCTTCGCCAACTCCTCCTTCTGTTCCATGACGAGGGCCTGCAACATCTTCATCGAGGAACTACTATTCTCATGGAGCTTCTTCCAGCCGGTGTTCTCCTCCTTCAGCAGGTCGAGCTTGTGGCAGAGCTTCTCCTTGTCCTCCTAAAGTTGCATGATTTCGCCGGTCGCCTTCTTCTCTGAGGCAATGCTCTTCTTTAGCAGCATCACCAAGCCGGCAGTCAACTCCCCCTGCTCATTGAGCTTAGCGTGCATGTCGTCCAGGCTCTCCATGAGCAGCTCCACCAAGCCGTGGATGAACTCCTTCTGCTTATTGAGGTGCTTATTGAGCTGAACGGGCATGCCGTCAAGGGAGGAAGACTCCAGCGCCGCCAGCTCGGCATGTTCGCCTCCGCGTCCAGGGCGCTCCTGGGAGCCATTGCCTGCTCGTGAGAGATCTTTCGAGGTCTCTGCGTGGCGGCGAGCCCTCTCTTTTTTTCCGCAGCCATGGTTGCCACTCGCTTGTTACGAGTAGTTCTTGACCTAGAGCTCTGCACACCAGCCATGGCAAGGACGGACGAAGAAGGAGGACTTATGAGGAGGAACGTAGAGTAATTTTTGGTTAGGTACTTCCTCTTTTTATAACCTAAGTACTAGCACTAGTACTAAAACCTGCATGGAACACGTTCAGGTTTGGTACGTACTGGTAGGTGTGAGCAGGCTTGCACTTAATTGTAGCACTAGTACTTTCGAATGTGATGGGAACAAGGTAAAAAGATTAATTGATGGTTTTTGGTTTTGAGGCCCGAAACGGCTCCCAACGAGTTTAGTGAAACATAAATTTCAAGTAGACTACACTGCTCAGATGCATAAATATTATGTTACTGCCAAAAATTGGCACTAAATACAAAGGAAACCAATGGAGGTACTACTAGCAACCCATGATCTAACTACTCGCATGCGCGCAGTGGAGTGGTAATGTCTTTCTTCCGCCCTCACGTCCACTCAATTTGCATGCGCTGTATTAATTAACCATCATATTAATTAACCATCAATGAAGTGAAGGACTTTACACGCGTCAAATTATAACATGGGGTGGATCTTGGTACAAAATTGTGTCCTCCCGTGTACCCGCGTGCGTGCAAGGGAATGAGTGCGTGTGTGGCGTGCGTGCACATCTTCGCTTCGTGCATGTACCGCCAGTGCGTCTCAGGGAGGATGAGTACATTCTTCTGGAACCTGCAGCACGTCACTGTGATCAATCCACACAAGGATGTCGCGACAACGCCTCCACATGTGCCACGTGGCTTCATGAACTGTAAGAGAGACACTATGTAGCATGCCATTGTATTTTGCACATACTCGAAGTACTAGTAAGGTACACGTGCATTGCACGTGTCAGATTTTGCAACCAAATTACGAATAAATACCACACAGTAGCATGTAAGCTCTGAGTCATATATGTCTGATGTAGACCTTCGTTTAATTCCTATAGTTCATATCATTCAAAATCATTTAGTTTTTATAAAAAAACTAGGGCCTCTTTGATTCGTAGGATTTCCAAAACGCGGGAATAGGAAGAACATGGGATTAGAGTGGAATGTCGTCTTGAATCCTACAGGATGGTACGAGTGTTTGATTGTGCATAGAAAAAACGCAAAATTCTTTCTAAGAGGTTCGAGTGGATGGGATGTTTCCTATGAAATCTAGTGCAAATGAATCATATGGAAAAATTCCCATGGTTTAGAATCCTCCAAAATTCTTAAGGATTAGAATCCTCCAAAATTCCTACGAATCAAACAACCAAGATAGAAAAAATTCCTAAGGATTAGAATCCTCCAAAATTCCTTCGAGAATCCTTTGAATCAAGGAAGCCCTTAATATATTTTATGATTCATGGAATTGTGCGTTGTAAAGCATAAAGTAAAAAAAAATGGCAGTTCAACTAGAAAAAAAGTTTGGGCAGTTATGATATGGAAGATTCTAGAACAAAGGAGAACCAATGTTGTTTTGAGGTTTGTGCATTATGCTTAAGTTCAACCATGGAGTCTGCTAGATTGTACATGTGGAAAAATCCGGTGGGGGGCCAGAAGATGGTGTGAGGGGCCGAGTGGAGGGAGACTATGAAGGAGTGCACAACTGCGAGATCGATATTTAGAGAGAGGGGGCGAGAACGTGTGCTATTGCGCGCAGTGGCGGAGCCATGAAAAATGTCCCATGAGATAGGGGGCCAAGCATTGCTAATCCTTTACGAGGAGGGCCAATTCATCAACTTAAACCATTTTTACCAGCAATTGTCTAATGATCACATTCATATTAGCCTCGATATATAGTGTTAGGGGGGACAGGGCCCTTGCTACCCCCTGTCTTCGTCATTGTGCGTGCGTCTGAGAGATGAAGCGGAAGGCATGGATGATGATAGGGGGCGTTGGATATATAATTAGTGTGGGTGTATTAGCTATATAGGTAATCCTATATAGAGATGTATAGATTGATCGATGTGGACGTGGGAAATAAGGTGATACCTCACTAGATATATAGATTGATCGGTTTATGTGGAAAACTATGAAAGACCTAGCTATACACACACGCACATAGAGGAACATCGATCGTTGCGCATGCACGTGAGAGATAAAGAATGCCCGATATGATGGAGAGGGGGATGTGTGTGTGTGTGCCCATTCATGGGAGACTGGCCTGAAGAAAAAGATTGCATGTGTGCGATGGATAATGCCGACTGGTAGTGTGTGTGCATGCATGCACGAGAGAAAGTTAGTGGTACAATTATAAAGAGAAGACCAATGTGTGGGTGTAAAAGACTAGGTGAGGTCATAATTAATGTAAAGTTGAATTCAAATATTTGAATAAGAGATGATGATGTTTGAAACCCATGCATGCATGAACATAACGGAGATCTGTGCGGTGTGGTTAGGAAACGAGCAGGTTGCAATGTATACACATTGAACAAGGTCAGATTGGTTTGAATCTGATATACCGATGGCACACATCGTTTGGCCACATTGCATCCGTGCATGGACACACTATTCTAATTAGAGATGATGGGTGGCTTTCGCATCACATATCTATATTTATACCCCTATATATTAAATTTCATATTAAATTTTGCCACATGTTTTTTATATTTTTTATATAGTGTGCGGATAACTTTAACTTTGAAAGATGGTCGTTGGATGAGGCCAATCCGATGGTGCAGAGCAGGCAAATTTGAGCACTACTGGCCGTTGGATATCATCTAGATTCCACCAGATTTTGCCACATGTACAATCTAGAAGACTCTATGGTTGAACTTAAGCATAATGCACAAACCGCAAAACACAAGCACTTGTTCTTTGTTCTAGAATCTTCTGTATCAGAATTACCCAAATGTTTTTCTACATGATTTGTTTTTACTTTATACCTTACGACGCACAATTCCATGAATCTTAAAATAGATTAGCTTTCTTATAAAAACTAGATGATTCTGAATGAAATGAACTATAAGAATTAAACGAACATCTACATCATGCATATATGACTCAAAGCTTACATGCTATAATGTGGTATTTATTCATAATTTGGTTGCCAAATCTCATGCATGCAATGCATGTGTACCTTACTAGTCTAAATGGTATTTGTGTGTGTGTTGTGCGTGTTAAACACATTGTACGTAGTATATCATACTAGTCTAAATTGTATTTTTTTGGGGTACACGTTAAGCTTGTTTTCCCGAAATTTCAAGCCGCGCCTTGTTACGCCGAAATTTCAAGTTAGCGTCTCTGTCTATCATGCTGCGAAACTCCCGCCTCTTCAACCCGCGCCTTGTTAGCCTGAAATATTTAAGATATATCTTTGTCTCGTTGTGCTCCGACAACTCCCTCCATCTCAACCCGCGCCTTGTTATTCCAAAATTTCAACGCGCACGAAAACTCCCACCTCCTGTGAAATCCCTACACGCGAAATGCCCGTGATACCCCTGAACCGAAAGAACCGCCTCAAATCGGTGGGCGTACTTTCGGAACTTACCCCACATTTCGAACAAGCGCGTCCCTAAGCCATGGTTCCCCACTCCCATCCCATCCGCCCACCCATTCGTACCCCGAGGCTGGCAAAACCCGCGAAGACCCACACCCTCCTCTGTCCACCACCCAGCCGGAGACTCTTCCCCGACGACGTCGTCCACAGCAACACCTCGACGTCCCTCATCCATCATACCATATGAGGATCCGTCGTCAATCTGGCCGTCCCACCGGTTCAGCCACCCCATCCTCCACCTCCAAGGAGCTGCCCCGGCGTTCCCCTCGTCTTTCGTGCCACCTCCATTCCCACACCGTCGTCTTCACCTGCACCACCGGAAGAGCATCATCGTCACTGTTTCCTCGGATTAAGTTGTGGCCTAATCGGCGCCACCAAAGAGGTTGTACATTAATCGCCACATTTTCTTCTTGATTTGATCTCACGGTGCTACCGGTGCTCGGTCCCGAGCCGACACGATGCAGCTCCATCCACGGCGGCGTCGTCGGCCACTTCCTCCACGGTGCCGCTCCCTCTGCAGCGACGTCCACATCAGTAGGAGTTGTTGCTGCTTTAGCTCTCGCTCGCGCTGCTACTCTGCTCTTTCTCTCGGTCCCCTGCCTGGTCTGCTCTTGCTCTTGCTCTTGCTCTTGGTCGCGCTGCTGCTCTCGCTCTTGCTATTGCTTGCGATGCTACTGCGATTTAGCTACACTTTAGTTGACTGAATCGAATTTTGGGTCAGTCGATTTTCAGGGGGTGGGGGGCTCGCCGGAGTTAAAGAAGAACCAGCGGCAGTAGGGAGGGGGGCTCGCCGGAGAGGTACCCCACTATCTATCTTAGGGTTCAGGGTGGGGGCGATGGTCGCCGACTGTGGTGGGCGGTGGCGTGGGGATCGCCGGAGAAAAAGCTCGGCACGGGGGGCCTACAGGGATGGCCGGGGCGGCGGCGGACCGGTGCAGGGGAGTGTTTTCCGGGCGGGCGGGGCGGCTGTTTGGCCGATGGTGGCTGGCGGCTCAGGGGGGTGGAGGTTGAAGATGAACTGCAGACCATTGATTTCGTATCCAACGGCTGCAAAATCGACTGACCACAGATGAAAAGGTCAGTCGACTAACGTGTAGGCTCACCTCTAGTGCATTCAATTTCGACGGTAAAATTCAGTTTCGACAGTAAAATTCAGTTTCGACAGCAAAATTCTGTTTCGACAGTTAAGTTCAGTTTCGACAGCAAAATTCAGTTTCGACAGTTATGTTCAGTTTCGACAGTTAAATTCAGTATTGACAGTTAAGTTCAGAGATGAGCGGCTGATGTATACATCTAGCACTTTGTGGTTATGTATTTTACGTCATCTATTGGAGATGCTATTAGAATTCCACTCAGGTTACATTGTCTCTCTTGTCTTGCTTCAGCCTCGGCGTCGTACAACTCACCGGAGCTGCTCCAACGACGAAACCCTCCATCACAGCGGAGCAGTACCTCGGGCTCCATCTCCAGACGCCTAAGATCTTCTTCCCCTGCTCCGACAACCAAGTCAGTTGGAGCATCCTCATCGGCCAACCCAAACACGCTGAGATCGACATGGCTTCGCCAAAGAGGTTGTACACTTCTTGTGGTTTGACTTAATCTCGCCATGCTTCTTTGCATCCTGTGATCTTCCAATTCTTGTGAACCAAACACCCAGATTGGCAGAAATCCTATGTTTTCAAATTCTTTGTTTTGCACGTGCATTCCTATCCTATTCCTGTCTATTTCCTATCCCTGCAATTGTTAGAATCCTCAAATTCAAACAAGCCCTTACACAATTCCTTCTGTTACAAATATGTGTCAAAGAAAACCTTGTGTGGTTTGTCCTGCTCCTGCGGTGCTGTGTTCCACCCCAGCTCAACTGCTCCAACGACAGAAGGGTTCACCACAGCAGGGATCCACTCTCCAGACAGTCTTTCGCCGCCTCAGATCTTCTTCCCCGCTGCCGGCAGCCACGACAACTGCATTGCCATCATCAACTGAGCAGATGACCTTGAGGACTACACGGGTCCGCAAGAGAGGTCGCACTCTTTCGTGCCTGCTTACATTATGCATCGCTTAATATAATGACATGCTACTTTATCGTCGTGTTCACCTATTAGACTCCGACTTAGGTCCAAACTTATGTTGAAACTTGAGTTTTTAAATGGTTGTGGGGTACATATTGGGTGTCTACTATGAGTTTCATGTTGGGTGCAAACAAACATTAAAGGAGCCATTATCTGTATTTTTTTAACTAAAGCTATTATCTGCCTGCTATCATTGGTTTTGTGTCTATCCACAGTTTGCTACCTTCACTCTGGATTTGTGCATGCACTCCTTACGTAATCTCGCTATGTTTTATTCCTATGCATGTCAGTTATTGTAGACAATGGAACTAAACATGTAGAGCAAAAGAGACGAGCCTTGCATGGCAATAAAATTTCATGCAGATGTCGCTCCATGGTGGGCGCAAAGGCAGCCCCCCTCCACCCATTTCGGATCATAATCAATAGGAAGATAACTCCTCATAGGAGGATTCGGAGATAGATGACTGATAACCCTCAACCGTAAGGGATCGAGATAGTCTTCGCGGGTAAGAATAACCCAATTTATTGATTCGACACACGGGGAGCCAAAGAGTATTTATAATCTTTAACAGTTGAGTTGTCAATTCAACCGCACCTGAAATATACTAACTTGCAACAAAAGATAAGCGGTAACAGTGATATGATAGTGATGATAGTAATAGTAAAAGTAAATAGCAAAAGTAAATAGCAGTAGTAATGGCAAAAGTAGCAACTAGTGACAAGCAAGGTTTAAAATACTGTAGGCTAGGGAGATGGATGGTTGGGCGTTTGTGGGGACCCCGACTTAGAAGTCGAGATCACCGAATGCACGTGTACAGTGATCCCAGAGATCAATGCTCACTGAACACACAGAAGCTGAATAACAAGAGTCTTACATCCATACAAATAGTCTTACACGAATTAAGGCCATTATGGCCAAGTCTTACATAGATAGAGCCTCACGGGCTGAATAGCAAATAACTCAAATAGCGGCAGTCTTCGATAACGGGTAGAAACCATGCCATCTGCCTTAACCCTACAGGCATTCTGACTGGGATAGCGTCCTAGTTCGCATGTTCGTCTCCAAAGAACTCTTCCTCATAATCCTATTCTTCCAAGCCTGGCCAATTAAATAACCAGTGGCAAGCCAATGAGTACTTTGAATGTACTCGCAAGCAACCCATGATGTGGTTCAAAGTAACAGTGCATTTGAATAATAATGATCAATCTAGCAAGGCTAGAACAAATATTATACCTTCAAGTTTATGCATCAATAACCTCGCGTAACCTCGAAGACAGGTTACCGATATCAACATGAATAAGATTCAACTCATCGAGTCAAGTCACCATCCTTGACTTATCACACACATTCCAACACCGATGAAGTAAAATTCTGGACATAGTTTAAGTAGCACCACCCAACTGTCCATGACCGTGGACACGGCTATTCGAATAGTTTTACACTCTGCAGAGGTTGCGCACTTTACCCACAAGATCCGGGGAACTTCCGTGTCATCCACGACCCGCGGTACCTCAAGTACCCGGGGTAAGCACCCGGTCATTACCTTTCCTTAGACGACACTAACATAGAGTCCACTCGTTGGTACACGGCCCTCGGGTACAAACAATAGATCACGGGACTTGCCCTAACTTTCAATGTCACGCGTACCCGAAGGGACCAACGGTGTGTCCGGTGCCCTGTGAAAACAGTCATGGTCGTCTATCCAAGCATGACCCCGTCCCGGAAAGACCTCAAGTCTTCCCGTCACTAGTAATGCGGGCACCATGCTAGTATCGACCTAAGTAATCAATAAAGCCCCGTCCCATAAGGGGTAGTGTGGTTGCACATGTTTGGTTGGGACGGTAGTCACACATAAATCTAATCCATCATTCCACCATGCACATGATACTACCGGCACATCACTTCTTTCTCAAGTGATGACCTAACACGTCATCACCCTCGGGCATTAGGGGCACCCGATGGGTTCATGCAAAGATTTCAACTACGAGGGTTCAAATCACACATGCATCATGACCAACTATTTTGCATGTCATCTAGCATATAGCAAGATCAACAATAAAGCATGCATCATGTGGTGGTATCAACTAGGTTACCATCGTAACCCTAATATCATGCATCGGAAACAAACGGGTTCCGAGGAACAAGTGTATCATGGTCAAAGGGCTGCTTGCCTGGATTGGCTTGTTCTTCAAAGTCTTCAAATCCTTCTCCTTCTTCTTCCACAGCAACTTCGTCAAATACGGGATCTATACGTCGCATAATAATAACGGAAAAATAAGAATACAAACAAAACAGACAAATCAAAGTGCTCAGAAAAATGTCAACTCATTTTTGTAAAATACTAGAGGAATTTCTAAGGTGGGGAAAAATCTTAGTTGGAGTTTTGGAGTAACAGAATAGAATTTATTGATTTTTGAACAGGAGTATTACTGCCCAAATTTGTTTAAATTTGAACAGTACAGCAAAGTTTCATGGATTTGAGTGAAAGTGGTACCATTAAATAGGTTGGAATATTACAAGATTTTAGGAGTTGGAATTATTTAATTTGGACCATTATTCTTTTCTGTAGAAATGTTTAAAACATTTACAGAAAAGAAAAAGAATAAAAAGACCTGTGCAACTGGGCCAGAGAGGCCACAGTGCACGGCCCAGGGCGGTCCAGCCCAGCCGCACTGGAGCCTGCACGCGCACGTCAGGTTTTTAAACCTGACGGGCGGGGCCCGTGGGTCAGTGACAGAGAGGAGGGGGAGAGAGGTGTGGGGATTACAGGCGGGGCCCGCCTGTCATCTCCAACCTTGCGGCCACGGCGACGGCGAGCTCACCGGCGAGGTTCCCGGTCACAGCGACGGCAACGGAGGGCAGGGATGGAATCAGCGTCGTGTCGCAGATGCAGGGGTGGTGGTGCGGCACGGCGGGGAGGTCTGGTTCACCGGCGGCGAGGTGGGACGGCGGAAGCTCGTCGGAGGGTCGTGGTTTTGGTCGTTTCCGACTGCACACAGAGGGGAAACAAGGGGGAAATGGTCAGTGTGGCTCGGTGGTTCTAGATCGGGCAAGAAGAAGAGCGGGGAAGGCCCGTACTGCGGGATCACCGGCGGCCCGACGCGGCGGAGCTCCGGTCGATCCCGAGCACTGGGACGTCCTGGGGAGGAGTGGGTTGTGCTGGGAGGCTCAGTGGAGTGAGGAGAGGCTGGTGGTGCTGCTGGAGACGCTCGGGAGGGGCTATATATAGGAGGTCGACGGGGGCCCGAGGTCCAGTGCGCCGGCGAGCTCCGGCTCGAGGCTACAGCGCACGGGAGGCCAAGGGGATGAGTCCGTGGAGTTCCTGGACGATCTCCACGTCCAGTAGAAGTGAGAGGAGGAGCGGGGGAGCGTCTGGAGCGTGCGCGCGTGCGAGGCAGAGGAGTGGCCACCGCGGGCGGCCAGCGCGCGTGCGACGACGGCCACTGGAGGGCGCAGGAGGAGGGGGGACAGCGCCGGGGAGGTCGCGGACGTCGAGATGCCTCGACTGGCGCGAAGGGGAGGCCCGAGGCTGTCGGGGTCAGCGATTGGCCGGAGCCACCATGCGGAGGTGCACTGTTGCGCGCTCCAGAGGGTGCGTATTGCTGGCATCATCGCGCTCTCGCCGTTTTGGTCCAAACCAGCGTGTCCAACAGTGTCTAGCACGTTGAGGAAAGAGTAAAGAAATGGCCTGAGGCCTTGGATGCCCTGGAGATGCTGAGAGAGAGGGAGGGTGCTGGTGAATTGGTGAAAGCTTGCCGTCCAGCAAGGTAAAACAGGGCTTTCACCCCTCAATCATGGAGCTGGGGTGCTGGGGAAGTTACTGGTGGTAGCTAGTAACTCAATGATCATGTGGTAAGAAGTATAGGCCATGGAGAAGAGTAAAAGTGATCAAGTTGGAGGTTTTAGTAAAAGCCAGAAGGTGTTTGATTAGTGTTTGGTCAATTAAATGACCTCCACTTGACATGGCACTTAACAGGGTTGAAAGACATGAGGAAATAGGGTGCTTCACCAAATTTGGGCTCATTTGAAGAAACTAGCCAATGTAACTTTGGTGAACCCTAGAAATCAACAGAAACAGTTTCATCTTGATTGAGTCAAGCTAATCATCTCCCCTTGATGCACCACTTGGTGTAGCATCATCATTTGGGGTATTGATCATGTCCACAAAGTTTGAAGCTCCAGATAAAAAGTTGGTAATGTAAAGTTGTTCAAACTTGCATTTGAACAAAGAGGGTTTTAGGGTGATCTGATCAAGTTGCTCTATTCCAAATCTTGTGCCATTTGGTCTAGATGCCTTATTAGTTCATTCTAGCATGTGCACCAAGTTTGAGAGCATTTGGACAAGTTTGGCAATGTAAAGTTGCTCAAACTTCAAATATGGACAGAATGGTTATGAAGGGGTTTGAGGATGTTTCCTTGCTTCCCAAGGCATGGGACTTGGCAAGATCATCAAATATGTCATATATGACATGATAGAATTTTCCTGGAATTTTTGGAGAAAGTTTCCTTTGTAAATATTTCAAAAGCTTGAAATATCCAGAAAGGGTTTTAGAGGGATTAGCCCATTATTTTGAACATGACCAAGTGTTGAAAATCTTATATATGGACAATATATGTCCTCTGAGTCTCTCTGAATTTTGGCAAATATTTTTGAAATAGTTAAATAATTTTCCCCTATTAAAGACCATTTCTGGCCTTAAGAAAAAGCTTTTAAATAAAATAGGAAAATAACTTTTAAAATTATACCTTTGTGGTTTCTGGAAGTCCTATGACTACTAGGTCTCAAATAAACCTTTTGAAACAATTTTCTCACCATAAATCAAGTACTTGCAGTGCAAATCTCAATTCAGGGGTTTTTGGAAAACTAAATTTATAAAATACTTTTTGGCCAAATTAATTTTGTAAGAAAATACTATACTGCTATATAACAATTGGCATGATCATTGGGCAGAAGTTTGGGTATGGAGATGAATGCTACAAGAGGTCATAGTTGACTTTAATGAGCACAAGAAAAAGCACATGAAGAAAACTCAATTCCAAATAAAAACCAAATGATGCTAAAAAAATTTGCTGGTCCAAATTTTCATGCTTCAAAGATACAAATAACATGTTACAAAATGCAGGGTGTGACAGCGTTGCATGGATGAGATAGTTTCTAACTTGGGGCACGGCACACGGAAAAGTAATGATCATCTAGGCAAATATCAAACATTAGGCATGTATCCCGTAGGTAGTTGTACGTGCTTGCAATAAGAACTTGCACAACATCTTTTGTCCTACCATTCCGCTACGAACGGGTCCAAAAGGAACTAATGGATATTAAGGTGCTCCTGTCAAAGAGCACCGGAACAAAGCAATGAACTCAATGGATACATGTAATCCTCAAACTACGGACCATCCCCTTTGGTGTCCCAAGCTGTCACCTTTGGGATCGCTGGTTCCGAACCGTAACAGGTGCATACAACTCATAGATAGGATCAAGAACACAAATATATTCATGCAAACACATAAGGTTCAGATCTGAAATCATGGCACTCGGGCCCTAGTGTCAAGCATTAAGAATAACAAGTTGTAGCAAAGATGATAAACACCATACTAGATGATAGGCAACATGCCCCCAACAATCTGATGAACTATTACATGATCTAACTCATCCAATCCCTACCATCCCCTTCGCCTACAGCAAGGGAATTACTCACACATGAAGGGGGAAGTCATGGAGGGATGATGGAGTGGTGATGATGATGACGATGGCGACGATCTCCCCTCTCCGGAGGCCAAATCAGCCTCCAGATTAGCCCTCCCGAAGAAGAACAGAGGGTGGCGGCGGCTCCGCGACGAAAAACAGCGAAAGAACTTCCGATCTGGGATTTCTGCGTCGGGAGGAAAAATACGGGCTAAAGTAGGGCACCAGGGGGTGTGGGCCCCACCCAGGCGCCCCCCCCCGGCGCGGCCCGGGGGGGGGGGGGGGGGCGCCCACAGGGCACCTGGGCACCCCCTGGCCCCCCTCTGGCCCCACTTTTGGCATTTGGTTTCTTTGGGTGCGTGGATTTTTCGTGGATTTTTCTGAGATGCTTAAAAATCCGTTTTCCTGCACACAAATAAACCATACAGGCAGCTCTGCTGAAAACAGCGTCAGTCCGGGTTAGTTTAGTCCAAATCATGCAAGAATGAGGTCAAAACAATATCAAAAGTGTTTGGAAAAGTAGATACGTTTGAGACGTATCAACTCCCCCAAGCTTAGCATATTGCTTGTCCTCAAGCAATTCAGTTCAACGAACTGGACGCGACAAAGAAAACTTTGACAAACTCTTTTGCTTCATTAGATGTATATAAGCATGTACTACGAAAAGAGTCTAGCCAGTATTGAAACAGTACTTATGAGAACAATGCAAGGAGCAATCCTTCTTTCAAGTGACCAGTCACAAATAATTAAGAGTAAACAATATATTATTGAAAATCAAGACAAGATCACATTGCACATAGCTTGAGCATACTAAGGTGGTATCTCGCTAGCCTCCATGAGTGAAGCAAAACATAAATGCAGAGACTCCTCCAGAGTTTTAAAGGAGACTAGAACTAAGAATTTCAGAATAAATCATATCACAAGTATGCAGAAGACAATGTAATACTTTGGGACAATGCACATTACACTCAGAATGACAATTATGCTCTCCTAGTTAGTGCTTTGAAGAAAGAAGATGAGACTCTCGAACCGTGGCTTTTATTGGCAAAGTTGAAAGCCCGTGATCGGAAACAAAAACTAAACATGTACCAGAGCTCTTGGTTTTAAAAACAGAAGTAAATATGTTTTTGAGGGGTGCATATTTCGTCAACGAATGCTAGCAGATAACTCAATCACTTTTTAAGCTAGACAAGTCTCGAGGAACGGCTCCCGCATGAGGACGATCACATCCTCTTAGTCTCCTTTGTTTATCACTGCCAAAGTTTTCTGATTTCTCATGAACAAAGCGTGAAGGAGGGTTTGTTTGTTATATTATCTTTTCGAGCCGGGCGCACTCAATACCAGTTCCTTTTCATATTAGGGGTTTGTACATTATGCATGCAATCCAGGGGTGAAACTTGTCCAACTTAAAGAGATCATGAATTAACTACTACTTCCTCATGAGCTAAAACATAGGCACAAAAGAGACATGCTTTTGATTAATTTCGAGATGGTACATGAAAGTCTTCGTTAGGTATGGCAGGTAAATACCACGTATAGGAAGGTATAGTGGACTCATATGGCATAACAGGTTTAAAGGTTTTGGATGCACAAGCAGTCATTCCGCTTAGTACGGGTGGAGGTTTAGCAAAAGACTGGGAAGCGACCAACTAGAGAGCAATAACGGTCATAATCATGCAGATCGACAAAGCAACATTGAATCGGGCATGAAAGTGATATAACTATTCTAAAACTCTAAGATCATCAAGGCAAGGTAGACTTTTTAGTCTTAAACATGTGTAAGCATGTGCCAAGTCAATCCAAAAATTCTCTAAAGGGAAATACCACCATAGTATGCCAGACTAGGAACAATGCAATGCATGTAGATCATTTCAATAACACATTATATACTCTAGCTATTGGAGACCAGCCACAAAGAAAGCATGAACCACTGGATGAGAATTGTAAACATAGCACTATGTCGCTACAAGTTGGTCTCTAGATCATAAGTACAGGCATATGTACAAAAGTAGAAACAATAAGAGTTCATACCGGTCTTCCTTGTTGCTTCCTTTCAGTCGATCTTCATCATTACTGCTTGTCACTTGCACGATCGAACGTAGGAAATATAATCAAATGCCATCACGGACTCGAGCTAATCTCTGAAAACAAAGCAAACTAAA
>LR738713.1:177929146-177951247 GCA_902687465.1 Secale cereale | reverse complement strand
GTCTGTAAAAAAAACTGCAGACGGCAAAGAGTCTTTGCCGTCTGTGTTTCGTTTACAGACGGCAAAGTATCTCTTTGCCGTTAGCCATTCTTTGCCGTCAATAGCTGATGGCAAAAGTGGTCTTTGCCGTCTGTCCTGATGAAAAGCAGACGGCAAAGAGCTCCCCTGATGGCAAATTAGCTGATTCCCGTAGTGATAAATGGGCCTCTGTTGGGCACTGTTCAATATGGGCCAGTTTTACCACGGGCCGTTAATGGGCCGAGGGTTACTAAGGGCCTCATATGGGCCGAAAGACGTCATGGGCCATACATGGGCCGGAAGTTAAAATGGGCTGGAATTATACTGGACGGCCCAGATGAAGCTACCAGGCCTAATTCGGATAGGCCGTAAATGGGCCCTGGGTTAGCGGGCTATAAATGGGCTATTTGCAAACAGGCCGTTAACAGGCTTACCGTCCGCCGGCCCGCCACGTTTTGACCAAGTCAAACGGGCCGGCCTTTTCACAGGAATGGGCCTCTATTGGGCCGTGCCACGTGTTGACGTATCATAGACGCTTTGTGTCCAATGAGTGGATGACATTTGTCCCAACGGTGAGCCGACACGTGTTTCCTACAGCCATTGATGATTTTACACATGGAAAATCCCCATTGGTCGGGGCTGTTAACGGGTTATCGGATCTAAAACTGAACCCGATAGCTTAATGGCGTTCCGTTACGGTGGATGCCACGTGTCAGTCACCCTTGATGAAAGCACTTCTGTGACGCGCGATTTATCGTCATGGAAGTGGACACTTCCATGATGATAATTTTGGTAATGTCATGGAACACTTCTACGATAGCACAGGTATGACTATCTTAATTCTGTCATAAAATCATCATGGATGTACATGCATGATAGAAAACGTGACCTACTGTGACAAACACGTATCATCACGGGAGTATATTTTTTTTGTAGTGAATGGAAGTGGGATAAGCTTGGCATGGACTTTATCACCGGGTTACCCAGGACCCGATCGAGATATGACTCAATCTGGGTAGTGGTGGATGGCTTGACCAAAGTAGCCCACTTTATCCCCGTGAAAACAACGTATACCAGTGCCAAGTTGGCCAAGATATACATGACCAGGATCATATGTTTGCACGCAGTTTCGAGGACCATCATATCAGATAGAGGAACACAGTTTACTTCAAAGTTTTGGCATCAGTTGCACCAGACTTTGGGTACCAGGCTAGAGTTCAGTATAGCGTTTCACCCGCAGACCGATGGACAGACCGAAAGAGTCAACCAGATACTGGAGGACATGTTGAGAGCTTGTGCGCTAGATTATGGATCTAGTTGGGATGACAACTTGCCCTATGCAGAGTTTTCATACAACAACAGTTACCAGGCCAGCTTGAAGATGACACAGTTTGAAGCATTGTTTGGGAAGAGATGCCGAACGCCATTGACGTGGGATGAAGTCGGAGACCGTCAGTTATTTGGACCTGATTTGATTAAAGAGTCAGAAGAGAAAGTTAAGCTAATTCAAGATAAACTGAAGGTAGCTCAGTCCAGGCAGAAGAGTTATGCAGACTCGAAGCGCAAAGAAGTAGTCTACGAAATCACAAACAGAGCGTACCTGAGAGTGTCACCTCTGCGAGGTGTTAAACGTTTCGGTGTTAAGGGAAAGTTAGCCCCGAGATTTGTAGGGCCATACCGTGTTTTAGAATGCATGGGAGTGGTTGCCTACAAGTTAGAGTTACCCAAAAGATTGTCAGGAGTTCATGACGTGTTTCACGTTTCCCAGCTTAAGAAGTGCCATGCTGAGATGGCCGATATTCCTCTGAGAGACACAGTGCCCCTGGAAGCAATTCAATTGGATAGTGATCTAACTTACGAGGAGAAACCGGTCAAGATCCTCGAGTTTGTAAGCAGAGTCACCCGCAGCAAGGTTATCAAGTTTTGCAATGTTCAGTTGAGCCACCATACCGAAGATGAAGCCACCTAGGAACGAGAGGATGATCTATGCAAGGACCACCCACACCTATTTTCTAGCCAACCCGAATCTCGAGGGCGAGATTCATCTTAAGGGGGGTAGGTTTGTAACATCCCAAATTTTTAATTTGGAATGTTATACATAGGTCATCTTACATAACATTATTTTATTTGCATTCGTGTGTTGCGATCCTCGAAATTCTAAGCAACTCAAGGACTTATGGAGAGAGTTGGGGATTTTACCATTTTACCATTTGAGTTTTCTCAAATATCGATACGAGGATCGCTTTGGTTTTAATTGATTTTCTCTCCGAAAATATTTCATAATAAAATATATGAGCGGAGATAATATGACTTCTCTAAAAGCAATGAAATATTGGAGGAAAAATATTAAAATCATTTTTTTATTTTTTTTGGATTTATTTGTAATTTTATTTGCATAGGAAAAATGCGCGTTTTCCAAAATTGCATTTAGGTCTGCGAAAAATGTTCACTTTGTCCTAAATATTATTAGAGGACGGTGAAAATTTATTTGGGAATTGTTCGAGTCCATTTAGTATTTCTTTTGTCCCTTTTGCTGCGTCGGGACTGTTTATAAAAAAAAAGTGCACCGCCTTACCGGGCCGTGTCCGACCTGGACTCCGCCCCGGTCGGCCTTTATAAGCCGCCGCACCCCCCCCTCTGCCCACCAGCCCACCCCGCACCCGCGCCCTAACCCTAGCCGTGAGCCACCGCCGCCGCCTTGATCCGGTGCCGCCGCCGCGAGCCGCCGCCCCGCTGCCACCTCGCCGCCACCTTGCCGCCCCGCCTCCGGACGCTGATGGCTTCTCGCCCCTCGTTGGTTACCCCAAGTGGAAGGTTGAGATGTAGCGTAGCGGAAAATTTCCCTTGGCAAAGATACCAAGGATCGAATCCCATGAGACTTCGAGGGTCGACAAGTAGGTGTCAACGACGCCAGAAACTTAGCGGTTGACGGGACCTGCACACAGATACAGATAACTTTGCTCCCAGCGAGTACAGAGAGGTTGTCAATCCCTCCGGCCTTGTTGTTTACAAAGGATCAAAAACAAGAGATAATAATGATAGCTATGACTGCAACTAGGAAATAAAAACAGGAAGTAAATAGAAGGTGTGATCAGCGGTGGTAATATGGACCGGGGTCCCATGATGTTCACTAGTGATGTCTCTCTCCCAAAAGACGATAAAACAGCAAAGCGAGGTAAACAAATTACAGCTGCGCAATTGACAGGATTATGTGCCCAAACCAATGCTAACTATGCTGCAAAGAAAGGTTGAGGCTCAAAAGCATGGGCTGTACGCCAAGGCAAGTAGACCGAAATCCATCTGCATCTACTACTAATCATCCACCTTGAGATATCTATCCAGAACATCTCGCTGGTATTAAGTTGCGAATCCCACCCAAAGTGTAAACTCAAAGCAACAGACAACTGCATTAAAAGAACTTTGCGTAAAGTAAACAATCCTTGCACCCGCAAGTACAAGCACCGTTGTTTTCTCCCTTGTGGCAACAGCACATCCCCTGGACTCATGTTTCTGTCACTCAAGCTAGTCATCAGGGGGCATGAACCCACAATCAAGCATAATGCTCCCTCTTAGAGTTACTACCTACTACTTGGCCAAAGCAATAAACAGCAACGGAGAACATGCAAGAATTACTCAAGAACAAAGATATAAAAGAGGTGAATCAAATATATTACTCAAACACAATCTGAACATAGTCTCATAATCCATCAGATCCCAGCAAACTCAGCAAAGCAACAGCAGAAAGATTACATATGTGCCTCGATCATGTAGGGCAGCTCACTAGGTCTAAACCATGAAGAGCAAAGAGGGGAGGAGAACATCACATAGCTACTGATCATGGACCCATGGTCCAAGGTGGACTACTCACGACTCATCCGGGAAGCGTCCATGGTGGTGGAGAAGCTCCCGGTGGTGGTTCTCCCCTCCGGCAGGGTGCCGGGAAGAGTTCTCCTGATGCTCCCGATCTTGGAAGCGCTACGGCAGCGGAACAGAGGCGAGATCGCGAAAAAGTGTTCTGTCCTCGAGGGTTTCGGGACGAGAGGGATATATAGGCGAAGGGGGCAGCCAGAGGCGGAGCAGGGGCCCCAGGCGCCCCCCTGGCGCGGCCAGGGGTGGGGCCGCGCCAGGTGACCGCCTGGGCCTCCCCTGGCTCCCCTCTGGCCCATCTTTGGTTCTTCGTGAAGCTTCCTGTACGCTGATTTTTCCTATATTTTTCCTGGAATTTTTGGAGCACTTTTAATATGGGGGAAACCTGAAATAGAAAAACAGCAGAAAATAGGAACTGGCACTGTGGTGCACTGAGTTAATAGGTCAGTCCAAATATGATCAAAAGTGCATGGAAGTGCATCAATATGATAGCAATATCACACAAAAGAAGCATGGAGCAAGCAGAAATTATAGATACGTTTTGGACGTATCAACATCCCCAAGCTTAATTCCTGCTCGTCCTCGAGTAGGTAAATGATAACAAGCATAATTTCTGTGGTGACATGCTATCAACCATATAAGAACTTTTTAAGTAAAGCAATCAAGGCATGTAATTCAATTCAAGTCATAACAAGCAAGAGTCTATATTAGCATTGTAACAAGCAACATAAGAACATAAAGGTGCAAGAGCTCTCGCTGTCCGTGACTCGAATGTCTCCAAATGGTGTTTGCGTGCAAGAAAGGGGATAGGGATATACGAGAGAGTAAAACATAGTTTTTGTATTGTTGAGAACTTAATCTACTAAAGTTTCACACTTGGTCTTCTTTGGAATCTTATGTTGACTCATCCCCAGACCACTAGCCAGGTACAAGTCAAAATGATCCACTCCCTTTCGATATTTTGAGCACTCATGCAATGGATGAGCGTAAGCAAGAAAGTTGACACTTAGGATGGCAAAGAGAGAAAAATGATGAAGGGGGAAGACAAAAAAGGTGTGAAAGGCTCACATCAATGAGGACAATCATAGGCGAGAGAAAGCCAAATGATAGATATGATGTGAGGAGTAGGGATTGCCATGCAACGGATGCACATATGAGCTAAGGTAAGCTCTCCAATGGAACTAGTGGGGGTGCATCCAACTTGCTCGCTCAAGAAGACCTAGAGCTCTTTTGAGGAGGCTCATCATTGGAATATACAAGCCAAGTTCTATAGTGTGAAGGTCCCCACATAGCTATATGCATGAATGATAATCTCTATGGAGTACAAGGTATAAGATGGACTACGAGTGTGGATCTCTCAAAAGGAATAGTAGTGTGCCCCCTTCTCTCTTTTTATTTCTTTTTCTCTTTTTTCTATTTTTTTATTTTTTGTGGCCTCAATGGCTCTTTCTATTTAACTCTCATTTGTCCTCTTTGGGATCTTTTGATTTTGTCCTCTTTGGGATATTTTCCTCACTTTAGGGGCAACACTCTATAAATTACAAGAAGTATAGAAGATCTTTCACACTTTACAAGACTACTCAACATAAAGAAGATGAAACTATCATGATGTATGCAAATGTATGCCTCTGCCAGTGTAGCAGGATATGCAATGATACTAGCGCGTCATGTAGCAATGATTAGGGCAAGGCCCAACTAGCATGCGGCTCATCGATCAAGCAAAAGGCATGTATGACATGAAGATCAAGTCATGAGAAGATGGATGTTGCATGGCAATGTATCTCGGAAAGGTTATGGAAATGCCTTGATAGGTAGGTATGGTGGCTGTTTTGAGGAAGGATATAATGAGGCTTATGATGACAGAGCGTATCGTGCCAAGGATTTGGATGCACCAGCGAAGTATGCGCCAACTCTCGAGGTGAGAAAGGGCAATGCACCGTACCGAAGAGGCTAGAAAAATATGGCTAGGTGGAAGTGTCAACTTTCGAATACTGAAAGTGCAACTAATCCCCGGGTGGTTTTGGTAATTAATAACAACATATATATCATTGAACTAATATTATCTTGAGAATCGTTTCAGAGAAGTTCGATGATATGGGTATGGAAATGTCTGAAGAAGTGGACCCCTCAAAATGCTAAGACAAGCATTGGCAAAAGCTCAAGACTCCATTTTTGGTTTAGTGATCAAAGATCACATTGAGTCCATAGGAAAAGCCAATACTATTAAAAGGGGATGAGGTTGTGTTAATGTTCTTGTTGCTCAAGTGCTTGGTGATCTAACTCCCTCAACTATCAGCACTATTCACTACTTAACACACACCCATAAGTAATCTCGGTCAAACCAACTCTGTCTCACCGAGATGAAGTTATCTCTACAAACCCTAACATCTCGGTCACACCGATTTCTCCAACTCAGTCCCACCGAGATGAACCACTTCAGTTGTTTCTCCAAACCCTAGCTTCTCGGTCAAACCGATTCTGAGTTTCGGTCTCACCGAAAAAGGGCTGCCAACCTTCTGTGATCAGTTGACATCAATTCGGAATATCCGAGTTTATGTTTTCGGTCTCACCGAGATGGCAAACCCTAACCTTTGACTCACTTCGGTCTCACCGAGATGGTATTTTCGGTCCCACCGAAAATCCCAACGTTCACTATATTTGAACTTTCGGTCTGACCGAGTTTTCACTTCGGTCTGACCGAGATTGGTCAAATGTGTGTGTAACGGTTGGATTTTGTGTGGAGGCTATATATACCCCTCCACCCCTCCTCATTCGTGAGGAGAGCCATCAGAAAGTACTACCATTCCTACCATACACTTTCTGAGAAGTGAACCACCTACCCTTGTGTTGAGATCAAGCCATTCCATTCCTACCATATGAAACTTGATCTCTAGCCTTCCCAAGTTGCTTTCCACTCAAATCTTTCTTCCACCACAGCCATATCAGTGAGGAGAGTTGAGTGTTGGGGAGTTTATCATTTGAAGCACAAGAGCAAGGAGTTCATCACCATCAACACCGTCTATTACCTTTTGGGGGGTGGTGCCTCCTAGATTGGTTAGGTGTCGCTTGGGAGCCTCCGTCTTGATGATGTGGAGTTGAACCAAGAAGTTTGTAAGGGCAAGGAGATCGCCTACTTCGTGAAGATCTACCCCGAGTAAGGCTAGTCCTCCGTGGGCGTAGGCCGTGATGGAATAGACAAGGTTGCTTCTTCGTGGACCCTTCGTGGGTGGAGCCCTCCGTGGACTCGCGCAGCCGTTACCCTCCATGGGTTGAAGTCTCCATCAACGTGGACGTACGATAGCACCACCTATCGGAACCACGACAAAAATCTCCGTGTCACCAAACTGCGTTTGATCTTCTCCACCTCCTTTTTACATGTGCAATTTACTTTCCGCTGCATATACTCTAGAATTGCATGTGTAGGGTGTTACTTGATTTGATCTTGTTTGTGAAACTGCCAAAAACTTTGCATGATCTAAAGGCAGATTTCTTATATTGTCAAGTAGTCTAATCACCCCCCCCCCCTCTAGACCTACTTCGATCCTACAAATACTCACATTAGTCCGAAGAACTCATGCACTTATTATCGGTAACTCTCAATCTAATTAGGAGGTTCACAAAGAGACAAGTACCCCGAGGAGGAGTGTATGGGGGTTTGGTTATCCTTGCGCATCCTCGACTCTTGGTACGTGAGTGTACTCTAATATTCGATCCCTCCAAAGATTAGTGATCCATCTAGTAGCTAAAGTTCTCAACTATTTTGTAGGTTTTCGAAAATAAACACGGATTGCCCAAAATAGGACATCTATCACTAATAGGCTAAAGCTCTTGCCACCAAAAGTTCAGACATTACTCATGGCAATACCTCAAAACTATTGCAAGTTACTACTAAAATTAAATAGCAACCTCAATTACCTACTTTAAGTTAAGACACACAAGTCAGTGCAATAGGCAAACTCTCTTAACAAGATAAACATGAAAACTCAAGAGAGTTCAGCAACCAACTAAACAAAAGCTCTTTAAAAAGAAAAGCATGAAAACTAAGAGCTAAACATGACAGCAGCTATGGAAAGACAAAGAACACACACAGCAAAGATAAGCATGAAAATCCTATGTTGTGTTCTAGGTTGAAGTGGAGCGTGTTTCTCTCCCACACAAAGAAAGTTGGGTTCTAACTTGTTATGAACAGCAAGCAAAGCTAAAGAAAACTAAAAAAAGGAAACTAAGAGCAAGACGCTCCAAGCATAGCACATAACGCATGAAGTGATAAAAATATAGTGGAACGAAAGACGAATTGATAATTGTTGATGGAGAAGGGGATGCATGGGGGCATCCCCAAGCTTAGACGCTTGAGTCTTCTTGAATATTTCTTGGGGGTGCACGGGGGCATCCCCAAGCTTGAGCGTTTGACCCTCCTGAATCTTCTTTTATCATCTTCCCTCGCACACTTGAAAACTCCCTTCATACATAACTCATCATAATCTGATTAGCGAGGTTAGTACCCATAATAAAATAATTTTTTTCCAACTGGAAATAAAGATAATCTTGAAGAGCTACTGTTTCTCAACATTGCCAAAAGATTTTTGCAAAGAAAAAGCAAGCTCAAGGTTTGCAAAACAAAGAAAAGGCAAAACAGGACAGAATCTGTGAAAAACAGACCAGCAGGTAGTAAATAATTTTTTCGGGGCACTTCTGCAACTCAAATCAAAAAACTCAGAACAGACGCTCGAAAGCCAATTCTATAGAGCACGCTGTCAAAAAAATTCAGATCAAAAAGATGATCTGGTGATTTTATTCGAATTTTTCTGTCCAAGGACAGAATCTGTTTTCTGGACAGCACGTCACAACTTTTGAACTTTCTTGCAATCGGAGGCTAAACTTGGCACAAAGCTAAAAATAAAAGATACAATGATGATGCTACTGTAGTAACAAACATCAAGACACAACAAAAGCAAAATAAAACCTAATTCGTTGTGGGCTGCCTCCCAAAAGCGCTTTCTTTTATGCCTTTAAGCTAGGCATGATGCAAAAAGAGAAGATCAAGTTTTATCAAGAGTAAGAGAATAGCTAGCCCGTGTAACGGACTCAAAAGGCAACTTAATCTTCTTTCTATGGAAGTGTTCCATCCCTTTCTTGAGAGGGAATTGGAATTTTATATTCCCCTCTTTCATGTCAATGATAGCACCAACGGTGCGAAGAAAAGGACGTCCCAAAATAATTGGACATGAAGGTTCACATTCAATATCCATAATAGTAAAATCAACGGGAACATAATTGTCATTGACAATGATAAGAACATCGTCGATCTTCCCCAAAGGTTTCTTTACGGAAGAATCAACAAGACGAACACCAAAAGAACAAGGATCAAAAGGTTTCAATTCAAACATATCATACATTCTTTTGGGCATAACGGAGGTACTAGCTCCAACATCACATAAAGCATAGCAAGAGAAGTTATTCAACTTAATTTTAATCATAGGATCCCAACTATCTTCTAGCTTTCTAGGTATGGAGGCTTCTACCCTAAGCTTCTCCTACCTAGCTTTGATGAGAGCATTAGTGATATGCTCCGTGAAGGCAAGATTAAGTGTGCTAGTGTGGGGATCTCTAGACATCTTGTGAAGAAAACTAATAACTTCAGAAAGGGTGAAATTATCAAAATCAAGGTCACTACTATCAAGTAAAGTGGTAGTGGTGTCCTTTAGGCTCACTTGTTTGGTAGCTTCTATGGTCATAGGAGTTTCTTCTTCTACGGTTGAGGTCATAGCATCACCATTAATAGGTCCAATGGGACTAGGAGTGCATTGGGTGCTAAGAGTTTGGATATCCTCAACAACTTGGATAGTAGCAACAGTGTGGTGGGTAGGAAGGCTCTTAATCCTATCTTCTTCCTCCTTTTCTCTAGCCCATCTCTCTTTAAGTTCAGCCATCATCCTAATGTTTTCATTAATTTGCACTTGAATAGCATTCATAGGAGTGGTCTTCCTCTCCTCAAGAGGAGAAGTTCTAATTTTAAGCAACTCTACCTCATGGGCTAAATTGTCTACCTTCGAAGAGAGATTATCTAGTATGTCTAGTTTTTCTTCTACACTCTTATTGAAGGCCTTTTGGGTAGTGATGAAGTCTTTAAGCATAATCTCTAGTTCAGAAGTGGAGTTCTTGGTGCTAGGATAAGTATTGTTGTTCCCATAGGAATTAGAGGGGAACGGTCTAGGGTTGCTACCAAAATTACTCCTATAAGCATTGTTATTGAAGTTGTTTCTAGAGATAAAGTTCACATCTACTTGATCTTGAGCAATCAAAGAATTTAAAGGAACATCATGAGGATCAATAGAAGATTGCTTGGAAAGTAGAGACATGATCAAGTCAACTTTTTCATTTAGGGAGGAAATCTCCTCGATAGAGTTTACCTTCCTACCTGTTGGAGCGCGTTCGGTGTGCCATTGGGAATAATTGGTCATCATCTCGTCGAGAAGTTTCGTGGCAGCACCAAGTGTAGTTGACATAAAGGTTCCTCCCGCGGCCGAATCTAACAAGTTCCGCGAGGTAAAGTTCAAGCCTGCATAAAAAGTTTGGATAACCATCCAAGTAGTCAAACCATGAGTAGGGCAGTTCTTGACAAGAGATTTCATGCGTTCCCAAGCTTGGGCAACGTGTTCATTATCCAATTGTTTAAAATTCATTATGTTACTCCTTAATTGGATAATTTTAGCAGGGGGATAGTACTTCCCAATAAAGGCATCCTTGCACTTGTCCCAAGAATCTATACTATTCCTAGGCAGGGATTGAAACCAGATTTTAGCTCCTCCTCTCAAGGAGAAAGGAAAAAGCTTAAGCTTAACAATATCACCATCTACTTCTTTGTACTTTTGCATATCACAGAGCTCAACAAAATTATTTAAGTGCAAAGCAGCATCATCTCCAGCACCGGAGAATTGATCTTTCATAACTAGGTTCAGCAGAGCAGGTTTAATCTCATAAGAAGGTGCTGAAGTGGCAGGTGTAGCAATAGGCGTGCAGATAAAGTCATTGTTGTTATGACTAGTGAAGTCACACAACTTGGTGTTCTCGGTGGAACCCATAGCAGCAGCAAGCAAGATAACTATTTTTGTGATTTTTGGTAAGGGACACTAAAGCAAAAACTGAAACGTAAACTAACAAGACTAAAAAGCAAAGATAAAAGATAGCGTGCAACTCCCCTATCTTGAAGAGTGGAGTCCCCGGCAACGGCTCCAAAAACTTGCTTGATGGCTTCTCGCCCCTCGTTGGTTACCCCAAGTGGAAGGTTGAGATGTAGCGTAGCGGCAAATTTCCCTTGGCAAAGATACCAAGGATCGAATCCCGTGAGACTCCGAGGGTCGACAAGTAGGTGTCAACGGCGCCAGAAACTTAGCGGTTGACGGGACCTGCACACAGATACATATAACTTTGCTCCCAACGAGTACAGAGAGGTTGTCAATCCCTCCGGCCTTGTTGTTTACAAAGGATCAAACACAAGAGATAATAATGATAGCTATGACTGCAACTAGGAAATAAAAACAGGAAGTAAATAGAAGGTGTGATCAGCGGTGGTAATATGGACCGGGGTCCCATGATGTTCACTAGTGATGTCTCTCTCCCAAAAGACGATAAAACAGCAAAGCAAGGTAAACAAATTACAGCTGGGCAATTGACAGGATTATGTGCGCAAACCAATGCTAACTATGCTACAAAGAAAGGTAGAGGCTCAAAAGCATGGGCGGTACGCCAAGGCAAGTAGACCGAAATCCATCTGCATCTACTACTAATCATCCACCTTGAGATATCTATCCAGAACATCTCGCTGGTATTAAGTTGTGAATCCCACCCAAAGTGTAAACTCAAAGCAACAGACAACTGCATTAAAAGAACTTTGCGTAAAGTAAACAATCCTTGCACCCGCAAGTACAAGCACCGTTGTTTTCTCCCTTGTGGCAACAGCACATCCCCTAGACTCATGTTTTTGTCACTCAAGCTAGTCATCAGGGGGCATGAACCCACAATCAAGCATAACGCTCCCTCTTGGAGTTACTACCTACTACTTGGCCAAAGCAATAAACAGCAACGGAGAACATGCAAGAATTACTCAAGAACAAAGATATAAAAGAGGTGAATCAAATATATTACTCAAACACAATCTGAACATAGTCTCATAATCCATCAGATCCCAGCAAACTCAGCAAAGCAACAGCAGAAAGATTACATATGTGCCTCGATCATGTAGGGCAGCTCACGAGGTCTAAACCATGAAGAGCAAAGAGGGGAGGAGAACATCACATAGCTACTGATCATGGATCCATGGTCCAAGGTGGACTACTCACGACTCATCTGGGAAGCGTCCATGGTGGTGGTGAAGCTCCCGGTGGTGGTTCTCCCCTCCGGCAGGGTGCCGGGAAGAGTTCTCCTGATGCTCCCGATCTTGGAAGCGCTGTGGCGGCGGAACAGAGGCGAGATCGCAAAAAAGGGTTCTGTCCTCGAGGGTTTCGGGATGAGAGGGATATATAGGCGAAGGGGGGCAGCCATAGGCGGAGTAGGGGCCCCAGGCGCCCCCCTGGCGCGGCCAGGGGTGGGGCCGCGCTAGGTGGCCGCCTGGGCCTCCCCTGGCTCCCCTGTGGCCCATCTTTGGTTCTTCGCGAAGCTTCCTGTACGCTGATTTTTCCTATATTTTTCCTGGAATTTTTGGAGCACTTTTAATATGGGGGAAACCTGAAATAGAAAAACAGCAGAAAACAGGAACTGGCACTGTGGTGCACTGAGTTAATAGGTTAGTCCAAATATGATCAAAAGTGCATGGAAGTGCATCAATATCATAGCAATATCACACAAAAGAAGCATGCAGCAAGCAGAAATTATAGATAAGTTTTGGACGTATCAGACGCCGCCGCCGCCCACCGGAGTACGCCACTGCCGCCTTCCCGTTCATGAGGTAGCCGTCGGTTTTATTAAAACCGATCGGTTTTATTTCGTAAACCCTAGATCCCTTTTTCGGTTTTTCTCGGTTCGGATAAATAGCAAACATTCGTACGTACGTTCATTTTAACGAACGTTGTTCGCCCGTTAGTCCCAGACAGAGAACGTTCGTTCGTTAGCCTGTTCCTCGCGTTTTCTTTTTCAGGGTTTTTCCGCGATTATTTAAGATCGCGATTTCTGCCCCGTTTTTCGTTTTAGTTTATCTTTTCGCTCGTTAGTCGGAATCAGGCGATTCAAGCACCTAGATCTTCGTCTTGAAGCCCTCTTTCCGTTTAACCAACTTGAACAAGGTTTTGGTATTGCAAAATTTGACTTTAGTTCAATCTAGTAAACGGATCTTGTTTCTTTTGTAGTTTGAGTTTCGTTGCTCCGTTGGATTTGAGTCTTTTTGCAAACCGGAGCTCTTCAGTTGAACTTTCTGGTTAGATCTTCTTATTTGTGTTTTACCCGTGCATCTTTGCTTGGTTGCTTATGTGTGCTATTGTTTGCTTGCGATAAGATTCCCGGAGTGCGAAGCGTGCTACTACGAGTCCCTAGGTTTTGCGACTCGTCAGCAAGGCAAGTAACACTTTGGTCATACCCTTTATTACCCAGTTTTTACGCATTAGATCAAACCCTCACACATTGCATGAGTAGTATCTCTTAACATGTGGGTCTGGGAAGTAGATTGTGGTAGAACCTATTACCTGCTTTATTATCAAACTCATGGGAGTTACTTCTACGTTATGCTTAGGTTGCCATTCTATGCTCGTAGACGTGGTTTGGGTTTGAGTGTATCCATGATAGATATGAGATTGTTAATTAATGATTCAACTTAAGGTGGCAACTTTAATACACATGTGGGTGGAATGGTTGCAGGGCACCTGGAGAATCCAGTGTTATCCTAGGAAATCCTGGAGGAACCGTGTGATTATCCTATGGAATGCCACCCAGGCTCAAAGGGATCATAAGACTATTCATGCTAGAAACTTCCGTGTGCAGCCACAATTCCATTATGGGCTCTGACATAGTTGAGTATGTTGTGTGAGCTCTTTCATTGGTGGACTAGTAGATGTAGGGGAAAGTAGGTGTACGGGTCCACCTGGGGTAAAGAGTAAATGCTTCTGAAAGACTGTGTCTCGGTCATCCGTTTCTCAAACACCATGTAGTGCGAGAAATCCAACGGAGGAGATCGAGTCTTGTGGGGAAAAGTGTGCAAACCTCTGCAGAGTGTACAGACTAATCATGATTAGCCGTGTCCCCGGTTATGGACATCTTTAGTATCTCGTACTTGAATTATTGGATTGATCTCATCACTCTAAAACTAATTTTGTGGGTTAATAAAGATGATTTTTAATTGGGATTGAGTTGAAGGAACCTTCTCAATGATGTTTCAACTACCATGATAGTTAAAATAAAAGTTATTCCTTTGTTGTAGGGAAAAATTGGCTTTATGCAAAAACATTAACCTTAGAGCCTCCACCAGCCATATATGCATGTAGTGTTAGCCTTTATTCTATTACTTGCTCTATCGTGTTATCTTGCCAGCATATTCCATGTGCTGACCCGATTCGGGCTGCAACCTATCATGTTGCAGACTTTTCAAAAGAAGAGTAAGGTGCGCTAGGCCGTTTGTCATGCAATCAGCTATGCCGTTGGAGTTGATGGACTCACTTATCTTCCAAGCCTTCCGATGTTATCGTATTAGATGGCCTTATGCCATATTATTTTGTAATAAGTTCTCTTTTGAGACATTCGATGTAATAAGTGTGTGATTGCCACTCTGTTATAAATCCTTCAAGTACTGTGTATGTCAGCATTACCGCTCCAGGGATGACACAGAACACAGAGACTCCAGTCCATTCGGATCGTGGTCGCTACAACTACTCTGCTACTTACAATTTCAGCACTTGCAGACATTACCTTACTGAAAAACACTTGTCATTTCCTTCTGCTCCTCGTTGGGTTCGACACTCTTACTTATCGAAAAGAGCTACAATTGATCCCCTATACTTGTGGGTCATCACTTAGCAATCTTATTAGTTTTCTCTTGTTTGGCGCTAAAATCGTCTAGCGCTTGCTGTTGCACCAGAAAGTATGCATCTGAATTCTGTAGGAACTTCCTCAGTCCTTTAGCTTCTTGCCGCAGCACATCTGACTGATTCCTTTCAGCTTGTAGCTGAGACTGAAGAAGCCGAAGTGATTTAGGCAGCGAGTTCAAAGAGCTTGTGCCAGCGGTAGTGGTCAGTAACTCGAGCACTACATCAAAGCAAGACTTTGGGGTTGTCTCACTATCTACAAGATAGTTTTTATCACCTTTCTTGGAGACCAACCGGGTTGTCTCACTATCTTGAACCGTATCTAGATTACTTCCTCTAACATTGCATAATGGGGTGCTTTCTCCCATATTTTGTTCGCATTCTACAAGAGAAACAAGCAGACACATCACAGGCTTAGCATGTAGTATATGAAAATCATTTTGGTAAATCGGTTCAGTAGTTAGGTGGATAAGATAACAGGATGAAACAAACATATATCTATGTACTATGGTCATTGTATTGTTCTTCTAGTTTATGTTGCCAAATCAAGGTAGAGACACAGTTCAAATCATATATTTTTAAGACACAGCAGCATAGATAGAATATAAGTGTGGGGAACTACACAACACTGGCAACACTTGTAATGTCCATGACATGAGAACATAACTGTTTATACAACTGAAACTGAAATCAACATAGAGCAAGAAGTTAGAACCGCAATCTAGTTAAACAAATAGGTTTAAAACATACCTGTTGCACCATGGAGCGGCGTCTGCATTAAATTATATTCCCACGCAGCGGTCTTCTCTTTTTCTCTACATGTTCAGTACGATTGTGTACAATAACTGACATGCATAATAGAGAAACATAGTTAGATTATGTAAGGCCTAAGGGGTGCATGCAGAAACCAAGACTGATGGTAGAAAATGACTGGATAGATCCAAAACTAATAGCAGGCAGATTATAGCTTCAGTTTAAGAAGATAGACGATGGATCATCTAATGTTTGTTGCCCACCCAACATGAACCACATAGAAGATCCCAGATGAACCAGATAGAAGATCGATACTATTCGTTGCTGCCTCCATATGTGCCCCACATGCATTTTAAAACTCAAGTTTGAACATTAGTTTGGACCTGACTCGGAGTCTAAGAGGTGAACATGATGATAAAGTAGCAGGTAACGAATTAAAGTGGCCTGGTTCACATGAATTGGAAGAACACAGGAATGGATAAACATGGTCAAATTAAAGTCAAACCACATGAAAATGTAAGAATCTTATTATGCGAGTAATGCAATTAGTCATGTCCATCATGCATATTAATTTGAAAAGGACGTCCAAGTGGATATTAAAAAATTCCTACGTTTTTTCTTTGAAAGAGACACCAAAGGAAAAACAATCCTCCAATTTCGCTTTGCTCCATTCCTTGTAACCGAATGCATGAATAGTAGTACCATAGTAAAGTTTCCAATTCCTATGTTTTCCTTCACTTTTTCTTTGAACCCGTGGCGATTCTAGTAGGCAGTCTTCAACATGCTGAAGTCTGCCCTCGAAATATTTTGTGAGCTTAGATTTGGTCCACATGAGTATCATATAATAGCTATCTTGCTAAACCGATTCAGATTGTGGTTCAAAAGAGCATTTAGTTTTCTCCCTGTTAACTTTGTGACCATGATTCATTTATTTCTAGATTTGCAACTTCTTTGAACCAAAGGATCCCTGAGGGATCGACATGAATGCAGAGTAACAAAGTGATGCGATGAGTATACAACCTCTTTGGCATAGCCTTGTCGGTCTCAGCATCATTGGGTTGATTTGCTGGTACACAGAAGAAATATAGCGCCTATTCTTCATCAGACCAAGGATATCCATGTTCGAAGTGATGGAAGAGGTGAAATCGATACAACCGAAATTGAGCATCCAATCATTGAGTCATGTCCTACACCTCCAATGTAGGTCCACCCTGCCAATAAATTCACATGAAAACCACCAATATTACTATCTAATGACAGTACAAAAGGAGTAGCAAGATAGTAACAAATCATGTACCTTCGTAATGAACAGCTCATAGTGCCACCAACTGGATATAACAGTTTGGAAGAAAACATGCTCATAATGTTGAACCATTTGGACTTTTTGTGCAGTTCCACTAAAATTGAGCATCCCTTTTTGCACAGATATTGAAATTGTGATTACTATAAAAGTGGCACTAGTTGAAGCATAGACTCACAAATATAAGCATTCCAATTTCTTAATGGAAAAAGGTAGCAAGACTGTTTCTAACCACATGTCTAAAGGAATAAATAAGGCAACAACAGCTGATGTCAGGAAGGCATACCTAGTATATTCTGAAAAACTGAACCATTCGTGACCTTTCCTCTTCTTTTAAGCATATTTTGTGCAGTTCAACTAAAATAAAATGACATCCCTGCCTTGACAATTCAGTGACACTGTACAAAAAGAAATGACTTACCATTACATCATGATGTCAGGTATGTAATCGATGGGCATTATAGACAAACATGCAGACCTACTCCGATAACATAATGAACATTAATTTTAACAAAGGTGTGACTAGATTTACTGGCAGTATTTGAGTGAACTCTACACCCTCTGTACCAATGTTAAAACTTGTTGCACAACTAGTATACCAATGTTGAAACTTGTTGCTCTGGCAAATCTTGACATACCTTATATATGTCCATACGCCAATGCAACACCATTTGAATAGTACAAATATACACTAATCAAGTGGCTAGTGCAACAATGGAGTAGTTTTTTTTATTACGCGGTATAGTATAATGGTTTTACTGAACTGATCTCCATAACCTAGCACTGGAATATTTCTATAAGCATTAACAAAACAAAATGTAAAGGTAACAAGTTTCAGCATTGGTATACTAGTTGTGCAACAGCATTAAACCAAATACAAAAGTCTGAAGGTAACTAGCATTATGAACTAATGATAGTATCAAAAACATGCAAACCATGTACCTTGAAGGTATATATCATTTCGAACTCGAGAGGACCTAAAAATTGTTATCCCAATCTTGATAGTCGATTAAACATAAAACTTGATCAACCGAATCAAAGAAAATAGCCGGAGATGGAGGTGCCCACTCTTGACCTTTCCTCTTCTCTTCATAATTTTTTTGCAGTTTAACCAAAATAAATGACATCATCACCTTGGCATTCTGGTGACACTATACAAAAAAATTGATTTATCTCATGAAAGTGAGGTATGTAATATATAAGCATTAACAGTGCAAAAATCGGAAGGTAATAACAAGTTTCATCCTTGGTATATTGGTCGTGCAACATCATTAGAATGCCTTAGCTGAAAAATCTTTAATACATCCAGAATGAATATGTACCTCCACGAACGCATAGAGTGGTGAGGGAGGGATGGTTGCCCAGAGCAACAAATATCCAGGCATCATATGTGGATTAAGTCCCATTATTGTTCTCTTTAGCCACCTTTTTCCTATGTGAGGAAAACAAACCGATCGACCTGGTCATTCTCTATTGCATTGTCATGCCTTTCTACCCTTTTCCAACCAAGAGACACGACCATGTCAAAAAAATCTAGAGACACAATACTCGTTCCTTAGCTACTGATTTTCCCCTTTTCAACCTAGATGTGGGTTTGATACCTAGTCTCTTCGACGGTACTTTCTTCCTTACTTTCCTTATTCAACCCAGACATGGATTAGTCTGCATGAAGTAGGGTTTCCTTTAATAGTGCAAATTAAGGTTTTTGTCTGCGTGACCAACAGAGCAGAGGATAGCATATATGGGAGATGGTGGAGTGGAAAAATATCCACATGCAGCAAAGTGGCAGATGGGGGCAATAGAACAAGGGTATGGTTCGAAAAGAGGTAGCATACCCAAGGGTCGGCGGGAAGTGTCTTCGGTTGTGGTCGTCGTCCTCCGCACACACTATGGCAGCGAGCTTGGGGACAGAGTCCATCCCGTGTGTGCGCTAGGTCTGAGAGGATGGCCTTGTCGTTGGTGTGTGACCTCACTTGCTACCGACGAGTGCGTCAATGCAGCACGTCCTTTCCTTCCCTGGTAGATGGGATCCTGGTAGATCTGTGATCACCGGTGAGGGTGAGGAGGGAGAGAGAGGGACCACCACCATCCTTTTTAGATCTGGAGAGAGGGTGATAGTGTGAGAAGCAAGTGGGCAGCCCTTAGCAAGCAAGCGCTGAAGCTCCAGCCTATATATCTTTTTTGATACTATTACGAGGTGGAGTAGTGGTACTGTGGTAGAGTATTTTAATATTTTCTCTGCATACAGTACCAATTAGTGGTGCTTCAAAACTGAACGACACGCCATTAGAAAATAAAGTCGAGAAATAATGCAGCACCTCGGGCCAACCTGACCAGATCACATTTTGCACGAGAAATTTCACACCATGTTTCGTTGGCATGTGGTCCCGTTCCAACATGTCAATGAGACGACGGTGACTCCTTTTGTACAATTTCCGAACAGATTTCTATGTAGGCTGGGACGCCTCTTCCTGTACCGTGGCAATCGTCCACCACCTATACGCATTTCCCTCTTGGTTTGGAACTGCTGTCGCACACTCTTCCTCCCTCCATTTGCCTCCACCCTTCCTTCTGCCATTGTTCGGTCGTCTTCTCCATGGAGGGAACAGGCCGGAAAAGACCCCGTTATTCTTCCTCGATCTCGAAGATGACGTGGTGGAGGAACTCATTGATCGGTGCGACGTCATCACCTCGGCTAGCATGGCAGGTTCGTACAAGACCATTCTCGACTGAACAAATAGGATCATTACAAAGAACCCAAGGGTTCAGGAGCAGTTTGATCTCCCCTATCTTCTTTGCCATGACCATGCTCGCTATCGCGAGGATGATGGAAGCCTCGCCTTGTGCAAGTTGATGCCACTTGATAATGATACGTGTGATGTTAAGATGCCATCGCTTAAGGGTAAGGCATGGGCAAGCGCAAATGGAGATTTGGTTGTTTATATTGGGAAGAAATGTGAGTGGGAACTTGTGAATGTGTACACTCGTCACCGGGTTCCACTTCGAAAAATCTCAGATTGCCCTGAGGTTCAGCACACAGATGGTCTACGTACGTTTAGATACGATCATGATGACTGTCGTCTATGGAAGATAGTAATTTGTCGAGTTCCCAACCACTCTTGGGATTACAAGAACTATGATGTTGTTGCTATCTTCGACAAGCTTATTGCCGTCTCTGCTTCCACGCATCGATGGATATTGCTCAAAAATCAAATTATGTACACGAATGAGTATTGTGATGCAATTCAATACGAGGGTCTTGTGTTTGCTACCATGACTCATGGCATTGTTTTTGCATGGAATCCTTATGGTTTTGGTACGTTTGTCTTCCACCATAATTAGAATTGTTTCATCCACATGCATGCTAGTTAGTATTCCCGTACTAATTAACCTTCTTGTGCTTCCAAGGTCCTGTGAACATTCCACCACATATACTTGAAAAAAATTATAACCAAGGGGGAGATGACGATGGTGATGATCACGAGCATGAGGACGAGCAGGACTTACATACTCAGTGGTGCCTGGCTATTCCAATGGTTCACCTCTTCTTATTTGTATACACTGCTGATGTTACTAAGGAACCAGGTGTTGTCTCCCATGATCGCATTCTCTGGACCTATTCCAACATCCGTTGTTGATCGATAATAGTGTGCTAGCGCCAACACCTTCTGCCTGGTTCCGTATTGATAGTCTTGGAGGAAACTCGCTCTTCCTTGGACAAACCCATCCAATGATGGTGAAAGGCGATCCAGATGCTATTGCCACAACATTACTACCATTTATGAGAAGCAACTGTATCTATATATACACCTCGGATATTGCTATGGTTCCCTACCCTGGCTATGATAATATACATCCTGCTATAGGCTGCTTCAACCTGGATGATGAGTCCTACGTTGGTCTCGACATTGACAATAGCTGGCCCTTCGCAGAGGCTTACCTATGTTTCAAAGCAAGTGTTTCCAACGCCGAGGATTGGTTGAGCTGAAGTTCATTCCATTGCTTGTTATTTGTTGTGTGATAAAAACTTTAGTATTTACTACTAGAAATTTTTGTTGGAAATAATATATAATCCAAAATATATCCTTGTTGTCATTGTGTGTTGATGACTTATTGTATGTGATGAATGGTACATTTGCATAAGCATGTGATAAACTCAATATATGAATGGTTTGCGAGTCACTTCTTGGAGTGTGAGTACCGTAGTAGTAAAGCCAACATCCAGTTATATGAAGTTGCCACATCACGTAGAGCCAGTAGTAGTATGCTAGTACAATAGTTAGTCCTAGTAGTAGTAGTATACCATCAACTAGCGCTAGGTGTCGCACGGAGGCCGAGAAATATGGTGATAGCATGAGGTGGGCTTGTACAGTACGTACGTATGATGTAGGCACATGGCTTGCCGTGTTTCCTACTCCTCCGGTCTAAATGTGGAGAAGATTTGGTCGAGTTCTTCCTCATTTTGCCGACACGTGGGACATCCAGCATGTCATGTCATGCAAGGAGATGGAGTGCTAGTCGAAGGCACGTGATGTGCATCTTGGGTTAAACTGTAAATAGAATCTTACTCATGAGTAACTCCAAAAGCGGCCACCGAAGATCTTTATTGGATATGTTTTTCGTCACCAGTACGTCGAGGTGAAAGATGTGCAGATTCAGTGGGTCGTCTTGCGTTTTCACTGACATGTGGGACCGAATGTGAGCAAACAGATGATGGGCACACTCCGCGCGTCTGCTGGCTGGCTGAGAAGAGAGAGGAGGGCTAAGCACGAACTACGGGAAATTTTGCGACAATGAAAGTAGTACTAGTGGTGTATTGTACTCCTGGAGAGATAATGTGTTCGCTCTACGTAACCAGCACCTCGATATAGTGGGTGGCATGGGACATAACTAGCATTCACGTGTAGCAGTACAGCACACGCCACCCTGATAACCCACAAGTATAGGTGTAACATCCCAAATTTTCAACAACAACAACAACAACAACAGCAACAACAGCAACAGCAACAACAACAACAACAACAACAACAACAACAACAACAACAACAACAACAACAACAACAACAACAACAACAACAACAACAACAACAACAACAACAACAACAACAACAACAACAACAACAACAACAACAACAACAACAACAACAACAACAACAA
>LR738713.1:177913838-177928146 GCA_902687465.1 Secale cereale | reverse complement strand
GGGGCAAACCCACACGACCTCTTCTGGTCAGCTGCAGTCCTCTTAATGGTCTCTACCATCAAGTCCATCACCTTGAAAGGTGCCTTCTCATCGAGAATGTGCAGCATGTTGATAGAATAGCCTCGAATCATGCGGTGGTCTCCAGACTTAGGCATTAATGTATGCCTCAGAATAGTGTTAGTGGTGGTCAGACCTGCCTGGAGATAGTACACTGAGCCAAGCTTCCATCCTTCCAAATCAGCAGCGGGGATCTCCTTGTACATGTTCTTCATGGAATCATGACTCTTCTTAGGAATCCCATAGACATCAATGTCGTCCTCTCTCTGCACTGGAGCGTTCAGAAGTTCTGCCCATTCTTCAACAGTCGAAGAAACCTTTGACCTTCAGTCATCCAGGTGATCTTGCCATCAGGATAGAAGTGGGCTGTGGCGTAGAACTGCATGATCATCTCGTCATTCCAAGCTGTCAGTTCTTGACCCACAAAATCAGCAACTCCACATGCAGTAAAGCTCTCATGCACATGGGGAAAGAAGTCCCGGTGCTCTTCACTGTCAATATACTTCCAGTCAACATACCTGGTGTCAGCAACAATGGGCTTCTTATCCATCAGCACGGTCTCATAGAAATCCTGCTGCTCTCTGGTGTGGAATCTAGGGTCCACAGCAGTCCTTCTCCTTACAGCATATGGATCAGACTGTCTCCATAGCCTGAGACCTTTATCCTTCCTGGCCTTCATGTCCTCAGCTTGAGGATGAGCATCATTGTGGAGAGGCAACTTGGGACGGAGCTTAAGCAACACATGCTCTTCATCTGATTCAGACGGTGGCATCTCACCTTTGTTCTTCTCAGAAGCTGGAATGCTTCCGGTTGTTCTCTTGGGCTTGGCTGGAGCTGCCTTGGCTTGAGCAGGCTTCTTGGGCTTAGAGGAGGCTTGATCCTGAATAGCATCACCCATGAACTTAGCTTTCTGAGGAGGAGGCTGGGGTGCATCTTCTTCTTCTTCTTCTGCAGCATCAACTTGAGGTTCAGCATATACTACCCTCTTCCTTTTGGAAGTCTTCTTCACCTTGCTTAGAGCAGGCTCTTCCAAGTTGAGCTTCTTTGCAACTGCTGACTGCTTTACTTTGCTTGTGCCTTTCCTTGTCTGCTGCCCTTGGTGCTCTTTGGCAACCACATTCCTCTTTGGCTTGGAGGTAACTTCCTCAGTAACAAAGTCATAGTCCTCATCATCAGAAGTTCTCTTCTTCCTGGTTCTGGTGGCTACAGGAGGCAAACCACTAGGGGTGCTCCTCTCACCATCATCACTGGAGCTGCTAGCAGGACTTGTATCTGCCTCTGGAATCTCAGCAAAAGGTGACTCAGACCTGTTCTGGCTGTCACTGACATCTGACATGGCTGAAAACCTGTGAAAAGATAAGGTATAGGCAGAGTAGAAGAGTTATCACAACTGCAGAGGTTTTTTTTTTTTTAAAATGAGTTCAAAACTTAGTTTTGAGTTTTCACAGAATGTATTTCGGTCAAACCGATTTTAAGTTTCGGTGAAACCGAAGTGTTCAACAGAAACCTACACACCACTTTCGGTCAGACCGAAATGGGTTTCGGTCCTACCGATAACTTAGGGTTTCACTGAAACTACGTTTCGGTCATTCCGATTTGCACAACTCGGTTAAACCGAATGATGCAGTGCAATGGCCAGAGGCCAAATCGGTCATTCCGAGTTTCAAAATCGGCTTCACCGAGATGCGTTCCGTGGAAACCTAAACCTAAGAATTTTGCTCGAAACTAGAGGATCTGAACTAATGTATAGGGAATATCTCAAACGTGGATTGAATCATGGCAAGCCTATCGTGCAAGAATCAGATGGGGAGCACGAAAGGGATCGGGACACACCCTAACTTGGTGGAGTCCCTCTACGGCGGCAACGGTGGAGATGATTACCGTTGACGGCGGCGGAGACCTGCGGCGAGGGCGCACAGGCGACGACGGCGACGATCCGTAGACCAGGGCGACGGCAGCAGGGGTCTTGGGGGCGAACGGTTTGAAGAGTTAAATCGCGCGCAGCCCTCAGGTATATATAACCCCATGCTGTCGGTGGGACCGAGTTGAAAAACTCGGTGTCACCGAGATGTATAACTGCTGTGCAGTTACGCATATCGGTCAGACCGAGATTTTGAACTTGGTTTCACCGAGATGAAACCTAGATCAGTCTAAGCGTTTCGGTTGGACCGAGATTGAGAAGCCGGTCAGACCGAAATGGACTTAGAAGGTTTTGGAAGTCAGCCTTAGACGAATCGGTGGCTCCGAGTGCTCCTCACTCGGACTGTCCGAAAAAGACTTGTTCAAAGTTGTGATATGAGCATGAATAGAATTTGAGACAAGAAAGCATAGATAGCTAGGGAAGGTGCTTAGGCATTCTTGTCCATCCATTTGGCCAGAAAAATCGAAACAATCAAAACAACAAATGGATGTCCTTGAATGGATAAAATCATGCATTCAACATGCTCACACAATAAGATAGCAACTGAAATATGTGTCAAACATGCACAACCAACACTCTAGCTACTAGCACACAATTTGTCGATGACTGGTTCATCTATATATGAGTATATTGACTTAGGAGCCAAATGAGAACATTTGATCATAGGTCATACTCATCGTTTAAGCACAAGTGGGGTTACCACTTTTACATAAAGCATTTATGTGTTCACATCATTTGGAGATGCTTTAGCTCAATTTTTAGAGCAAAGCTCCCCCTAGTTGTGAGAACCCCTTTTAAAGGGTCAAACTAACCTTGGGTTGTCGTAGAAGACTTCATGTAGATGTTGAAGATGTGGATGCTCAATGTTGATGCAGATCATCAAGAGTTGGGAGCAATCCTTTGGATTAGGGCACTTTCAATACCTACATGGGTTAGTCCCACAAGGAACAAACAAGAATATCCATAGACATAGATTGAAGTTCACAAAAGATGATGTCCATGAAAGCAATGATTACCTTGTCCCTTGACTTACCAACAAGAGGGTTTGTGACTCCATGAACTAGTGCATGATGTGGAAGTTGATTGCACAAGTTCTTGCCAAAATGAATATGAGTGAAGTTTGTTGGCGGAGTCACCCTCAAGAACCTTCTAGTTCTTCTTCTTTGGGATCCACATCATCTTGATGGGAATCCTTGGTATTGTAGTTGAGCTTGACGAAGTAGAACTTGATGTGTCCTTGGGAACCCACTTGACCATGGCTTGAGGTGCTTCAATGAATGCATCAATCTCCTCTTGAAGCTTGTCCTTGGCCTTTAGCTTGTGGTCTTGTGGTGGAAGGTCATCTTGAGCTTGTTCCACATTGGAAGAAGTAGGATCATACTTCTCCTTTTGTGAAACAAACTGTGGAGTAGGGTATTGACCTTCTTCCCACTCAACACCTTCGGCGTTGAACTTTCGCTCAAAACCAATCCCTTGATTCTTCCGGTGTCTTCCTTGTTTGCGAACAATCTCCTCAAAGTTCTTGCTTCCGGCAAGACTCTTGTAGACACCTTTCTCTATGATTTCCTTCAATAAGCTATTTTCTTGCTCAAGTGTAACTTGGCTTGAAACATTGTTAGTGGAGTCAAGAGAACTACTAGAAGCAACAATATTGGATTTAACATTGTTATTGTTACTACTAGAGGAAGAATTTTTCTTATGCTTGTCATGCTTAGTCTTAATAGGTGGCAAGAAATTAGACAAGAGAAGTCGTTTGGCAAGATATGAAGAACTCTTCTTTCGAAGATCGTCATTGATCGCTTTTAGAAACTCATGTTCTTGCTCTAGAGTGAGCTTCTCGAAGCGTAGCTTCTCATGAGATCTTAGGAGCTCTCTATGATCTTCTTGAGTTGTTTCATGAGCTAACTTAAGAGTGTTTAGTTCTTTAGTTAGGCGCTCAATCTCCTTCATAGCATTGTCATTCGACTCTTCTCGACTATAAAGACTACTAGCATTTTCATCATTACTAAGCTCACTAGATTTATCATGCAAGAGCTCATCTTCACCAAGCAAGTCATCCTCATCACTATCAAAGTCAATGAATTCAGGATGTGTTACCTTGGGGCCTTTAGCCATGAAGCATCTTCCAATTCCCTCATTTGGTGAATCAAATAAGTCGTAGGAGTGATAGCTTCCATCGGATTGATTGTCGGAGTCGGAGCCGGAGACCCATTCACCTACATGAGCTTGATGTCTTCTTCTTGTGTAGCTCCTTGATGACTTGTCTTTCCTCTCCAAATCCTTGCTTCTCCGAGAGGGTCTTCGTTCATAACGATCATCTCTACTCCTTCTCTCTCTCCGAGGTGACTCATCTCTTGCTCTTCTTCTTGGAGATTCTTCTCTTCTCTTGTGGGGAGCCGTACACTCATTTGAGAAGTGTCCGGGTCTTCCACAATTGTAGCAGTTTCGATCACGACTAGAAGATCTCTTTTCATCATATGATCTAGACTTTGAGCTTCTTTCTTTGCCTCTATTCTTGTAGAACTTGTTGAAGTTCTTGACCATTAGGCTTATCTCTTCATTGGAAATTAGCTTGTCACTTGAGGTAGTAGGAGCATCACTTGTAGCTTTGTAAGCACCACTTGACTTATTGTGAAGCTCTTCCTTATCCTTAAGTGTCATCTCATGAGCAACAATTCTTCCAATGACTTCAGTTGGCTTGAGTGTCTTGTAGTTTGGCATCATTTGGATCAAAGTGCACACGGTGTCATACTTTCCATCCAAAGCTCTGATAATCTTCTTAATGATGAATCGGTCGGTCATTTCTTCGCTTCCTAAGCCGGCAATCTCATTTGTGATGAGAACAAGCCTAGAGTACATTTCAGTGAGTCCTTCACCATCCTTCATCTTGAACTTGTCAAGTTGACCTTGAAGAATATCTAGCTTTGATTCCTTCACAGATTCAGTACCTTCGTGCATTTCAACCAAAGTATCCCAAATCTCTTTAGCATTCTCAAGACGGCTGATTTTGTTGAACTCTTCGGGACACAAAGCATTGAAGAGAATGTCACAAGCTTGAGCATTGTTTTGCAACATCCGCAACTCTTCCGGTGTAGCTTCGCGATCCGGAACTTTTCCTTCTTCGAAGAAATCACCTTGCATACCAACACAAATAATGCCCCATGCGGCTGGGTTATGACCAAGAATATGCATTTTCATTTTATGCTTCCAACTAGCAAAATTTGTACCATCAAAGTAAGAACCTCTACGATAATTACCCTCACTAGACGCCATACTCTCCTAGGTTGTGAAACCAAGCTTATGGAGTCCAATGTAATGGAAACCAAAACAATGGAGACCAAAGCTCTGATACCACTTGTAGGATCGAAAGTATGTCTAGAGGGGGGGTGATTAGACTACTTGACAATATAAAAAATCTGCCTTTTGATCATGCAATGTTTTTGGCAGTTTCACAATTAAGATCAATTCAAGTATCACCCTACACATGCAATTCTAGAGTATAAGCAGCGGAAAGTAAATTGCACATGTAGTAAAGAGAGGTGGAGAAGATCAAACGCAGTTTAGTGACACGGAGATTTTTGTCGTGGTTCCGATAGGTGGTGCTATCGTACATCCACGTTGATGGAGACTTCAACCCACGGAGGGTAACGGCTGCGCGAGTCCACGAAGGGCTCCACCCACGAAGGGTCCACGAAGAAGCAACCTTGTCTATTCCATCACGGCCTACGCCCACGGAGGACTAGCCTTACTCGGGGTAGATCTTCACGAAGTAGGCGATCTCCTTGCCCTTACAAACTTCTTGGTTCAACTCCACATCTCAAAGACGGAGGCTCCCAAGCGACACCTAACCAATCTAGGAGGCACCACCCTCCAAAAGGTAATAGATGGTGTTGATGATGATGAACTCCTTGCTCTTGTGCTTCAAATGATAATCTCCCCAACACTCAACTCTCCTCACTGATATGGCTGTGGTGGAAGAAAGGATTGAGTGGAAAGCAACTTGGGAAGGCTAGAAATCAAGTTTCATATGGTAGGAATGGAATGACTTGATCTCAACACAAGGGTAGGTGGTTCACTTCTCAGAAAGTGTATAGTAGGAGTGGTAGACTTTCTGATGGCTCTCCTCACGAATGAAGAGGGGGTGGAGGGGTATATATAGCCTCCACACAAAATCCAACCGTTACACACACATTTGACCAATCTCGGTGAGACCGAAGTGAAAACTCGGTCAGACCGACAGTTCAAATATAGTGAACGTTGGGATTTTCGGTGGGACCGAAAATACCATCTCGGTGTGTCCGAAGTGAGTCAAAGGTTGGAGCTTGCCATCTCGGTGGGACCGAAATTAACAACTCGGATATTCCGAAGTGATGTCAATTGGTTACAGAAGGTTGGCAGTCCATTTTCGGTGAGACCGAAACTCAAAATCGGATGGACCGAGAAATTAGGGTTTGGAAGAATAACTGAGGTGGTTCATCTCGGTGGGACTGAGTTTGCAGAATCGGTTTGTCCGAGATTACTTATGAGTGTGTTAAGCAGTGAAGAGTGCTGATAGTTGAGGGAGCTAGATCACCAAGCACTTGAGCAACCAGATCATTAACACAACCTCATCCCCTTTTAATAGTATTGGCTTTTCCTATGGACTCAATGTGATCTTTGATCACTAAACCAAAAAAAGAGTCTTGAGCTTTTGCCAATGCTTGTCTTAGCATTTTGAGGAGTCCACTTCTTCAGACAT
Organism: Secale cereale; assembly: GCA_902687465.1. NCBI lineage: Eukaryota > Viridiplantae > Streptophyta > Magnoliopsida > Poales > Poaceae > Secale > Secale cereale. The sequence goes on along the minus strand of LR738713.1, from coordinate 177,921,430 downwards.
TTCCATACCCATATCATCGAACTTCTCTGAAATGATTCTCAAGTAAATATTAGTTCAATGATATATATGTTGTTATTAATTACCAAAACCACCCGGGGATTAGTTGCACTTTCACTTGGCAGCATCCATGGATTCCTCCACCAGCCTGTTGCGCTCGATGGGGAGCATGGCATTCTCGTCCATAAGTTTCTTGATGATGACGCCCGTCCTCTGCAACACGGCAGCGGTCTCCTCCTCCTGCTTCGCCCTTCCGGCGATTTCCACCCTCAGCAGGTCGCGCTCGCCCCGGAGCTTCACATTGCTCTCCCCCAGTTGCCGGATGACGCCGGTAGCCTTGTCCTGCATCCTCGCCGAGCCGGTGATCTGATCTATCTGGCTATGGACTATCGCATGCATGCGCCTGTAAGAGTCCTCGCATGCCCACGAGAAATTGTCCCAGGCCGCAGCGGCACGGCGGGACGTCCCTGCTGCTTTGGTGGCACGGCGGGACATCTCTGCTGCTTCCGCGGCGTGGCCGGACTAGTCTGCTACATCGACTGTGCGGCGGGACCTCCGTGCTGCTTCAGCGGCACGGCGGGACCTCTGTGCTGCTACTGCTGCGCGACTAGACATGTCAGCTGCTTTCGCGGCGAGGCGGGACATCTCTCGTGCTTCCTCTTCCATGTTCACCTCTCCCTGGTGGAAATCTCTCGACCCAGAACTCACGCTGGCCATGGCTTGATTGACTTGATTGTTTTTTGTGGATGAGGAGTTGAGGACAAATGTGCAGTCATCTTATAACCGAGTACTACTAATACACTCCTAAGTGGGAAACTTTTTAGGTTGTGATCGGTGTGAACAGGTTTGCAATTAAATATAGCGTGGTAGTAGTAGTAATTTGGAATGTGACGAGATGCGCTCAAAATTTATTAAAAGGCTAGAGGGCGGGGCAGTCTAGCTTGGTCCTTTTCACGAGAGGCGAGGGGCCTTTGTGATTTGACGGTCATTACTGCTGGAAGGCGGGGCCTTATGATTTGACTGCTCGTATAAATGTGCCGACGACCTGAGGAGGAGCAAAGGACCGTGTGGTATACTCAAGTTTTCCAGTGGAGTACGATGGAGGAGCACGAAACACGGCAGCCAAGTGCCATATCCTCTACTCTCTACTCTTATTATATATTACTAGCAAGAGGCATTGTTCTATTGGCGATAAAGAATGATCTAATTTTCTAGTCATCTCATTTCAGCATTGTTCTATTCATGCCTCGCATAGAAGGTGACACATGCGGCAAAACACCCGAAGCAAAATAATAAACACAGGAGCAAAAGAAGGAGGATTATCACCCCAAAAAAAGAAGGGAGACGCACACACAAGTCTAGGGCGCTGCTCTCACTACATGAAGGGTTGCTGGCCGCGGAGTCGTAACTGCTTCTTCATCACCTCCACGACCTCCATCTCCTTGCGCGTCTCCTTCGCCATCTTCATCATTGTGTCCATGACGCAGGATTTCTCGACGCGAGCCTTCATCATCTGTTCCATAGCTGCATACCTTGACAGCAGCCGGGTGCTTGATGCGTAGCTTCGCCAACTCCTCCTTCTGTTCCATGACGAGGGCCTGCAACATCTTCATCGAGGAACTACTATTCTCATGGAGCTTCTTCCAGCCGGTGTTCTCCTCCTTCAGCAGGTCGAGCTTGTGGCAGAGCTTCTCCTTGTCCTCCTAAAGTTGCATGATTTCGCCGGTCGCCTTCTTCTCTGAGGCAATGCTCTTCTTTAGCAGCATCACCAAGCCGGCAGTCAACTCCCCCTGCTCATTGTGCTTAGCGTGCATGTCGTCCAGGCTCTCCATGAGCAGCTCCACCAAGCCGTGGATGAACTCCTTCTGCTTATTGAGGTGCTTATTGAGCTGAACGGGCATGCCGTCAAGGGAGGAAGACTCCAGCGCCGCCAGCTCGGCATGTTCGCCTCCGCGTCCAGGGCGCTCCTGGGAGCCATCGCCTGCTCGTGAGAGATCTTTCGAGGTCTCTGCGTGGCGGCGAGCCCTCTCTTTTTTTCCGCAGCCATGGTTGCCACTCGCTTGTTACGAGTAGTTCTTGACCTAGAGCTCTGCACACCAGCCATGGAAAGGACGGACGAAGAAGGAGGACTTATGAGGAGGAACGTAGAGTAATTTTTGGTTAGGTACTTCCTCTTTTTATAACCTAAGTACTAGCACTAGTACTAAAACCTGCATGGAACACGTTCAGGTTTGGTATGTACTGGTAGGTGTGAGCAGGCTTGCACTTAATTGTAGCACTAGTACTTTCGAATGTGATGGGAACAAGGTAAAAAGATTAATTGATGGTTTTTGGTTTTGAGGCCCGAAACGGCTCCCAACGAGTTTAGTGAAACATAAATTTCAAGTAGACTACACTGCTCAGATGCATAAATATTATGTTACTACCAAAAATTGGCACTAAATACAAAGGAAACCAATGGAAGTACTACTAGCAACCCATGATCTAACTACTCGCATGCGCGCAGTGGAGTGGTAATGTCTTTCTTCCGCCCTCACGTCCACTCAATTTGCATGCGCTGTATTAATTAACCATCATATTAATTAACCCTCAATGAAGTGAAGGACTTTACACGCGTCAAATTATAACATGGGGTGGATCTTGGTACAAAATTGTGTCCTCCCGTGTACCCGCGTGCGTGCAAGGGAATGAGTGCGTGTGTGGCGTGCGTGCACATCTTCGCTTCGTGCATGTACCGCCAGTGCGTCTCAGGGAGGATGAGTACATTCTTCTGGAACCTGCAGCACGTCACTGTGATCAATCCACACAAGGATGTCGCGACAACGCCTCCACATGTGCCACGTGGCTTCATGAACTGTAAGAGAGACACTGTGTAGCATGCCATTGTATTTTGCACATACTCGAAGTACTAGTAAGGTACACGTGCATTGCACGTGTCAGATTTTGCAACCAAATTACGAATAAATACCACACAGTAGCATGTAAGCTCTGAGTCATATATGTCTGATGTAGACCTTCGTTTAATTCCTATAGTTCATATCATTCAAAATCAATTAGTTTTTATAAAAAAACTAGGGCCTCTTTGATTCGTAGGATTTCCAAAACGCGGGAATAGGAAGAACATGGGATTAGAGTGGAATGTCGTCTTGAATCCTACAGGATGGTACGAGTGTTTGATTGTGCATAGAAAAAACGCAAAATTCTTTCTAAGAGGTTCGAGTGGATGGGATGTTTCCTATGAAATCTAGTGCAAATGAATCATATGGAAAAATTCCCATGGTTTAGAATCCTCCAAAATTCTTAAGGATTAGAATCCTCCAAAATTCCTACGAATCAAACAACCAAGATAGAAAAAATTCCTAAGGATTAGAATCCTCCAAAATTCCTTCGAGAATCCTTTGAATCAAGGAAGCCCTTAATATATTTTATGATTCATGGAATTGTGCGTTGTAAAGCATAAAGTAAAAAAAATAATGGCAGTTCAACTAGAAAAAAGTTTGGGCAGTTATGATATGGAAGATTCTAGAACAAAGGAGAACCACTGTTGTTTTGAGGTTTGTGCATTATGCTTAAGTTCAACCATGGAGTCTGCTAGATTGTACATGTGGAAAAATCCGGTGGGGGGCCAGAAGATGGTGTGAGGGGCCGAGTGGAGGGAGACTATGAAGGAGTGCACAACTGCGAGATCGATATTTAGAGAGAGGGGGCGAGAACGTGTGCTATTGCGCGCAGTGGCGGAGCCATGAAAAATGTCCCATGAGATAGGGGGCCAAGCATTGCTAATCCTTTACGAGGAGGGCCAATTCATCAACTTAAACCATTTTTACCAGCAATTGTCTAATGATCACATTCATATTAGCCTCGATATATAGTGTTAGGGGGGACAGGGCCCTTGCTACCCCCTGTCTTCGTCATTGTGCGCGCGTCTGAGAGATGAAGCGGAAGGCATGGATGATGATAGGGGGCGTTGGATATATAATTAGTGTGGGTGTATTAGCTATATAGGTAATCCTATATAGAGATGTATAGATTGATCGATGTGGACATGGGAAATAAGGTGATACCTCACTAGATATATAGATTGATCGGTTTATGTGGAAAACTATGAAAGACCTAGCTATACACACACGCACATAGAGGAACATCGATCGTTGCGCATGCACGTGAGAGATAAAGAATGCCCGATATGATGGAGAGGGGGATGTGTGTGTGTGTGTGTGCCCATTCATGGGAGACTGGCCTGAAGAAAAAGATTGCATGTGTGCGATGGATAATGCCGACTGGTAGTGTGTGTGCATGCATGCACGAGAGAAAGTTAGTGGTACAATTATAAAGAGAAGACCAATGTGTGGGTGTAAAAGACTAGGTGAGGTCATAATTAATGTAAAGTTGAATTCAAATATTTGAATAAGAGATGATGATGTTTGAAACCCATGCATGCATGAACATAACGGAGATCTGTGCGGTGTGGTTAGGAAACGAGCAGGTTGCAATGTATACACATTGAACAAGGTCAGATTGGTTTGAATCTGATATACCGATGGCACACATCGTTTGGCCACATTGCATCCATGCATGGACACACTATTCTAATTAGAGATGATGGGTGGCTTTCGCATCACATATCTATATTTATACCCCTATATATTAAATTTCATATTAAATTTTGCCACATGTTTTTTATATTTTTTATATAGTGTGCGGATAACTTTAACTTTGAAAGATGGTCGTTGGATGAGGCCAATCCGATGGTGCAGAGCAGGCAAATTTGAGCACTACTGGCCGTTGGATATCATCTAGATTCCACCAGATTTTGCCACATGTACAATCTAGAAGACTCTATGGTTGAACTTAAGCATAATGCACAAACCGCAAAACACAAGCACTTGTTCTTTGTTCTAGAATCTTCTGTATCAGAATTACCCAAATGTTTTTCTACATGATTTGTTTTTACTTTATACCTTACGACGCACAATTCCATGAATCTTAAAATAGATTAGCTTTCTTATAAAAACTAGATGATTTTGAATGAAATGAACTATAAGAATTAAACGAACATCTACATCATGCATATATGACTCAAAGCTTACATGCTATAATGTGGTATTTATTCATAATTTGGTTGCCAAATCTCATGCGTGCAATGCATGTGTACCTTACTAGTCTAAATGGTATTTGTGTGTGTGTTGTGCGTGTTAAACACATTGTACGTAGTATATCATACTAGTCTAAATTGTATTTTTTTGGGGTACACGTTAAGCTTGTTTTCCCGAAATTTCAAGCCGCGCCTTGTTACGCCGAAATTTCAAGTTAGCGTCTCTGTCTATCATGCTGCGAAACTCCCGCCTCTTCAACCCGCGCCTTGTTAGCCTGAAATATTTAAGATATATCTTTGTCTCGTTGTGCTCCGACAACTCCCTCCATCTCAACCCGCGCCTTGTTATTCCAAAATTTCAACGCGCACGAAAACTCCCACCTCCTGTGAAATCCCTACACGCGAAATGCCCGTGATACCCCTGAACCGAAAGAACCGCCTCAAATCGGTGGGGGTACTTTCGGAACTTACCCCACATTTCGAACAAGCGCGTCCCTAAGCCATGGTTCCCCACTCCCATCCCATCCGCCCACCCATTCGTACCCCGAGGCCGGCAAAACCCGCGAAGCCCCACACCCTCCTCTGTCCACCACCCAGCCGGAGACTCTTCCCCGACGACGTCGTCCACAGCAACACCTCGACGTCCCTCATCCATCATACCATATGAGGATCCGGCGTCGATCTGGCCGTCCCACCGGTTCAGCCACCCCATCCTCCACCTCCAAGGAGCTGCCCCGGCGTTCCCCTCGTCTTTCGTGCCACCTCCATTCCCACACCGCCGTCTTCACCTGCACCACCGGAAGAGCATCATCGCCACTGTTTCCTCGGATTAAGTTGTGGCCTAATCGGCGCCACCAAAGAGGTTGTACATTAATCGCCACATTTTCTTCTTGATTTGATCTCACGGTGCTACCGGTGCTCGGTCCCGAGCCGACACGACGCAGCTCCATCCACGGCGGCGTCGTCGGCCACTTCCTCCACGGTGTCGCTCCCTCTGCAGCGACGTCCACATCAGTAGGAGTTGTTGCTGCTTTAGCTCTCGCTCGCGCTGCTACTCTGCTCTTGCTCTCGGTCCCCTGCCTGGTCTGCTCTTGCTCTTGCTCTTGCTCTTGCTCGCGCTGCTGCTCTCGCTCTTGCTATTGCTTGCGATGCTACTGCGATTTAGCTACACTTTAGTTGACTGAATCGAATTTTGGGTCAGTCGATTTTCAGGGGGTGGGGGGCTCGCCGGAGTTAAAGAAGAACCAGCGGTAGTAGGGAGGGGGGCTCGCCGGAGAGGTACCCCACTATCTATCTTAGGGTTCAGGGTGGGGGCGGTGGTCGCCGACTGTGGTGGGCGGTGGCGTGGGGATCGCCGGAGAAAAAGCTCGGCACGGGGGGCCTACAGGGATGGCCGGGGCGGCGGCGGACCGGTGCAGGGGAGTGTTTTCCGGGCGGGCGGGGCGGCTGTTTGGCCGATGGTGGCTGGCGGCTCAGGGGGGTGGAGGTTGAAGATGAACTGCAGACCATTGATTTCGTATCCAATGGCTGCAAAATCGACTGACCACAGATGAAAAGGTCAGTCGACTGACGTGTAGGCTCACCTCTAGTGCATTCAATTTTGACAGTAAAATTCAGTTTCGATAGTAAAATTCAGTTTCGACAGCAAAATTCTGTTTCGACAGTTAAGTTCAGTTTCGACAGCAAAATTCAGTTTCGACAGTTATGTTCAGTTTCGACAGTTAAATTCAGTATTGACAGTTAAGTTCAGAGATGAGCGGCTGATGTATACATCTAGCACTTTGTGGTTATGTATTTTACGTCATCTATTGGAGATGCTATTAGAATTCCACTCAGGTTAACATTGTCTCTCTTGTCTTGCTTCAGCCTCGGCGTCGTACAACTCACCGGAGCTGCTCCAACGACGAAACCCTCCATCACAGCGGACCAGTACCTCGGGCTCCATCTCCAGACGCCTAAGATCTTCTTCCCCTGCTCTGACAACCAAGTCAGTTGGAGCATCCTCATCGGCCAACCCAAACACGCTGAGATCGACATGGCTTCGCCAAAGAGGTTGTACACTTCTTGTGGTTTGACTTAATCTCGCCATGCTTCTTTGCATCCTGTGATCTTCCAATTCTTGTGAACCAAACACCCAGATTGGCAGAAATCCTATGTTTTCAAATTCTTTGTTTTGCACGTGCATTCCTATCCTATTCCTATCTATTTCCTATCCCTGCAATTGTTAGAATCCTCAAATTCAAACAAGCCCTTACACAATTACTTCTGTTACAAATATGTGTCAAAGAAAACCTTGTGTGGTTTGTCCTGCTCCTGCGGTGCTGTGTTCCACCCCAGCTCAACTGCTCCAACGACAGAAGGGTTCACCACAGCAGGGATCCACTCTCCAGACAGTCTTTCGCCGCCTCAGATCTTCTTCCCCGCTGCCGGCAGCCACGACAACTGCATTGCCATCATCAACTGAGCAGATGACCTTGAGGACTACACGGGTCCGCAAGAG
>LR738713.1:177872665-177885850 GCA_902687465.1 Secale cereale | reverse complement strand
TTTTTTTCATAGGATGACGACAACTCAGATGCAGATTGAATCTGTAGGTCCCCGCAAAAAAGGATTGAATCTGTACGCCCGAAATCTGAATCTGTACAACAAGATAGGTCTGCTAGTTGGATGTAATTGATCTCCTGCATGTGTATTTGTGAACCTTCTGAAGATAGGCTCAATCCAACAGTATGCACATGGATGCATACATTAATTACAAATTCCTGGATGTTGGTGCCACAAGATTACATGGAGGAGCATATTCTAGGGCGCCGAAGAGAGTGGTTTCGACAAACAATAGATAAATTCACTACTACCATCCATGAACAATAGCTTTTGGTCGATAGCATCGATAGGAGGTTACTTCGCCATCGGACGTTTACTTGCATTAGTGCAACAAGATAGTTATGAAAATGCTGAGCTGTTGTGTTTAGTACATGCAGGTATGCTAGTGGTTGGCTCGGGATGATTTAGGATCGGAAGATGGGACCCCGGACATGGGGAAATTGCTTCCACTAGGGCAGACAACACAACAGGAAATGCATGCAATAACAAGCCTCAAAGGGGTTCGTCTTAGCATGCGACATAAATCCCGTAACATATTTAGAGTGCGTTATTTTCCTGATCCACACCCAACACCAACTAAAGACGGCCGTACGGGTAAGGGTAAAATTCATGTATGATGCCGTTGGAGGGAACTGCCACTATGTTTGCATTTATAAATATAAGAATGTGGTGGTGCATGTGTTTTCGAGGGTGGTACAACATCACTAGTTGGTAGCCGACTACAATCATCCGCAACTACAAAAGAAGTATTAAGGTAAACCTAACCATAGCATGAAACATATGGATCCAAATCAGCACCTTACGAAGCAACGCATAAACTAGGGTTTAAGCTTCTGTCACTCTAGCAACCCATTGATACGTCTCCAACGTATCTATATTTTTTGATTGTTTCATGCTATTATATTATCTGTTTTGGATGTTTAATGGGCTTTATTATACACTTTTATATTATTTTTGGGACTAACCTATTAACCAAAGGCCCAGTGCAAATAGTTGTTTTTTTCCTATTTCAGTATTTCGTAGAAAAGGAATATCAAACGGATTCCAAACGGAATGAGACCTTCGGGAGAGTCATTTTTGGAACAAATACAACACAGAAGACTTGTAGTACACGCCAGGGAAGGAACGAGGCGGCCACGAGGGCAGGGGCGCGCCCAGGGCGGTAGGCGCGCCCCCACCCTCGTGGGCCCCTCGTGGCTCCCCTGACGTGCCTCTTCCTCCTATATATACCTACATACCCCGAAAACATCCGAGAGCACCACAAAACCATAATTCCACCACCGCAACCTTATGTACCCGTGAGATCCCCATCTTGGGGCCTGTTCCGGAGTTCCACCGGAGGGGGAATCGATCACGGAGGGCTTCTACATCAACACCATAGCCTCTCCGATCAGTTGTGAGTAGTTTACCACAGACCTTCGGATCCATAGTTATTAGCTAGATGGCTGCTTCTCTCTCTTTGGATCTCAATACAAAGTTCTCCTCGATCTTCTTGGAGATCTATTCGATGTAATTCTTTTTGCGGTGTGTTTGTCGAGATCCGATGAATTGTGGGTTTATGATCAAGATTATCTATGAACAATATTTCATTCTTCTCTGAAATCTTTTATGCATGATTTAAATATCTTTGCATGTCTCTTCGAATTATCAGTTTGGTTTGGCCTACTAGATTGATCTTTCTTGCAATGGGTGAAGTGCTTAGCTTTGGGTTCAATCTTGTGGTGTCCTTTCCCAGTGACAGCAGGGGCATCAAGGCCCGTATTGTATTGTTTCCAGTGAGGATGAAAAGATGGGGTTTGTATCATATTGCGTGAGTTTATCCCTCTACATCATGTCATCTTGCTTAAGGCATTACTCTGTTCTTATGAACTTAATACTCTAGATGCATGCTGGATAGCGGTCAATGTGTGGACTAATAGTAGTAGATGCAGAATCGTTTCGGTCTACTTGTCACGGACGTGATACCTATATACAATGATCATGCCTAGATATTCTCATAACTATGCGCTTTTCTATCAATTGCTCGACAGTAATTTGTTCACCCACCGTAGAAATCTGCTATCATGAGAGAAGCCACTAGTGAAACCTATGGCCCCCGGTTCTATCTTCCATTATATAAATCTCCATCTACTATTTATCTTTACTTTACTTTTACTTTGCAATCTTTACTTTCAATCTATAAAACAAAAATACCAAAAATATTATCTTATCATCTCTATCAGATCTCAGTTTTTGCAAGTGGCCGAGAAGGGATTGACAACCCCTTTATCGCGTTGGTTGCAAGGTTCTTATTTGTTTGTGTAGGTACGAGGGACTCGCGCGTGGTCTCCTACTGGACTGATACCTTGGTTCTCAAAAACTGGGGGAAATACTTATGCTACTGTGCTGCATCACCCTTTCCTCTTCGAGGGAAAACAACGCAAGCTCGAGAAGTAGAAAGAAGAATTTCTGGCGCCGTTGCCGGGGAGATCTACGCAAAAGTCATATACCAAGTACCCATCACAAACTCTTACCCCTTGCATTACATTATTTCCCATTCGCCTCTCATTTTCCTCTCCCCCACTTCACCCTTTGCCGTTTTATTCACCTTCTTATTTGCTCCGTGTGCTTTATCATTTGCCTTGCCGTCATGGCTAGCCCTTCTATCATTATTAATACTCCCGAGAGTGAAGTTCTTAATTTTATACAAAGGGAGGAAGAAAATATAAAAGATGCTTGGTATAAATTTGCAATGCTCAGAATAGATCTACTAGGAAGCTTTCCACTTCCGTGCTTCTTCGTAATTTTTATGTAGGCATCACTCCTTGGAATAGATATATTCTTGATACCATTACCGGAGGAAATTTCTTGAGTAGCCATACTTTTGATTCTTATAATGCTATGATAGATTTGTCTGGCCCACCACCTCTTTTGGTTAATGGAACTATCTTAACTTTAGAGCATGTAATGCAAAGGCTTTAAATTATTGAAAATAAAGTTGCCACCGTCGAGTTAGTTGAGAGTTTGGATAAAAAAGATCCATAACCAAATTATCCAATATGGATCTAAGGTAGGAGTTATTCAGATTTTTTTTAAAGAAAAAGAACCCATCGTTAAAAAGAGAATAGATCAAGACTCTAATAGAATTGATAAACTTGAGGATATTATTACCAATATAGGGCCTGCTTTTTCTGCTGAGAGAAATACTTCAAACCCCTCCACTACTAAAATGGCCAAGTTTATGTTTGTTCCTAAGAATAAGGGTGAATCCTCAAGTAAGGAAACTACGGACCTCAAATCAATAAGTGTTCACCCCAACTTTCTCATCATCGTTAGGGAACCTTTTGCTACAAATGAATTTCTTGATTTCTTGCCGAGGATTTTGATTATTAATAGGAAGGAAGAAACTCCCAAGAATTATAAGTGTTCAATTGAAGAATTCCCTACCAAAGATGGTAATACCTAGATCTATTCTTGTATCATGCCTAGCTAGGGGCGTTAAATGATATCGCTTGTTGGGAGGCAACCCAATTTTATTTTATTTGATTTTGCTTCTGTTTAGTAATAAATAATGCATCTAGCTTCTGTTTAATTGTGATTTTGTGTTTTAATTAGTGTTTGTGCCAAGTAGAACCTTTGGGAAGACTTAGGTGAAGTCTTTGCGATCTTGCTGTAAAAAACAGAAACTTTTGCGCTCACGATATTAGCTACCATTTTTTTTACCGGAGAGTGCTTTTAAGTTGGTTCTTTTTGAAGATGGTTAATGTACAAATTCCTCACGTCCACCAATTTATTTCAGAATTTTTAGAGTTACAGAAGTATTCGAAAGTTACAGATTGCTACAGTCTGTTCTGTTTTTGACAGATTCTGTTTTTCGTGTGTTGTTTGCTTATTTTGATGAATTATGAGTAGTATCGGGGGGGGGGTATGAATCATAGAGAAGTTGGAATATAGTAGGTTTAACACCAATAGAAATGAAGAATGTGTTCATAACCGTACCTTTGAGTGGTGGTTTGTTTTCTTATACTAATGGAGCTCATGAGATTTTTTGTTAAGTTTTGTGTTGTGAAGTTTACAAGTTTTTGGGTAAGGATTTGATGGACTATGGAACAAAGAGTGGCAAGAGCCTAAGCTTGGGGATGCCCAAGGCACCCCAAGGTAAAATTCAAGGACAACCAAAAGCCTAAGATTGGGGATGCCCCGGGAAGGCATCCCCTCTTTCGTCTTCGTCTATCGGTAACTTTACTTGAGACTATATTTTTATTCACCACATGATATGTGTTTTGCTTGGAGCGTCATGTATGATTTGAGTCTTTGCTTTTTATTTTACCACAATCATCCTTGCTGGACACACCTTTTGAGAGAGACACACATGATTTTGAATTTATTAGAATACTTTATGTCCTTCACTTATATGTTTTGAGCTAGATAGTTTTGCTCTAGTGCTTCACTTATATCTTTTTAGAGCACGGTGGTGGTTTTATTTTATAGAAATTATTGATCTCTCATGCTTCACTTATATTATTTTCATAGTCTTTTAGAACAGAATGGTAATTTTCCTTGGTTATAAAATTAGTCCTAATATGATAGGCATCCAAGAAGGGTATAATAAAAACTTTAATATAAAGTGCATTGAATATTATGAGAAGTTTGATACTTGATGATTGTTTTGAGATATAAGGATGGTGATATTAGAGTCATGCTAGTAGAGTAGTTGTGAATTTGAGAAATACTTGTGTTGAGGTTTGCAAGTCCCGTAGCATTCACGTATGGTAACCGTTGTGTGACAAATTTGAAGCATGAGGTATTTCATTGAGTGTCATCCTTTGTGTGGAGGTCGGGATCGCGCGATGGTTGACTCCTACCAACCCTTCCCCTAGGATCATGCGCGTAGTACTTTGTTTTGATGACTTGTAGATTTTTGCAATAAGTATGTGAGTTCTTTATGACTAATGTTGAGTCTATGGATTATACGCACTCTCGCCCTTCCACCATTGCTAGCCTCTCTTGTACCGCGCAAGTTCACCGGTACCATACACCCACCATATACCTTCCTCAAAACAGCCACCATACCTACCTACCATGCCATTTCCATAGCCATTCCAAGATATATTGCCATGCAACTTTCCACCGTTCCGTTCATATGACACGCTTCATCATTATCATATTGCCATGCATGATCATGTAGTTGACATCGTATTTGTGGCTAGGCCACCATGCATAATTTATCATACATGTCACTCTTGATTCATTGCACATACCGGTACACCGCCGGAGGCATTCACATAGAGTCATACTTTGTCCTAGTATCGAGTTGTAATATCGAGTTGTAAGTAGATAAAATTGTGATGATCATCATCATTAGGGCACTGTCCCAAAGAAAAAAAGGCCAAAGAAAAAAGAAAGGCCCAAAAAAGGTAAAAAAGAAAAAGAAAAGAAAAGAAAAAAGGGACAATGCTACTATATTTTTCCACACTTGTGCTTCAAAAATAGCACTATGATCTTCATGATAGAGAGTCTCTTGTTTGGTCACTTTCATATACTAGTGGGAATTTTCATTATAGAACCTGGCTTGTATATTCCAAAGATGGGCTTCCTCAAATGCCCTAGGTCTTCGTGAGAAAGCAAGTTGGATGCACACCCACTTAGTTTCTTTTGTCGAGCTTTCATACATTTATAGCTCTAGTGCATCCTTTGCATTTCAATCCCTACTCACTCACATTGATATCTATTGTTCGCCATCTCCATAGCCCATTGATACGCCTAGTTGATGTGAGACCATCTTTTTCTTTTGTCTTCTCCACAACCACCACTCTATTGCACCTACAGTGCTATATCCATGGCTCACGCTCATGTATTGCGTGAACGTTGAAAAAGTTCGAAAAAAAATTTAAGTATGAAACAATTGCTTGGCTGAAACCGGGGTTGTGCATGATTTGAGTATTTTGTGTGACGAAGATGGAGCATAGCCAAACTATATGACTTTGTACAGATGAACTTTCTTTGGCCATGTTATTTTAAGAAGACATAGTTGCTTTGTTAGTATGCTTGAAGTATTATTATTTTTATGTCAATATAGACTTTTGTCTTGAATCTTTCGGATCTGAACATTCATGCCACAATAAAGAAAATTGCATTGAGAATTATGTTGGGTAGCATTCCACATCAAAAATTCCATTTTTATCATTTACCTACTCGAGGACGAGCATGAATTAAGCTTGGGGATGCTTGATACGTCTCCAACGTATCTATAATTTTTGAATGTTCCATGCTGTTATATTTTCTGTTTTGGATGTTTAACGGACTTTATTATACACTTTTATATTATTTTGGGGACTAACCTATTAACCCAAGGCCTAGTGCAAATTGCTGTTTTTTGCCTATTTCAGTGTTTCGCAGAAAAGGAATATCAAACGGAGTCCAAACAGAATGAAACCTTCGGAATACAACACAAAAGACATGGAGTACACGCCAGAGAAGGAACGAGGCGGTCACGAGGGCAGGGGGCATGCCCAGGGGGTAGGCGCGCCCCCACCCTCGTGGGCCCCTCGTGGCTCCCCTGACGTTTCTCTTCCTCCTATATATACCTGCGTACCCCGAAAACATCCGAAAGCACCACGAAATCCTAATTCCACCGCTACAACCTTCTGTACCCGTGAGATCCCCATCTTGGGGCCTGTTCCGGAGCTCCACCAGAGGGGGAATCGATCACGGAGGGCTTCTACACCAACACCATAGCCTCTCCAATGAGTTGTGAGTAGTTTACCGCAGACCTTCGGGTACATAGTTATTAGCTAGATGGCTTCTTCTCTCTCTTTGGATCTCAATGCAAAGTTCTCCTCGATCTTCTTGGAGATCTATTCGATGTAATTCTTTTTGCGGTGTGTTTGTCGAGATCGGATGATTGTGGGTTTAGGATCAACATTATCTATGAACAATATTTGATTCTTCTCTGAAATCTTTTATGCATGATTTAAATAACTTTGCAAGTCTCTTCGAATTATCAGTTTGGTTTGGCCTACTAGATTGATCTTTCTTGCATGGGAGAAGTGCTTAGCTTTGGGTTCAATCTTGCGGTGTCCTTTCGCAGTGACAGCAGGGGCAGCAAGGCACTTATTGTATTGTTCTTATCGAGGATAAAAAGATGGGGTTTATATCATATTGCTTGAGTTTATTCCTCTACATCATGTCATCTTGCTTAAGGCGTTACTCTGCTCTTATGAACTTAATACTCTAGATGCATGCTGGATAGTGGTCGATGTGTGGAGTAATAGTAGTAGATGCAAAATTGTTTCGGTCTACTTGTCACGGACGTGATGCCTATATACAATGATCATGCCTAGATATTCTCATAACTATGCGCTTTTCTATCAATTGTTTGATAGTAATATGTTCACCCACCATAGAAATCTGCTATCATGAGAGAAGCCACTAGTGAAACCTATGGCCCCCGGGTCTACCTTCCATTATATATCTCCATCTATTATTTATCTTTACTTTACTTTTACTTTACAATCTTTACTTTCAATCTATAAAACAAAAATACCAAGAATATTATCTTATCATCTCTATCAGATCTCACTTTTTGCAAGTGGCCGAGAAGGGATTGACAACCCCTTTATGGCGTTGGTTGCAAGGTTATTATTTGTTTGTGTAGGTGCGAGGGACTCGCACGTGGTCTCCTACTGGATTGATACCTTGGTTCCAAAAACTGAGGGAAATACTTACGCTACTGTGCTGCATCACCCTTTCCTCTTCGAGGGAAAACAACGCAAGCTCGATAAGTAGCACCCATTATCTACTTATTACTTCCAAATGCCTTCCTCTAGGTGCAAAAAATGGTGAAGTTTCATGTAGTCGACGTTCACATAACACCACTAGAGGAAAGACAACATACATCTCATCAAAATATCGAACGAATACCAAATTCACATGACTACTTATAGCAAGACTTCTCCCATGTCCTCAGGAACAAACGTAACTACTCACAAATCATATTCATGTTCATAATCAGAGGGATATTAATATGCATAATGGATATGAACATATGATCTTCCATCG
Organism: Secale cereale; assembly: GCA_902687465.1. Taxonomy (NCBI): domain Eukaryota; kingdom Viridiplantae; phylum Streptophyta; class Magnoliopsida; order Poales; family Poaceae; genus Secale; species Secale cereale. The sequence continues at coordinate 177,877,753 of LR738713.1, read as the reverse complement.
GATAAACCAACTAGCATCAACTACAAGGAGTAATCAACACTACTAGCAACCCACAGGTACCAATTTGAGGTTTTGATACAAAGATTGGATACAAGAGATGAACTAGGGTTTGAGAGGAGATGATGCTGGTTAAGATGTTGATGGAGATGGACCCCCTTCCGGTGCGAGGATCGATGGTGATGATAATGGTGAAGATTTCCTCCTCCCGGCTGGAAGTTTCCCCGGCAGAACAGCTCCGCCGAAGCCCTTGATTGGTTCCGCCAATGTTCCACCTCGAGACGGCGGTGCTTCGTCCCGAAAGCCTCCTTATGATTTTTTCTAGGGCATAAGACACCTTATACCAGAAGATGGGCATCGGGGACCTGCCAGGTGGCCCACGAGGCAGGGGGCGCGCCCAGGGGGTAGGGCGCACACCCGCCCTCATGGACGGTGGGTGGCCCCCCTCTGGTGCTTTCTTTGCCCGATATTTTTTATATTTTCCAAAACTGACTTTCGTGGAGTTTCATGACTTTTTGAGTTGCGCAGAATAGGTCTCCAATATTTGCTCCTTTTCCAGCTCAGAATTCCAGCTACCGGCATTCTCCCTCTTCATGTAAACCTTGTAAAATAAGAGATAAAAGGCATAAGTATTGTGACATAATGTGTAATAACAGCCCATAATGCAATAAACATCAATATAAAAGCATGATGCAAAATGGACGTATCAACTCCCCCAAGCTTAGACCTCGCTTGTCCTCAAACGGAAGCCGATATCGAAAAATATGTCCACATGTTTAGAGATAGAGGTGTCGATAAAATAAAATACGGACATGAGGGCATCATGATCATTCTTATAACAGCAATATATATATATATATATATATATATATATATGTATTGTCATATGATTTCTTATGCTAATGTAACAATCCATTCACAATGTCAAGTATGAATCAGAAACTTCATTGAAAACTAACAAACCATGATCTCAGTCATTGAAGCAATTGAAATTTATCATAATATCGAAAAGAGTCAATATAAGAGCTTTTCAGCAAGTCCACATACTCAACTATCATTTAGTCTTTCACAATTGCTAACACTCACGCAATACTTATGGGTATGGAGTTTTAACCGGACACACAGAAAGATAGGGGCTTATAGTGTGGCCTCCCAACCTTTTACCTCAAGGGTAATGTGAGAACCCAAAAATTATTTTCAGACCCTCCTGTGTATATTTGTCAATCCAAGATCAACTTGAAAACACAGCGAAATGGTATCATTGCAGAACATTTAAAACAAGTATAAGTTTAATAACTCTTGCCACAAGGCATACATAGTGAAATGTCGCATGCCATTTATTACAATGAGAAACACAGCGGAATATAAAATACGTAGCGACGCCATCTTAGCCACAGGCAGTCGATGTAGTCAACGTGTCCTCACTCCTCATGATCATCATAATAGGCGTAGTCAATGCCCTCGTCTTCATAGATCTCTGTTGTGCAACAATAGTATTGCCATGAGTACATTACGTACTCAACTTGCCTCCCATGGGGAAGGACCTAATAGCTACATGTGGCTTGAAAGGAAGGATGTATGGCTCATTTGCATAAAAGCTAGTTTTCTTTGAAAAAACATAGTACTTGGATAATAGCAGTTTTAGATGAAAAAATGTTTTGTCTCCAGAATAACTTTCATCAAAGTGAGGATCCTCGATCAACTCACATCCTTCATAGGTTTCAAGAATAGGAAAAATAGGGAATAAGCAAGACAGGTCCTGTACGTCAAGAAAGATTCATGTGTCGTCCATGACCGTGGACACGGCTATTCGAATAGTTTTACACTCCGCAGAGGTTGTACACTTTACCCACACGACACAATCCTGACTTGTTGCCACCAGTGGCCGCTGGCGTAGTACACCATTCGGTGTACCGGCAGGGAGATTGTGACGAGGTCTTTCATTAGACCAAACTTATTGTGCCAAGACCACTAGGTTTCAACACGGAAGTAACCGCAGTTCTCAGTCCGAGCCCACTTTTGTGCCGAGGACACTCCTTGCAAGGCAGCTATCCCATCTGCAGTACGGCGATGACGATAATAAGAGTGAGCTAACTAATTAACCAAGCTAGTGCCCATATAGCATGTGGCTGTACTGTTATCACAATCTTCAAATCCATGACTTATTGGGCCTCATGCGGCACGAACAACTGATTGCCCCCTTCAACTCGTGAAGGGCGGCCAATCGCTCCTTCAACCCTTGATTCAGCTGTCGCCCGCGCCAGTATTCAGATGGTAAGTTTCACCCACAGTAGAAGAGGATAGAGAAGATCAAGAAGGGCCAACTGGCCTAGCTCAACGTTAAGTTCAACTATCAATGACTCAGAGGTCATTCAACAAAGCACCTATAGGGTGATAAGCATGGCTAAGTGATACGTCTCAAACGTATCTATAATTTTTGATTGTTCCATGCTATTATATATGATGTTTTGGATGTTTAATGGGCTTTATCATACACTTTTATATTATTTTTGGGACTAACCTATTAACCCAAAGGCCCGGTGCAGATTGTTTTTTTTTTGCCTATTGCAGGGTTTCGTAGAAAAGGAATATCAAACGGAGTCCAAACGGAATGAAACCTTCGCGAGAGTTTTTTTTGGAATGTTATCAACACAGAAGACTTGGAGTACACGCAAGGGAACGAAGGAGGCGGCCACGAGGGTCCAGGGAGCGCCCCCTCCTACAGGGCGCGCCCCCACCCTCGTGGGCCACCTCTGGCTCCCCCGATGCCCTCCTTCCTCCTATATATACCCATATACCCTAAAAACATCGAGGCTATTGAGAAAACCCTAATTCCACCGCCGCAACCTTCTGTTCCCGTGAGATCCCATCTTGGGGCCTGTTCCAGAGCTCCGCCGGAGGGGGGATCTTCCACAGAGTGCTTCTACATCAACACCATTGCCTCACCATGAGTTGTGAGTAGTTTACCACAGACCTTCGGGTCCATAGTTATTAGCTAGATGGCTTCTTCTCTCTTTTTTGATCTCAATACCAAGTTCTCCTCAGTCTTCGAGGAGATCTATTCGATGTAATCTTTTTGTGGTGTGTTTGTCGAGATCCGATGAATTGTGGGTTTATGATCAAGATTATCTATGAGAAATATTTGGTTCTTTTCTGAATTCTTTTATGTATGATTATAATATCCTTGCAAGTCTCTTCGAATTATCGGTTTGGTTTGGCCTACTAGATCTATAGTTCTTGCAATGGGACAAGTGCTTGGATTTGGGTTCAATCTTGCAGTGTCCTTTCCCAGTGACAGCAGGGGCAGCAAGGCACATATTGTATTGTTGCCATCGAGGATAAAAAGATGGGGTTTATATCACATTGCTTGAGTTTATTCCTCTACATCATGTCATCTTGCTTAAAGCATTACTCTGTTCTTATGAACTTAATACTCTAGATGCATGCTGGATAGCGGTCGATGTGTGGAGTAATAGTAGTAGATGCAGAATCGTTTTGGTCTACTTGTCACGGACGTGATGCCTATATATAATGATCATGCCTAGATATTGTCATAATTATTCACTTTTCTATCAATTGCTCGACAGTAATTTGTTCACCCACCGTAGAATTCTGCTATAATGAGAGAAGCCACTAGTGAAACCTATGGCCCCCGGGTCTATTCTCAACATATTAATCTACAATCTACTTTACTTTGCTGTTTTTATTTTCTGTTCTTATATCTAAAAATACCAAAAATATCAAACTATCCTATCTATTAGATCTCACTTTCGTAAGCGACCGTAAAGGGATTGACAACCCCTTATCACGTTGGCTGCGAAGTTCTTATTTGTTTGTGCAGGTGCGGGGGACTCGCGCGTGGTCTCCTACTGGATTGATACCTTGGTTCTCAAAAACTGAGGGAAATACTTACGCTACTGTGTTGCATCACCCTTTCCTCTTCGAGGGAATACAACGCAAGCTCGAGAAGTAGCATGAAGAATTTCTAGCGCCGTTGCCGGGGAGGCTTATGCAAAATTCATATACCAAGTACCTATCACAAACCCTTATCCTTCGCATTACATTTATTTGCCTCTCGTTTTCCTCTCCCCCACTTCACCCTTGCCGTTTTATTTTCCCTTCTTTTTGCCGTGTGCTTATCGTTCGCTTGCCCTCATGTCTGAGATGGGGGAAGATTTTATCAAAAAGGGTAGTAATGTTGAGGACAACGTATATGTTGATCCTCCGGATGAAACTACCACTTGACATATTAAAAAGTTCCGGGTTGGTAGTGGTAATATTATTGGAAAAGAAGTTCTTCAAGACTTCTTTACTTGTGCCGATGATTTACCCACTATGGGTGGTTCTATTCTTCATAGAACTAGTAGCCTCGCGGATGCCATATCTGTGCTTATAATTGAAATTGAAAGGCAATTTATCCATATGCAGCCTTGCATCCAGAGAATCTTTCTGAAATTTTCCAATATTGAGCATTCTTCTGTTAAGCGCGCAACTACTATCTTTTTGGCACATGAGTTCAGATTTATCATGAAAGAGGCTAAATAAATATGTACTCATTACGGAGTAGACGCTGGTCGTCCTCCCATAGAGGCTATCTTATTCAATCAAGAAGACATAATGCATTTGCGATCTCCTGATCATGTTACTTTTAATGAAAACCTTAGAAAAAAGGTTCCTACCGATGTCTTGATTGATAGAATTTCCGAATTGAATGATGATTTTGCTATTCAAAACAATGGGCTAGGTTTTTCCCTTGAGCGAAGACTCATGACTTTTTGCCAAAAGAATGCTGATAATGATGAATTGGTTGTATATTATAAAGGGCCAAAGGAGGAACCTATACCTCCTGAACTTGATATTCGGGACTTTTGTCCCATTAAATTTAGCCCTTTTGATTACATTTTCTTGCCACAAAGAAAACTTGCTGCTGAACGTAGGGAATATGAGATGAGTTTTCGCAATATATCTTATCATTATGGCAATACCTAGATCTATCCTTGTATCGTGCCTAGCTAGGGGCGTTAAATGATAGCGCTTGTTGGGAGGCAACCCAATTTTATGTTCTTTGTTTTTGCTTCTGTTTAGGAATAA
>LR738713.1:177827122-177839436 GCA_902687465.1 Secale cereale | reverse complement strand
GTTTAAATATGCATGGCATGGCAAGGTGCACAAACAATACTACACGTTAAGAGGAGCTCAATATGCAACGAGTTGCATATTGACGAAACACCACATTATATTTATTTAGTTGACTCTCGTTTAAGCTACCCAACAATATTAAATGTTGTTAAACATGGCAAGAGGTGAAGCATAATAAAACTACCTATCTAGGCAAGTTTAAATGGGGCCGGAACAACAAACAACAATTCCGGAAAACCCCCATGTGCATATTATGAATTTGGTACTGTTCTGCCTATTACCACATTTTAAAGTTGTTAAACAGCAAAACAAAGTGCATCATGTTATTCTACACATTTTCTACCCCATTTACATATAAAGTTTATTAAATTTGGAGCTACGGTTATTTAGTTATGAATTAAACCATTTTAGCATGGCATTGAAGCAAACTTATGCAAACAACATTTTAAACATTTTTAACAGGGGTGAAAGAGGCATATTATTAATCTACATAAAATTCTAAGCATTTTCCATATATAAAGTTTTTACATGTGATGCACTGTTTGTGAGTTACTAAATGCATGAAGTAGAGGGACTTTACTGTAAATATGCAATTTTTGGATTAATAGCTAAAATTGCAGATCAGGGAAAAAACATGTTGGGCCGAAACTGGCTGGCCCAACAGTGCAGAGGGGGGTCATGCGGCTGCTCACAACAGGCTTCAGCCCAGCTGGCAAAGAGGCCTCGGCCTTGGCGCGGCTGGCAGGAGAGGTCGGGTCGGGCGGAGCTTAACGGGCGAGCAGGACCTCTCGCCCTGGATGAAGCAGAGGATGCGGGCGCTCCTCCTCTCGGCCGAACTAGACAGCGGGACGAGGTCGAGGGGTTCTTGCGATGCAAGTCGCCAGCGAGGGAGCGAGCACGCGCGGGCGACGGGGACGGGGCGCTGGGCCTGTGCGCGGTCAACGGCCACGGGCGAGGAGGACTTGCGCTGTTCGGCGCGAAGCAGGGGAGGCAGCAGGCGTGAGGCAAGTTGCTGGCGTCGGGACCTCGACGGAGACGCAGCAATCGAAGGCGGAGAGGGTTGGGAACGGGTGCGGTGGCGCCGATCTCCCCTGCTCTGGCGCGCCATGGCTCGAACAAGCCTCACCGCAAAGATCCCTGGCGAAGCAGGGGAGGCAGCAGGCACGGTGTCAGGATCCCATCCCGACCGAGCGGCGGCAGAAGAAAGCAAAGGCCGACGCGGGACTTGGTGGCACCATGGCCACCGTAGAGCTCCTGCGGCTGCTGTTCCACAAGAGAAAGAGAGGTCAGGGAAGGGGAGAACAAGAAGAAAAGGACACGGAGAAGGAGCGGGTGGCCTGGCCTGGTGGGTGAGGGCGACGCCCTAGTGGTGGAGGTCGCAGGCGGCAGCCGGGAACGGCGGCTTCCTGGGCTCGGGAACGAGCTCGCCTCGATCTGCATCAGGGCCAGCCACGGGGCACGAGGCAGACGCGTCCAGGAGCTTGGCTGCCTGATGGGGCGTAGACGGCGGAGACGAGGTGGCCGGAGGCTGCTGGGGTTGGGGAATTTTTTTGAAGCGGGAGGGATCCCGAGGGGGAAGGAGGCTGGCTCAGGTTGGGTGGTGGTGAAAACAAGGTGGGTGGCGGCGGAGAGGGGTGGATGGAACAATATCCCTAGTTTTTAGGGTTTGTCTGGTTAAATAGCAAGTGGGTTAGGCTTAGGTCTATTTGGTCCCTTCGATCAGAATCGGGCGGACGAGAATAAATAGGTTAGGGAGCCGAAATAAGAAAACGAAGATGTTTTAGGGATGTTTGGGGATGATCCGGATCCAACGGTCACGACTGCTCGGGTCGGGTTCGGGACAGTCTCGGACGTGCAGTCGAGGGGGGTAAAAGTGGGCTGGTTAGCGGGCTGTGTAGAAGGCATCGGGCGAGACGAGAGTGGCCCAGCGGCAGTCTCGAAACACCGAAATGTCCGACGTTTATCCGGCTATAATGCCGCTATAGATTTAACGGTTGGGCTATCGAACAGACTCCGAATGCGATGAAATTTAACAGGCGGTCTACCTACACTATAATAAGACCACACACCAAGTTTCACCCCATTCCGAGAACGTTTTTCAGCCACTTATAAAATAAATATTCGGAGGTGCCGCGGGCGCGTGCGAGTGTGTCTGGACTCAGAACGGACAACCGAGAGGACGAGGCAACTACGAACGGATGCAAGTTTTGAAAACATGCCGATGAAATGCACATGATGACATGGAAAAGTACAACACGCAAGCAAATGACATGGAAACGATGACGAATAACTGGCTGATACCTGGCGCATCGGTCTCGGGGCGTCACAGTATATTTGTCAATCCAGGATCAACTTGACAACATAGCGAAATGGTATCATTGCAGAACATTTAAAACAAGTATAAGTTTAATAACTCTTGCCACAAGGCATACATAGTGAAATGTCGCATGCCATTTATTACAATCAGAAATACAACGGAATATAAAATACGTAGCGACGCCATCTCAGCCACAGGCAGTCGATGTAGTCAACATGTCCTCACTCCTCAGGATCATCATAATAGTCGTAGTCAATGCCCTTGTCTTCATAGATCTCAGTTGTTCAACAAAAGTATTGCCATGAGTACATTACGTACTCAACTTGCCTCCCACGGGGAAGGACCTAATAGCTACATGTGGCTTCAAAGGAAGGCTGTATGGCTCATTTGCATAAAAGCTTGTTTTGTTTGAAATAACATAGTACTTGGATAATTGTAGTTTTAGATGAAAAAAATGTTTTTTCTCCAGAATAACTTTCATCAAAGTGAGGATCCTCGATCAACTCACATCCTTCATAGGTTTCAAGAATAGGGCAAAGAGGGAATAAGCAAGACAAGTCCTATACGTCAAGAAAGATTCATGTGTTGTCCATGACTGTGGACACGGCTATTCGAATAGTTTTACACGCTGTAGAGGTTGTACACTTTACCCACATGACACAATCCCGACTTGTTGCCACCGGTGGCCGCTGGCATAGTACACCATTAGGTGTACTAGCAGGGAGATTGTGACGAGGTCTTTCATTAGACCAAACTTATTGTGCCAAGCCCACTAGGTTTCAACATGGAAGTAACTGTAGTTCTCATTCCAAGCCCCCTTTTGTGCCGAGGACACTCCTCGCAAGGCAGCTATCCCATCTGCGGTACAACAATGACGACAATAAGAGTGAGCTAACTAATTAACCAAGCCAGTGCCCATATAGCATGTGGCTGTACTGTTATCACAATCTTCAAATCCAAGACTTATTAGGACTCATGCGGCACGAACGACTGATTGCCCCCTTCAACTCATGAAGGGCGGCCAATTGCTCCTTCTATCCTTGATTCAGCTGTCGCCCGTGCTAGTATGCAGATGGTAAGTTTCACCAAGAGTAGAAGAGGATAGATAAGATCAAGAAGGGCCAACTGGCCTAGCTCAGCGTTAAGTTCAACTGTCAATGACTCAGAGGTCATTCAACAAAGCACCTATAGGGTGATAAGCATGGCTAAGCATTTCTACTCTACAGGAATACTGTAATTCTACTCAGGTGTCAAATGAATAGGCGACAAGCAGATCAAGGTAATGTGTCAATCAACACACTAGCTACAAGAATTAGAATAGCATGCATATAGTAACAATAAAACTCAATGCAATTTTGTAAACCATAGGATAATTATGATCAAGAAGGAGGCATGCCTTCGTTGTCGAGTCCCCCATTTCCGTCTTCCTTGTAATGCTCCTCCCCGATACCGTCACCTCATACTCGTAGTAATGGCGAAGCAATAATAAATACACAAGCAGTCCAAATGGAATAACAATATAGGAAGTATTGGTAGAAAGATCTGGATGGATATGGAGATTTCAAAAGAGGTGGATCAATTGAAGATGAGTTGAGGAATTGAACGGATTGGTTGGGTATAGGTTTATCACGACTAAGCAAAACTCGGCCATCATGTCTAACGTTCTAAATAGCAATATGCTAACTGAACTTTAATAGTGCCCAATACAAATAATTCGGCTAACTATAAAGAAAAGACAAAATAATGACTGACATGACATAAACACAAAACAATAACTATCCTATGCATTTGAAAGACCTGACTCAGCGTAGCATGGCAATACAATATATACCCACAATCAATATTTAGATAATTATTAATAATTGTAAATGCCAACCAAGATATACAAATTTGATGACTAAACTAGATAAACTACATGACATCAAACGATAATATGCTTCTAAAATGATTCTAAAACATTACATGCATAAACCATGGGGTATTTAAAATAATACTCTAAATACATATGTAACAAAAGGCAACAAAAATCTAGTCATAGCATCATCAATCATTTAAAAAAATGACAACATTAATGTGTTATGTCTCACAACATAACCCAATAAAAGATTAATTAACAACGATAACATAATTGTATCGAATTTAACTTAAACATGAATATTTCTACGCATGACAATATTGTTCTCACGATATGCACACACATGTTTATGTACTATAGAAATCCAGTTGTATTATCATGCATCACTAATTTAAATGAGCCGAAATAAATTCCGCAATATTCTAAAATATCCTAAAATCACTCAACAATATTTAGGACATACCCTAAGCATGCTACAGACATGACAAATAAAACATAAACAATTTTGCACGATTACTTACACAAAACATCATACGCACTAGATAAAAAAACTATCACAATTCAACACCTACTCAATGAAAATAAAAACATCCACTCGTTTCTAATATCAACAAAATCGTCCTATAGGCTAGGATTGGTTTTGGGTCACCGAGGAGTAGTCGGGGATGGAAACATTGACACGGGTGAGCATCGGCGGGTCTCGTCGTCGTTGTCGGAACGACGGTGATGGGGAGATGGTGGTGCGTGACGCTCTTGGTGATGTTGGAACACCGGAACACAGAAGAACATGACAAATGGTCATCCGTTGACAACACCGTCGGTCGAAAAGGGTGGCAGCGGCACAACGTCGTTGTGTACGCGGCCAACATCAACCAACTGACGGGAAAATATGTCTAGGTGGTAGGCTTTGGCGTGGGGATTCTGTTCGTGGAGGAATTGGCTTGGAATTGTCACCTTAGGCGACGGTAGGTGAAGAATGCTGCAGATGCGGCTGTGTTGCGGGGTGAATTGCGTGAGTGTGGAAAGGATTTGGAGAACAAGAGGAGAGGGCTTTTATAGAGGAGCTCCTGGAGCACCAAGTTACGCGAACAGATGTAGAAACGGTGGTGTGTAGGGAGAGATCAAGGGACGAACGCCAAGGGTGGGTATTCTGTCCACCAGCTTCTCACGGGAGATTAAGGCAATCGTGGGAGTAATTAATTGCCTGAATGGATTTGTGGTCGAGTGGGGAGTAATTCTCATGTTGAAGACACGTTGAAACAGTGAAAGAAATTGAGGGGACAAAGGGAAGAAGAGGCGGCGGCCATGGCGTTTCTTCTCTATGTAAGTGTACAGGTACGTGCACATGCGTGCGGGAGGAAGTAGGAGAGCCGAGCCGTCCGCTCGCTTGCTCGGCTGGGCCGGCTGGCCTGCTGGATGGTCCTTGCGCTGCCGCTGGGTGGCCTTGGCCATGTTGGTTTGGTGGCTGGGCAATTTAAATTAGAAAGAAAGAAAAATGGAGAAGGAGTGTTCCAATGCATACTTGTATATGAGTGACTAGCTTTGGTGCATACGTGAGATATATCAATGATGGGCTAGGCTAGGATACATGTATTGGTTCAAGGACCAATAACACAGAGAGAAACTAAAGGAGAGAGAAGAAAAGAAAATCAATATAATATAATATTGATTTCTTTAATTAAGATTGCTACAAGAGGAAAAATTAGAAGTCATCAGGAACCCAAGAAATCCAAGTAACAAAATAGGCAAGAAGAATTTAAATGCAATACTACGAACGATTAAATCGACTCAGGACATTATGGAATTTATTTTCCACCTGACATGTGCTAAATTAATTCCAAACAATGTGGTATTAATTTAAGCAAACTCCAAAACAATATACATAATAATATAAGAATATGTTGCGACATCCTTTGCTTGAAAAAAATGAACTCTCAAAAAATCAGGATGTTACAACTCTACCCCCCTTAAAAGGAATCTCGACCCCGAGATTCAGAGCTAAGAGAAAAGATTTGGGAACTCCTCCCTGAGGTCATCTTCTCGCTCCCAAGTTGCCTCCTTCTCGGTGTGATTGCTCCACTGAACCTTGCAAACTTTGATCACCTTACTCCTAGTTGTACGCAACCACTCATCAATAATCTTGATAGGATATTCTTCATATGTCAAATCATCCTTGACCTCAATGTTGTCTAGTGACGTCTTCTGCACCTCTTCCTCGGGTTTCTTAAAATATTTCTTTAACTGTGACACATGAAAAACATTGTGCGCATTCGACAACTTCTCTGGAAGTGCCAACTGATAGGCTACCTCTCCACGTCTAGCGGTAATCCCAAACGCACCAATGTAGTGGGGTGCTAGCTTACCCTTGATTCCAAATCGACACATTCCACGTAATGGAGATACCTTCAAGTACACATCATCTCCTATCTTGAATGATATGTCATGGCGACTCTTATCTGAATAAGCCTTCTGTCTAGACTGGGCTGCCTTCAACCTTTCTTGAAGCATTTTCACTTGCTTGTCCGCCTCTTCCAATGTGTCGTGACCAAACACTTGATTTTCTCCTACTTCATGCCAGTTAAGAGGTGTACGACACTTTTCTCCATATAAAGCCTCAAATGGAGCCATTTTTATACTTGCTTGATAACTGTTGTTATAAGAAAACTCTGCATAAGGAAGACTCTTATCCCAACTACGCTGATAAGTCAAGGCACAAGCTCGAAGCATGTCTGCAAGAATTTGATTTACCCGTTCACTCTGTCCATCAGTATGTGGGTGATATGCTATACCAAAATCCAACCGAGTTCCCAGAACCTCTTGTATTTTCTTGGGTGATATGCTATACTCAAGACAAGTGTGAGTGCTATGGATGGCCTTCTCGTAGGGAGACGGGAATGAATCCATAGTGGTGTATTGTGTGGTGCTTAGTGGACTCGTGTGCGCCACCTCAAAGTTACCAGCAATCGTAGAATAGGATAGCCACTGAGTCAAAGCTGGCTTGCTGCAACTAAACCCCACTTTGCCATCTTGATACAAGTGCATGTATGATAGGATCTGATGTAAGTCTTGCTAAGTACCTTTGTACTCATGTTTGCTTAATTTACGTTTTGCAGATAGGATTGATGTCTCACTAGTAGTTCCGCTTGGACTTCGACAAGTAGCTTGATACCTCAGCTACGATCTTGGACGAGTGTTGTAGATAGTCAGGCTCTTCAGCCTTTTTCATTTGTAGATGTCTGTACTCAGACATGTAGTACTTCCGCTTGTTGCTTGTATGCTCTGAATGTTGGGTCATGAGACCCATGTTTGTAATACTTGGCTCCTCGGAGCCTAATGAATAAATACTTTGTTTATTAGAGTCTTGTTGTGATGCCATGTTGTATTTGCACATATTGAGCATATTGTGTGTATGTTATTGAAATGCTTGGTATGTGTGGGATCCGACACCTAGTTGTTTACCCTTGGTAGCCTATCTTACAAGGAAATGTCTCCTAGTGCTTCCACTGAGCCTTGGTAGCTTGCTACTGCTCCAGATCACTTAGGCTGACCGGCATGTGTCCTTCTTCGTTCCTGTGTCTGTCCCTTAGGGGAAATGTCACGCGTTGTTCCTTTAAGTCCTTGTAGCTTGCTATGACTTGGGTTCATACGTTGATGACCGACACGTTCGTTGCTGGGTCATGAATGCCTGTCTCTGTAATTTACTGCCACTTTTGGTTTATAATTGGTCATGTCGGCCCGGGTTCTCTGTCATATGGATGCTAGCGACACTATCATATACATGAGCCAAAATGCGCAAACGGTCCCGGGCCAGGTAAGTTGGCACCCGTGGGGATACCGTGCGTGAGGCCGCAAAGTGATATGGTGTGTTACATGCTAGATCGGTGTGACTTAGGATCGGGGTCCCGACAGCGTTGGTATCAGAGCCTGACTGCCTGTAGGATTACCAAGCCAAACTGGTCAAAGTTGAGTCTAGAAATTCCTTAGTTATATAAGGGAATTGATTGTGGAAGGGAACGTAAGGCTCTTTTTACTCCTTATACCTCATGTCTTCTGATCTGAGTCATCTTACCTTTCCTACAGGGTTAAGGAACTAGGCTTTCTCTTCCGTCTATCAGGATCACGAGTTACTACTCCGTAGTCCCTTAAGATTGGTTGATCAGAGTCCTAATCTTGTTTCAAGCTCTTCCGGTGAAGTTGTTTTAGTACTATCACAGTACCTTGAGTGATGATGTTGAGATGTTGAACTACCCTTTGTTAGCAGGATGTCTCATTCTGAGCATTTTACTGCCGTTATGCTGCCGGAATTATCCTAGTAGTTCGAGAGATACTAATTTCTTGTTCTACCTTATGCTTCCTATAGTTGTTGATGTTTCCGTCTTCGGTTTCGCTTCTCAGGATGTCTTCAGTTAAGCGAAGCTCAGCTGCTCGTAGACAGAACCACGGAGATGGTAGGAATGAGGAGGATCCTCCCGACCAGCCTTCGTTGGCAGAGTTAATGATAGAGATGGAGAGAAACAAGCGTGAGTCTAACCGCTTGTTGGCACGTATTGAGGAGAACACCACACAACAGTGCAAGGAATCAGCAACCATCCATGACTTCATTCATTTGAAACCACCCACCTTCCATCATTCCATTGAGCCACTTGATGCAGATGATTGGCTCCGTAGTATCACTCACAAGCTGCGTTCTGCGAACGTAGATGAAGATGACAAGGTCATCTATGCCACTTATCACCTGGAAGGTCCTGCTAGTCTTTGGTGGCAGAACTATGAGGCCATGATTCCAGCTGACCAGATTCCTACCTGGAGAGATTTCACCGAGGCTTTTCGTGAGCATCATATCCCTCAAGCCCTTATCGATCGTAAGAGAGAAGAGTTCTGTAGTCTTACACAGGCTAAGATGGCTGTTGATGCCTATGGTCGAGAGTTTGAGAACCTCGCCCGCTATGCTACAGAAGAATTGTCCACGGACGCCAAGAAGCAGGCTAGGTTCCGGAAGGGTCTCAACCCCAAACTGCGTCGTGATCTCCACTTGCATCATTGCAACACATTCCATGCTCTTATGAACAAGGCCATCAATGCAGAGACAGCTCAGCTCACTTACGATGAGTCTCGTAAGCACACTCTTGATTTGGAAACTTCCTCCGGTTCTAGTTCCCAGAAGCGCCGGATTTGGGTTCCGAACTCTGTTCTTCCACCCAGTTGTACACCGAGGCCATCTTATGTGGTACCTTCCCCACTTCAGCAGTATGCTCCACCCAGGTCTATCGATGGACCGTTTGCCAATGCGGGTCCACGTCCTACCTCCAGGATTTGTTACAAGTGCGGAGAACCGGGACACATCGCCCGTATTTGCACTCAGACCCGTGTTGCCCCATCCCAGTCCATAAAGTCTGTTAGACGTGATAAATTATCACGCAAGATGATCAGTGTTAAGTCAGCTCCCATCGAACATGGACGTGTGCATCACGTCTCAGCCAAGAACGCTCATGATGATCCAGATGTCGTTCTTGGTACACTCCTTGTTAATTGTCACCCGACATCGGTTCTATTCGATACTGGAGCATCTCATTCTTTCATTCCTGAAAGTTATGCCCGCTTACACGACATGTCATTTTGTGATATGCCCTCCCCACTAGTCATTCAAACTCCTGGATCCAAATGGCAAACTTCTAGTGTAAGCCATGGTAATGAAATCCTTGTCGACACACTTGTGTTCCTTGCATCACTTGTAGCCCTCAAGTCTTCAGATATTAATATCATCTTGGGTATGGACTGGATGACAGATCATCATGCCAAGATTGATTGCTTCACTAGGTCTGTTCAGCTTACACATCCATCTGGTAAGTTAGTCACTGTCAACACTAGAGTTGCAAAGCGTCAACTCTATTCTCTTAATGCCAGCCCTCTTCCAGATCTTGAAGATGTTCCGGTAGTCCGTGACTTTCCGGATGTCTTTCCAGAGGAACTGCCAGGTGTTCCACCCGATCGAGATGTAGAGTTTGTTATAGAGCTTATTCCAGGAACCGCTCCAATCTCTAGGAGACCCTACAAAATGGCACCCTTAGAACTAGCCGAGCTTAAGAAACAACTTTATGAGTCCTTGCAAAAGGGTTTCATCCGTCCTAGTTCTTCTCCCTGGGCTTGCCCCGTCCTCTTTGTCAAGAAGAAGGATGGTACGGATCGGATGGTTGTAGATTATCGTCCCGTTAATCTGGTCACGGTAAAGAACAAGTATCCGCTTCCGAGGATCAACGACCTGTATGATCAGCTCGCTGGATCCTCAGTCTTCTCCAAGATTGATTTGAGGTTAGGATACCATCAAATCAAGATTAGAAATAGGGACATCCCCAAGACGGCTTTCGTCACTCGTTATGGTCAGTACGAGTACACCGTCATGTCCTTCGGTTTAACAAATGCTCCAGCCACCTTCTCCCGCTTGATGAACTCGATCTTCATGGAGTACTTAGATAAGTTCATCGTGGTTTATCTCGATGATATTCTTATTTACTCGAAGAATGAGGAAGAGCATGCCGAACATCTTAGTCTTGTTCTATAAAAACTCAGAGAGCACCGCCTTTATGCCAAGTTCTCCAAGTGCGAATTTTGGTTGCCAGAAGTGACCTATCTCGGCCATGTAATCTCTGGTAAGGGCATTGCTGTCAATCCCGAGAGAGTTCAGGCCGTTCTTGATTGGACTCCGCCTGAAACAGTTAAACAAGTTAGGAGTTTCCTTGGTCTAGCCAGTTATTGTCGCCGCTTTGTTGAGAACTTCTCTAAAGTGGCCAAACCTCTCACGGAACTTCTCAAGAAGGATAAAAAGTTTGAGTGGTCCCCACAGTGTGAGCACAGTTTTCAGGAACTGAAAAGACGCCTGACTTCTGCTCCCATACTAGTGCCACCTGATTTCACTAAGGACTTTGTTATCTACTGTGATGCCTCACGACAGGGACTAGGTTGCATCCTCATGCAGGATCGTCGTGTGATTGCCTATGCATCTCGACAGTTGCATCCACATGAGGAGAATTATCCTACACATGATCTAGAGCTTGCAGCCGTAGTCTATGCACTTAAGACCTGGCGGCATTACCTCCTTGGTAATCGTTGCGAGATCTACACCGATCACCAGAGTCTCAAGTATATCTTCACCCAACCAGATTTGAACCTTAGGCAAAGACGTTGGTTGGAGTTGATCTCCGATTACGACTTAGGGATTACCTACACCCCGGGCAAGGTCAATGTCATGGCTGATGCGCTAAGTCGTAAATCCTATTGCAACAATCTCATGTTGCAGCAGGGCCAACCACTTCTCCATGAGGAATTATGTAAGCTTAACCTTCACATTGCTCCTCACGGATTCCTTTCTACCTTGGTGGCGAAACCTACTCTTGTGGATCATATCATAGAAGCCCAGAAGCATGATACCGGAATTACCCAAGGGCATTGCTGGTAGTTTCTCCATAGATGACCGAGGTGTTGTTCTCTTCCAAAACCGGTTGGTGGTTCCCAAGAAGCAACATCTTCGGCAATTGATTCTTAAAGAGGCTCATGAATCTCCTCTCACGATTCATCCCGGTAGTACTAAGATGTATCAGGATCTACGCCAGAGGTTCTGGTGGACTAGGATGAAGAGAGAAATTGCTGAGTTTATTGCTAAATGTGACGTTTGTCGTCGCGTTAAGGCAGAACATCAAAGACCTGCTGGCACCCTTCAGCCTCTAGCTATTCCTGAGTGGAAGTGGGATAAAGTTGGTATGGACTTCATCACCGGTTTTCCCAGGACCAAGAGAGGGAATAATGCTATCTTCGTAGTCATTGATCGTCTCTCCAAAGTGGCTCACTTCCTACCTGTTCGAGAGAGTATCACCGCTAGTCAGCTTGCTGACTTGTATATTTCTCGAATAGTGTCACTTCATGGTGTCCCACTAGAGATCAATTCAGACCGTGGTAGTCTTTTCACTTCTCATTTCTGGGAGAGTTTCCAGACTGCCATGGGCACCCATCTTTCTTTCAGTACCGCTTTCCACCCTCAGTCAAGTGGTCAAGTGGAACGGGTTAACCAAATTCTCGAAGACATGCTTAGAGCTTGTGTTATCTCTTTCGGTATGGATTGGGAGAAATGTCTTCCTTTCGCCGAGTTTG
>LR738713.1:177769951-177782425 GCA_902687465.1 Secale cereale | reverse complement strand
AGACGCAACTTCGCCATGTTGAACACTTTTCGAGATTCCCCACGGTTTAAGAGCAGTTTTGAAAATGGTGAACTGCATGTTTGAAAAAACTATACGTGTTGTTTTTTTGGGACCTTTTTTGCTCTAGTTTTTAACCGTTTATCGGAATTATGCGTGTAATATACCATTGAAAAGCTATGGAGTAGACGCAACTTCGCCATGTTGAACACTTTTCGAGATTTCGCACGGTTTAAGAGTAGTTTTGAAAACGGTGCGACCGACGAATAATGACAGCGAGCGTTTTTTTGCGCTTCCGAACTGCACAAGAAAACCGCACTGCATCAGGGTAAGAGCCGGCGCGACGGTGCTGGGGGAAGGAGGCGGGGCGGCAGCGCGGGGGTAGGAGGCGGGGCAGTGGTTGATGTCCTCGGGGCGCTCCGCGCTAGAAACCTATTTAAGTGGGGGTGTTATGAGAATAAGGTTTTTGTTATGAGAATAAGATCTTAAGGGGTGTTATGAGAATAGACCCACCCTATATATATATATAATAAATGCTATACTACTTTGTGTCGTGCATGGCCATAAATACGGTCATCTATGATATATACTACTCTATGATACTATATATGCACTATGAAGGTACGCACGTACTATCATGCATACACTAGTATCATATGCATGATACTATATATAGTATATGATACTCCCCATGATATAAGGCTGGCCATAGTGGTGGTATCATAGCCGAGGATGTCATACACTCGGAAATAGGAAATATGCTGATGTGGCAAAGAATTAAATATATGTAGAGATGGTTAGAGTAGCATATAGGCACATACCATATCATGTTAAATGCAATGCTAATTTGTGTCATGCATGGCAGTAAATATGATCTATATATGATACTATACTCTATGTATTATACTATGCGCTATAATTAATTAAAGGTAGTATCATAGACACTAGTATCATATATATGACACTAATATATGACACTCTCCACTATGAATAGCCTAAGTATATATAGCCTAACTAAAACACCCACATGTAGTTTGTAGTAGGGTTTTTGACTTTAATTTATTATATATGCACTAAAATGCGATGCAAGGTAAGTGCAAAGAATGATTTAAACATAGCAGATGACCTGAAATGGGCCGGAACAATGTAGCTAGTAATTGACGATTTGTAGTACGAAGTGCCGCATCTCCTTTTGGAAACTATGATCCTTCTTGTGAGATGTTTCGGTATGGAAGGTGCGAGCACCAAAACTTGTGCCAAACTTTACCATTTTTCCCCGTTTCTCGCACAATGAATGAAAATTCGCAAAGCGACACACAAATGATCTTGCTAACATGCACATGTAGTTGCGACTATATATATATATATACATATACATACAAACGAGATCTCTTTTTTTGCATATCCATAGTTTGAGATTGCTAGCGAGGCTTGTCGCCTTGTAAAATGTACGAGAAAATCAAACCATAGGGTACAATCGTGATTTCTTACTGTGAAAAAAAAAAATTGGAGGCGAAACAATGAACTCATGTTTTCTTCGAACAAAAATACGATGTTAGGTAACGCAAATGTTTTCAAAGAGCACATGGTTCACTCACGAAAGCCATGTGTCCACTAATCGTGGCCGATGCCCCCCTCTGCCACGCGCGCGATCTGAGTCGTGCATTATGAATGGCTAGAACCCAAACCCCACGGATCATACGTCTGCACCGTTGGATTGTCCTTGATTGAACGGCAATCCTCATCACTTTCGACAGCAGATGTAAATGTTTTCAAATAGGCCCACCCAAATAATTTTTTCAAATAGCACATGGTTCACACACGAAAGCCGTGTGCCTACCAAACCTTGGCCGATGCCCCCCCTTTGCTGTGCGCGTGATCTGAGTCGTATGTTCTGATTGGCCATAACCCAAACCCCATGGATCGTACGTCTGCACCGTTGGATGCTCCCAGATTGAACGTCAATCCTCATCCCTTTTGACAGGAAATGCAGTTTGGCTAGGAATTGATTTATATGCCAAAATGCACGGGAAATGCCAAACAATGTCTTACATTTAGCACACGAGACCTGAAATGCGCCAGCAAATCAAACCCGTGGTATAATTGTGATTGCTTTACGTGGGAACAAATTAGAGGCGAAACGATGAACTCACGTCTTCATTTCAAACGAAATTATTCTGTTTGTGCACACGAGCGCTTAGAGGCAACCGTTTGCATAGGCCTTTCCGCGTGCGCGGCGACCCGGGATATTTTTCACCCTTTTTACCTAGGACGCCAACACCCGGAGTCCCTAACACCCCCATTGTCCGCCCTTGTTTTACTCAACTAGTCCACCGAATCTCCATCACCAGCTCCCCCTCCCCCAGATCCACATCAGAACCCTCTCCGCCGCCGCTGTGCTCACCCCGGCCGTGTGCCCGCTCTTCGGTGTCAAGCCTACCTCCGCTGCTGTTCCTAACACGCGACGGCCCGTGCCTCATTGTCTTCGTTTGCTCGCCAGCCACCCTCGAGCATATTGATGCAGTAATCCTTGCCTCTCCTATGGTCCTTCCAGGTTTGCATTAAGAAGCCTGTTAGTTACTGATCTCCATCGCAGTGAGGCATATTTCCTCGCAACCCCTCTTCCAATTTCGTTCCGTATGTTCCCAAATTGCCTATAAAATAACAGAGAGCATATATATGTTCATTATGTACCTTCCTTATTATCCCTCTGCTCCTAAATATTTGTCTTTTTAGAGATTCCAAATGAACTACCATATACAGATGTATATAGACATATTTTAGAGTCTAGTTTCACTCATTTTGCTCTGTATGTAGCCACTTGTTGAAATTTCTAGAAAGAGAAATATTTAGGAACGGAGGGAGTACATATAAGTTGTATTTGTTCCAATAAGTTACTTCCTATTTACAGATCACGGGCGCCCGAGTCACACAAACATAACAAATTAGCCATACATTTTCTAAATTATTGCATGACATGTTTAGAAAGCTTGATACCAAGTTGTTAGTTTAATGCTTATCCTCCTTTTCTGAGTTTCCCATGTGTTCTATATAGATGCCGAGTAGCAGCGACAACACTCATGCTTCAGGCGATGTATCTTCATCTAATTCAGACAACCCTAGGTCTTCAGCAGATTGTGAGGGATCAAGTAATCTTGAATGGGATAGAGCTGCAGCAATTACCCTTCCGGTCGGGACACAGAGGCACGCTCCAAGGAAGCCCACACACCAGCCCAAAGGTGTATATAAAGTAACCGAGATTGATTTTAAGTTTTGGGCTCCAACTAAACTAGATAAAGCATCCACTAGGTTCAGGAGTGTGTGTGGATTTGTTGGCAGGGCAAGGCTCAACATTAATCTGTCTGGGTTTCGAAAGGCTGACACAAAAACACGACGAAGGATAGTCCAGGAGATCATGGATCACTTCAACATTCCAGAGCAGTGGAGAATTCAGGTGGAACACGCTACATTGAAGAAGGCTAGGGATGCTTGGAGAAACTCGAAGCACATGCTGTACAAGAAGTACTTGAGTGAAGGCAAGGACCCAATCCTAGCATACCCCCAAATTACAAAGGCAGACTAGCAGAATTCAAAAGGGTCAGGGCAACTAAAGAGTTTGCTGAGAAGAGTTTCAAGAAATCGGAACTTCAGAAGAAGAACATACACCCCCACTGTTTGGGTGTGGCAGGATACTATGGCATGAAACCGATATGGGACCATGAGGACAAATAAGTAGTAGCGGCGGGTTGGAATCCGGCCTTTAGTGAAATCAAGGGCGAACGCGCCAGAGACTACCCGCGGGCACGTGCAAAGAGGCATGATGACAGAACTTATTACTTTGTAAACTCACGTCACGCCAAACTGTATCAAGTGATGTTAGAGGCTTCCAAGATCCCTGGAAGGTTCTACAGGAACTCGGGGCCATGTGACATTCTGTCCGTTGCTCTGGAAACAAAAGAGCCCCCTGGCCATGCAAGGGGTATAGGTGTTAATGTCCTGCACAAGAGGGCTTTCACACTCAGCACAGAAGAGAGGCTCAGCATGAAAAAAGCGAGGAGTGAAATGAAGGAGAATGTATTGTATGAAAGGTTGAGGAAGGATATGTATCCGACTGTTCGAAAGGATGTTCAGGAGTTAATGATGATGCAGAAGACTCTAACACTGACAGATAGCCAGCAGATGGGAGGGGAGGAGGGCATGGAGGATGCTGCTTATTGCACGACAACACTACACAAGAGTACCCGTGCATCAGCTAACCCTAGCAACACTGAGACTGAAGCTGCTCGTGATGAAGCTATATCCGATCTATCTGGAATGAAAGACAGACTGAAGGTCGTGCTTACACATTATGAAGGTACATTAAAATGTACAACAGCCTGGGTTTGCCCACCCTTCTTGGAAGATGGCCTCTTCTTGGACAATGTGCCATTGAAGCCGGGCTGTGTGAAGTGCTGCGTGACTGATGTAATGCCTGGATTCAATGAATTTGCCCTGAAGTATGTCCTAGGAGACTTCCATCAACAAAGGACCTTGGGAGAAACACTGTTACATCACATCCAGTGGCCACGAAAGGAAATAGAGTTCATCGATGAGATCCCTGAAGCCCAGCCAAGAGAAACCACTGTCACCCCTCAATCGTGACGCTCTCCTTGCCACAGCAGCTCTCGCGGGCTGATGCATCAACCTATGATCAGCCGACCCAACTTTGTGGCATACATGCCATGTCATCCTCCACCCCAAAGCAGCTAGTGGAAAGGCCTACAACTGCTGAAGACGCACCACCAGTTCAGATGCCTACCGCTGATGCAGCGGGGGGAGACCCAACTGCAGCACATGCTCAGCAGACCAACCTGGTGGAACAGACTGCTAAGCAGTCTAATTCTTTGGAACCGCTTGCTAAGCAGTCTGTAGGTCCAGAACTCACTGCTCATCAGTCCGTCGGTCCGCAGTCGTGTGATCAGCATACCAATGCATCAACACTTCCTGCTCAGCAAACCAACGCGTTGGCACGACCACCTTAGCACACCGAAAAGTTGGCACCACCTGCGTAGAAACCCTACATAGCTTCAACGCATGTTCAGCAGTCCGATGCCTCTGCTCCTACAGCCCAACAGTCCATCACAACAGCTCCGCCGGCTCAGCAGTCCGGCATAGATAAACCGTCTGCTAAACAGTCCGTCCAAGCTTCACCGTATGATTGGCAGTCGACCTTGCAGGCAACTAGACATTCTGCAATAAATGCTTCAAGTACCAAGAAGTAAGTGGCCAAAAAGGCTACACCCACGACCACGAGGAAGCGTAGCGGAAGAGTGAAGAGGAAAGAGAACGATTGCCTCTTACTTAAAGCACTCATCGCCCAAAACCGAATTAACAACATCCTCTTTGAATCGAGGAGTAGTATTATTTCTAACGGCATGGATGATGAAGAAATAGCTTTGCAGCTTGCTAAAAGTAAAGCGTGCATACTTGAAGCACACAATTACGTCCATGGCCAGCCATTTCTTGTTGGCGAATACTTTGATGAGTGCATCTCCAGTTGCCGCGAGTTACATGAATATTGCATGGATCAAATGTTAGCAGGTCATCATGCTTTGCTAGTCCACTACAACAGAGATCATTTCCAACAGGATGCTGGTTCCATCAATGTGAGTTTTAAGGACTTACATCTCTTCTTCAACTTCAACGTGCTAGATGCCACTCTTGTTAGATGCCTGATTTTGTAAGTTATTAACAAACTCTGATCAACTTCTCCATACAAGGCTATAAATAATAAACAACAAACTACATTTTATTCCTCTCAGGGGATTGAACGGGCAGAGAAGAAAAAGGGAGAACCTGTATTTCATAGATCCTGCATTAGCAAATGGCACAACAATACATGGTAAGGACCGACGGGACTGGGCCGTTAACACGGCATCCATCTCTTCGAAAACACGTCCCATACAGAATCATTTCTCTGGCCATATCATGAAAGGTAAGTCAAGTAAACTACCACGCATACACTGATTATCTTTAAGATTTCGACATAATTCGTAAGTTCACGGCTTTCTTAATATGTAGCAATCACTGGATATTGGTATTCATTGTTCCAAACAAGAACATAGTTTACTAGATCGGTTCTCACAGAGAGTCAACAAATGCTCAGGATCTGACGCATCTTCAGCAATTCATTGGGAGGTATTGAATTCTATGATGTTGAAATTAATTTGCATTCATATCTGGTTCAATAATTGATGTTGTTAAAAATTCATCTTCATTTGCAGTCTGCTCGCATTGTGAAAAACTAAACCAGGGAACCAGTTCAAGAGGGAACTACCTTTGTAGCACGAGATCGTTTCTCCGGTAACACATCAAAACCGAAATTCGTTATTTTTTGAAAATTTATCGAATAGTCTGCAAACACCTTTTGTTACACTAGTCAAATGTTCACGCTTCTAAATAAACCTCTTTCTATTTTGTCCAAAGAAAAAATAATACATCTAACACTAGTTAGGTTGTTCCTAATAGGACAAATACATGACTAATTTTGTACAAAAAAATTCAGTGTCCTCAGCAACAAGCAGGGACCAACCTTTGTGGATACTATGTTTGCAGACACATGATCTCCATCTGCAAATCTGCTGATAGCCGTGACGACCCTCGTGAATTAGTACTAGTAAGTCAATCTTAATGAATATCTTCTACTCTACTCATATGGCACATTATGATCTTAAAAATATTGCAGCTCATCTTAAAACCGAGGACCCCTGAACCGCTCCCGGCTAGTGAATTGCTGATTGTTTGGAAATTTTTCAGCGACTTCTTCCTGAATCACTACATCAATCCCACTGGTGATAATGTAGATTTCAGCATGCGTTCTTCTAATACATTGAGCACGAGTTACCCGCTAAACATATACGCATGGATCCATTGTTTTCCATCTGATGAGGTCTTCGTATTTTGTACACTATGATTATAATTATGTAATGCATATATGTGTGGAAAAATCATTGGAGTTTAGCTACTATATGTTCAATTGCAATTGTTGCGAAATCTGATGAATGGTCTTCCCGTGGACACTATTTGTTCAACTGAATATTGTGGCGAATTTGCTTTTTGCGTGCTGATTCAAAATGGGATATTTTTGTTTATTTGTTCAATTGAATATTGTGGAGAATTTTCTTTTGTCGTGCTGATTCAAAATGAGATATTTTTGTTTATTTGTTCAATTTAATATTGTGGGGAATTTGCTTTTTGGATGCCGATTCAAAATGGGATATTTTTGTTTTGACCTAGAAATTGCTCCGCACACAGTTCAACTAAATGAGTGTGTGCGATCCAGATCAGAAAGCATACGTCAATCGTAGTTGAACCGTCGGTCATACACATCATATCGCAAACTATTTGGAGCGCTGCTACGTGTGCGTACGGTCTCCGAAACCGTTTGTGATATCACGTTATCGCTCACGAGAACTCAGAGTAAACCATGCCCAATGTAAAATACAGTACCAGTCGTAATTGTTTTCAGGAAACGTGTGGGATCCCAAACGAAAAGCACACGTCACTATTTCCGCAACCGTCGATGATACACAACAAATCACAAACAGTCTGCAACACTTGTATGTGTGCGAAGGGGCTCCTAAACCGTTTGTGATAGAACATTATCGCAGACGGTAATTGTTGCGAAATGTGTGCGATGGAGTCTTGGATGGTAGACGGGTTACGCACAAAACTTGTGTGCGATGGTGCACAAATCGCACATAGTTCATATGTTGGCCCATGTGCCTTACATAGTGTGTCCCAAACGGTTCATTACGATAGACCGTATGGTTTCAATGCGTCATTAGAAACGCTTAATCACCGATACCACACGTGCGAAACAATTTAGTGTGTGCTGCATCACACACGATTACATTTTGATAGGCCTCTGGATCACTCCTCCATATCTCCGACGGTTTCTGGGTCGTGTGGGAAGGACACCGTAGCGCACACACTCACTTGGTGACGGTCCCAAATACCTTCGCGGAAAGGGGCTTGAAACCGTTTGTATAGCACCGACGCGTACTAGTGAATAACGGACCGCATTATGCACCGTAAATGGGCTACACTGGCAGCCGTCCTTTCATGGGCCGACCATAACGGGCCTTTAAGAAGCTGACGAGTCTAACAGGCTTAATTCCATCGATAGACATAATTGGTCGTTAATGGGACATATTTGATGACGCTATGAAAATGGCCCAACGGGTCAACGGGCCCCAAACGGACCGACTTTAACCACGGGTTGAATTTGGCCCACAAGCAGAAAAGGCCAGTAACTGGCCATAAGCTACCAAATTCTGCAAATCAGCCCAAGAATAAATGGGCCCTTAAAAGGCCGAAAGATAACACGGGCTAGGAGCGGCCCAATGGAGTAATGGGTCGTTAATGGGTTTGAAGTGGTATACTGTTCATTATGGGCTAGTTTCACTACGGGTCGTTAATGGGCAAGAGTTATGAAGGGCCTCATATGGGCCGAAAGACGTCATTGGCCGTACATGGGCCAGAAGTTACAATGGCATGGAATCATATTGGATGGCCCGTATGAAGCTAGTGGGCCGAATTAGGAAAGGCCATGATGGGACGTGAGTTATCGTGCTATAATGTGCTATTTGCCAGCAGGCCATTAGCAGGTTTTCGGTGGGCCAGCCTGTCATCCTTTTACCTACTCAAACGGGCCGACCTTTTGACCTGAATGGGCCCCTGTTGGGCCTTGCCACGTGTCAACGTATCATTGGCGCCTCCTGTTCATTGATTGGTTGACATCTGCCCGCACGTGGCGCTGACACATGGTTCCTTCGGCGAATGAGGATTTTACACGTGGAAAATTCCCAATGGTCCTCGCTGTTAGCGGGTTATCGGATCCAAAACCAGACCTATTAGCTTAATGGTAACCCGTTACGGTGGATGCCACGTGTCCGTTACCCTTGACGAAAACACTTCCATGATGCAACATTTATCTTCATGGAAGTGAACACTTCTGTGATGATAATTTTGGTATTGTCATGGAACACTTCTACGACAACACATGTATGACTATGTTGATTATGTCATAAAATCGTGATGGATGTACATGCATGGCAGAAAACATGACCTACTGTGACAAACACGTATTATCATGGAAGTGTTTTTTTGTAGTGCATCCATGGTCCTAAAGAAACGGTAGGTGGAGTCCGATCATCGGCATTGCTGATGGGAGGCAGTGAACCCTAGTGCCTGGTGATGTCTTGCAAGACACACAAGGTAGTGTAGCACTTTTTTGGTAAGTATCCCAAATAGTTATCATCTCAACGAAGAGTGGATGGGAGTATTTATGAGTAACGTTCCTGTCACACACAAGTTGTCACAACTCTTACTATTGAAAATACGCCCTAGAGGCAATAATATTATATTATTATATTCCATGTTTGTATTTAAGAGTTTATATTCTATTCTATAACCGTTATGATCATGGAATATGCAATTAAGTGGAAAACTCATAAGCACGTGTGAAAGTGCTAGTTATTGACTAGAGGGGGGTGAATAGGCGATTTTTATGAAAGTCTTCAAGACACTCAATGTCTTGAACACAGACAAGTAAATAACACTAACATAGTATGCAGCGGAAGATAATTTACACTAGCATAGCCATAGTCAAGGAGACATGATAGATTAAGCACGAAGACAAATAGAAGCTAGGTAGAACAGATCAGAATTGGAAGTGGGTGTGAAGTCAAATATGCAATCAGGGTGAATGTCTTCACACGAGAAGTCAATCAGAGTGGACAAGCAATGGCTTCACAAAGCTAATCAGTAAGTAAAGAGAGAGTGATAGAACCAATTGCTTGACGAAGACAAGGATTTGGTAGACCAGTTCCAGTTGTTGTGACAACTGTACGTCTGGTTAGAGAGGCTGAGATTGAACCCAGAAGACCACGTCTTCATCTTATTCCCCTTGAGCTAAGGTCACTTAGTCCTCACCAAATCACTCTGGTAATTCTTCAAGGTAGACATCCAAATCTTCACATAATTCATTCACCGGCGATCCACAATGACTCTTGGATCCTCAGAACGCGATGCCTAACCGACTAGAAGATCACAGTCTTCAAGTGTAATAAGTCTTCATATCACACATACAGAAAGACTTCAGTGATGCCAAACACCCTTTGGGCTCTGGGTGTTTTGGGTTTGTCCTCACAAGGATTCTCTCTCAAAAGCTTCGGAGGTGGGATGCTCTCAAACAACAAAAGTCGTGTCTTAACTCTGAGAAACCACCAATTTATGGTGGATGGGTGGGCTATTTACAGCCAGGAGACATCCTGACATGATTTGTCCGAAATGACACTTGGTGTCAGGGATATTACTACCAAGTATAAACCGCCCAGGAGGGGCCAGTTTATACTTATCGAGATTACTCTTACTAAAGCCCAGGAGAACATGGAGTAAGACGTTTTAGCCCAGGAAGCTTAGAGCCCAAGTGTTAGGGCCCATAATTTGTAAACCGCCATACTGCGGGTAACTTATGATGTAAGATAGGAAGGATAGAGACCGAGCCGGACACGTTTATTAGCCGTCCTTAGGATTCTGTAAACCAGACCGGGCGTCACCTCGTGTATATAAAGGGACGAACCGGCGACGGTTCAAGGGCAGAGAACAACAGCTCGAGACACAGGCAAAGCGGATTCGCTCCCTGGTCATCGAAACCCTAGCAATATTACACCAAACTAGAAGTAGGCTTTTACCGTCATCAAAGGGGCCGAACTAGTATAAAAACCTTGTGTCCTTGTCCGCTTTAACCCCTTTAAGCTAACCCGGAGCGATGGCCTCACGACTAAGTCCTTTTGCTAGGACATCTGCCGTGACGAAACCACGACAGTTGGCACCCACCGTGGGGCTATCGCACGATTGTTTCGAGTTCTAGAAGGGCAGCTTTGAAGGACTCAAGGGCTATGCAGTGGGCCGGATGACCAAGAGTCATCGCGGCAAGATCTACATCGACGATGCAGGCTGGGGCCCCGAGGATGATTCAATCGAATACGGGTACCGGGTCCCCTTTGGCGGCATCCACGTCTTCATCGGCAAGATCGGCGAACCGGGCCCTGAGCCGGACATCTTCCCCGACATCATCGAGCCGGCCCAGCGGCGAGACCTGCCCGTATTCGGCCCGCCATGAAGCACATCTTCGTTAGAGCAGTTCATGGAGTGCAAGCTGAGGACGGATCGGACTCTCGCGGTGAGACTGTCGTTTATTTCGGCGACGAATCATCCTCTGGAGAGACAGAATATTTATACCTGTTGCAGGATGGCCGGTCTGAGGGCTGTTCCGATGGTGATAGTATTCCGGACCCCCTTGATCCGCTGAACCAGGTTGCCGTTTTCATGGCCGGATCACAACCTATGCAGCAGTCATCAACTACAGCGGCGTTAACATCGGACACGGCGTGAGCTAGGGTTGGACGTCCAGATCCGTCGCCGGCCGAAACTTTGTCCGCTTTGGTTGATACTTTGACAGCGCTGTTAACAGCAGAGGTAGCCCAGGCCAATATGGAACAACATGATGCGGAAGTCGCTTAGGTGAAAAGCCGGATAGATCAAGCCAAATTGGACCTAGCTGCTGAGAAAACCAGGATGGCTGCGAAATAGGCCGAGCTGAATGCTCAGGCTTATCGACTCATGTTGGATCAGACCGCTTCACACGAGGTAATGAGGAGAAGGCAACGATCTCGCCTACCCCCAGTTTACGAAGCAAGGAACCTTTTTAGCACGCCAGGAGCAGGGACCAGTAACCAGCCAGAGGAAAACCGGGGAGGAGCGCCGGGCACAGGAGCGTTAGTCCAGCCACAGGCTGCGGAGCCAAACCGCTAGGTGGTCCCATCACAGCATGTACCCACCCCTCCCGGTCATTACTCTAATCCATTGGATAACATAGTTGCCGCCGCTTCATGACTGGCCGCCCTTCCCATGGAAGGAACGTCCCCCATAGTGGTGGAGGCACGGCGGGCCAGGGAGTTTCTGGAAATGGCACTAACCCAACAGCAAGCTTATTCTCACAGCCGTGAGAGGATTCACTCCACCCCACGCCCAAGCCGGAGTTATACTAGGCACCTGGATGAACCGGCTATATCAAGCAACGCGCGAAGATGTAACCCGCCGTGGATGGATGATCCGGCAGGGGGAGATGCGAATGCTCAAGACGTGGTGGATTATGGCAGGCAGCGCCGGGAGGCGAGTTAGCAGCATAGTATGAAGCCCGTCAGCCAACGCCGGTTTATCCTTCTACCTCAGTTGAACCGGGGGTTATGTCTAGCTCCTTGGGAGTGCCTTGCCTTGTTCCCGCTTTACGTAACATAAAACTGCCGAAGGATTTCAAAGGACCGCGTAAGGTGCCCAACTATACTACGGACTTATCCCCTAAGACATGGGTTGAAAGCTATGAGATGGCAATGGAGATGCTGGACGTAGATGATGCAGCGTGCGCTAAGT
>LR738713.1:177719273-177769811 GCA_902687465.1 Secale cereale | reverse complement strand
TCAGATCATGGGATGAATTGCATCACCGATTTATTAATAACTTCAAAGATACATGCAAACATCCAATGTCTGTCGTTGATCTAGCTGCCTGTGTTCAGGGGGAGCACGAGTCAATAAGCCATTGGGTGCGTCGAGTGTCGGAGATCCTGCATTCTTCCAACAGCATCAACCCGGGCACAATAGTTATAACCTTGGAAGGCAACTGCCGGTTTGAGCCTCTGAAACTGAAGTTGGGACGACTCAAACGTAATTGTGATGACATGGGGACACTGATGGGCGCCTTTGTGAAATATGCTGATTCAGATAGCGCAAAATACCCAGATTCTGATGAGGAGAAGTCAGGGAAAGCAAAGAAGAGCGGTAAAGCACCACGGCCTAACCCGGCGAACCAAGGGTACAACGGATAGTAATTCGGATTTCGTAGCTAACACCAATGCTCAGGAGAATGGCCAGCGCCGCAAGGGTAGACCGCCCCCACGGAATGGGAGGCCGCCTATCAATTTAGAACGCCAGATGAACATACCTTGCCCAAGGCACGGTACGATGGAAAAACCGGCTACCCACCTCTGGAAGGATTGCGTTATTATGAAGGAAATTATGAACCGGTCCCAGTATGATCATGGACCGTCTGGCGGTTCAGGGCCTGGTTTTCAGGGGCCGGGTTATCAAGGTGGTGGATCTGGTTCAGGGTTCCAAGGTAACCAGAATAATCACAACAACGAGAACGGGCACAATCAATATAACCAGTAGCATGGCCAGGATGGTTATAACAGTCAGGGCAATCAATAGCAGTAGCAGTCCGGATATCAGAGTAATCCTAAGCAGTTGAGTAGTGGGCAGTATCACGTCTTCACCACAAGCCTATGTAAGTGTGATCAGAAGGTTTACAAGAGGGCAGTACATTCCGTTGAACCGGTGGTGCCACGTTACCCGCGTTGGTCAGAACAGCCCATTGTGTGGAGCCGAGAGGATCATCCGCCCCGGGTTGACAATCCGGGTTAGCTGGCTCTAGTTGTGGCACCTCAGGTGGGTGGCTATAAGTTTACCAAGGTGCTTATGGACGGAGGCAGCAACATCAACATTCTATACTACGAGACTTTCTGGCACATGGGGCTAACAAATAAGAAGCTTCGGCAATCCAACACAGTTTTCCATGGTGTGGTGCCTGGTAAATTGGCATATCCAGTTGGTAAGATAGACTTGGAGGTCAATTTTGGAGATGAACATGATTCCAGGTCTGAGACTTTGATCTTTGAGGTGGTAAAGATCAAGAGCCCGTATCACGCCCTGTTCGGGCGGCCGGTTTACACTAAGTTCATGGCGAGCCGTGTTATGTTTATCTACAACTCAAGATGCCGGTCCATAAGGGAACCATTACGGTCCATGGGAGCCGCAAGATTGCTTTGGCGTGTGAGGAACGCGATGCCGCTTATGCTGAGGCGGTTTGTGCAACTGAGGAGTTGAAGTTTTATAAAGATAAGGTTGATCTGGCATATATGTCTCCACTGAAAAAGCCGACCACAGAGCATGATCCGGCCTTGAAGTTCAAATCAGCTGAAGAGACCAAGCAGGTTGACTTTGTTCCTGGTAATTCATCCAAGTAGTTCACCATCAGTGCTAACTTAGACCCAAAATAGGAAGGCGCGCTCATCGAGTTCATCCGTGAGAATCGGGACATTTTTGCATGGAAACCTTCCGACATGCCAGGTGTACCGAGGGAACTCGCCGAGCACACTCTCAACATTGATTCTAAGTTTAAACCGGTTAAACAATTTCTGCGCCGCTTCAATGAAGAAAGGCGCAAGGCTATTGGTGAAGAAGTGGCTAGACTCTTGGCGGCAGGCTTTATAATTGAGGTGTTTCATCCAGAGTGGTTGGCCAATCCGGTGCTGGTGCTTAAGAAAAATGGCACTTGGTGAATGTGTGTTGATTACACATACCTGAACAAGGCTTGCCCAACTGATCCCTTTGCCCTCCCCCGTATTGAGCAGATCATTGATGCTACGGCGGGTTGTGAGCGCCTAATTTTTTTGGACGCATATTCAGGTTATCATCAGATCAAAATGGCAGTTAAGGACCAGGAGAAAACGGCCTTTATAACTCCCTTTGGAGCCTTCTGCTATGTATCTATGCCATTCGGGCTTAAGAGTGCCCAGGCGACCTATCAGCGTTGTTGTCAGAACTGTCTTCATGGACAGATTGTGCGGAATGTTCATGCGTATGTGGATGACATTGTGGTGAAATATAGAAAGGAGGAGACATTAATAACAGACTTGAAAGAAACCTTTGATAATCTCCAGGTTTACAAAATGATGCTTAATCCGGAAAATGTGTTTTTGGTGTTCCAGCAGGCAAACTCCTAGGATTCTTGGTATCAAACAGAGGAATTGAAGCCAATCCGGAGAAGATCAAGGAGATTATGTCCTTGGCTAAACCGGCGTGCATTAACGATGTCCAACGCTTGGCGGGCCCTATTGCGGCGCTCAGCCGGTTTATTAGCCGTTTGGGGGAGAAGGCCATCCCGCTTTATCAGATGATGAAAAAGAAAGACCATTTTGTCTGGAGTGATGCTGTTGATGCTGCGTTTGAAGACTTGAAGAAGCAATTGGGAGAGCCGCCAGTCCTTGCTGCCCCAGTTGATAATGAGCCACTATTGTTGTATGTGGCTGCTAACCCCCGAGCAGTGAGTGTTGCCATTGTAGTAGAGCGCAAGGAGGCAGGCAAAGAATATCCTGTTCAACGGCCGGTTTACTACATCATTGAGGTGCTCATTGAGTCAAAACAGAGATACCCGCATTGGCAGAAATTGGTGTATGGAGTCTTCATGGCAAACCGGAAGCTAAAGCAGTACTTTCAAGGCCATCCAATCACTATGGTCAGTTCAGCTCCTCTGGGGGATATAATCCAGAACAGAGAGGCTACTGGTCGGGTCGCAAAGTGGGCCATTGAGCTTAGCCCGCATGGATTGAAGTATGTGCCCCGTACTGCGATAAAATCCCAAGCATTGGTGGACTTCATCAATGATTGGACAGAGTTGCAAGCACCAGAGGATAAGCTGGATCACACATATTGGACTATTCACTTTGATGGATCCAGGCAATTGGAGGGCTCGGGGGCTGGAGTCGTATTAACTTCCCCACGAGGTAATAAGTTCTGTTATGTCATCCGTTTAATGTTCCCTTGTACTAACAATGCAGCTGAGTATGAAGCTCTCCTCCATGGTCTGCGGATGGCCAAGGAGATGAACTTAAGCAGGGTTAAATGCTTTGGCGATTCAGATCTGGTGGATCAACAGGTGTCTGGTAAGTGGGATTCTAAAGATCCACTTATGGCAGCATATCGACGAGAGGTAGACGCCGTTGCTGGACACTTTAAGGGTTATCAAGTGGACCATATAGACCGGCGAAAGAATGAAGCGACTATTGCGTTAAGCCAGCTGGGTTCTCAACGTAAACCGGTTCCACCCAATACCTTCCTGGATGTATTACATAATCCACCGGTAAAGTTACCTTCAGAAGAGGACTTGGCAGTTCCTGATCCGGAGGCTCAATTGGTGGCAGCATTTCATGTTATTCCGGATTGGATGCTCCCCTACCTTGCGTACATGAACCTAGGTGAGTTACTAGAGGACGAAGTCTTGGCTAGACATATAGTCCGACGATCCAAGTCAATGACTATTGTCAATGGAGAACTACATCATCGCACCGTTTCTGGGGCGTTTCAGCGGTGTGTGTCGCCGGATGAAGGCCATGATATTCTTAAAGAGATCGATGAAGGAGATTGTGGTCATCATGCCGGTTCAAAATCTTTGGTGGCTAAAGCTTTTCGTCATGGATTCTACTGGTTGACGGCTCATGCCGACGCGGAGGACTTTGTCAGAAAATGTGATGCTTGCCAGAAATTCTCACGGCGTGCTCATATACCAGCTCAGGAGTTGAGGATGATTCCAATTACTTGTCCATTTGCGACTTGGGGGTTGGACATGGTCGGACCCTTCAAGAGATCCCCAGATAAGAAGACCCACCTTTTGGTGGCGGTGGATAAGTTTACCAAATGGGTTGAAGCGGAACCAGTCAGCAAGTGTGATGCATCAACAGCGGTTCAGTTCATCAAAAAGGAGATTTTCCGGTTTGGCTTTCCACACAGCATTATAACTGATAATGGTACCAATCTATCCAAGGGGGCTATGGAGGAGTTCTGTCAACGAGAGCACATCCGCCTTGATGTATCATCAGTAGCAAACCCTCAATTTAATGGCCAAGATGAATGAGCCAATCAAGAGATCTTGAGAGACTTTAAACCCCGGCTTATGGTCCGCTTGCAGAGGACACCGAGTTGTTGGGTGGAGGAATTACCCTCTGTGCGATGGAGCATCAACACTACACCTAACAGGTCTACAGGGTACACACCTTTCTTCATGGTATATGGAGCTGAAGCGGTCCTCCCTAGCAATATTAGTCATGATTCACCATGAGTGGCGGCTTACGTCAAAACTGATAATGAAAGGGCACGGCAAGATGCATTAGACTGGGTGGATGAGGAACGGGACACGATAACAGCTCGATCGGCGATTTATCAGCAAGATCTGCGCCGGTACCATCGTCGCCGTGTTAAAACCAGAACGTTTCAAGAAGGAGATCTGGTGCTCCGGCTCATCCAAGACCAGACAGACATGCACAAGCCATCCCCGCCTTGGGAAGGACCCTTTTTGGTCAGCAAGAACCTACACAATGGATCATACTACCTCATTGACGTTCGATAACATAAGGACTCACGTACGATGGAGGAGGAGACCCGACGGCCGTGGAACATCGCTCTTCTTTGACCTTACTACACCTGAGCCATTGGCTCCACTTTATGTACATATATTTACAATGTATATATTATGATAAATATAATAAACCGGCGCCCCCGATAAAGCAGGGTATCAGCCGTCTTTTTCCCTAAAGAGTTTGTCACATGGGGGCTTCTGTGTGCAAGGGAGTTCCTATGGCCTCTTAAACCAGTGGTTACGTCAAGGCCATCATAAGAGCATAGCTCTGGTTGCTTCGGCAATCCCCACATGATGATGAGGGGCAAAAGAGAGTTTAGCACAACTCAAACATAGGCCCCGACGAGCATAGCTCAAATGCTACCTGGGGGCTCATGATGCATAGCATCAACGAGTTGACAACCCTTGTAGTAGGCTATCAAGCCATGGCTTGGAAGCCTGGTGTATACACCTAAAAACCCGGATTAGCCTGCCTGCATTAAGTAAGTCACTCCGCCCAGGTAAACCTGGTACGACCCGTCGAACGTATACACAAGTCAATCTTTACAGACCCTGAACTTGGTAATGTTAAATTGACGATCATCGAGTGTTTACACAAGTCAATCTTCACAGACCCTGAACTTGGTAACATTAACATTGATGATTTGGTTAAGGATTGAGGACCATCTTAACAGGCTTTGTGAAATGGTTAACGACAGTAGCCTGGCAGCTCATAAAAAGCCTCGAATTTGGAGCCTAGCAGCTCGTAAAAAGCCTCGACTACGCGGTCTTATTTGCCCAAAAATTTCTTTTTGATTTTTTATAAAATTTTATCTTCAAGGTCATTGGTGATCAACCAAGTCCATTGGTTCAGGGAGTGGATGACTATAAGTTGCCACTACACCTGCGTTTACAGAACGTGGTCTGGTTTTGATTACAAAATCACCGGTGCTATCTACAGTTAAACCGGAGTTTATTATAACTCGGTTCGGTCCCATCATGAACCGGTAAATGAACAAGGGAGTCAGCTATACTTGCATCTTGGATCATTATCTTTGCTATCGACTGTTGATTAAGGTTAATTGTGATACACTTAATCACAGGTATGATACATAATCACAGGTATGATACATACTTTATGTTTTATTCACAGTTCAAGTTATAAAACTTAGATCATGTGTTTGGGCATTATGACCGATCCGGCGATAAACCGACAGGACACTTTAAACATTGTTTTATGCAGAAGCAGGTGGAATAAACCATCAAAGGCATTATAAGCAAGAAATAATTACGGAGTTGCCAACTGAAGCAATCTCATACAAAGGACAATGTGTGACAACATAAAGTATTCCAGCTACCCTATTACAAGGCGCTCGAGAGCCCAAAAGAATATCAGTTCTTTCTTAAAGTACTAGGCCATAAAATTTAAACCGGCACCGGCTTAGGACTCTACATCAGCTTGGTGTGAAGGTTGTGGATCGGCTCGCTTTGGTTCTTCGACGATTTTTTCCAGCTGCTGGAAGTCAGTGGTTGTCCAATCAATCTTGGTCACCGCTCGGAATACAACTTCATCGTTCACGAGTTTAGACGGATCAATATCAGGAGCAAAAGTGTGCTTACGGACGAGCGGAATAAGATTTTCAATGTCATAAGCCGGAGAGTCGACCTGCACGTTTTCAGCATCATAACCCGGATGATATCGAGATAAATCAGATTCATATGCCAGTTTGCTGCCAGGGGCCGCATTTCTTTGGTTAACGCACATAAGTCATTGTTTGAGAATGCAGATCCGTCTTCCTTCATGCTTGGATAGCCGTTCATCACTTCCGACGGATCAAGGTCAGGCACCCAAGCTTTCGCTCGAGTTAAGGCCATCAGAGCACCCGCCCTAGCAGACGAGTTTTTTCAGCTCTACAAGGCGGGCAGGCAGAATGGATAGTTTCTCCAAAGTACCCTTGATCATTGCGAGAGCCGGTTTATTGTGTGAGGCAGTGCAGACAATCCCCTGGGCACCGGAATAGAGCTGCTCTACCAGAGTGTATGCGGCCTTCATCTTTCTTCGCATATCATTGCCAAGATGAGCAATGCGTTTTCCTGCATCAAAAGGTATGAGTTAAGCCGGAAAGGTGCATGACTGCAATATTCAGAGTTATGATAACAACACTTACCAAAAATAGCAGTTTTCATGGCGTTATATTCATGACACATCTCAGTCAAGTCCCAAGCACATAACAAGTTATGCACTTGACACTTGGGGGCTAATGTATATTTGCAGTTAAACATACCTTTTTCAATCAAGTCCCAAGCACATAACAAGTTATATACTTGGCACTTGGGGGCTAATGTGACATTGTTCAGAAGAGAATGCAAGTTAAAAGTCCCGGTTCATCCTAAAGGAGTAAACCGGCCCTTGGGGACTACACATGTGCAAAACAAACTATCTACTAGATCTACTCAAAGTCCCGGTTCACCCTAAAGGGCTAAACCGGAACTTGGGGGCTACAATGGAGTAAAGACAGGCTACGAGAAATAAGCAGGAATAGAGTACAAGTCAGAAAACAGAAAAGGTTACCTCGTAGCATTCCTTCATCATATTTACCAAGCCGGCTTCATGATCACGGCTGGTGTACAGCCGGTTTAGATAGACGGAAGGGAGTTCTCGGGCGCTAAGCTGAGCATAACTGGACAAATTAGTACTCCATTTTCCTTTGTCCTTGCTGGGAACTTCATTCTTGGCAGTATGCTTGGACAAAGCGATAGGCTAACCAGGAGTAGTATAACCAATCCCAGTGATTTCAACATCTTCAGTTGAAACGACCGTTTGCTTAGCCGGACTAGTAGGAGCAGTGCTGGCTTGGGAAGGATTCGCTGGTTCAGGGTCACGATCCATTGGACCACTCCCCTGATCAACAAAGACTTTGTGATCCATGGGAGGAGGATCATCATGCAGAATATCGACATTTTCTTCAGAGGGTTCAGCAAATTCAGGATCTTCTGCCGGTTCGGGAAGTATGGTATCGGCTGTCGGTTTATTTTGCTTAGCCTTTTTGTAAGGCCTGGGTTTACTACGAAAGTTAAAAGATGGCGAAGATTAGAAAAGCCAAGACATAAGTTAAACCGGCCAAGTGAAAAACAAACTTACCCAGGAACAGTCTTGAGGGGAGGAATCTGCATGGATGTTGATTCGCCAGAAGATGAATGAGGAGTTTCCTGATAATTCGAATTAGACGGATTAAGAGGTTGTCGAATAATATCTGCTTTGGGATAAAGAGCGTCTGGAGTGTGTAAAACCTCGGAAGGACGCCCCCGAGCTGGAGTGTGCGGTAATCCGGTAGATTCAATAGTATAACCACTATGCTATGTGGTCCGGCGAGCTTCATGTTGTTTTTTCTTCAAAATAAAGTTTGGATCCAAGTAAGCGAAAGGATGAGAAAACTGTACCTTCCGGCTTGCTCGCCGAAATTTTGGTGTTGGCAGCGGTTCTGAACCGGAAGAAAGGGTAATTACCTCAGCATCGTCTGCTTTGCTGCCTTTAGCGCGTTCCTAGGCACAATCATTTGTTAATATAATATAGATAAAGAGTCAAGGAAGTCAAGTGAATCAGGTAGTACCTCAGAGGCCGGTTCATCATCCTCCGGATTGGATCCAGACGCGCCTGTGGTTTTCTTTTTGACGACCTTCTTAATAGCCTTGGTCTTTTGGCGAGGCACCTTCGCCGATTTATCCGGGGCCTTCCTCTTCCAGAATGGATCATTGCCCTGTTGAAAAAATGAAGATATTCAAAAGACGTGTACTGAAGACTGATTACAACAAAGCAAAGCAATATGAAAGAAGTTTTTACCTATGGCGGTTTGTTGAGCGCGCAGAATGGAGCCAATCCGGTTTGACTGCAAACTTCTATAGGTTCGTTCAGTAGTCTCTTGACGGATTCGTTGATCTCGTTTTCTGATAGCACCGCCTCTGTATGGCGCAAAGGATCTTTGGGGTTCCCGTTATACTCATACATTAAACCGGAATGCCGGCTTAGCGGGAGAATACTCCAAGAAATCTAGCAGTGGACAAAGTCAACCCCTGTCAAACCATTGGCCATAAAGGCCCTAAGCTTTGAGACTGAGGAGCGTAACGAACTCGTTCCTGGGCACTTAGCCGTTGTGGAAAGGGGTGGTTCTCGAAAAGACGGTGGGAGCGATAACCCGGCAAGGGATTCTCATCTTTCGGGGAAGTATCTAAGCAGTAGAACAAGTCGGATTCCACACTTTCGGATGGCTGTGGAGACTGGCATGAGGAAATCTAACGTCCTTTCTTTTCTAAATAGACATCCCGCCGATTTCTGTGTTTGGACCATCATGAAATTCTGTGCGACGGTTTAGATGAAAGAAATCCCGGAACAACTCAACTGATGGCTCCTCTTGCAGATAAGCTTCACAAAAGACTTGGAAATTGCAAATGTTTGACACAGAGTTGGGACCAATATCTTGCGGATGAAGTTGGAAATTGGCAAGCACATCATGGAAGAACTTCGACCCGGGAGGATTAAATCCCCGGGCTAAGTGATCAAGAAAGACGACAACTTCTCCCTCTTTGGGTTCTGGAGGGCATTCTGATCCGGGGACCCTCCAGCGAAGGACATTTTTTGGGCCTAAAGCACCAATTTCGGCCAGTTTCTCTAAATCCTCTTCAGTAACCCCGGATTGGACCCAGTTGCAGGAGGTAAACTGCTTGTCTTGAGTGGTCATTTTTGAAGGAAAGGTCTGAAAATATAATGAAGAGCCGGTTTATGATCTAAGCAAGCTTCAACCAGCAGCATCTAGAAAGATACTTGTCTAACGGCGGTTTAGGCAGGGGCCTAATGATATCTACCGGTTTATAATATCTGAAACAGCTAAACCGCCAACAAGAGTAAACAAGATACATATCTGAAGTTATGAAGAAATAGTTTTCGCATGGACAGTAATGAAAATATGGATCTACAACATACTGGAAATTTAGAAATATTCAGTTTATATTCAACAGACGCGACAAAGGCTCTAGCAGATGCAATCTAAACTAGTAATACTTGGAAAGATAAAGGTACTATGAAGAAGCGGAGTTGCTCCTATAGCTATCAAACATGGGAGTTAGATCTATGCTAAAACTATCGGGATATGGCGAAGAACTATGAAGAACAATGTCTACCCGCAGGCTCGTAGGAAGAAGAAACCCTAACGAGATCTTGGGGCGAGATAAGAAGGAAACTTACTGGAGCAAACGAGTGCGGAGGTGCGCCGGAGTTTTCTAGTCTAATCAGGTTGATGCATCGGCCAAACATGACGAAGAACCGAAGGTCGACGGCGGCAGTGGAACTTGAGCTCGAGCGGGCGTGAGGAAGAAGAAGCAAGGGAACAAGGGGGGAAAAGGGAATACCCCTCTACCCTATTTATAAGCCGCAAAATGAAACGGCAGGCGCGGGAATCAAGGAGCCAAAAAAGCGGATATGGCAAGATATTGTTGCCTCGATCTCCGGAGCTTTTAACGAGTAAAAGATAAAAAAACAGGTACGAGTGTTAAGTGGGTAGATGACGTCACGATGGTTTAATACGATCTGGGAAGATGACGTCACGCCGGTTTATGAAGCACTTGAAGCTGCAGAAGGGGAAATCTTTACAAGACGTTGACGATTGACATGAATAGGTCCAAATCAATCTGGGGCCTAATGTCAGGGATATTACTACCAAGTATAGACCGCCCAGGAGGGGCCAGTTTATACTTATCGAGATTACTCTTACTAAAGACCAACAGAGCATGGAGCAAGATGTTTTCGCCCAGGAAGCTTAGAACCCAAGTGTTAGGGCCCATAATTTGTAAACCGCCATACTGCGGGTAGCTTGTGATGTAAGATAGGAATGATAGAGACCGAGCCGGACACGTTTATGAGCCAGCCTCGGGATTCTGTAAACCGGACCGGGCGTCACCTCGTGTATATAAAGGGACGACCTGGCGACGGTTCAAGGGCAGAGAACAACAGCTCGAGACACAGGCAAAGCGGATTCGCTCCCTGGTCATCGAAACCCTAGAAATATTACACCAAACTAGACGTAGGCTTTTACCTTCATCGAAGGGGCCGAACTAGCATAAAAACCTTGTGTCCTTGTCCGCTTTAACCCCATTAAGCTAACCCTAGCAATGGCCTCACGACTAAGTCCTTTTGCTAGGACATCTGCCGTGACGAAACCACGACACTGGGTCATTGGGGAACCGACACGTGTCCAATGGTCGGATTTCAAACACACGCGCCAGCTTGACTTGGGCTACAAGTAAAGATGACATATCGCACTGAGGATACAATTTTCTCTCATTGTCGTCAATCAAAGACATAGGATTTGGCTTGAGCATCATGACAGTTTTCTGAATTTGTTCACTTGGAGCCCACTTGAAAGTTTGGCGGTTCCTATGAATCAATAAAATGGAAAATAAAACTACGAAAAAACTATGTCTTCGTGCTCCATTGTCTTCAAATGAGTGTCTTCACATGTCATTATCTTTGATGTGAATGTCTTCACGAACCACCGTAGTCTTCAATGTCTTCATACATTTTTAGGGATCATCTTCGATGTGTAAACCAAATCAATATGGACTTCCACCTGTGTTCTCATGTGAATCTCACAAACACATTAGTCCCTGAACCACGTTTGTCGTCTCCAAAACCAACGAGGGGTGGCACTAGATTAACTTACAACGTGTAAAATGATAAACGATAAAATAAGATTCCTAGTCTCGCCTCTAAGACTAGGTCAAGTGTTTTTGGTGATCATGTTTTCTGGATATTAGGATATCATTAAGTTTAGCGATAATCCCAAAACAACTTTGAGAATATGACGTTAGAAGAATGATCGTATTGAATCGACTCAAAATTCTTAGTTATACTCTGACATAATATCGCTAGAAGTAAATTTTTATAACACAGATGGTTAACATGTTATTTAGTTCCTTAGACCATGAGAGTATCGTAGTCACTTATTACCATATGATGAATTTCGGGGTTGCTCAAACGTCATGTGTAACTCAGCGATGATAATGACAACTTACATGTTCATTGGGAAGTTTGATAAGGGTCTAGATAGCTCAAGAGTGAGATTTCCTCCTTCGAAGATGGAGGGATATTCTTAGGGCCCTCCCGGCATGACGATATCCATCATCGTCTGGCCAAACATAGGTGACTATGTCACGGGGATGCCAGAACATGTCAATGATTAAGAAGAACGAAACCGGTAACAAGGAGACCGATATAGTGAGCATGTGTATGTCTCAAGAGGATAACTATATATCTCACCTTGAATTTTGTAATGTATTTCAAAGGAAAGGGTATAATGCATGATAACTAAAGGTTCACTCGAATGTCATTCTTGTACTCATAGGGATCGATATGGATGTCCACGGTTCCACTATCGGTCTTTGAATGAAACTGGTTCTGTTCATGTCTATGTTTTACCAAACCTACAAGGGCGTAAGCTTAAAGTAACCACAATTTTTTGATGTTCACATTTGAAATAGTTTCGAGAGGAATCGAAAGTGTTCCGGGGTCAACGAAAGGGTTTTGTGGTTTACTGGGTAATACCGAGAATTAATATATAGGTGGAAAATTTTTCTGGTGATGTTAAATTATTGATAAAAGGATTTAATAATGAGTGTGTGGCTTTCATATTTATTTAAAAGTTGATGGGCCAAGGAAAATACTAAAAGGCCTACTAGGGAGAGTTAATGGGCCATAGGGCCCATTGGTGGAGGCACCATAAGTGGAGGCCGAATTGGGGAGGTAGAGTTGAACTCCGCGAGCCCCTAGGCTGGTGCAAGGGGAGGGAAACCCCTTCCCAAGTCGTCCACCCCTCCCCTCTCCCTACACCTATATATACGAGAGGTTTTGGCCCTTTTGAGACATAAGTTTTGGGTCCTCCTCTAGTTCTAGTTGATCCAATTAGAGATAGATCTAGATCCTCTAATCCTCATAATTAGAAGCCTAATGTAGTTCTAATCTCCTCCATCTAATTCTCCGGCGATGATTAGCTCTGGACGGCGAAGCACCACTAGATTGTGAAGACTGTACGCTTGGAATCTATTGAGAGGCCGTGCTTCCAGTCTTACGTTTGAGGGATCGTTCATCAATGGTTAGAGGGACTTCATGTACGATCTACACAGAATCTTCTTCTTCCGCTGCATCTTATTGTTGGTAACAATTCAATCCAAACCATTATTGCATCTTCATAGTGTTCTTGGTTGATCATAGGGCGATTTTTTTGTTTTCTACTATGTTTCCCAATAGTGGCATCATAGGCTTCCCTCTAGTGTTTATTCAGTTCAGTTCATTGAGGGCATGATGTAGCTTTGCACAAAATTCCCACAATCGATCGGTTCTAGCTGTTGATGATCTACTAACAGTCCTTTGGACTTCATCATAGTGAATAATAGTGAACCGTCGCAAAGACAAGAGGGTGATGAAGATGTTTGATCTTCTATGGGGTCAAACATATTGATGAAATTTTCTGTGGGGCTAGAGATTTATAAATTAAGTCGCTTCCCTCACACACCCCAAAAGTAAATCTAGCAACAAGAATTATCGCCTTAATGGTTGATGTAGTTAGCTAGAGTAATCTGGAAACCCTAGAAGCCAAGTAACTAAAATTTCCCAAAGCGGTTAAAGGATAATGACCCATTATAGGGGATTTATCGTAGTCCTTTCAGTTAGTAAGAGTGTCAAACCCAAGGAGGAGCCGAAGGAATTAAGAAGTGGTTTCAACAAGGTCTTCACTACAAGTGTTGTAAAAGAGTAGTAACAGATAGTTTGATAGCAAGATAATTCATAGCAAGTAACAAGTAACCAAAGTAAGAAAGTGCAACAAGGTGGCCCAATCCTTATATTGCAAGGGTGTCGGGGAAACTGATCCACGAACACCTATGGGACAGGCGGGCCGCATCCCTTTCGGTTTGGCGGGGGCGGAGATCGCACGAAGAGCAGATCGAGGCGAAGCACACGAGCAGTTTACCCAGGTTCGGGCCGCACGGATGCGTAAAACCCTACTCCTGCTTTGTGGTTTGTACTGAGTTCTTGGCTCGGGAGCGCTGAATGCTACAGTACACACCAGCAGCTAACGAGACCAAGCGTGAGAGTGTTCGTCCCCCCTCTACGTTGCGCATGGG
Source organism: Secale cereale (assembly GCA_902687465.1). Taxonomy (NCBI): domain Eukaryota; kingdom Viridiplantae; phylum Streptophyta; class Magnoliopsida; order Poales; family Poaceae; genus Secale; species Secale cereale. Next base: position 177,755,890 of record LR738713.1, on the reverse strand, counting down.
CCTCCTTTTATATGCTCAAGGGGTCACCGACAGGTGGCAACGCAGATGAGGGTAAAAATGGAAAAGTGTAGTAGTTGGTACACCTACTTGTACAGTGTTCCATGCCTAACCCTGACGGCAGGGGACAGGGGCATTAAATGCCCGTCTGCGTCGCCCAAACAGTGCAAAAAGGGACCGTCAGGGACGCCACCGCTCGCCACGATGGCGAACTTGTCAGCGCCGCTTGCCACCGCGCACCGCTGGCTGCACAGCCTCCCGCCACGTACGCCTGGAAGGGTCCTAGAGCGACACGTTGGTGGATGCGCTGGAGCGTGGGTACAGAGTGGAAGCTTGCCGCGGCAAGTGCCTTGCCGCGGTCGTTGTCTTACCGCATCCGGGAGCTTGCCGCTCATCGGGCCTTGCCGGGACGCGTGGCGCGTCGCGGCAAGTTCCTTGAGATGCCTTGGTTGGCCTTCCCGGCAAGCTCCTCTCGCCGGGGTCTTGTCTCCTTGGCTTGAATACTTTGTTCTTGAATGGCTCCAAAGGAACCACAGAGGACCTTTGCGGTCACCCGGTAAGCCTTGCCGCGGGACGCTGCGACTGCCCGTGCACAAGTTCGGGATACTAGGGTACCCCTACTCTAGTAAACCGACAGGAGCCCCCGGGCCTGGGCCATACATGGTGCCGAGCGCTGTTGGGCCAGGCCCAAAACAGTGCACGGGCTCGCGCGGCCTGGGTTACGCCGTATCTCGCTCCGTATCCACCGCGCCCTCCCATAACGACACGAGTTCAATGCGGCGTCGTGGGAGAGGTCGTGGGTGGTTTCTTTAATCGGAAAGGCGGAACGTCCGCCCCCTCCCTCCTTATAAGCAGGGGAAACATGGGCAGTTCGCCCATCCCCCCGTTGCTACTCCAACCTCGAAAGCCTCCGCCGCTCCCCTTCTTCCCAAAGCTGAAAGAGAGCAGCGCTCCGCCCCCCCCCATCGCCACCAGCACCACCAGCACCGTCGACCTCCCTCACCGCTTCCGCCATGGCTTCGAAAGCCGAGAAGGGGAAAGGCGTGAAGTCGGCCGAGGCGCAGCGGCCCGCGGTGCTGCGAAAGGAGCGGGCTGTCTTCCCCCCCAAAGCTTGCCGCGAGGGAGCTGAGGGAGAACTACTACCTCTTCTGGTCAGGGGAGATGCGGGCGCACCCGCGCACGAAGGTACTTCCAGCCGCCGCTTGTAAAATGGCTCCGAATGGATACGCGTTCTTTGCCTTGTTCTTCTACTGCGGGCTCTGCCCGCCTTTCTCTGAATTCTTCTGCGACATTATGAACACCTACGGGTTCCACCTCCTTGACTTCACCCCCAATGCCGTTCTGACCATGGCAGTTTTCGCACACCTCTGCGAAAACTTTGTCGGAGTCCATCCCAATGTAGCCCCTTTCCGCCACTTCTTTACGCCCTGAGTTGAGAGAGGAGAGCCTTTATCCGGCGGAGTCTCCTGGATCTCGAGGGCCCACAAGAAAAAAGCTTACCTTGAGGGAGAGCTCCGCAGCAAATGGGAGGAATGGAGAGCACGCTGGTGCTGGATTGTCGAGGAGAACCCGCAGCCATTTACCGCCCGGCGCCAAGCCCCAGTAGTACGCGGCAATGATTGGAGCGACTTGGCCCCGGAGGACGGTAGGCTAAAGATTGTCGTTGCCCGGATCCAACGCCTCAGGCTTGCCGGGCTCACTGTAGGCGCAGTCGGCGCAGATTTCCTTCGCCGCTGCATCGCCCCCCTGCAGGAGAGGAAGAGACCCGCCTGGGAGTTCGAGAATGCGGCGGACATCATGAGGTTGCGCCCGGGCCTCAACTTCAACTTCACTGTCCTGGAGCTCAACGCAATGCTCCATGAGCTGTTCAAGTATGACCTCGATCATCCTGAAGTGTTCAGGCTGCCGAGGGGTGTCGTTCCGCTGTGCAACAACTCCGCGCTCAGCCGCATCCGCGCAATGATGCCGCTGTGCGACTCTCATGGGATTGACCCAACTTGGCAAGAGCCTACTGATGAAGCCGTGCAGGGGTTCTTCGACAACTTGGAAGAAGTGCCGATTCGCTCCGACGAGAAGAAAGGCCTCACCCGCGACACCACTGATAAGGAGATGGCGTACATCGCCACTAGGCTGGAAGAGGCGGCGGCAGCCGCAGCCGCGGGCGAGTTCGGTTTCACCCCGGAGGAGGCAGAGGCAGCAAAGGCGGCAAGCCTTGCCGAGCGAGGGGAGCTAGCCGGAAAGGAGGAGCTTACCGGGCAAGACGCTGAGTCGAGCGAGCCCGCCGAGCAGGGCGTCGAGTCGAGCAAGCCCGCTGAGGACACGAGCGGCTCGTTGGAGATCGACTCCTCTTCCTCCTCATCTTTAGGCAGCTCTCCGCTAGCAGAGCCTCCAGCTCCACCAAGAAGGCGTCTCCGCAAGGCCGGGGACGTAACGGAGCGGCAGACGAGTCGACAGTAGCCGCGCCGTGCGACACGCTCCACCGCGGCAAGCACTGTTGCTGCGGGGGCACCTCGCGCTGCTGCAGCAACTGGAGCGGGATCCTCCCGGACCACCGCTTCTGCTCCTGCCGCTCCTCTCGCCACGGCGGCAGCCGGAGCGGGGTCGTCTCAGACCACCGCCACTGCTCTTGCCAAGCGGCCAAGGGAGCCTACTCCTCCACCTCCTCGCGCCGGGCTTGAGCCGGACTTCGACTTCTCCGCGCTCAGCTCCGACGAGGAAGAAGAAGAGTAAGATCCTTGTTGTTCTTGTATTTCTTCAATTTTTTGTTGTTTTGTCTTGCATCTCATTTGCCTCACTCTGAACCTGTGCCTTTTTTAGAACTCTGGCCCAGAGGGCGGCAAAGAGAGCCAAGGTCCCGTCGAGGAGAGAGGAGGTGATCATTGTCGAAGACGAACCCACCGAGATCACCTTGCCGGACCCGGTAACCAATCTTCAAAGCAGCCCCCAGCGCAGCCCCCACCGTAAGTGTGTGGTTCACTTTCCGCTGTTAGGCGCGCGTGGGTGTTCTTTCTTCGCTGACATTTGTTTGTTGATTTGTGTAGGAGCAGAGCAGACACACCAGGAGCGCCCGGAGACCGCCCCCAAAGCACCATCTGCTTCGACTACGCCGCCAATGGAAAGTTCTCCGGCAAGGGTTTCCCCGGAAAGGGAGAGTCCTCCGGCAAGGGGGAGCTCTCCGGCGAGGAGGAGCTCTCCGGCGAGGGACAGCACCATCGGTCCTCCACCGGCGGAGACCATGACTACGCCGCCACGGGAGAGTTCCCTTGCAAGGGACACTTCCGAGGAGCCGGCTTGCGCAGGTAATCTTCTCGCTTCAAAACTTCCCTTGAGTTTTTCTTCTTTTGATTCTTCTTTTTGGATATTTGCTTGACTGTTTTTCTCCCCTTTCCCGCCGTCAGACCCATCTGATGCGGAGCCGATGGAGACGGAGGCTGCTAGTGAGGAGAATGCGCGGCAACACCGGCGATGCCGCTGCCACCGAAGAAGCGGCCGGTGCTGACAATCCCGCCGGCGACGAAGCCGCCAAGGCTGCCGCCGCAGCAGCTGGCGAGGGGTCCGGCGATCGCACTGACGGCCCTGAGGTCGCAGGAGCGCTAGGCGCTACGCCGACCGCCGATCCCTCCGCCGCTACCGCAGCACCAGGCTCCGAAGAGCCCGAACCAGGCGCCTACTTGAAGGCCGGTGACGGCGTCTTCATCAAACTCCCCTGGGCCTCGAGCTCCAGGGCGCCGGTCGAGGGAGAAACCTTCGACGGAGAGGTGCTCGCCTCTGCTGGGCTGACGCTGGTCGACACGCCGAGCAACAGCAGCGGCGAGCCTGAGGAGGAGCGGCTGCTGCGGAAGCTGATGTCGCTCTACCGCGCCCAGCAGGCCAAGCTGAAGTCCCGCGAGGCGCTTGGCGCAAAGGCGGGAGCCGATATCGAGAAACGCGCGGAGGAGCTCCGGGCCCTCAACCAGGCAGCTCTCCGGTCCCTGGCAGAGGAGCGGGAGCAACTGACCGAGGAGCAGCAGGCCTTCTTCCTCGAGAAGGCTAAGGTCGAAGAGCAGCAGCGGCTTGCCGCTGAGAAGCTATCCATGTGGGAGGGTGAGCTGGCGCAGCGGAAGGTCAACCTTGACAGCCACGAGGAGGAGCTTGCCGCGCGTGAGCGATCACTTGGCGGAGCCCTCAAGCAAGCAGAGGATGCTGCCGCAGCTGCTGAGACCGCCAAGAAGGAGCTGGAGGCGAAGGTGGCGCAGCTGGAGGCCGATCTCAAGGCGAGAGATGAAGAGATCGCCGCGCTCAAGCTTGAGCGGGAGAAGGACGCCCACAGCCACTCAGAGCTGCAGGTTCGTCTCGCCGAGAAGGGCAAGGAGCTTGCCGCCGCCAAGGACTCCAACGTAGATCTTGAGTTGAAGCTGACCACTTTGACCAAGACGCTGGACAGCGCAAAGGAGCGGGAGACGGCCTTGAAGGAGGAGATTAAGGCCGAGAAGGCGCTGCTGGCGAGTGCTGCCGTCGTCCAGAACACCTTCAGGGAGACTATGGAGCACTGGACGGAGGGTCTCGACAATGCTGCCGCAGATATCGACGGGGAGCTGGCGCAGCTGGGGGCGGAGTATCTCGGGTATTCCTCCGACGAGAACCTCCACCCCAGCGCTAAGCTCACCCTGTTCTTCAATGGCGTGGCGACGGCCCTCCAGCGACTCCGGGAGAGGATCCCAAAGCAGCTGGCCGACGAGTCGCGCAAGCTCTGCGCGGGAGCTCTTTAGAAGGTGCTGGTGAAGGTGGCCTTCCGCAATCCGGGCCTCAACCTCACCAACGTCCTCAAGTCCCTGCCGCAGGATGCTGATCTGGAGGCGCTCAAGGCCCTTGTCGCACCCATTGTGGACAAGGTGAGCGGGATCAAGAGGGTTGAGGGCGACCGCGTAGACTAGGCCGCCCATTTTCTTCTTTCCTTGTCGCTACTGATCATGTTATAGAAACAATCTGTTAGGGCTGCAACAAGTTATCTTGTAATATAACTCTATTTTGGGTAGTGATTGCAACGTTATTTTCTTTACTTGACTCTTTCCTTTGTATGTTTCTTCCCTACGCTTTTAGGGAACTTGCCGGCGTAGGCACCTTAGCCGCGAGCGCTGAGTGCGGAACGTCAGCAGCCTGCTGGCGGTGCCGCTACCGACAAGAAGCCTTGTCGCAACTAGTTGCAGCACACTTAAGTTGTTGAGTGAACTCGAAACAAAGTAAGGGCGCGACACTAGTCGCAGCACACTTAAGTCGTTGAGGGAACTCGAAACAAAGTCAGGGTGCAACTAGCTACGAGTTGGTTCCTCCGCGCACAGGTTTCCCATACAAAGCACGGCCGTTCAAGGAAGATAACTTAAAAATTGAAAAATCTGATTGCTCAAACTTTGGCAACTTAGCTTTTCTGTTGTTTGCTTCCCGGCAAGGCGAAACTTTCTTGAACGGCGCCTGGTCCATACCACTATCTTCTCTTCCCCCCCGGCAAACTTGTGGGCGAGGGAACCTTCTTCTCCTTGAGAGAAAGAAAGAGGAGAAAACAAAGATATGGAGCCTTACGGCTCGTTACGGCTTACCGGGGGTAGGTGCTGCACAAAGTGTCAGATAACACATGCAAAACATAGAAAGCATGAAATTGACAAGATGTGTGAGGCACATGAGCTTTACTTATGCGCGGGGTCTGCGCCCGGCTTTGTACAAAGGATTACATGCAACAGCGGCAAGACTTGTACAAAAGGTGGTTGCCGGAACGGGTTCCGGCAACCGCGCCTTACGGGTAAAACTTACGAAGATGCTCGATGTTCCAGGAGTTGCTCACCGGAAAGCCATCCTCGGTCTCAAGGCGGACAGCGCCAGGCCTAGTGACTCGTTTCACCCGGTAAGGGCCTTCCCACTTCGGCGTCAACTTGTTGGAATTCTTGGCGGACTGAACGCGCCGAAGAACAAGGTCACCTTCCTCGAGACTTCTGGCGTTAACTTTGCGGCTATGGTAGCGGCGCAAAGCTTGCTGGTAGCGAGCAGCTCGTACAGCAGCCTGAAGACGGTCTTCCTGAGCAACGCGTCATCTTGTCGCAGCTGCTCTTGCTCGAGCTCATCATAAGCGAGCACTCGAGGTGACCCGTATACGAGTTTCGTGGGGAGAACTGTCTCTGCTCCATAGACTAGAGCAAAAGGTGTCTGCCCAGTGGCTCGATTTGGCGTCGTCCTGATCGACCAAAGAACCACTGGCCGCTCCTCGATCCAGTTTCTTCCGCACTTGTGTAGCCTGTCGAAAGTTCTGGTGTTGAGTCCACGCAGCACTTCAGCATTCGCCCTCTCCCCTTGACCGTTGCTTCTCGGGTGAGCAACAGAAGCGAAGTAGACCTTGGCGCCAAGATCTTGGACGTACTGCATGAAGGTGCAGCTCATGAAATGCGTACCGTTGTCGGTGATGATCCTGTTAGGGATCCTGAAGCGGCAAACAATCGACCTGAAGAACTTGACTGCTGACTCTGCTGTCACCTTCCTCACTGGTTCCACTTCCGGCCACTTTGTGAACTTGTCGATGGCAACGTACAAGTACTCAAAGCCCCCGGCTGCGCGGGGAAAGGGGCCGAGGATGTCGAGCCCCCAGACCGAAAATGGCCAGGATAAAGGGATCGTCTGGAGAGCTTGAGCTGGCTGGTGTATCTGCTTGGAATGGAACTGGCATGCTTCACACTTGGTTACTTGTGCAGTTGCATCCTGGAGGGCTGTCGGCCAAAAGAAACCTTGCCGGAATGCTTTGCCGGCAAGTGCTCTTGCGCCAATGTGGTGACCACATATGCCTCCATGTATCTCTGCCAACAGCTTTTGTGCATCTTCCCGGGGAATACACTTCAATTTCACACCGTTGAGTCTTCTTCTGCACAGTGTGTTGTCAACAAACTGGTACATACTTGACTGCCGTGCTACTCTTTCCACTTCTTCTTGCTCTTCGGGAAGTTCTCCTATTTGAAGGAAACGGACAATCTGCTGTGTCCATGCTGGAGCTTGTAGCTCGACAACAAGGAATAAAGGCACATCTGCTGCTGCGGGAACATCCGCTTCTACGGCGAGAACCTGAGGTTCAGCCGGAGCTTGATGTTCCCCGGCAAGCTTGCCGGAGCAAAACATGTCGGGAGCGTTTGCTTCAACGGAACAAACCCTAGGGCTCGCCGGAGCAGACTGCTCCTCAGCACTCTTGGCGTTGACCCAGGGGACCTTCTTGGCGGCGGCTTCGGGAAGCTCTGCCAGAAAATAGTCACCAGAAATCAACTTCCTCTTCTTGCTGTTTCCAGTTGATGGTGTTACGGATGGTTGAGTCAGCTTGAGCACAAAGATCCCTAGTTCCACAAGTAACTTAAGTGCGGCGCACTTTGACAGGCTATCGGCGATGTCATTCTGAGCTCTTGGAACATGCTCCATCTGTAGGCCGTCAAAGTGCTCTTCTAGCTTTCTCACTTCGTCAACGTATGCTTCCATCAACGGACTCTGATAATTCTTGTTCACTTGGCGGACGACAAGCTGCGAGTCACCCCTGACAATGAGCTTCTTGATCCCAAGGTCTGCCGCGATCCTGAGACCGGCAAGCAAACCCTCATACTCTGCAGTATTGTTTGTTGCTTGATCCTTGGGAAAGTGCATCTGGACTACGTACTTGAGGTGCTCTCCGGTGGGTGCGACAAGCAGCACGCCAGCACCGGCGCCTTGCAGCGACAAGGCACCATCAAAGTACATCATCCACTCTTTGCTTGCTTCCTTGACGGGGATGCTCGTCTCTGGAATTTCTTCATCTGGTGTTGGCATCCACTCTGCTATGAATTCTGCCAATGCTCTGCTTCGGATAGTTGAAGTGCTCTCAAACTTGAGGCCAAAGCTTGACAGTTCCAGTGCCCACTCGACAATCCTGCCTGTTGCTTCCGGATTCTGCAGTATCCTCTTCAGTGGAAAGCGAGTGACAACTGTGATCTCATGTGCTTGAAAGTAATGGCGCAGCTTTCTCGAGGCCACGAGGAGGCCGAAAAGCAATTTCTGCACACCAGAGTACCTTGACCTAGCCCCCTGCAGAAGGGAACTGACAAAGTAAACTGGGCGCTGCACCATTCTCTTCTGTATCTCCTCTTCCGCCTACGCAGATCCATCTTTGTTGGGACCAGAGCTTGTCGGGGAAGCCCCCTGCTTGTCGCTGGATGCGTCTGCCGTGGTTGCTGGCTCATCATCAGCCTCCCTCTCCGCTACTAATGCAGCACTAACCACTTGATTGGTTGCTGCTATACACATCAGCAACTTCTCTTGTGGCTTAGGTGCGACAAGTATTGGAGTAGAGGACAGGTATCTCTTCAAGTCTTGCAGCGCAGCCTCCGCTTCCGAAGTCCATTTCATTGGACCTGCCTTTTTCAAAATTTTGAAAAACGGCAGGGCGCGCTTAGCAGACTTAGAGATAAACCTGCTGAGAGCAGCCACGCAACCGGCAAGTCTTCGTACATCCTTGACGCGCTTTGGTGCTTCAATCTGCTCAATGGCCTTGATCTTGTCGGGATTGGCTTCAATTCCCCTCTGAGACATGAAGAACCCGAGAAGCTTGCCGGAAGGGACTCCAAACACACACTTCTCGGGGTTGAGCTTGAGCTGGATCTTGCGCAGATTTGCAAATGTCTCGTCTAAATCTTGAATCAGGGTTGCCCTGTCCTTGCTCTTGACCACTATGTCATCCATGTAGGCTTCCACATTTCTGTGAATTTGTGGCTCAAAAGCTGTATGGACTACTCTTGCAAATGTTGAACCAGCATTCTTTAATCCGAAAGGCATTCGTATGAAACAGTACGTGCCACACGGAGTAATGAATGCGGTCTTCTCCTCATCCTCTTCTGCTATGAAGATTTGATGGTATCCTGAGTATGCGTCAAGAAATGAAAGCATGTCACATCCGGCCGTGGAGTCGACAATCTGGTCAATGCGCGGCAAGGGAAATGGGTCTTTGGGACAAGCTTTATTGACATCGGTAAAGTCGATACAAAGCCTCCATTTCCCGTTTGCCTTGCGCACGACTACAGGATTGGCCAACCACGTAGGATGGAGCACTCCTCTGACAAGGCCTGCTGCTTCCAACTTCTTGATCTCTTCTGCGATGAATTCTTGGCGCTCCACTGCTTGTTTCCTGACTTTCTGCTTGACGGGCCGCGCATGAGGACAAACGGCAAGGTGGTGCTCAATTACTTTCCTGGGAACACCGGGGATGTCAGACGGTTGCCATGCAAACACGTCGACGTTCGCCCGCAGGAAAGCAACGAGCGCGCTTTCCTATTTAGGGTCAAGTGTGGCACTGATGGTGAAGGTACCACCAGTGCCGTCCTCCTTGGCGGACACCTTCTTGGTCTCTGGCGGAGCTGCCATTGTCTTCTTACACTTGCCGGTGGAGCTCGATGGTGCGTCCTTGATGGTAGCGCAGCACTCCGAAGAGGTGCGCTTGCCGGAGTGTGCATCAGAACTCTTGCCGGACTTAGTCTTCTTCTTCCCCCTGGGAGCTTCAGCGGCAAGTGTCTTGCGATCTGTCGCGGCTGCTGCTTCCCGGTAGATCTTGTCGGCGCAGATAAGAGCATCTTTCTTGTCGCCAGGGACAGAGATGACGCTTATCGGGCCTGGCATCTTCAGCATATTGTACACATAGTGAGAGGCTGCCATGAACTTGGCGAGCGCCGGACGACCGAGTATCCCATTGTAAGGCAATGGAAAATCGGCAACGTCAAAAGTGACCCTCTCAGTCCTGAAGTTCAGCTCGCCGCCAAATGTCACTGGCAACGTGATCTTCCCCTTCGGCTTGCTCCTTTCCGGGTTGATTCCTTGGAATGTGCCGGTCTCTTCGAGCTCGCTATCAGGGATCTGGAGTTTCTGGAGTATAGCGGAGGAGATGAGGTTCAAGCCGGCCCCGCCGTGAACTAGCATCTTAGTGACCTTGAGGTTGCCGATAGTTGGTGAAACCAACATCGGCAAGCACCCGACCGCAGTTGTGCGATCAGGGTGGTCCTCAATATCAAAGATGATACGCGTGCTGGACCATTTCAGAAGCTTGCGCAATTTGACAGGTGGTTCTGCCGCATTGACTTCCCACACCCACTTCTTGAGTTGGCGGTGTGAAGTATGCAGAGAAGCACCGCCGTCAACGCACAAGACCTCTGTGTCTTTCTGGAACTCCTGCTCACTGGTCTCGACATCATCCATGTCTTCGTCGTCGTCGTCTTTGTCTTTGTCGTGGCCGCGGGGAGGTCTGTCTCCTTGCCGCTGCTTGGCCTTGCCGCGGCGTCCTCCCCGGCCAGGGCGCTTCGTGCCAGATCCTCCAGTACCTCCTTGGGCCTTCTCCTTGTCGCGTCGCTCGTATTCAGCCTTTTGCTACTCAACAAGCTGCTCGACCCTCTTGCAGTTCTGGAGGTCATGGTCCTTGGTGCGGTGGATCTTGCAGTACTGCTTGTCGGTGCCGTCCTGCTTGTCGGCGGCTGCCACAGCCTGGCAGTTGGTGCATGTGGCAGTCTCCTTGCCGGAGCTACCAGCCTTGGCTTTCTTGGCGCCACCTTCGTTGCCGGACTGCTCGACGACTAGCACCTCTTTGCTTTTCTTCTTCCTGTTGTTCCGCCGCCGGTTTTTCTTTGCCGGGGCAGCATCCTCACTGTCAGATCCTCCTGCTCATGTATCCTCTCCGGGGAGTTTCCTCCCTTCCTCAGCACGTGTGCACTTGTCGGCCAGGGCGTACAGCTCACTGACATCCCTGATCTTGCACATCGCCATCTCCTCCCTCATCCTGCGGTTACGCACGTTTTGATGGAACGCGCTGATAACAGCGGCAGGGTGGACATCTGGGATGTTGTGCTGCACACGGCTGAATCTCTGGATATACTTGCGTAGGGGTTCTTCTTCCTTCTGGGCGAGCAGATGAAGGTCACTTTCTGGGCCATGAGGTTTGTGGCCGCCTGTAAAGGCGCCGACAAACTGATGGCATAGGTCTGCCCAGGAGGATATGGAGTTGTCCGGCAAGTGCATGAGCCAGGACCCGACGTTAGGCTTGAGTACCAGCGGGAAGTAGATTGCAAGGATCTTGTCGTCCTACCCCTCGGCAGCTTGCACCGCGATGGTGTAGATGCTGAGGAACTCCGACGGATGCATCTTGTCGTCGTACTTCTCCGATACGTCTGGCTTGAAATTCTTCATGCTGGGCCACTGGACTTGCCGCAGCTCACGAGTAAACGCAGGACAACCTACCATGTACGGCAAGTCGCCTGGTTCCCCTGGCGCATGCATGTCGACAGCGGGCCCATCGCGCTGGTCTGATTGACGTCGCGCTTCTCTTCGGCGCTTGATGCGAGTACGAGCGTCCTCTTGCTGTCATTCGTGAAGAACTTGGCGCTGATCGCGACGAGCCCGCGGATCTGATGACGCGGTGGAGTCGCTGTCAAGGTTGATCCGGCGAGTCGGCGATCTCGGCCTTCGGGGCGGAGAGTGCACGGTGGTTGCACCCCCACCGGTCTTGTCGCCATCGGCTCACACCTGGGTGACTTGCCGCGGCTGCGATGTGCTCCGCTGCCGCGGAGTGTCGCCGTTGGCGAAGGCGATGAGACTCTGAATGGTGGCCCTCCAGTCGTCGACCTTGTCTGCCGCTGGAGTGAAGTCTAGGAGCAGTTGAGGTCGTGCCAAAGCTTCTGATGGAGTGGTGGGTAGCGGTGGCGAATGGTGTGAGGAGAGGGATATGCTCAGACTTCTAACTACGTTAGAAGGAGTAGTATCCCGTCCAGGCGACCGTGCCTTGCTCGTGCCGGCATGTTGGCGTGCATGCTCGTCTTGAGCATCCCGAGATCCACCAGCTCGATCTTGGTCCAGCAAACGTATGGTACCATGAGTACCATGACGGTGCCCATCCCGCGCCTCCTGAGATGGGTGTGGTGCATGTACGGACGCCGAGGTCTTGAAGTGCGCCCGGTCGTTGTGGGAGTCGACTACGCCGCCGACGGGCAGCATAGCTTTGTCCTTGGACTTGGCGGCACCGTGAGCACCCTCGTCAACGTCCGTTCTCCCGCCGGCGTCTACCCCACCAGCCGTTGGCTCCGGCGGTGGTGGGATCGACGCGGACGGAACAGCCGCCTCCGAAGCCTTCTTCTTCGGCGGCATGTCGATGAAGATGATGAAGATCTAGCTCGTGTGGACGCCGGATCAGGTTCACACAACCTCGACGCACCCCTACCAGGCGCGCCAAAGATGTCGGGGAAACTGATCCACGAACACCTATGGGACCGGCGGGCCGAATCCCTTTCGGTTTGGCGGGGGCGGAGATCACACGAAGAGCAGATTGAGGCGAAGCACACGAGCAGTTTACCCAGGTTCGGGCCGCACGCATGCGTAAAACCCTACTCCTGCTTTGTGGTTTGTATTGAGTTCTTGGCTCGGGAGTGCTGAATCCTACAGTACACACCAGCAGCTAACGAGACCGAGCGTGAGAGTGTTCGTCCCCCCTCTACGTTGCGCATGGGCCTCCTTTTATATGCTCAAGGGGTCACCGACAGGTGGCAACGTAGATGAGGGTAAAAATGGAAAAGTGTAGTAGTTGGTACACCTACTTGTACAGTGTTCCATACCTAACCCTGATGGCAGAGGACAAGGGCATTAAATGCCCGTCTGCGTCGCCCAAACTGTGCAAAAAGGGACCATCAGGGACGTCACCGCTCGCCACGATGGCAAACTTGTCAGCGCCGCTTGCCACCGCGCACCGCTGGCTGCACAGCCTCCCGCCACGTACGCCTGGAAGGGTCCCAGAGCGACACGTTGGTGGATGCGCTGGAGCGTGGGTACAGAGTGGAAGCTTGCCGCGGCAAGTGCCTTGCCGCGGCAAGTGCCTTGCCGCGGTCGCTGTCTTGCCGCGTCCGGGAGCTTGCCGCTCACCGGGCCTTGCCGGGACGCATGGCGCGTCGCGGCAAGTTCCTTCAGATGCCTTGGTTGGCCTTCCCGGCAAGCTCCTCTTGCCGGGGTCTTGTCTCCTTGGCTTGAATACTTTGTTCTTGAATGGCTCCAAAGGAACCACAGAGGACCTTGGCGGTCACCCTGCAAGGCTTGCCGCGGGACGTTGCAACTGCCCGTGCACAAGTTCGGGATACTAGGGTACCCCTACTCTAGTACACCGACAAAGGGACTTGCCAAGAATATTTCTTATAATGATAAAAGTGTTCTCAAGGACACATGGGAATTTTGTCTAGTCATGTTCATCACGATTCATTGATTCATGTTCATTACTTTGATAAATTGTTATGTGGGTGGACTGGTGCTAGGGTGATGTTCTTGTTTGAACAAATAACCAACTTATGATTAGCACCTCTCGCAAGCATCTGCAACTATGAATGAAGAATGAATAAAAATGAAACCATAGCATGAAACATATTGATCCGAATCGGCCCCTTACAAAATATTGCATAAACTAGGGTTTAAGCTTCTGTCGCTCCCGCAGCCCATCATCTACTTATTAATCCCACAATGCCTTACCCTAGGCCCACACATGGTAATGTGTCGTGTTGTCAATGTTCACACACAGCATTAGAGGAAGCACAACAAAACTTGTCATCAAAATACCGAACAGAGATAAACTTCACATGATTACTCATAATAAGACTTCTCACCTTTCCCCAAGAACAAAAAGAACTACTCATAAATCATATTCATGTTCAAGATCAGAGGAGATAAATATCTGATTAACAATATGAACATATGATCTTTCACCAAATAAACCAACTAGCATCAACTACAAGATGTAATCAACACTACTAGCAACCCATAGCTACCAATATGAGGTTTTGGGGCAAAGATTGAGATGAACTAGGGTTTGGAGATGAGATGTTGCTGGTGAATATGTTGATGGAGATGAGTCCTCTCATGATGAGAGGAGCGTTGGTGATGACGATGGCTTCAATTTCCCCATCCCGGAGGGAAGTATCTTGGCGGAATCGCTCCGTCGAAGAGCAAAAGTGCTCCAGCTATGGTTCCGCCTCGAGAAGGCGGAACTTCATCTCGAAAGTCTTTTTTCTAGGGAAAATGGCCTCATATAATAGAAGATGGGCAGCAGAGGTCATCCGTGGGCCCTACATGGCACCAAGGCAGCCCAGCAAGGGTGGGGTGGGGGTAGGGCGCGCCGTCTGCCTTATGGGCCCTCGGTGAGTCTACTCTTGTACTTCTTTCTTCCATTATTTTTATATATTCCAAAGTTACTCTTCATGAAAATTCAGGTCATTTGGAGCTCCAAAGAATAGCTATCTTTATTGTAGCTCTGCTATGTCCAGAATTCCAGCAACCATCAATATCCCTCTTCATGTGTATCTCGCATATTAAGAAATAAAGGACATTAGAATTGCATCATAAAGTGAAATATTGATTGACAACATTATAGATAACAGTAATAAAACATGATGCAAAATGGACGTATCAGATGACGTCTAACTTGGTTTTACGGGTTGCATGTGATGTGGTATAGCCTTGTCATGATAATGAGTTTATGTATGAGATTGTTATATGCTTTATTGTTAACTGGCTTGCAGCATGATGGCTGGAGCCAAGGGATTGCCATTTTAATGACCTAAGTGTCAACCTCGTTATTTATTTTATGGAAGTAACATGGAGGACCCCGGAGCTTCACCAGGCGCAGGAGACAAAAAGTGTTGCCACGACAGTAGTTTTCAAGTTGGTGCCATGGTGGCTCTTATTTGGATATTTTCGTGAAGACTGTCGGCCTAATCAAAATCGGGGTACCACGTTCCATTTGCCTATGGCCTTGGAAGTCCCCCTTGGCCCAACTCAGGTGGCGGCCCACTAGCGGACGCCGCGAAGCCAGCATGCACCTGAGGGCCTTGCCCCGCGAGGGGCTTCCCGGTGAAGGACTTCATCAAGTACCACCACGGCAGGTGGCCTCGTGAGGCCCCCTTGCGAGGCTTCATCTCGCGACACCTCCCGGGGAGCCCTCATGGCATGGGCCGTGCGCCCCTCACATTGGTGACATCGCCGTGGCAGGCCCTAGCCTGTGCGGCCGGGCCAGTTTCCCCTTTGATGCTAAGGGAGCAGCTGTGCCCGCCTACCCCCAAAGCAAGTCCCAAAGCCTTCCGCTTTGGTTTAAGATGACCAGGACGACGACGTGGCAGGATGGAGGTCATCGTGGAGCCCCCTACTCGTCATGGATAACACTTTAGCAAGCAAAGACCGCCTTTTGTCACGATAAACACCGACGCGTGTCCCATTTCAAATTGCCCCCCTTTCGTAGCCCTTTCCCGCTGATATTTTTGGGAAGAGGTCTGAGGCACCAATAAAAGGGGCATTGTTGCCACCATAGGGAGGGTCAGTGGATTGCGCCGTTGAAGACCCCCAAGAGCTTCGTTTCATCTTGTAGCTCCAAGAGCACTGTCCACAAACAGTTCCACAAAGCAGGAGTAGGGTTTTACACTTCATGGTGGCCCAAACCTGGGTAGGTTGATGCGCCTCTGTCGTGCCTCGTGCCTAGCTCGTAGCCTCGTGGAAGTGAGCCAAGTCCCCAGAGTTGGAACATGGGTTTTGGATGATTTACCGTAACTCAGAATCAATCCCCCAACATTGGGTGCACCAGGTAGGGGACTTGGTCTTTACACCTTGAGCTTCAACATTTCCATGACCGACGCTCGGCATGCACGTGCTCTTCGCAGGGACCACTGGGTCTAGACGGAGCCCATCATCGACAAGCACTACTGCCGAGCTCACGCAGCCAACATGGGTGCAGAGCCAGAGGCGGAGGCCTCCTAGGACCACCCGTCAGTCGGGGGGCTCCAGCACCATCATCAGCAACAGCCGTCGCCGACTCGCATGGCCACACCAACTTTGCTTGCCCACCATGACCAACCGATTCCTCAAGCACCGTTGCTCATCGCGCAGGAATTGCTACATTACCGCCCCACCGAGGACGGCTACGAAGCCTGGCTTGCTGATACGTCCATTTTGCATCATGTTTTATATTGATATTTTTAGTGTTTTTATTCATTATAACAATTTGGGGAGTAATTCTAATGCCTTTCCACTAATGGGTTCGGCTCGATAGGCACACGGCCGCCGACATGGCCACCGACGGGAATGTGGGCCTGGCTGGTTGTGTTGTGGCCTTGCGCGAAACCATGGCGACGGAGCACCGAGGGTAGTGTACCAGGGTTAAGTTTTGAGAGAGGGAATGGGATCTAGGGCTAGGGTTTGACCGATGGGAGAGAAGAAAGGTTATTGGATGGGTTTTTCGTTGATGGTCCCACTTGGAAGTGTATACTGAGAGAGTAAGAAACCAGGGGCAAAATGGTCTAGTGAAAAGTCAATAGACGATGAACACATGGTCAAATGACACTAACTGGACGGAAACGTGACAGAAGGGCAAAACCATAAGACAAGCAAACGGGCTTGGGCAAAATCTAGGATATTTGAAAACTAGGGGCAAAACTACCGAGTGGGACACAACTAGGGGCATGAAATTAATTATCCCTTTCTAAAAAAGTATGAAATAAATGTTTTTAAATCAGTAAAATATGTGTTTTCTAAATGTGCGAAATAGGTTTTTGAAATGACATAAATCAGTGTTTTTAAATGAGTGAAACCATTTTCTGAAATGATCAACATCTCTTATTTGAAATAAGTGTTTTCTTTAATTGACCAAAACTAGTGTTTGCAACTAAGTGAAAATTTTGAAGGTGGTTGACTAAAAAATGTGACACTTATTTGTAGTGCGTGAGATCGACTGAAATTGACATATGGTCAAAACAGTAAAATTCAGACTAGTCAAAATGTATTTCAGATCGGTCTTGTTTAAAAGATCTTGGCGCCCTAAATCCAAATATTTTTTTTAAATACTTAAATTTGCTTCAAAAGTTACCAACTATTCCAAATATCACAATGAAATAACGTACACGTCTTTTGTGGGAGAGATAATGCATGCATCACGTCCTTTTCTCCACTCTCCCACTCTCTCTCATACCAAAAGCTCACAAAGATGAGACAAACTGACATGCCTAGCTTGTATTCCCACTCTCCACTCTTAGGACATCTCTAGCAGATCCAATAAACCCCATCCTGCAAAATTCAGTGTAAAGGATACCACAAAACATTTTCTCGAATTTTTATAGTGTGACTTTTGTTTCGGCAGAACAGGTCCCGTAAAATATTTCTTTGTCCCGGCAAAATTGCAAAAACCCCCTAAAAACGTCCATTAAATTACAATTTGATCTTTCCTTATCACTCCCACTGCGGCGACTTCGTCAATGAAAGAGGAGGAGCGCGCGTCTTGCCGGTGATGTCGCAGTCCTGGAACAAGACGAGGACCATGGGGGCATACGAGAGAACCAAGCAGCTACCTAGCATGCTCATGGCGGCGGCGCCTGCAGCTAGCTAGCTCGTGGTGGCCATGGTGGAAGGATTAGCTATCTAGCTCGCTAGCTCATGTCCGCACCTCGCGGGTGGCGGCATGTTAGTGGGCGGCGCCAGCTCGCGGAGCGGCGGCTAGGGTCTGGTGTCATTGGTGTTTAGGCGTTCCGACGAGGTCACTGATATGTCTCCAACGTATATATAATTTTTTATTGTTCCATGGTGATATATTATCATTCTTGGATATTTTACAATCATTTTATATCATTTTTTTAGGACTAACCTATTGACATAGTGCCCAATGCCAGTTGCTATTTTCTGCTTGATTTTTACATCGCACAAAATCAATACCTAACGGAGTCCAAATGCAGTGAAACTTTTTTTGGTTTTTTTGGGACCAGAAGACATCTATTGGGCCAGAGAAGCACCTGGGGAGAGCCTCGAGGGGGGCACAATCCACGAGGGCGCACCTGGGTGCCCAGGCGCGCCCAGGTGGGTTGTGTCCACTTCGGTGGCCTCCCGCACCGCCTCTTCGCTCTATAAATACCCCAATATTCCAGAAACCCTAGGAGAGTTGATGAAATTTATTTTCCAGCCGCCACAAGATCCAGAACCATGAGATCCAATCTAGAGCTCTTTTTCGGCACTCTGCCAGAGGGGAACACGATCATGTAGCGGTTCACCATCCTCGTTGGTGCCACTCCGATGATGCATGAGTAGTTTACCATAGACCTACAGGTCCGTAGGCAGTAGTTAGACGTCTTCTTCTCTCTTTGTAGCGCAATACCATGGTATCTTGGAGATCTATTTGATATAATGACTTTATCCGGTATGTTTGTTGGGACCCGATGAATTGTGAGTTTTTAATCAGATTTGCCTTGATTTAATATCCATTCTTGATTATTATAGCCTCGTATTTCTTCTACGATATTTAGGTTTTGTTAGGCCAACTTGATTTTTTATCTTTCAATAGGAAGAGGTACTTTGTAATGGGTTTGATCTTGCGGTGTCCTTTCCCAGTGACAGAAGGGGCAGCAAGGCACGCATGTATCGTTGCCATTAAGGATAAAAAGATGGGGTCTATTCCTACATGAATAGATCTTGTCTACATCATGTCATCCTTATTATTGCAATTTTCCATTTTTCCATGAACTTAATACACTAGATGCATGCTGGATAGCGATCGATGTGTGGAGTAATAGTAGTAGATGCAGGCTGGAGTCAGTCTACTAATCTTGGACATGATGCCTATATACATGATCATTGTATTGGATATCTTCATAATTATTTGCTTTTCTATGAATTGCCCAACAGTAATTTGTCTACCCACCGTATGCTAGTTTTCTTGAGAGAAGCCACCACTAGTGAAATTTACGGCCCCGGGTCTATTTTCCAATCATATATTTTCAGATCTATATTGCTATTTTCCTTTTCCTTTATTTGCAACCTTTATTTTCAAATCTATATTATCAAAAACACAGAAATACCTTGTTGCATATTATTTGCTTTTATTTTCATCTTTCAATCTACTACAATTTTATCCCGCCAACTTGGCAATTTCTGGCACCCTTACCCGAAGGGGATTGACAACCCCTTTAACACGTCGGGTTGCAAGTATTTGTTCTTTTCGTGCATGTACCATTTACATAGTGTTTTGTGGTTCTCCGGCTGGTTCGATAACCTTGGTTTCATCACTGAGAGAAATACCTACCATAGTTGTGCTACATCATCCCTTCTTCTTTGAGGAAATACTGACGTAGCTTCAAGCGACCTCAAAAGGAATTTCTGGCGCCGTTGCCATGGAGACATCACCAACATCTATTAGGTTCCTAATCAAAATTTTCATCTGCTTGCAATTTACATTATTTGCCATTTTCCTCTCGTTTTCATCTCCCCCACTTCAGTAAAATTTGTCGTTTCTTTTCGCCTTCTTTTTCGTTCGCCGTTTTATCATCGGATCTGTTTTGTTCGCAATCTTGCTTACCTTGCTTCTGTGGCTAATACTACTACCTCTCCTTTGTTACCAGATTTTGAAGGTTTATACTTCAAACGGAAACTAGGAGAAAATTTGAAGGATGCTTGGTACAGGTTACTAGAATCCTATCACGTTTGTAATTTAAAGGGGGATGCAAAGATTTTGCTCCGTAATTTCTATGTAGGATTAGTTTGCATCATAGAAAACTCTTAGATTTAGGCGCTAAAGGGAATTTTATTGAGGTTGATGCTAATACTGCCTATGAAATCTTAGAAGAAATTTTCGGGGTTCCACCATAAAAGATGGGGTTTTCTTTCACTCAAGAGGGAGTTCAAATTTTTGAAAAATTAGGTGATTTGCACAAACATATGTTGATTTGCAAAAATATAATGAACCCCCCAAACATATCAATGGGAATCTCAATCACTGAATACTCTGATTACCCTTTTCAATAAATGGTTGATATTTTAAATCTCATGATGGTCCCTTTTTCAGAAAATTTGGGGGAGCGCAAAGAGCCTCCCTGATTTGAAAAAAGCCCTTACTAAAGTGGCAAAGACCAAATATGACAACACTTGAGATATTGGTGTTATGTCTAGCTAGGGGTGTAAAACGATAGTGCTCGTTGGGAGGCAACCCAACTTGTATCTTTTTTCTTTTTTGGTTTTCTTGCTGTTTTCAATAAATTACCCAATTATACCTCTGGTTAGATGTGTTTTGGTGGTTTGAATAAGTGTTTGTGCCAAGCAAAGCCTTTGGAATGATTTGGTTAGTAGTTGATTTGATTGTGTTGAAATTCAGAAACTTTCGCGTCCAGAGTTAGAATTTCTGACGATTACTTGAGTGTGAAAAATTCTTGAATTTTTTTCAAGTTATCTCGATACAAATTATCCATGTTATCCTAATTTTTCAGAATTTTAAGAGTTACATAAGTATGATCAAAAATCGCATCTTTACAAACTGTTATGTTTTTGACAGATTTTGTTTTTGTTGTGTTATGTGCTTATTTTGATTGATCTATGGTTTCTTTTGAAGAGTATTTGCCATGGAAAAGTTAGAATACAATAGATATTATAAAGTTACAAAATATGAATTGGTTTGTTACAATACTTAAAGTAAAGATTGGTTTTGTTATACTAACGGATATCATGAGGTTTTGTTGAGTTTTGTGTGATTGAAGTTTTCAAGTTTTGGGTGAGATCACGATGGATGAAGGAATAAGTATTAGCAAAATTGGAGATGCGCGAGGCCCCCCAAGATAATGTTCAGGAAGTCAATCAACTAAGCTTGGGGATGCCCCCGAGTGGCATCCCCTTTTTCTTCTAACGACCAAGATAATGTTCGGTAATATTACTTGAAACTATATTTTTATTCGTCACATATTATGAGTTTTCCTTGGACCATCTTGTATGGTTTGAGTCTTTGCTCGTTTTGTTTGCTATTTTGTCACAATCATCCTTGATTTACAAACCCATTTGAGAGAGCCAAAACTATGCTATGATTTGTTAGAATTGCTCTCTACACTTCATTTTTTTAGAGCTATGGAATTGCTCTAGTGCTTCACTTATATCTTTTTGAGCGTGGTGTGATTTGTTATTTTCAAAGAAATGCTCTCATGCTTCACTTAGATTTATTTGAGAGTTAGTAAATTTTTGAAGAAATTCTCGCTTGCTTCACTTAGAATAATTTGAGAGAAGAAATGTTTTATGCTCATGTTCTTCACTTATATTTGTTTGAGCTTATCAAAAGGAACATATAAAACTAGTCCCAATATGATAGATATCCAAGAGGGATATAATAAAAACTTTCATGGAGATCATTGGACAAAATAAACTTGATTCTTTGTAATAGTTTTGACATATGATGATAGTGATATGTGAGCCATGTTAATGAGTAATTATGTTTTAGTAAGAATATTGATGTTAAGGTTTGTGATTCCCTATGCAAGCACGAAAGTCAATATTTATGCAATGAAATTACATCCTACTTATGGTGCATTATTCGGTGTTAGTTATTCTCAATGCTCGCTAATGTGATTTTTTGTTTCTTGGTTGGTCGTTTCTCAATCTATTTGCTGACCTCCACTTGTACTAAGTACAAATACTACTTGAGCATCCAAATCCTAAAACCCAAGTTGTGCTAAATGAGTCCACCATACCTACATATATGTGGTATTCCCTTGCCGTTCTAAGCAAATTTGTATGTGCCACCTCTAAATTTCAAAATAAACTCATGTTTTGTGTGCCCGTACCGCTCATGAGGTGGTGAGGGGTGGCCGATATTTTTCCATGCCAGATGTGTTATTCTCAAGATGAGTGTTAATTCACTTGTCATTGCACGAGAGTATGACAAAGGTATTAGGGATGCCCAGTCATGAAATGAAAATAAATTTACTTTATGTTGTCAAATAATAAATTCCTTGGAATGTGTTGGTATGGAGGGCACCCGTGGATACAATTAGCCATGGATTGTAAAAGAAAAGGTGGAAAACGGAATAAACTTTAATTTCTGTTTTGGAACCGCCTATGATGTATCTAGCAAGGAAAAGTATTGAAAGCTCTAAGTCATTTTTGTTTACTAGAAAATTATACCACCCAAAACTAATTTTATCTCTCAATTTAAGCTTTAAGCTCCGGCACCTCTACAAATACCTACTTTCCTCTGCGAAGGGCCTTTCTATTTACTTTATGCAATTTTACTTTATTTGAGTCTCCGTCATCTCTTATAAAGCACCAACTAAGGGGCACTATGATCATACTTGAGCATTGGTTGTAGCTAATATGCGAGTGTGTTTCATGAATGGATCAATGATTGAGCATGATGGGCTAGGGATAACTTGCTTTAGTATGGATATTTTGAAAGACATGATTGTTTGTTAGTATGCTTGAGTATTGAAATCTTCATGTCAAAACAAGACTATTGCTTTGAACCGTATAAAAGTACAAATGTCCATGCTATAAAGAAAAGAATATGTGATGAACATGATAGGCAACATTCCACATCAAATATTCCGTTTTTATCATTTACCTACTAAAGGACGAGCAGGAATTAAGCTTGGTGATACTGATACGTCTCCAACGTATATATAATTTTTGGTTGTTCCTTGATGTTATATTATCATTCTTGGATGTTTTATAATCATTTTATATTATTTTTGGGACTAACCTATTGACATAGTGCCTAGTGCCAGTTGCTATTTTCTGCTTGTTTTTTAAATCGCAGAAAAGCAATACCAAACAGAGTCCAAATGCAGCAAAACTTTTTGCGGAATTTTTTGGACCAGAAGACATCCAGTGGGCCAGAGAAGCACTTGGTGGTGCCCCGAGGGGGGCACAACCCACCAGGGCATGCCTGGGCTGCCAGGCGTGCCCAGGTGGGTTGTGCCCACCTCGGTGGCCTCCCACATCGCCTCTTCGCTCTATAAATACCGCAATATTCCCGAAACCCTAGTAGAGTCGACAAAATTTTATTCAAGCTGATGCAAGTTGCTGAACCACAAGACCCAATCTAGAGCCCTTTTGTAGCAGTCTACTGGAGGGGAACACGATTAAATAGGGGTTCATCATCCTCATTGTTTCCTCTCCGATGATGCGTGAGTAGTTTACCACAGACCTACGAGTCCGTAGGTAGTAGTTAGATGGCTTCTTCTCTCTTTGCATCTCAATAAAATGGTATCTTGGAGATCTATTTGATGTAATGACTTTTTGCGGTGTGTTTGTTGGGATCCGATGAATTGTGAGTTTATGATCAAATTTGCCTTCATTTAATATCCTTTCTTGATTATTATAGCCTCGTATTTCTTCTCCAATATTTGGGTTTTGTTTGGCCAACTTTATCTATTTATCTTTCAATGGGAAAAGGTGCTTTGTAATGGGTTCGATCTTGGGTGTCCTTTCCCAGTGACAGAAGGAACAACAAGGCATGCATGTATCATTGCTATTAAGGAGAAAAAGATGGGGACTATTCCTACATGAATAGGTCTTGTCTACATCATCTCATTGTTCTTATTGCATTACTCCGTTTTTCCATGAACTTAATACTCCAGATACATGCTGGATAGCGGTCGATGTGTGGAGTAATAGTAGTAGATGCAGGCAGGAGTCGGTCTACTAATCCGGGACGTGATGCCTATATACACGATCATTGTCTTGGATATCATCATAATATTTTGCTTTTCTATCAATTGCTAACAGTAATTTGTCTACTCACCGTATGCTATTTTTCTCGAGAGAAGCCACTAGTGAAATCTACGGCCCCCGGGTCTATTTTCCAATCATATATTTTTAGGTCTATATTGCCATTTGCCTTTTCTGTTATTTGCAACTTTTATTTTCAGATCCGTATTATCGAAAACACAAAAATACCTTGCTGCGTTTTGTTTGTATCTTTCAATCTACTACAATTTTATCCCGCCAATTTGGCAATTTCTGGCATCGTTACCCGAAAGTGATTGACAACCCCTTTAACACGTCAGGTAGCTAGTATTTGTTCTTTGTGTGCAGGTACCATTTACATAGTGTTGCGTGGTTCTCCTACTGGTTCGATAACCTTGGTTTTAATCACTGAGGGAAATACCTACCGTAGTTGTGCTGCATCATCCCTTCCTCTTTGGGGAAATACCAACGTAGCTTCAAGTGACATCATTCACGCTCGGGGAAGACTATGGCGGAGCTGAAAGTTCCCTCCCGCCAACATTTCTTATTTTTCAGGTCCCTGCAAAAATTGTTCCCAATCCCGTAGATATGAAGGAAATGGCCTCGCAGTTTAGGGATCCCACAAAAAAAATGGGACGACCTGATTTAGGGGATCTATTCGGGAAGGGTTTACGGACTCCACCCCACAAACCGGCGGTTATTATAGTGGCTGGCCCTGTTTGTGGAATCTGCTAGAGATGCTCTTAGTATTGCATCACAAAAATGATTTGTTAATTTATACCTGAATAGTTTTCATTAACCTCAAAGAAAATGCACCAAGGTAACAACAGTGGATTCCTTGCTGTTACATACCGATCCACTAAGAAACCATTTTCTTGCTCACTCGCTCGTGTGAGCCAGGCCATACTAACTTGATGAACACTACAAAGTGTGGAGTACTGTGTGCCATGCCTTGGGACAAGCAACATGGATGGCGTGGAGAGGAACCTCCCTCATCGAATGCTGTCAATACAAGCTCGGAGTGGGACGAAACAAGAAGGATGTGCAAGCAACTATTATACTTGCGATGTGGGAGCTATGGAAACATCAAAACGCTATTGTGCTTGATGGGATAACATCGTCGATAGGACAGGTGGTCACTAGAATTGAGGGGGAAGGCAGAACGCGAAAACAAGCATGGATTCTCACAGGAGATGTCAAGGCTTTTCTAGGGGAGTTGGCTAGGTGGGCAAGCATGAGATTGTAATTGACATGTGTTGTAGCAGTGGAGACTGTAATTGACATGTGTTGTACTTGATAGGCTAGGTCCGGAGGAGCAGAGATCTCTATGCAAGCCCCCACCTCGCGAGGTTCAGATGACGCAAACCATGATGACCAAGGCCAGGCGGGCGCCAGCGGGCGTAGGACATCATGTTTCCTCTTTGGTGCTAAAGAGGTAAGCGAAGGCGTGGAGTCCCGAGGAATCAGCCAAAGGTTTCCATTTCCATGAAACAAGACCAGGATCGCTAGGATGGCATGACAGAGGTCATCACCGAGTCCACCGTGGCATCTGGATCAGAAGCTTTGCACGCGAAGAACACCTTTCGTCAGGATAAGATGTACTAGTTGTCTCCCTTCAAATTTGGCCGTTATGGGATCCCTTCCCACCTACATTTTGGGGTAGGAGGACCAAGGCCACTATAAATATAGCTTAGCCACCACCATAGGAGGGAACGGGATCTGCATCGAGGAGATCATTCAGACCACCCTCACCACCACAAGCAAGAACACACCTCTTGAGGTTGTTCCACAACTATACTAGTTCTTCCTCAGCCCACCTCGAGGCAATCCACCACATTGCAGGAGTAGGGCCACTCACCGCTAGATGGCCTAAAACTGGGTAAACTGCCCTATGTCATTTCCTTCTTGTTCATCAAGCTAGTTCGTATAGATGACGAGTAGGCAGATAGGGGAAGTTGAATTCTTCGCATGCACCCCAATGTTCGAACCTTACAAGGGTTTTGCGGAGCCCTGATCCAACATTTGGTGCACCAGGTAGGGGTGCGTATCGAGGAACCACCTTCCCCATCGTCACACTCTATCCTCGCCGCCCAGCCTCTGACCATGGCAGGCGTCGCACCACCCGCTGGGCCGCAGGCCGCACTTGGAGGTGGCGCAGCCCCCCGGTCCCTCTCCCCTGCTCTGCGACAAGTGCGGTGGCTGCCAAGGTTCAGGCCGGCGCTACCACCGCGGTATAACGCTCGGCCGACCCTGTGGGGTTCCTCCAGGCCTACGCAGAGATCATCTGGGCAGCTGACGGTGATGACAAGGTGATGGTGAACTGGCTCCCCATGGCCCTCATGGGGGAGCCGCATGCCTGGTTTCTCAACTTGCTGTATTCTTCGATCGCCTCTTGGGAAGATCTGTGCGACTTGTTCATCACGCGCTTCACGGCGTTGGTACCCAACGCGGTCGCGACACTCCTCGGTGGTTCATGGGCGTCGGCATCGCCACATCAAGTAATTCATCCGACAGGCGGGGGTCACGCAGTTGCCCCCGGGTTGGGTGGCCCCCGAGTCTGACCTCACCTTTGACTTAAGTAACCACCCTGCATCCACGGCGGGCGTGGGTGCGCTCCCAATGCTCTGCACCCCACCATATGCAACGTGGCCATTACGAAGACCCTCATAAATGGTGGCGCCGGCCTAAACGTCCTCTCCGGTGAGGCGTTTGACCTCCTCCATGTGTACTATGGCCGGCTCCTCCCCACCAAGCCCTTCTCCGGGGTCATCGACGGCTCCGCCTGCCCCCTGGGGTAGATCCACCTCCCAGTCACCTTTGACATGCGCTACAACTACCGCACCGAGTTCATCGACTTCGACATCGCCGCCATCAACTTACCGTACAACGCCATCCTCGGCTACCCGGCATTGGCAAAATTCATGGCGACGACTCACCCTGCCTATAACCTCTTGAAGATGCCGGAAAGCAGCGTCGTCCTCTCTGTGGCGGGTGATAACAAGGATGCGCTCTTCGCCTTCAAGCTAGCTGTCAGATCCTCGGCAGCCGATCAAACGGCCAAGGAATGATCTTCGGAGGCCCCGGGGGTTGCGCCGACAAAGATGAAGCAGTTGTTCTCTCTAGATCGGGAGTAATGAAGCAGGTGCTAGTGGACGAAGACGGTAGGTCAGGATCCACCTTCACCATCTACGCTGGCCTCCCCTAGACCAAGAAGAGGCCCTAGTTTGATGCTTGCGTGCGAACAAGGAGGTATTCGCGTGGGAAGCGGTAGACCTGGTGGGTGTTCCGCGAGGGTAATCGAGCATCACTTGATGGTGTGCCCGAACGCGGGCCCAGTAAAGCAGAAGGCACGACGACAAGCTCCGGAGAAGCAGTCGTTCATCACCCAGGAGACCCGCAAGTTACTGGAGGTGGGCGTCATTGGAGAAGTACGCCATCCGGAATGGCTCGCGAACCCGGTCATTGTCCCCAAGAAAGACAGGAAAGAGCGTATGTGCGTTGATTTCACTAACCTCAAGCAAGCCTACCCTTAGGACCCGTTCACTCTCCCGCGCATCGACCAGATCGTCGACTCCACCACCGAGTGCGATCTGCTGTGTTTCCTGGACGCCTTTTCAGGCTAACCTCAAATCAAGATGGCAGTACAAGATGTTGAGAAGACAACCTTCCTAACCCCGTGCGTGGTATACTGCTACACTTGCATGCCGTTCGGGTTGCGCAATGCAGGAGCAAATTTTCAGCAGTTGATGCATCTCACCCTGGGGGAGCATCTCGAGACGAACGCAGAAGTTTACGTCGATGACATAGTGGTGAATTCTCGGGAGGCAAGAACCCCTCATCGACGATCGGGAGAAGACCTTTGCTAGCCTGCGCAAAGTGGACCTGCAGCTCAACCCAGAAAAATGGGTGTTCGGTGTCCCATCAGGCATGCTGCTGGGTTTCCCGGTGTCACACACAGGGATCGAAGCTAAGCCCGAGAAGGTTAAGGCCATCAAAAAAATGAGTCCGCAAAGACCCTCAAGGAGATGCAGAAGTTAGCAGGATGTGTGACGTTGATCGGGCGTTTCATCTCCAAGCTAGGGGAGCGCGACCTCCCTTTCTTCAAGATGATGAA
Source organism: Secale cereale (assembly GCA_902687465.1). Lineage (NCBI taxonomy): Eukaryota > Viridiplantae > Streptophyta > Magnoliopsida > Poales > Poaceae > Secale > Secale cereale. The sequence continues at coordinate 177,728,271 of LR738713.1, read as the reverse complement.
AAGGAAAGTCCCGTTCGAGTGGACTCTAGAGCCTGACGCAACTTTCAAAGATCTTAAGAGATACGTCACCAGCCCTCCGGTGATGGTAGCGTCGCGCCTCCGTGAACACTTGGTGCTCTATCTGGCTGCCACGCCGCACTCTGCCAGCGCAACACTGGTGGCGGTCCGGGAGGAGCGCCCAACCAAGGGCCCGGAGAAACGAAGCACGTCGGGCCCGGCCGGGGCACCGCGAGCTAAGGGCGATGCTCATGAGGCCACAGACCCCTCACCAATCAGCGGCGCTCCTGGGGCCCTGGCCGACCTTGAAGACAGCAAGGCTCCCAAGGGTGGTGCTCCTGAGGCGTCGGCCGCCTTGGCGGGTGAAAAGGTTCCCGAGGACCCTCTGCCTCAGGAACTGCAGGACCCCGCCAGCGCCTCTGCCCTTGTCGAGCACCTCGTGTACTTCGCCAGCACAGTTGTGCATGACGCACGAGCACACTACCCCATGCCGCAGAAGCTCCTGCTAGTGCTCCTCATTGCCTCTCAGAAGTTGCGCCACTAGTTCCAAGGTCACCCAATCAAGGTTGTCTCATCTTACCCTTTGGAAAGGGTACTACAGAGCCCTAATGCAGTGGGAAGAGTTGCCGAATGGAACATTGAGCTACAAGCGTTCGAGTTGAAGTTCAACACGATCCAGATCATCAAGGGAGCGGCCCTCGCAGATTTCGTGGTAGAATGGACTAAAGCCCGAGAACAAGAAGTGGGTGAGGATCGCCCTCCCACCCCTAGAGATGAAGCACCGGACGACTGGGTCATGTACTTCGACGATGCCTTTGCGCATCAGGGTGCGGGGGCTAGAGTAGTGCTCATTTCGCCCACCAAGGACAAGCTCTACTAGATCGTACAACTATGCTTCTAGAATGGTGAAAAGGTCTCCAACAACATTGCAGAGTACGAGGGCTGGATTGCTGGCCTCAAGGCCGCAGCGGCGCTAGTGTGAGGAGCCCTACCATCAAGGGCGACTCCCAGATCCTCATCAACTTCTCTAACAAGGCGTACACACCAAAGGACGAGCACATGGAGGCATACGTCGAGGAGTTACGTAAAATGGAGAAACGATTCTAAGGCATGGAATTGCAGCACGTACCGCGTGGCACGAATGAGGAGGCGGACAACATCGCCAAGAGGGCGTCTCGGATCTTGCCTCAAGAGCCCGGCGTCTTTGAAGAGTGGCTTTTCAGGCCATCCGCAGCCCCCCTGATACGTCTCCAGCATATTTATAATTTTTGATTGCTCCATGCTGTTATATTATCATTGTTGGATGTTTTACAATCATTTTATAGTAAATTTATGTCATTTTTTGGTACTAACCTAGACATAGCGCCAAGTGCGAGTCGTTGTTTTTTGCATGCTTTTTACATCACAGGAAATCAATATCAAACGGAGCCCAAACACTGCGAAACTTTTCGAAGAATTTTTATGGGACATAAGACATCTAATGGGCTAGAGCTGCACCTAGGGGGTACCCCGAGGGGGGCACAACCCACCAGGGCGCGCCAGGCCCCCCTAGCACGCCAAGATGGGTTGTGTCCACCTCGGTGGCCTCCTGCACCGCATATTTGCTCTATAAAAACCCCCAATATTCCAGAATCTCTAGGGGAGTCGACGAAATATTAATCCAGCTACCGCAGTGTCCAGACCACCAGATGCAATCTAGACACCATCTCGGATGGGATTCACCACCTCCATTGGTGCCTTTCCAATGATGCGTGAGTAGTTCTTTGTACACCTACAGGTCCGTAGTTAGTAGCTAGATGGCTTCCTCTCTCTCTCTTGATTATTAATACAATGGTCTCTTGGAGATCCATATGATGTAACTCTTTTGCGGTGTGTTTGTTGGGATCTGATAAACTTTGAGCTTATGATCAGTTATATCTTTTTTATATCCATGAATGTATTTGAGTTTCTTTTATCACTTTTATGCATGATTGCTTATAGCCTCGTATTTCTTCTCTAATATTTGGGTTTTGTTTGGCCAATTTGATCTATTTATTTTGCAATGGGAAGATGTGCTTTATAGTGGGTTCGATCTTACCGTACTTGATCCCAGTGACAGAAAGGGAACCGACACGTATGTATCGTTGCTACTAACGATAAAACAACGAGATCCATATCTAACGCCATACTTAAACAAATCTTGTCCACATCACGTCATCGTTCTTAATGCATTACTCCATTTTTCCAAGAACTTAATACACTAGATGCATGCTGGATAGCGGTCGATGTGTGGAGTAATAGTAGTAGATGTAGGCAGGAGTCGGTCTACTAATCTTGGTTGTGATGCCTATATAATGATCATTGCCTGGATACCATCATAATTATTTGATGTTCTATCAATTGCCCAACAGTTATTTGTTTACCCACCACTTGCTATTTTTCTCCAGAGAAGCCACTAGTGAAATCTACGGCCCCCAGGTCTTCTTCCTCATATGTTTGCCTTTGCTATCTATTTTTTCCTTGCATTTATTTTCAGATCTATTAAACCAAAAATACAAAAATACTTTGCTGCAATTTATTCTTATTTATTTTATTTGGCGTTTGATCTATCAATCTACTACAAATTCCTCACGTCCATTTTGCCTATCTTGAGGTGCCGTACCCCGAAAGGGATTGACAACCCCTTTAACACGTCGGGTTGCGAGAAGTTGTTATTTGGGTGCAGGTGCTGTTTATGCTGTGTTGCTTGGTTCTCCTACTGGTTCAATAACCTTGGTTTCACATCTAAGGGAAATACCTACCGCCATTGTGTTGCATCATCCCTTCCTCTTTAGGGAAATACCGACATAGCTTTAAGCGACATCAAAAGGAATTTCTGGCGCCGTTGTTGGGGAGCAGCTTCAACATATACCATGTTCCTAATCACAAATCTCATCTCCTCGCAATTATATTATTTGCCATTTGCCTCTCGTTTTCATCTCCCCCATCACAAACATTTGCCGTTTTTATTCACCATCTTTTCCATTTGCCATTTTTCCGGTCGGATCTATCGCCACTTGTGTTCTTGTTTACAATTTCTCAAAAATGACGCAAGAGAAAACTAAGTTGTGCGATTTCTCCAATACCAACAACAATGATTTTATTGGCACTCTGATTGCTCCTCCCGCCACTAGTGCGGATACTTGTGATATTAACGCTGCATTGTTGAATCTTGTCATGAAAGATCAATTTTCCGGCACTCCTAATGAGGATGTCGCGTCCCATATCAATACCTCCGTGGAACTATGCGATATGCAAAAGAAAAGAGATGTGGAGAATGATATTGTGAAATTGAAATTATTTCTGTTTTCTTTACGAGATCATGCAAAATATTGGTTTTATTCTTTACCTCACAATATCATTGATTCTTGGAACAAATGCAAAGATGATTTTATCACTAAATATTTTCTGCTCACAAAAGTTATATCCCTTAGAACCCAGATCATGAATTTCAAGCAACTTGGATATGAGCATGTTGCACAATCTTGGGAAAGGATGAAAATGATGCTAAGGAATTTCCCAACTCATGGGTTAAATCTTTGGATGATCATATAATTTTTTTATGCGGGATTGAATTTTGTTTCTCGAAATCTTTTGGATACCGCCGTCGGTGGAACTTTTATGGAAATTACTTTGGGTGAGGCCACCAAATTGCATGATAATATTATGGCGAATTATTCGCAATGGCATACCGAAAGGGTGCCGAAAAGCAAAAAGATTAATGTGGTTGAGATTGATTCTTTGAAAGAGAAAGTTGATGCTCTTATGAAAATGTTGCTAGTAAAAGTGCTCCTATCGATCCTAATGATATGACTCTGTCTACCTTGATTGAGCAAACTAGTGATGCTATAGACGTGAACTTTATCTCTAGAAATAATTTTAACAACAATGCTTATGAAGGTAATTTTAATCCTAGGCCTTTTCCTAGTAATTCCTATAATAATTATGGTAATTCCTATGGAAATCAATCTTACAATAATAATAGGAACACCTCTGATCTAGAGAACAATATTAAAGAATTTATCAATACTCAAAAGGTTTTCAATGCTTCCATAGAAGAAAAATTGAATAGGATTGATGATATGTCTAGGAGTATTGATAGGATTTCTCATGATGTGGAAAATCTCAAGTTGAAATTTTTTGTGCCTAAAGTTAAAGAATCAATTAAAGCACTTTATGTTTCTATGGATGAAAGTAAGAAAAGAACTGCCATGCTTAGAGCTAAACAAGAATTTTTAGAAAAGGCGTTTTCTAGTGATTGCTTCCATAAAAATGATGAAGACATTAAAATGATTGGTGTTTCTTCCATTGTTTCTTTGTTAAGTAAAGTTCATATTAATGATAAAAGGACTGAAGAAGAGTCAACTTTAGGTAGAAGGCGTCCGAATAGTTCGGAGGGTGAAAATCTTGTTGAGAAAATTTATAAAAGTGGGTTTGGAGAGGTCAAGACATTAGCTAGTGATGTGCCCACTATCTTGGATTACAAAGACTTTAATTATGATAGGTGTTCCTTGATTGATTGTATTTCTTTGTGGCAATCCATGATTAATTCACCCCATGCCTATGAACAAAATATAGCTTCTACTAAACATATTGTTGATGCGATGATAAAAGCTTTAGATGATAAGTTGGAATTAGAGATATCAATCCCTAGAAAGTTGCATGATGAATGGGAACCTACCATCAAAATCAAAATTAGAAATTATGAGTGTTTTTCTTTATGTGATTTGGGTGCTAGTGTTTCCACTATTCCGAAATCTCCTTGCGATGTTCTTGGTCATACCAATATTGAAGATTTCTCTCCTAATTTGCATTTGGCGGATTCCACTATTAAAAAGCCTTTTGGAAGGATCAATGATGTTATTACTCTTGCAAATAGGAACTATGTACCCATAGACTTTACTATTCTTGTTATTGATTGCAATCCGTCTTGTCTTATTGTACTTGGTAGACCGTTTTTACGCACTATTGGCACGGTGATTGACATGAAAGAAGGGAATATTAAATTCCAATTTCCCTTGAGAAAGGGCATGGAACACTTCCCTAGAACCAAGATCAAATTGCCTTATTAATAAATAATGAGGGCATCTTATGGAACATCCAACAAGGATGACAATACTTGAAATCTTGCTATTATGCCTAGCTAAGGGCGTAAAACGATAGCACTTGTTGGGAGGTAACCCAAGTTGTATCTTTTTTCTTTTTTGATTTCCTTGCAGTTTTCAATTAAAAAACCATTTATTATCTTTGTTGAGATGTGTTTTGTGGTTTGAATAAAGGTTTGTGCCAAGTAAAGCCTTCGGAACATGTTGGGTGTTAGTAGATTTGATCTTGCTGAAAAAACAGAAACTTTTGCGCTCACGAGAAAAAAAATATCATTTTTAACATAAAAGTGCTTTTTAGTTGATTATTTTAGCAGAAGATTAATATACAAAATTCCCTGGTGGTCCTATTTTTTCAAGATTTATAGAGTTCTAGAAGTATTCAAAACTTCTTGATTACTACAGACTATTCCGTTTTTTAACAGATTCTGTTTTCTTTGTGTTGTGTGCTTATTTTGATGGCTCTATGGTTTTCTTTGATGAGTTTTTGCCATAGAAAAGTTGGAATACAGTAGGTATAATACAAAAACAAAATATGAATTGGTTTGATACGGTACTTATAGTAGTGATTGGCTTTCTTATACTAACGTATCTCACGAAGGTTTTGTTGAGTTTTGTGTGATTGAAGTTTTCAAGTTTTGGGTTATCTTACGATGGATGAAGGAAGGATGGAAGAGCCTAAGCTTGGGGATGCCCCGGCATCCCAATCTATTATCCAAAAATGAGCAACCAACTAAGCTTGGGGATGCCCCCGAGTGGCATCCCCGCTTTCTTCCAACAACTATCGGTATTTTACTCGAAATTATTTTTTTATTCATCACATGATATGTGTTTTGTTGTTGCGTCTTGTATAATATGAGTCTTTGCTTGTTTTCTTTTTTCTTTTTATGTCATCAATCCTTGCTGTACACACTTATTTGAGAGAGCCAAATTATGCCATGACTTGTTAGAATAGCTCTCTATGCTTCACTTAAATTTTTATGAGTAATAGACTTGCTGTAGTCCTTCACGTATGTGTTTTTGAGCACGGTGTCCTTAGTATTTTTGAAGAAATACTCTCTTGCTTCACTTAAATTTATTTTAGAGTTAGTAAATTTTAAAGAAATTCTCTCTTGCTTCACTTATATTATTATGAGAGAATGAAGAAAAATTATGCTCATGATCTTCGCTTATATTTGTTCGAGCTTATCAAAAGCAACACAGGGAAATTAGTCCCAAAGTGTTAGATATCCAAGAAGGATATAATATAAACTTTCATGAAGATCATTGGACAAAATAAACTTGATTCCTTGTGATAGTTTTGAGACATGATGATATGATATGTGAGTCATGTTAACTAGTAATTATGCTTTAGTTAGAATATTCATGTTAAAGTTTGTGATTCCCTATGCAAGCACGAAAGTCAATAATTATGCAATGAAATTATATCCTACTTGTGGTGCATTATTCAGTGTTATTTATGCTCAATGTTCGCTTATGATATTATTCGTTTCATGGTTGGTCGCTTCCTAGTCTTTTGCTAGCCTTCATTTTGCACTAAGTATGATCACTACTTGTGCATCCAAAATCCTTTATCCCGGTTATGCCACATGAGTCCACCATACCTACCTATATGTAGATTCCCTTGCCGTTCGAAGGAAATTTGTATGTGTCGTCTCTAATTTTCAAAATAAATTTCCATTTTTGTGTGCCTGTACTGCTCGCGAGGCGGTGAGAGGTGGCCAATACTTTCCATGCTAGATGTGTTATTCTCACGATGAGTGTTTATTCACTTGTCATTGCATGAGAGTAAGGCAAAGCTATTAGGGATGCCCAGTCCCGAAATAAAAAAGTTTACTTTATGTTGTCAATAATAAATTCCTTGGAAAGTGTTGGTATGGAAGACAACCGTGGATTCAGCTAGCCATAGCTTGTGAAAGTTTGGTGAAACAGGAACACACTTTATTTTCTGTTTGGGAACCGCCTATGATATATCTAGCATGGAAAGTGTTGGGAACCTCAAGTGCTTATAGTTGGTGGGAAAAGTATACCTCCCAAAAATGTTTATCTCTCAATTTAAGCTTTGAGCTCTGGCACCTCTACAAATCCGTACTTCCCTCTGCGAAGGGCCTTTCTTTTACTTACGCAATTTTTATTTTGAAATTTGAGTTTCCATCTTCTCTTACAAGCACCAACTAGGAAACACTATGATCGTACTTGAGCATTGGGTGTAACAAATATGTGAGTGTGTTTCATGAATGGATCAATGGTAGATCATAATGGGCTAGGGATAACTTATATTAGCATTGATATTTTGAAAGACATGGTTGCTTGTTGATATGTTGGAGTATCTACATTATTATGTCAAAACTAGATTATTGGTTTGAACCATATAAAAGTCCAAATGTCCATGTTATAAACAAAAGAATATGATATGACATGATAGGCATCATTCCACATCAAAAATTATGTTTTATCACTTACCTACTTGAGGATGAGCAGGAGTAAAGCTTGGGGATGCTGATACGTCTCCAACGTATCTATAATTTTTGATTGTTACATGCTGTTATATTATCATTCTTGGATGTTTTACAATCATTTTATAGTCATTTTATATCATTTTTTGGTACTAACCTACTAACATAGTGCCAAGTGCCAGTTGTTATTTTCTGCATGTTTTCTACATCGCAGGAAATCAATATCAAATGGAGCCCAAACACCGTGAAACTTTTCAGGGGATTTTTATGGGCCGGAAGACACCTGATGTGCCAGAGCTGCACCTAGGGGTGCCCCGAGGGGGGCACAACCCACAAGGGTGCGCCAGCCCCCCTGGCGTGCCCAGGTGGGTTGTGCCCACCTCGGTGGCCTCCCACACCACCTTTTTGCTCTATAAATACCCCAATATTCCAGAAACCCTAGGGGAGTCGACGAAATATTCTTCTAGCAACCGCAGAGTCCAGAACCACCAGATCCAATCTAGACACCATGATCAGATCTATCTTTTTATATCCATGAAAGTATTTGAGTTTCTTTGATCTCTTTTATGCATGATTGCTTATAGCCTCGTATTTCTTCTCCGATGTTTGGGTTTTGTTTGGCCAACTTGATTTATTTTTCTTGCAATGGGAAGAGGTACTTTGTAGTGGGTTCGATCTTACGGTGCCTGATCCCAGTGACAGAAAGGGAACCGACACGTATGTATTGTTGCTACAAAGGGTAGACGAAGAGATCCATATCTAATGCCATAGATAATCGGATCTTGTCTACATCATGTCATCGTTCTTAATGCATTACTCAATTTTTCCATGAACTTAATACACTAGATGCATGCTAGATAACGGTCGATGTGTGGAATAATAGTAGTAGATGCAGGCAGGAGTCGGTCTACTAATCTTGGACGTGCTGCCTATATAATGATCATTGCCTGGATATCGTCATAGTTATTTGAAGTTCTATGAATTTCCCAACAGTAATTTGTTTACCCACCGTTTTCTATTTTTCTCCAGAGAAGCCACTAGTGAAACCTACGCCCCCCTGGTCTTCTTCCTCATATATTTGCCTTTGTGATATACTTTTCCTTGCATTTATTTTTAGATCTATTAAACCAAAAATCCAAAAATACTTTGATACAATTTATTCTTATTTATTTTATTTGGTGTTCGATCTAGCAATCTACTACAAATTCCTCACGTCTGTTTTGCCTATCTTGAGGCGTCGTACCCTGAAAGGGATTGATAACCCCTTTAACACATCGGGTTGTGAGAAGTTGTTATTTGTGTGCAGGTGTTGTTTACGTTGTGTTGCTTGGTTCTCCTACTAGTTCGATAACCTTGCACTACAAAAAATAATACACTTCCATGATGATACATGTTTGTCACAGTAGGTCACGTTTTCTGTCATGC
>LR738713.1:177706898-177719263 GCA_902687465.1 Secale cereale | reverse complement strand
GACACATTTAAATATTGGGCTAATTTCTGGCCCGGTGTGTCTTTCAGCCTGTTGACGGCCCATAAATCAGTTGGGCCATTTGTAGTCGGACCTGAATTTCGGCCTTTTAGCGACCCATTTAAGTGTTGGGCCAATTTCCGGCCCGGTGTGTCTTTCAGCCCGGTGACGGCCTATATATCTGTTGGGCCATTTGTAGTCGGACCTGAGTTTTGGCCTTTTAGCGACCCATTTAAGTGTTGGGCCAATTCCCGGCCCTGTGTGCCTTTCAGCCTGTTAACGGACCATAAATGAGTTGGGCCATTTGTAGTCGGACCTGAGTTTTGGCCTTTTAACGGCCCATGACCTTCATGGTCCAATACCAGCCTGGTTTCTCTTTCGGCCTGCTAAAGGACCACAACATAGTTGGGCCATTTACAATACGAACTGACTTTCGGCCTCTTAGCGGCCCATGCTCTTCATGGTCCAGTACAAGCCCGCTGTCTCTTTCGGCCTGCTAAAGGCCCACCGTATAGTTGGGCCATACGTAGCCCGAACTTAGTAACGGCCTGTTTACCGCCCGTGAAATCAATTGGGCCCACATGTTGCCCGCTTCGATGTCATCATGTTAACGACCCTGGAGTTAAGAGGGCCGACCATTAACTTTCAGCCTGGTAACGGCCCATTAACTTAATGGGCCCACTAAAGTTTGTACATGTATTTAGGCCAAATTAGATAATTTGAGCCCATTACGACAAGCAATTATGCACAGGACCAAAACCGATCAAGCAAAGGTAAGGCATACAGGGAAAAACGTGGCACACCAGCATATATTACAGGAAATTACATCCACTGGGAAATCAAAGATTGATGCCAGTGCAAATAAATGAATAGAACCTAATGATCTACAACGTCACAATCTGCAACCTCAGCACGGATGACGCCCATAAGCATGTGGGCAAGTTCTTGCTGCTTTGCTACACTGTCTCTAAAAACATTGATTAGTTGTGGTGTCGCACGACTCTGCACCTCTGATTTCTCCACCATTTCCATCATTCCTTCATCCATTAATTGGTTCACAAACATAAATTTTTTCCGTTGCATTCGAGACAGAGGATACTGAACAGATTCAGATGGCGATTTTGGCAGGCTTGTATTATTGATAGGGGAGAGTGTCTCAACCACTGCAGCATAACGTAAATTAGGAGGGGAACCAAACAGATTAATCATTAGTTATTGGCATATTACCTGGCCTAGATTTATTGGAAAGAAACAATGGGGTTGCCTTGTTGTTTTCAGAGTTTGTCTTCTTATCTTCAGCAGCCTGCCCCAAATTAAGACACTAGCATTGCTATCATTGGCCAAGTCAGATAATAGGAAAGCAACATTGGCACAATGAATGTTTGGGCAACTAGCCAACACCAAATTAACACAATATGGCACAGCTATCATCAGCCAGGTAAGGTAATATGAAAGCAACATTGACACAATGAATGAATGGGCAACCAGAGCAGCACTACAATTCAGTAATGTGCATGATATGAGATAGTACACTCATGCAGCTCAATATGCAAAACTACGAGGCAATTTTCTTTCCAAAAATGAACATTGGCGCCTTTAACATTTTGCTACAACTAATTTTAGATCAGACAAAGGTTGGATTCACGCTGATTAACAAAATACATGCTGATGTAAGAATATAGTGATATACAACAGGTACTTACGTCAACATTGGAGCACAGAGAATTCCCGCAAGATATTTTCCTCGAATACAATGCCAATGAAGGAAATCTTCTATCATTTAACCTTATTTTCTAAAAGAGAGATGGGTAAGAAACATGTAGAAAATATGATCAAAATGCTATAAAATTTCATGATGCGAGGATACGCACATGCTTCTTAGAATGGAGTTGACGAGGATACGCACATGCTTCTTAGAATGGAGTTGACATTCTTTTGCTGGACTGGAGCGGACTAGTTCTTTGGCCACAGGAATCTGCTTATTATCAGTGGGAGTTGGGTTTCTCTTTGCTGGAGCAGTATCTATGAAAAATGGAGTTGGTTTATTATCTATTGGCGTTTGGATCTTTTGCAAAGACCTGGTTTGTAACCCTTGAGATTCTAAAATAGCCATCTTCCCCTTGCATGCCTTATATAGAAGAATGGTGCTTCAATTATAAAACATGCTACAACAGAGATGGAATAGGTACTGAAGAATAGAAAGGCATGACATATTGAGACGTATTCCCTCCATCCGAAAAAAATGGATGGGTCTAGGCGTATTTCAGTTCTAGATACATCCAGTTTTATCCATTTTTGCAACATGTAATCGGGACGGAGGGAGTATGATGTAAGAGCTAGGGATACGATAGGACAACAAAATAAAAAAACACTGAAAACCCACTGCAGAACCAAAGTAATCAAACCCACTGATATGAGATAGTACACTAATGTAGCTCAGGATGCAAAACTAAAAAAATCAACATTGTGGCATTTAATCATACATTTTGCTACAACTAATTTAGATCAGATAAAGGTTGGATTCACGCCGATTAACCGAATACATGCTGATGTCAAACTATAGTGATATACAACAGTTACTTACATCTACATTGGAGTACACAGAATTCCTGCAAGAATCTTTCCTCACAGACGATACCGGTGCAGAAATTCTTCTATATGTTAAGCTTAATTTCTAAAAGAGACATGGGTAAGAAACATGTAGAAAATATGATCAGCATGCTATAAAATTTCATGATGCAAGGATAAGCACACGCTTCTTAGAATGGAGTTGACATATTTTTGCTGGACTGGAGCGGACTAGTTCTTTGGCCACCGGAATCTGCTTATTATCAGTAGGAGTTGGGTTTCTGTGTGCTGGATTAGTATCTATAAAAACTGGAGTTGGTTTATTATCTCCTGGCGTTTGGATCTTTTGCAAAGACCTGGTTTTTAACCCTTCAGATTCTAACATAGTCGTCTTCCCCTTGCATGCCTTGTATAGAAGAATGGTGCTTCAATTATAAAACATGCTACAGCAGAGAGATGGAATAGGTACTGAAGAATAGAAAGGCATGACATATTGACATGTATTCCCTCCATCTGGAAAAAAATGGATGGGTCTAGGCGTATTTCAGTTTTAGATACATCCTTTTTTATCCATTTCGGCCACATGTAAACCAAACGGAGGGAGTATGGTGTAAGAGCTGGGGATACGAGAGGACAACATAGTAAAAAAATACTAGTTGAATGTAAAACTGTATGCTAGCAGAATACGTACAGAAAAAACTAAGGCAACATACACGTGTATTTTTGGGAAACTAAGATGGCATTGCAACAGAGCATTAGAACATCACTTCAATGTAAAAGAACATGGTATGGTAGACAGATGAAGTACATACTGATGAATAACAATCCACAAGATATTCAGAAGCATGATGTCCAAATTAAGCAGATGGCATTGCGATAGAGTAGAATGACAGTACTTGAATTTTAAAACATGTTATCATGAATGGAATAGGTACTGAAAAACAGGAAGGCATGACATATTTACATGCATGATCAGCATGCAAAGAACATGACATTGGAACAGAGTAGATACACTCCAGGACATTATATGTATGTTGTACCCATATCACGGGCCAAGTTAGAGCAAGGACCTTGTGGAGTGAAGAGGATTCAACATCTTTCTGCAAGTCTTCTGAAGAACTTCCTTTAGATGTTCCATCATATTGGGTATCATTGATATCAAGTTTATTGTCGTTTACATTGCTCTGTGAGGTTCCTGTGGATATATCAGTGTGTGCAATTATATCTGACATGCATGCAAGACAACTAGTAGTTAGATTTATGTAATGAGTGCCTGTAGGAGACGACATGAATAGTAGGACTAGGGTTAACTATCAGCAACAGGTCTCAAAAACTAAAGGGAGAACACAGATGAAAGCTACAAAATATGTACCGTTTGTACTCGAGATTAACTAGATAGCACATAAAAGTGTTAAACAACAACATAGGTAATACTAGAAGTGGTATAATACTATAATCACCAGACTGTGGGATAGCATTGGCTGATGGATGATAACTATGGAACAACGTTACCTAAAGAACAAGTATCTTAGCTGAACTATGGAACATCGTTAACTCGTGAACAAGACCCGTATGAGATCGGCATGAATATATAGTGAAATGTGATAATCTATTTTCCATGCTTAGATGAATAACAAAGCCATAAATGTTGCACACAAGTAAGATGAGGGTACAACCTATCTGGCCGCCACCCATAGGAGTGAGCATCATGTGCTGACTTGTCGATGGCCCTGTAGTTGTTGTGGTTGTCCATGTCGGGCACGCGCATTCGATGCAGGGAACTGTTGAGTGGGGACTATAGCTCCCTTCTGGTGTATGCTTCCCTAGTTGGAGCAGCTGCGGTGAGTCGGAAGACGGTGTGGCTGAGGATGCAGATAACGCATAATGTTAAGAACGACACATCTCTTTGATCTGAAGAAATACACTAAGAGATCAACAGCAAGGTACAAGAGTGGTCACACGTCTGTTGACTGAGACGATTTTATTTTATTTTGGTACTGTCCGATCTACGCCGGATGTCTTGACGGCTGTCTTGTGCTTCCTGGCTGACACTGTTAGGATTCTTCCCGAAGAGCCAGCAACCAACGCTAGAGCAGCTTGCCTCCATCATCCGTGGCCCCGACCAAGACCCCGCTCCCCGCCCCACCACACTGCCGTGGTTGCGTCGCACCCGGGCCAATCCAAAAAGACTCCCCGTCATCCAGATCCGGTGGTGGCAGTACCTTGAACCCACGCAACTCTAAGATAGCCATCTAAGTGCTGCTTCCGCGGAGAACTGGCGGCCCCGCACCCTAATATTAGACACCAGCCAACCGGCAGCCTAGGAGCTCCGCCGCCTCGAGGGGTGCTCCTTCCCATTGCGAATTAATTGGCCCAGAATAAAAATTCAGACAACTGACGCCTAAATAAAGTGATTTGAGATGAGGGTGCGACCTATCTGGCGGCATGGAGAAGTAGGAAGGTCCAGCTATCGAGTCGGTGAGGCCGGCGCGGTTGCGGCGGCCACCGACGGCAGGGAAACAATGCTGTCGCGACGGTCGACGGCTACGGGGAAGTAGCGCCGGGACTCTAGACCGATCCGAAGTTGGAGCCGCTCCGTAGCCGCGAACAACGGCGGGGGTGAATCGGCTCTGGTACGGTTCACGCGGCTGTCGTCGAGGCAGCTCCAGCAGCACGGAGTAAGAGGCACACGGCCCAGTGGACGACGACAAATGGACAACATCTCCGGCATTAGGGAGGAGGGCGGCTATGAAATTGGTGCGATGGGGGGTGCCATGGAGGAGGAACTGAGGTTTCACGGCTCGGGAGAAGGGAGCATCCGGGGAGAAGGTGATTTGGCGCCCATGAGGTATGAATGGGGGGGGGAATTGGGAGGGGAGTGGAAGCATGCATGCATTTGTCTGAAATGTGAGGGGGAGGTACAGTTCAACCCCTACCTTTAGGCTTCTTGGCTTGGGTCAGTGTACTGAGGGTCGGGGATAGTAGAGTAACTTTGCTTCTCCCCAAATAGTGGGCGGGAGCGATTTCTGGCGAGGAGGGCTTGTTTTGAAATATAGTGGGCGCGAGCGATTTCGGACGAGGAGAGCGTGTTTTCAAATAGTGGGCGGGAGCTATTTCGGGCGAGGAGAGCGTGTTTTGCCGACCATGGTTTATGAATTATTTGGCACATGTCATTTCGGCCGAGGAGAAGGCGCGCTTGGATGAAGTTACGAACCTACCCTCGATGCACAACGGGCCAATTAATGCGTCTCCCACATAGGACGCTAATTTCGCGTCTCCCATTGATTTGCTTGGGCGAATTCCACCAAGCAGAGGATGTTAAACGGTTCGTTCAAAATTTGGGAGAACGAGCATCCATGTTTACCTTACCAAGTCGATTCGAATCAAATTTAGAAATATTAGCTTGCCACTTCTTTTTTAGATTGAGAGATGATGCTCGGGAGTAATGTGTTTTTACATGCTCGTTGTGACAATTTACTATATGACAAATAGTTGACCCACTCAAAAACGGGAATCAAACCCAAAATGAAATATCCTGATTCAATCAAATAGCTCGTTCACCAGGTCGAAATAGTGAACTAAATCCAAAATTGAACACCTCAATCGAATAGCATGTTGTACAGTATTACAGTACTCCATGAACATGTTGAAAGTCAAATTAATGAACTTGTTTGATATATGCATATATCCGTTCATGTGTGGATTGCAGACAACATGTTCTCCAATTTAAATATTTGAATGCAAGTTTATATCGAAACATGGTTTAAATCAGTCTTTGATGCATAGAACGCGACCTCCCACTCTCCCGGTGTAATGCCCCTGATGTAACACTTTCCAATTATGGCAATATATGAAACTTTGACTTCGTCAATTCCATTCTGGGCTCTTCTTTCATTTCGGGTTCTTTGTTTGTCGTGTGCGTGTGTGCATTTCATCCATGTCATGTTGTCGTGTGCATTGCATTGCATTCGTGTTGTCACTTGGACCCGGTCCTACTCGTCTCTTCCCGTTGTCCGTTTCGAGTTCCGACACTCACACACGTGCCCGTGGCACCCCCGAGTCCTTCTTTCGTGTGTGGCCGTGTAACGTTTTCGGGATGAGGTGATACTTGTTGTGCATTGTTGTTTTGGTACGTGTAGGCCGCCTGTCAAGTTTCATCGCGTTTGGAGTTCGTTTGGTACTCCAATGGTTAACCTAGTGGGCTATAAGTACCCCTTCCTTTTGGCCCAAGACGCCCTCCACAACAGTCCACTAACCCAGCACAACCCTTCCCATCATCTCGGTCGTCGGATCACGAACGTGTGGCCGAAAACCGCACCCCATTTGGACCTTCCTAGCTCCCAGAATCTATAAATTAGCCTCCCCACGTCCATTTTTCGGGCAAACCCTAGCAACCTCCTCCCTGCCGCCGCCGGACACGTCCAACCCGGCCGGACGTGTCCGACCTCCGCCGCCGGCGCCACGTGTCTCCCCTCGGTTGGTTACATCCCCGCGCCCACATCCCCGCCGTCTAGGGCCCGAGAGGCCCGTGATGGGCTCTCCCGGCCCGAACCGCCGCCGCCACCAATCGCTTCCACCGGCCGCCGACCTCGCCTCCCGCCGGCGCCCCTCCCCACGCCACCTCCGACGACCACCCGCCGGCTCCGCCGCCGCTCCGCCGCCGGCCTCCAAGGTAGCCACCGCCGGCCAATCCGCCCGCCGCCGCCACCTCCGACTGCCTCCGCGCCGCTCGCCGGAACCCCTCCAACTCGCCGCCGTTGGCCAGATCCGATTCTCCCCGCCGCCACGACGTACCCCTGTCGGCGCCGGCGCAACGACCGCGGCCTCCAGGCCAGCCACAACCGCGGCCGCCACCTCCGGCGGGCCCGGCCGTCTCCCCGCCGCCGGCCCTTGCCGCTGCTCCGGCCGGCCGCCGCCTCGCCGGCTCCGACGAGCCGCCACCACCGCCTTCGCCATCTCCGGCGGCCGGAGCTCCGTCCCGGCCGGATGTGGAAGACGGGACCAGATCCACCCATCCGCCCATCCAAACGCATGCCTCCGTCCCGATCCACTCCATCCCGCACGGATCAATCCACGTTTGACTTTTGTGAGGTATAAAAACCACTAAGTCCCAATTTTGCATATTATGTTGGCATCTTTGCATGGCTATAACTTTTAGTGTGCTTGTCCAAATTGTGCATATAATATATCAAAATGACCGTGGTTATGTGCTCTACATTTTGTTACATTGTGGCATGCTTGTTTGAGTACATCTAGATGCCCTAATCTCTGTTGCAAGAATGGTACTTGTTATAAACTGCTAAGTCTGGAATTTGTGTTAACCCGATGCTATGTTTGCATGATGCCTCACTCAAATCCATGCTTGTTTTGGAGTGGCCAATGATCATTCCTTGTTGTCCATGTTTTTGTCTATCCATTCATGCCCTTACTTGCACATATGGCCTGCTGTAGCTTATTTATTTCTTACTCTCAATTTGCTATAAATTATAACTGTCAGGTTTTTATCATCATGATCAATTTTGTGTAGCTTGTTTCTATTGATCCATGCCTCCTATGGAGTTGCTTCAATGAAGTTGTTTGTTGTAGAACCTGTCTACTTCATGTACATGCTTCTTGTCATCATGTTTGGGTGCTGTAGCATGATTATTTCTTGCTCCAAAGTTGTTATGTGGCTGTTAACTTCAGCTTTGCTTTGTATCTTGTTTCGTGTGTATGTGTTGAACCGTTGCTCCGTTTTGAGCATGCCCTATATGAAACTTGTATGATTTTGCATGTAGAATCATAATATCATGTTGTTTACATGTTTGGAGTGTGTTTGCTTGATGTTTGGGTGCATCTTGCACCATTGCCTTGCTTGTCTTGTTTTGCTCATATCTTCTAGACCATAGTTCCAAATTAAAGAAACTTTATATGAAACTTGACTAGAATTTCATGTAGATCATCATGGTGCATGTTAAATTGCTGTTTAACAACTTTAACTTAAGGTTTGTTCAGATCTGGACCAATTTCAAATTATACATATGAGGACTTACCGGATTTGCTATATGTTGATTCCGGCCTCATTTAAACTTGTTGTTTGGTGTTGTTCTTGTGTGCTTCATCCATTGCCATGCATATGCATCATCATACTTGCATCATGTTTGTTGTGCATTGCACCTTGTTTGATGTTGTGCCATGTTGTGTTCTTGTGTTGAGTAGAGCCGGGAGCCGAGACCGAGAACGAGGTTCCTACCGAGGTTGAGTACGAGGAGCCGTCTTACGATCCCATCGACGACTCGACAAGCAAGATGACCTGACCCAGATATCATTACTATCTTTGCCTATTGCTAGATGTCTCGCTCTTTAGCTTATTGCCTCGATGCCCATGCTTGTTTGTCAGCCTCCTATTGTAGCCATGAATCTCTCTAACCACCCAACCTAGCAAACCTTTGTTTGGCTACGTAAGCTTCGCTCATCCCCTCTTATAGCATTGCTAGTTGCAGGAGAAGTTTTGAAGATTCTTGCTTCATGTTGAAGTTATTGTTGGGATATCACAATATATATATATATATATATATATATATATATATATATATATATATATATCAACAAAATCATCTATATATTGGTAATGGGTGGAAGGCTAAGCCTCTTGCTTGGTGTTTTGTTCCATTCATGCCGCCCTAGGAACCGTATAAACCGGTGTTATGTTCCTTGATTTTGCGTCCCTAACACGGTTGGGGTTTATGGGCCCCCTCGATAAACCGCTTAGCGCTAAAGCTTTTCCAGCAAGGCCCGACATTGGTTTTACATTTGCCTAACAACTAAAACTTGCATAGGGAGTTATAAACCCTCTTCTTAATCAACAACCCGGGCTAGTGCTCCACATGAGTGTTGGTCCAAACTGGGGGTCCTGCGAGGCCACCTCGAGGAAACTCGAGGGCTGGTAATAACATGTAGCATCACCCATCCGGACGTGGCCTGAGACTTGATACGCGTGGCTACTGTCAGGGTGTCGGCACGCTGGGAGGTCTTGCTGGATTAGTTTTACCTTAGTCGGAATATCTTGAGCACGGGATTCCGAGAATACTCGGGTCTTCCCACCTTGGAGTTGCGACTCCACAGATCGTGAGCTTGTGATGGGCTAAGTTGGGACACCCCTGCAGGGTTTGATCTTTTGAAAGCCGTGCCCGCGGTTATGTGGCAGATGGGAATTTGTTAATATCCGGTTGTAGAAAACTTGACACCATGTTCAGAATACACTACCAGCGTGAGTAACCGTGACGGTCATTTTCCGAAGGTGTTCGGGAAGTGAACACAGTGGGGTTATGTTTGACGTGCTTAGATAGGATCACTTCGTGATCACTTTGACGCTCGTGGTACTTCTCTTCTCGCTCTAAACACGTAAGCTAGTGCTAGTGCAGCTGCAACCTTTGTTCTTCAGCCTTGTTCCACACCCAAGGCTTAGATAGTTTTGCTACCCGGGAACGGGATTGCTGAGTCCTTCGTGGCTCATAGATTCTACACAACACCAGATGCAGGTACTATGGTGAACTACACAGGTGATGGCACATAGCTGTACTGGGAGGTCGACGAAGAACGTGGGCGATACTACGTGTCTTACCCAGAGGATCAGTAGTGGCTTCTACTAGGGGCGATCAGACATTGTGGCTTTATTTATTTGGTATCTTTCATTTGGATCTTCGTCCATAGTCGGACTGTGATGTTATTTGGATGATGATTGCTTATGTAATGAATTGTGTGATGTGGCGAGTGTAAGCCAACTATTCTTTTGCAATTTAATCCCTCTTTTACATGAGTCGTGCAAAGATACCATACTTGAGATCATTCTAGTATGAGCTTATACCTTTAAGTCGCACCTCAACACGTAGGAGGTATAATCTCATACTAGGCATTACACCCGGACTCCTGCTCTCTCCCTCTCTCTCTCTCACGCGCCGACAATCTTCAATTCTGTCGCACGCATCCAACACACAAACCTTGTTGGTGCTCTCTCTTTCTCTCCATCTCTCTCTCTTTGTGTGTGTGCATGGGGGGGGTCTTTCTAGTTCGCATGCATATATACTCCATCTATAGGTCTCTCTCGCACACTATGTATGATTCTCTAGTCCAAGCTAGATATCCTGGGTGCACTCATCGTACGCACACAAATTCCTTGGCTCGTTGCCCGTAACTCTCTCACACACCACTCTATCGTCTCGGAGCTCTTCCCCCTCTCTTTCAAACTCTCCATCTACCTGGGTCACACATACACATGCATATATCACTCGCACTCGATAGGCCCATCTAAAACTCTATCTCTCTCCCTTGTTCTCTCTCCATCTCACACGCACACACACAATATCATGCCTAGATAGCCAAATATGATGGTCTCTCACTCAATTGTAGGCACACGCAGTCCCCCTATATGTATATGACTAGCTATGACTAGCTAATCTTAGTCTCCATCACAAACATGTGCATGGTCTATCTCGATTTCTCTCGGGGCATCTTTCTATCGCGCACTCACTTCCCTCGATCTCCCACCCATATAGCCCCCTCAAGATCTTGAGGGGTTCTCTGTATCGTAAACAAACCCTCTCGCCCTCCCCATGCATCCCTGTTCTCCATGTGTCCCTCTCGACCTTTGTTCCCTGTTGGCCAGACCTCTATTGGACATGTGCTATCGGGGTGTCTCTCTCCGTTGCAAAAAATCACACACTAGCTATCTTCGTGTACCTCCTCGCCTTACTTTTCTATCTCGGAGATGCATGTGTGATATGTTCGCCTAAGAAATGAAAAAACACACACTCTCTCTCTAATTTATCGTTTGTTGTCACTTTCTCTTTCACACACATACTCTTTCTGCACACTTACTCATTCTCCTTCACACCCACTTGATCCCTCTCGACTTAGGCACTCTCCTTGGTCCATAGCATATTGATTTATTGAAAAGACAAACATCACAAAGTTTGACCATGTACGTGGAGAAAAACAATTACACCTGGAATGGCAAACATATACGATTAGATTCACCATGAGATGTAGTTTCGTATGATGTATCTTTGGTACTGAAGATATAAATAACATTTGTGTAAACCTGATCAAAGTTTCGAAAGTTTGACTTCTAAAAATATTACATGCATTGCATTTTCGAGCGGATGGAATATCTCTTTCCCCCTCTCAGCTATCTGACGCACCACTGAGACTTATCGGGGCTCCTCAATCTATCTCAAACTTTATATCTCCCTGGTTCACACATACACATGTCTCGCTCATGCTATACATATAGACCCATGCAACACTCTTCGGCCTTGTTCTCTCTGTATGTGACACACACCCCCTAATAAGTACCATAATCCCTCACTCCATCATAGGTGCAAGCACTCCCCCCTAAGTATGATTATCTATCACTAGCCATCAGGAACACACGTATTGTCTCCTTTCATCCATACGTCTATCTCGATATCTCTCGGGGTATCTTCTATTGCGTACACACCTTGTCACTTGATCTCCCACCCATGTAGTCCCATCACGATCTCCAGGGGAGCTCTCTATGACAAACATACACTCTCTCCTCCCCATGTCTGCATTTTCTCCGTACATCTCTCGCAACCTCTCTCCCTTGTTTGTCAGACCCCTCTTGGCCACGTGCTAGGGGTCTTGCTCTCTCTTTTGCAAACAACCACACACTATCTCCTCACCTTGCTTCTGTTGTCGAAGATGCATGTGTGATATGTTTGCATAAGACACACACGTTTTTTCTCGACTTTCATCGAGTGTTGTCCATGTCTCTTTCACACACACACACACACACACAC
>LR738713.1:177647423-177705903 GCA_902687465.1 Secale cereale | reverse complement strand
AGAGAGAGAGAGAGAGAGAGAGAGAGAGAGAGAGAGAGATAGAGAGAGAGAGAGAGAGAGAGTGAAAAAATATCACTAGCCAGCCAACCCTATCGTATGAGCGAATGATATTGGTACCTCTTGATGACACGACAATCTTATACATCCAGCTGCTCTAATATGTTCTCTTCTTTTGCAGATAAAAAAGACCCGAAAGTGAAAAATGTGCTGCACTATAACAATCTCATCGAATGCCCAGATCTCCATCTTACAGAAATTGATTTGATCGACAATAGAGGCAGCACATCTGAGATTAAATTGGCCAGGTTCTTTGTTCTGGAGGCATGTGTGCTCAAGGTAATGAGGATTGGCGTTCTCTGGTGCAATAATGAATGCCGTGCTGATCCCCGCAAGCGTCTAAGCCTAAATGACAAAGTCTCCGCAGAAGCTGAATTTGTTTTTGAAACATAAAGTGGCCAAAGACTCGAAAAGATATTTGCCCATTAGTGACTTGTCAGGGCGGTGGATTTTAGTTTGTACGATAATGCTGCATCCACCTAAAGTAACGAAAGTTCTTACGTAAACTTCCTAGTAATTCCCTCTTCGTAGGTGCAACATTACTCCTAACATTTGTAATATCAGTTTGAAACTTGTAATATTGTCGTGTCCTATTCCTGCGTTTTCAAAATCCTGCGAATCAAACAGGTCCTGAGTTGGTGATGATGTTGTGCCTGCCATCTTTCACCAATAGCCATCGGATCTAGATCTGATGCATACAAACCAAACTTCTCCTGTTTTGCAAAAAGATGCCCGCACTTGTTCTCTATTTACAAACAACTACATGTCTCTCACAACCAGCCTTATCTCCTCCCCACCACATCTAGAAGGCCATTGAAAAATCTGGCGTGATGGCCGCTGCCGGCGCCGTCCACCCTCAATCTTGGTGTTCTGTTTAATGAACGGGCATCTACGCATGGGAAATTATGTCAAACACGGCTAGTTGTGAGCAGGCTAGATCTGCAGCCATGATGATAGTGACTGCAGACGGTGAGGCTGACTATGGTATGCCGATACTCAGGTGTCATCTCCGGCGTCCGGTCTTGTCACTTCACTATGAGGAGCAGCACGTAATAATTTGACCAACGGGTAGTACAGTGCTACTACATTGGTAGTACTACTACTACTAGTACTAGCACCACTGTCTGGATTTAGTAGTACTACCATGTCCATTTGGATTTAGTATTTGACTAGCAATATCTAGTAATGCATCTCACAATAAAATGTTCTACTCCCTCTGTAAATAAATTTATGGTGTATTGTTTTATTCCTATCGGCGATATAACTTAATGTCTTTTTGCTACTTAATAGGATTACATGCAATTAACTAACCACTGCATGTGATGGTTGGTAGTCTCAAGTCATTGAAAGCATGCATGGGCACGGAGGGTGTCAGTGTATTTGGAACGACACCTATGGAATCACAAGAATCCCTACTACGGTTGCGGGCGCGGGGTTGAGAGAAGAGCGGATCAAACAGATAGCACACGGTTCCATTACCCAGGTTCGGGCCGCGAGGATGCGTAAAATCCTACTCCTACTTCGGTGGATTATATGTTTGTGTTCTTCAGCTAGCTACGGGGCGTGAGGAGCTCCAAAAAGTCGAATCCTTCTCCTGGTCGCCTCGGGCCTCCTATTATAGGGAAAAAGGGGTTGCCACAGTGGCACACAGGAGGTGGAAAGAGTACAGTGATGTGAGGTTATCCCTTGCATTACATGACAAGGCGCATTTAATGCACTTAGCCTAGGTGTCCTTGCTTTATCGGGGACGGGGGAGATATCCGTCTTGTCCGTCGCCGCTCCTTCTTGTGTCGACACACGCCCTGGCCAGCGATGCTTGAGATGCCATGTAGGCAGGCAGGCAGCTGAGGTGGCGCAATGGTGGGTCTCCACGAAGATCTACATGCCGCCACGCAGGTGCCTGCCCAGCTGGTTGGGTCGGTAGCTGCATGGGGCGGTGGAAGCTTTAGCTGGCGTGGGCCTGATGGTGGCCCTACAGGTGTCCCCGGCAAGGGTCTTGCCGCGGCGCCTGCTTTCATCCCCGGCAAGATGCTTGCCGGAGGTCTTGTGGTCTTCCTTGGCTGGGATCCCGCCAAGGATCGTCGTCTTCTTAGCGTGCATCTGATTTTGAATGTCTTCACAAAGATCTGCATGCCACTACGGGGATGCCTCCCGAATCCTTACCCCATGGGGGCAGTGGACTCAAGGGTGATACGCTCCGTAGGCGTGGGGCGAATTGCCGTGGCAAGGGTCTTGCCGGGGCTGCTAAAGCAGCCCCCGGCAAGGATCTTGTCGGGGGAATCCGCTTCGTCCCTTTGCTCTTTGTGGTCTTGGCTTTGGGTTTCAGTCTCCATCGAGCTTCAGTTTTACCCTGGCTCACCTCCCTTATCGTGCTTTGTGTGGTGGTGCCCGTGGCTCAGACTGCCCGTGCACAGTCATAGGGGTATAAAAAGTGTACCCCTCTTTTTGTACACCGACAGGAGCCCCCGGGCCTGGTTCACACATAAGCGCGATGCGTTGTTGGGCTAGGCCCAGAACGGTGCGCGGGCAGGCGGGACGGTTTTTACCGAGGTAAGATTTTCCGCGCGCTGTGCCTCCGACGACCCGCGCGCTTGGCGCGGGGTGGAGGGGCGGACGTGACATGGGCGGCATGCGCGGGGCGGTTTCTGCAGGCATGCGTCATGTCGCAGTAAAGAGGCGGCTTCGCGCCTTCCCCATAACCGGGGGGAGGAGTGGAGATGCGGCCCATTTACTGAATGGGGCTGAGGCGCGGTCCTCAAGGCGTCCACTCCCCACGATCACGGGGTGGGGAGAGGTTGCCTCACCCGTCCCCTCGGTTCTGCACGTTTGCCACGTGCCTCCCATGCGCTTGGGGTGGCAAACGGTGGAGGTTGGAAACCGAGCCGTCGCTGGTTGGGGCGGCGGGTCGGTCCCGGCTCCCTGCGCCTTCTGCGTCTTGATTGGCTGAGCGGGGCGGTCGAGCCCCAGCCCCGCCCCTTTATAAAGAGTGGGAGGGGAGGGACGGCACCCGCACTCTTCCATCTTCTTTCTCCTTCAGCTTCTGCTCCTCTCTTCCGTTCGCCATGGAGAGAGGAAATCCCGGCCCTTCAACAGTGGCGGCGAGGGTCGCCGCTCGACAACGCGTCCCTCCTTCTCCTATACCCGTAGTGGCAGAGCCGGCCACGAGGGGAAGGGGGAGGGGGAGAGGCCGTGGGCGAGGCCAGGGCACTCGGGGAAGAGGAGGACGGGGCGGCCCGCCGGCCTCGCCCCCGCCAGCAACTCCTCCTTCAGTGGAGGGCCATGTTGGGGATAACCCTTGCGTGTTCTTCGTCAGGTTGCGGCGGCCGCCGCGCCGTCGCCTTCGTCTCCCGTCCCCATTTGTGTGGGAAATGGAGCCGGATCCGCTGGAGTCGCGGCGGCTGCACATGAGGGGCTGCGGGATCAGTGGCACGCGGGTCCGCGTCGACTTCCCAGCTCCTCATGTGATGTATCTTCGTCAGGGATGGAAGACGTTTCCTCCTATCCACAGCTTGACGGATGGGCTCACTCTCCACTTCAAGTTGACGGAGGGTGGCCTTGTGTCCGTCAAGGTCTACGAGCACTTTGGGACTCGTGCAAGGTGCTGCGTGGAGAGCTCCTCCGATGACGAAGATTCCTCCTCGAGCGAGGGTGACGAGGAGGACAGCGGTAGCGACGAAGAGCGCGATGGGCGGCAGGATGACGGGTCCGACTAGGTGTCGGGCACCGCTCCTGGTGGCACCGGCAACCCCATCATCCGCGTCGCTGGCTCCTTGAACTTCTCGGGGCCGTCCCCTTGGCGGCTGGCGTAGGGAGGCTGCGGAAGAGGTAGAGGAAGAGGGCGGGCGGCAAGGTGGTCATGTCGGAGTAAGCGGGCACCGACGCCTTCGACGCGTACTGACGTCTTGCCGCCTCGTCTTCGAGCTCTGCTTCCGGCGCCGCCATCACCATCCAGCCTTTGGGCGGCCACCAAGATGTCCTCTTGGTGTCTTCTGCCACCCATAGCTCGCCTAGGCGCTCCTTTTGCCCTTATCGCCTCCTTGACCTACCTCCTGAGGAGAAGGACAAGAAAGGCATTACGGGCATCTTATCTCTTTTTAGTTTGTAAGCCTACGGGCATCTGTTAAATTTAAAACTTGTAATCCCCTTGTTCATGTTTTTCATTCCCTACAGACCGTACCTGAATGGAATGTTTTTAATGAAAAAGGGATGTTTGCCGTGTCATTTGTTTGTGGGTGAAACCCACGACAAGGAATAAATCCTTGATATCTTTAAGACAAACATTTTCTCGCCCGGCAACAGGCCTTGCCGTCTCCCTACTTCGCTCGACCTTTAAGGTAGGGATGAAGTGGGTTTGGGCTCCTCGTTTCATCCTTTCGTTGCTGCGACTACGACCAAACTCAGTCCCAGGAACGAGCCCTAGGGCCTAGAGTTATGGGAGCACGGTAGTTTAAGGAAAAGAACGAGGTTTCACATACGTGAGTCCATAATGGAATGCATGATAAGGGATGAAGAACTTATCTGAAGCTGCCGCCCCCGGCAACCCTGGTTTGCCGTGGGTGAAACTTTGCTCTTGTAGCCCCCGATAGCACTGGCTTGTCGGGGCCTAGGTGCTAGTCTGTTCCTCTTTCTTCTCCCCAATTGTGTCAGGGATATTACTAGCAGGTGTAAACCGGCTAGGGTAAACCGGATCAGGGTAATATAGTTGTATAATTGTAAGCTCAGTAGAGATTACGGCCCATGAAGGCTTAGGGCCCATGTGTAGAGTTACGGTTTGTAAACCGTCTTATCATGTAACTTGAGACACAAGGAAGAAACAGCAGAGACCGAGGTGGACACACTTATGAGCCGGCCTCGGGACTCTGTAAACCGGACCGGGCGTTACCTCCTATATAAAGGGATGACCTGGCGACGGTTCAAGGACAAGAAACAACTCGTCGAGACGCAGGCAAGCGATCAGCTCCCTGTTCATCGACGCCCAAGCAATACCAAACCAAACTAGACGTAGGCTTTTACCTTCATCGAAGGGGCCGAACTAGTATAAACCCTCTGTGTCCTTTGTGTGCTTTTAACCCCTTCAAGCTAACCCGTGCGATGGTTCCATCACTAAGTCCATTAAACCGGACATCTGCCGTGCTAATTCCACGACAGTTGGCGCCCACCATGGGGCCTCCGCACGATGGTTTCGAGTTCTTGAAGGGCAGCTTTGAAGGACTCAAGGGCTACGCTGTTGGCCGGATGACCAAGAGTCGCCGCGGCCGGATCTACATCGACGACGCCGGCTGGGGCCCGGAGGCCGATTCAATCGAATATGGGTACCGGGTTCCCTTCAGCGGCATCCACATCTTCATCGACAAGATTGGTGAACCGGGGCCTGAGCCGGGCATCTTCTCCGACATCATCGAGCCGGCTCAGCGTGCAAGATCGGCCCGGATTCAGCCTGCCGTGAAGCGCGTTTTCGTAGGAGCAATACACGGAGTCCAAGCCGAGGACGGATCGGATTCTGGTGGCGAGACAGTTGTCTATTCCGACGATGAATCCTCATCCGAAGAGACTGAATCCTTTTATCTGTTGCGGGATGGCCGATCCGAGGGTATGTCCGATGGAGACAGTATTCCGGACCCCTTTGACCTGCCAAACCGGGTGGCTATCTTTATGGCCGGATCACAACCTACGCCGCAGCCCACGGTGAATGGGGCAGCAGAAGCTGGTACAGGGGGGGGCGGCCAATCCCCCTCGCCCTGTGACGCTCTATCCGCCTTGGTAGAGGAGTTGACAACACAGGCAGTAGCAGTGGTGGCTCCAGCAGACAAGGCGCAACATGATGCAGAACTCCTTCAGTTAAGGGGCCGGATCGAGCAAGCAAGAGAGGATATGAATGCAGAGAAAGCTATGATAGCAACAAGGCAGGCAGAGCTGGATTCTTAGGCTTTCCAGCTGAGGATGGAACATGCCTCTGTGCAGGGAGTAAGGAATCGAATGTACCAGTCTCGTCTACCGCCGGTCTACGAGGCGATGAATCTCTTCGGGACGCCAGGAGCGGGGGCCAGCAATGATTAGGAGGTAAACCTGAGGGTAGCCCCAGTGAGGGGTGAGCCGGTTCAACAGCCCACTGCGGAGCAAGATCGATGGGTTATGCCCACGCTTCACATCCCCACTCCTCCGGGCCATTACTCAAACCCCTTGGATAACATTGTCACCGCCGCTTCAAGCCTGGCCGCTTTACCCATTGAGGGGACATCCCCTATGGCAAATGGAGGCACGCACGGTCAAGGATTTGCTCAACACGGCATTGACGCAGCAGCAGGCGTACTCCTACAGCAAGGAGAGGCTTCATTCAACACCCCCCTCAGCCGGAGTTATACTAGGCATTAGGATGAACCGGAGGTATCCAGTAGTGAACGGAGGCGACACCGTCACAGACAAGACAATCTGGCGGGCGCAGAGGCACAAGCTCAGGAGGCGGTAAACCGGGCAAGACCTACGGCCCGCGAGGATATCCGCCAAACAACGCCGGTTCACACAACCACAGCGGAGACGGGAGTCCCAGCGAGTTCTTTTGGAGTGAAGTGTCTTATTCCCGCTTTACGGAGCGTGAAGTTACCCAAGGATTTCAAGGGTCCATGTAAGGTGCCTAACTACACAGCAAATTTGGCTCCAGAGGCTTGGATTGAGAGTTACGAGATGGCTATGGAGATGCTGACGTGGATGAAGCGGCTTGCGCGAAGTACTTTACCATGATGCTTGAGGGTACGGCCCGGACCTGGTTAAAGGGCTTACCACCTAACTCCATCGGTTCATGGGGTGAGTTACGCCGCCAGTTTATCAAAAATTTCAAGGACACGTGCAAGCAGCCGATGTCAGTGGTGGACCTAGCGGCATGTATACAAGGAGGGCAGGAGCCTACGAGTGGATGGGTCCGGCGATTGTCAGAAATCCTGCACTCTTCGAACGGTATCAGCCCCAGTACAACGATAGTAACACTAGAAAACAATTGCCGGTTTGAGTCTCTAAAGTTGACGCTGGGACGGCTCAAACGGGATTGTAATGACATGGGAACTCTCATGAGCGCTTTGGTAAAGTATGGGGACTCCGACAACACTAAGTACCCAGAAGCGGATGGAGATAAGTCTGGAAAGGCAAATAAACCCGGTAAACCGGCGCAGGCTAATCCGGTCGGAACAAGCTTCTTAGGCAAGCAAAAGGCAGAGGGTGCCTCTGATTTCGTAGCCAATACCCAGGTCCAAGGGAGCTTTCAACGCAACAAGGGTAAACCGCCTCCACAAAACAGCGGGGGGTTCATTAATTGGGAGCGACAATTGTACGAGCCTTGCCCGAAACATGGAACAAAGGAACATCGAGCTAAACATACCTTGGGAGAATGTCGGGCCCTGATGGAGGCCATGAACCGGGCCAGATCGAACAACGGGCCACCAGGCGGCGGTTCTGGCCCCGGGTTTCATGGACCGGGGCATCAGGGGAATGGCTCCGGATCAGGATATCACGGCAACAACAATGGCTACAATAACCAAGGCAATCATTAGTATGGTCAGGGCGGTTACAATAACCAAGGCAATCATCAGTATGGTCAGGGCGGTTACAATAGCCAAAACAACCAACAGCAAGGCCAGGGTAATAACAACAATCAAGGCAATCAGCAGCGTCAGTAGCAGCAG
Source organism: Secale cereale (assembly GCA_902687465.1). NCBI lineage: Eukaryota > Viridiplantae > Streptophyta > Magnoliopsida > Poales > Poaceae > Secale > Secale cereale. Next base: position 177,698,173 of record LR738713.1, on the reverse strand, counting down.
CAATCCGGATATCAGAGTAATCCAAAGGAGCTGAGTAGTGGACAATATCATGTGTTCACTACGAGTTTGTGCAAACAGGATCAAAAAGTCTTAAAGCGGGTTGTCCATGCGGTTGAACCGGCAACACCACGATTCCTGCGCTGGTCGGAGCAACCTATTGTGTGGAGCAGAGAGGATCACCCGCCGCGAGTTGATAATCCGGGCCAATTGGCCTTAGTGGTAGCACCACAAGTGGGTGGCTACAAATTCACCAAGGTTCTCATGGACGGCGGCAGCAGCATCAATATCTTGTATTATGAGACCTTCCGTCACATGGGGCTAACGGATAAGAAGCTACGGTAGTCAAACACGGTGTTTCATGGAGTAGTGCCAGGTAAATCAGCTTACCCGGTTGGGAAAATTGACCTTGAAGTTACCTTTGGAGATGAACAGGATTCCAGGTCAGAGACGATAACCTTTGAGGCGGTAAAGATCCGGAGCCCATATCATGCCCTGTTTGGACGGCCAGTTTACGCCAAGTTTATGGCTAGGCCGTGCTATGTTTATCTGCAGCTCAAGATGCCGGGTCACAAAGGAACCATCACGGTTCATGGAAGTCGCAAAATTGCATTAGAGTGCGAAGAAGGAGACGCTGCTTATGCGGAGGCAGTATGTGCTACGGAGGAGTTGAAGTTTTACAAAGACAATGTTGATCCGGCAGATATGTCCCCGTTGAAGAAGCCAACAACAGAGCATGATCCGGCATTGAAGTTCAAATCTGCAGAGGAAACCAAGCAAGTTGACTTTGTGCCAGGTGATTCATCCAAGCAGTTCACTATCAGTGCTAACCTTGATCCTAAATAGGAAAGCGCGCTCATCGAGTTCATCCGTGAGAACCGGGATATCTTTGCATGGAGACCTTCTGACATGCCAGGTATACCGAGGGAACTCGCTGAGCACAGTCTTAATATTGATCCGAAGTTCAAACCAGTCAAGCAGTATCTGCGCCGCTTCAACGAAGAAAGGCGCAAGGCGATAGGTGAAGAAGTGGCTAGACTTTTGGCCGCAGGGTTCATAGTTGAAGTTTTTCACCCGGAGTGGTTGGCTAATCCGGTGCTGGTGTTAAAGAAAAATGGACAGTGGAGGATGTGTGTGGATTACACAGACCTGAACAAAGCTTGTCCAACCGATCCTTTTGCTCTCCCTCGTATTGATCAGATCATTGATGCTACAGCGGGATATGAGCGACTAAATTTTTTGGATGCATATTCAAGATATCATCAGATCAAGATGGCAGTTAAGGACCAGTAGAAGACAACCTTCATAACTCCTTTTGGTGCTTTTTGCTATGTGTCTATGCCTTTTGGGCTCAAGAGTGCCCAAGCGACTTACCAGCGTTGCGTGCAGAACTGTCTTAAGGGGCAGATAGGGAAAAATGTTCATGCATATGTGGATGACATCGTGGTGAAGTCAAGGAAGGAGGAGACGTTGATAGAGGACCTCAAGAAAACTTTTGATAACCTTCGGGCCTATAAGATGATGCTTAATCCGGAGAAGTGTGCTTTCGGTGTTCCGGCGGGCAAGCTCCTTGGATTCTTGGTGTCCAACAGAGGAATAGAAGCCAATCTGGAGAAGATCAAGGCAATCACGTCCCTGACTAAACCGGCGTGTATCAATGATGTTCAGCGTATCGTCGGCCGGATCACCGCATTGAGCCGATTTATCAGTCGTCTGGGGGAAAAGGCAATCCCGCTGTACCAGATGCTCAAAAAGACAGACCAGTTTATATGGAGTGATGAGGCAAACGCTGCGTTTGAGGATTTAAAGCGGCAACTGGCAGAACCACCGGTCCTTGCTGCCCCCATTGATAAGGAGCCGCTGCTGTTATACGTCGCTGCCAATGCACGGGCAGTTAGCGTGGCAATCGTGGTCGAGCGCAAGGAAGCTGGAAAGGAGTATCCGGTTCAACGTCCGGTTTATTATGTCAGTGAGGTTCTCATTGAATCCAAACAAAGATACCCGCATTGGCAGAAGCTAGTATATGGTGTGTTCATGTCAAACCGAAAGTTAAAACATTATTTCCAAGGCCACCCAAAAACTGTTGTCAGTTTAGCTCCGTTGGGGATATAATCCAGAACAGGGAAGCCACTGGCAGAGTGGCGAAGTGGGCCATTGAGCTTAGCCCACACGGATTAAAGTATGTGCCACGCACCGCTATCAAATGCCAAGCATTGGTGGATTTCATCAATGATTGGACAGAGTTGCAAGCACCAGAGGAGAAGTCGGATCATACATACTGGACTATTCACTTTGATGGTTCAAGACAATTAGAGGGCTCGGGGCTGGAGTTGTGTTAACTTCCCCGCGAGGAGACAAGTTTTGTTATGTCCTCCACCTAATGTTTCCTTGTACTAACAATGCGGCAGAATATGAGGCATTGCTTCATGGCCTGCGGATGGCTAAGGAGATGAGCTTGAGCCGGGTCAAGTGTTTTGGCGATTCAGATTTAGTGGCACAACAAGTATCCGGCAAGTGGGATTCTAAAGACCCTCTTATGGCAGCTTACAGACGAGAAGTTGAAGCAGTTGTAGGAAATTTCAAAGGGTATCAGGTGGATCACATAGACCGGCGAAGAAATGAAGCGGCCGATGCTCTATGCCGGCTGGGTTCTCAGCGTAAACCAGTGCCACCGAATACTTTTTTGGATGAGCTACACAGTCCATCAGTTCAGGTACCGTCGGAGGAAGATCTGGCCGTTCCTGGTCCGGAAGCGTAGCTAGTTGCAGCACGTCATGTTATTCCGGATTGGACCCTCCCATATTTGGCGTATCTAAGCCATAGAGAGTTGCCGAACGATGAGATCGAAGCAAGACAGATAATCCGGCGATCCATGTCAATGACAATTGTAAACGGAGAACTTCACCATCGCAGTGTTTCTGGAGCATTTCAGCAGTGTGGGTCATCCGAGGAAGGCTATGACATCCTTCGATAGATTCATGAAGGGGATTGTGGTCATCACGCCGGTTCAAAGTCCTTGGTGGCTAAAGCTTTTTGACATGGGTTCTATTGGCCAACAACCCATGCTGATGCGGAGGATTTAGTCCGGAGGTGTGATGCCTGCCAGAAATTTTCACGACGTGCTCTTGTTCCGGCACAGGAGATGCGGATGATACCAATTACTTGGCCATTTGCGACTTGGGGGCTTGATATGGTTGGGCCTTTTAAAAGATCTCAAGATCAAAAAACTCATCTGCTGGTTGCTGTGGACAAGTTTGCAAAGTGGATTGAGGCAGAGCGTGTGAGCAAGTGTGATGTGGCAACAGCGGTTAAATTCATAAAAAAGGTAATTTTCCGGTTTGGCTTTCAACACAGCATCGTCACAGACAATGGCACCAATTTATCTAAAGGAGAGATGGAAGAATTTTGTCAAAGGGAGCATATTCGTCTAGATGTATCTTCTGTAGCTCACCCTCAATCCAATGGTCAAGCTGAATGGGCCAATCAAGAGATTTTGCGAGGTATCAAGCCCCAGCTTATGACTCCCTTGCAAAGAACACTAGGGTGCTGGGTTGAGGAGTTACCTTTTGTCCTCTGGAGCATCAATACTATGCCGAACCGGTCCACAGGTTATACACCTTTCTTCATGGTGTACGGTGCTGAAGCGGTTCTTCCAAGCGATATCCGCCATGATTCACCACGCGTGACGGCTTATGTTGAAGCGGCCAATGAGCACGCAAGACAGGACAGTTTGGACCGGCTAGATGAAGAGCGTGACATAGCAGCAGCACGATCCTCGATTTATCAGCAGGACTTGCGCATATATCACAGCCGCCGGGTCAAAACCAGGACGTTCCAGGAAGGAGATTTGGTACTCCGGCTTATCCAAGACCAAACAGATATGCACAAGCAATCCCCGCCTTGGGAAGGGCCCTTTGTGGTCAGCAAGAATCTACACAACGGTTCATATTACCTGGTGGAAGTTCGAGAGCACAAGGACTCACGGACATCGGAAGAAGAGACAAAGAGGCCGTGGAACATCGCCCTCCTGCGGCCCTACTATACCTGAGCCATGAGCTCTGCTGTATCCTATGTATATATTATGATTAATGAATAAACCGGCGCCTTCGGTAACCCGGGGGATCAGCCCTTTTTTCATATATAAGTATCTTATGGGAATTCACTCAGGTGCTATCCATCTAAAGTTTATTTCTCTTATATATTATTTTCGTTAAGAAAATAGGATGCTTTGATGGTCTATCTGGCTATGCAGGAAAATCACATAAGGGACCAAAGAGGGTTTTTTCGCAAAAGCGCAACTCCCATATAGGCACCCTGCCTCTATGGTCATTTGGGGGCTTCCTGTTCAAACATAGGTCGTATTCGAACCAAAGAGAACATAGCCAAAATCATTTGGGGGCTTCCTGTTCAAACATAGGTCGTATTCGAACCAAAGAGAACATAGCCAAACTCACTCTGGGGCTTCCTGTTCAAACATAGGTCGTATTCGAACCAAAGAGAACATAGCCAAACTCAAAAGGGGGCTTCTTGATCGTATTCGAATCCTAGCTTAACCCCTTGTGGTCTGGTTTATATGATCGTATTCGAATCCATTGATTGGCTAAAATTTCAAGGCCACTGGGGGCTACACGGTCGTATTCGAATCTTAGCTTAACCCCTTTGGTCCTGTTTACTGATCGTATTCGAATCAGAAGCCTCGATTTGGAGCCTGGCAGATCGCAAAAAAGCCTCGACTACATGGTCTTATTTGCAAACCTGTGTTTTTGGTGTTTATGATTTTTCATGTGTTTTTCATGGTTTTATGATCTGGAGTGGGCCAACTTCAAAGTTGACCACATATCTTCAAAAGTCTGGACACAGAGCTCCAGCATTATTTAAACCGGTAGTTCCTGTAAACCCGGAATAATTATCGGGTCTATCCCAATAGAGCTAAGAGCTTACTCAAAAACTGCAAGGTTCGCCGGATTAAGGGTGTCAAGCATACTTAATCAAAGGTATGAAGTTCTTTTGGTATAACATAGACACTCGTTTTACATATATGAGAACGATTTAAACGGTCCGGTGGTAAACCGCAAGGACATCTTTTTAGTGTTATCTATGCAGATACAGATAGTATGCAAGATAAACCATATCAGACAAAGGATTCAAATTGGTAGATGCCAAAGCAAAGTTGGGACATCTGGATCAAGACGGACAATATTTCAAGCTATCCTATTACAAGGCACAGCAAGCCTGAACGGATTAAAGTTTTTCCGGCAAAATAATACCGCAGCTACAAAGATAAACTGTGCGGCCTATGCTTCCTCCTGCTGCGACGGCTGAGGATCGACCTGTTCTGGAGCTTCTTCGTCTTCTTGAAGCGGCTGAAAGTCAGGAACGCGCCAATCGATTTTTGATAAAGCACGGAAGTACATCTCTTCTGTAATTAGATCAGACGGATCAACATCTGGGGCGAAAGTGTGGGGGCGCACTGGTGGGATTAGATTTTCGGTATCATAAACCGGCCGATCCACCCGCTCATTCTGCAAATCGTACGCCGGATGATACCTGGTCAAGTCTGATTCAACAGCAAGTTTGCTGGCAAGAGGACGCATCTCCTTCGTCAAAGCATGAATGTCTTTGCCAGTGAAGGCCGGTCCATCTTCTTTGGTGCCGGGATACCCGTTCATGGCTTCTTCCGGATCAAAGTCTGGAACCCATGCTTTGGCCCTGGTGAGCGCTACGAGAGAACCGACTAGGGCGGCAGACTTCTTCACCTCTTCCAAGCGTACAGGCAAGATAGACAACTTCTCCAGAGTACCTTGGATAGTGGTGGGGGCCGGTTTATTAAAAGACATCGCACTTATAATCCTTTGAGCGCCGGAATACAGCTGCTCAACCAGAGTATAAGAGGCTTTGAGTTTCTTCCGCAAATCATCCCCAAGATAGGTGACGCGGCGCCCTGCATATGATTATCAAAGTTAAACCGGAGCGGAGTAAAGATTGCAGAGATGAAAGCACGTGCAAGTTAAGTATTTACCAAAGACAACAGAAGTCATAAGCTCTATTTGCCGCTTTAAACCGGCCAGCTCTTGTGTCACCGGGTTAAGGGCTTCCTCAGCATCCTTTGCTCTTTTTCCAAGAGCATTCTTCTGCACCTCCCAGGTTGTCCGTTCCGATTCAAAATATTTCTTCAGTTGTTCAGCAGTGGTTAAACTCAGCGCCAGATCTTTTTTGGCCTTAGCAGCAGCAGATTCAGTTTCGGCAAGTCTATTCCGGAGTTCAGTTATTTCTTCAGCCCTCCGGGTCAAGTCAGCCTGCAAAGAGAGCCAAGAGAAAGAAATTACAATTCAGACAAGTCTCAAGCACATAACCAAGTTATCCACTTGACACTTGGGGGCTAATGAGCAATTGAAGTATCAAAGAAAGACAACTAAAGATAAAGTCTCAAGCACATAAACAGGTTATCTACTTGACACTTGGGGACTAATGGGCAGTTGAAGTATTGAAAGAGAAATCCAGACAAGTCCGAGGCACATAAACGAGTTATGCCCCTGGTACTTGGGGGCTAATGTAAGATTATTGGCGCACATTTGAAAGTACCGGTTCACCTTCAACAAGCTAAACCAGAACTTGGGGACTACCATGACATAGACAGAAATACATAGAAGGCAAAAGCAAAGACAAGTAAGATACCTCATATTTGTCCTTCATCATGTTGACCAAGCCCGCTTCATAGTCCCGACTGGTATGAAGCCGGTTCAAATACCCGGAATAAAGCTCCTGGGCACTCAGCTCGGCATAACTGGACAAGTCTGTGCTCCACTTGCCCTTCTCTTGCTGGAGCTTCTCCGTTTTAGCAGTGTTCTTAGCTAAGACGATAGGTTCAGTAGGAGCGGTAAAACCCGTCCCGGTTATTTGAACGTCCGGAGAAGAAGCAGTAGTTGGCTGTGAAGGGGCAGCAGTATGAACCGGACTAGCAGGAGCCGGGCTATTCCGAGGAGGGCTAGCCCGGACAGGATTTGCCAGTTCATGAACATCTTCAGCATTTGTACCTTCAGGAGCAGTAGTGTAATCATGGTCTACGGGAGCAGGATCTTCAAGTTGAATCGTAGGTTCATCTTCCGAAGGGATGACTTCGTCTGAATCAGCTACCGGATCAATAGTTGCAGTCTCAGCAGCCGTATTGCTGGCCTTGGCCCTTTTGCTAGGCTTAGGCTTGCTGAAAGGAATTGAAAAAGAAATCAGAGTCACAAAAGCAAATACAATCGTAAACCGGATGGGATAAAGGAGATACCTAGGGACAGTCTTCACAGTCGGGACCTGTGTGGCAGTTGATTCGCCAGAAGATGATAAAGGAGTCTCCTGATAATTAGGATCAGACGGTTTAAGTGGCTTGCGAATAAGTCCGGCCTTGGGATGAAGAAGATTTGGAGAAAGTAAAACCTCAGAGCGGCGCCTCCGAGCCGGAGTGAGAGATATTCCGGAAGACTCGACTACATGGCCACTATGGCGTGTAGTCCGGCGGGCTTCATGTTGCTGCTTCTTCAAAAGAAAATTGGGGTCCAGTTGAGCGTAAGGATGAGAAAAAGGATACTTCCGAGATGCCTTACGAATCTTGGGCACCGACGTTCAAAATCTGAAGAAAGAGTGATTACCTCAGTTTCTGCCGCTTTATCCCCTTCAGCCAAATCCTGTGAAAAGACACCGTTAACATAAAATCTGGATAAAAGAGATCAAAGCATATCAGGATTAACTCATACCTCAGAATCCGGATCATCCTCTTCAACATGTGAACCGGAGCCAGCAGCTGCCTTTTTCTTTTTAACAGCGCAGGTTTTCCGGTGTGGCTGTTTGCCTGACTTATCCTGAGGTTTCCTTTTCCAAAAAGGATCGTCGGCTTGTATACGAGATGAAAGATAAATGGGAGATAACTTAAATGGACGGATTAGAAGCAAGCAGAAGAGATTGAAAGCTTACCGCTGGTAGTTTATTCTTCTTATAATATGGAGCCAATCCGGTTTGGCTACATTCCTCCAAAGGGATGTTGAGCATCTTCTTAGCAGATTCAGTAACTTCCTTCTCAGGAAGCATTATGTTGGTATGGCGCTGAGGATCGTCCGACTTACCGGTGTACTGACACATCAAACCTGAGCGCCGGCTCAGAGGAAGGATACTCCAAGCGAGCCAACAACGTATGAAGTCAACTCCAGTCAACCCGTTTGCCATAAAAGCTTTGAGTTTGGCAAGCTGAGGGGCAAACCGGGGCCGGTCTGAGGAGCTAAGATGCTGCGGCAGTGGATGATCTTCAGGAAGGCGATGTTCGCGATAACCCGGCGGTGGGTTCTCCCCTTCAGGCGAAGTATCTCGGCAATAGAACCAAGATTGGTTCCAGTCCTTGGGGTGTGTGTGAAGAACAGCGTGGGGAAAAACCGCATCTCTTCTCTTTTGAATACTAACCCCACCCAGTTCTTGATGAGGTCCGGCAGTGAATTCAGTCCGCCGGTTTAAGTGGAAGAAATCCCGGAACAAGTCGACGGATGGTTCCTCTTGAAGGTACACCTCGGAGAAAACTTGGAAATTGCAGATGTTTGATATCGAATTTGGACCTATGTCCTGAGGATGAAGTTGAAAAGCGGCAAGCACGTCCCGGAAGAACTTTGAACCGGGAAGACGAAAGCCCCGGGCCATATGATCAAAGAAAACAATAAATTCTCCTTCTTTGGGAGTAGGGGGGCATTCATTTCTAGGGGCCCGCCATTTCAGAACTGCTTGAGGGCCCAGAATGCCAATTGCAGCAGCTTTAACTAAGTCCTCTTTCGTCATGATGGAAGGGACCCAATTGGAAGAAACGAATTGCTTGGCAGACATATTGGCAGAAGAAAAGTGCTGAAAAAAGTGAAGTATAAAATCCGGATTATTCAAATACCGAAGCATAAACCGGGTCATATTATCAAAACTACATCGACGGTTTAGACAAGGGACTAATGGCATTGACAACCCGGAAGCAAGCGGGAAACGAGCTGCTACCGGTTTATGACAACAAAAAAGAAAGGAAGCTAAACCGTCGGGTTCATGGTTGATGCGTTGCAAAAGCAATGTATGATTGACTAAACCGGCGAGTATCTTACAGATTTATCAAGATGAAGAAACAAGTTTCTACAAAAGGCTAAGGTAAAACAGATCTAAGCAGTAAGAAAAAGAATAAATTTACGCAGGTCTATCATAGAAGAACTGCGGAGGTCTTATACAGGGCAGATGAATCTAGGGATTGAGTCTAAAAATGTCAAGTCTAAGCATAAGGCAACGGAGCGGGAGCAAGTTTTGAAGATAAATCTAAGGTTGAATCTACTACGAGCATGGCGTATAGGACGAACAACCGAAGCTTTGAGGTCCAATGGTGGAAGCATGGAAGAACCCTAGATTACGGATCTACAACGAGAGAAGGGGAGTACCTGAGACAGAAGGAAACGGCGGCGGAGCGGCTCTGGATGCGATTCAGGTTGATGCAGCGGCCTGGTCGAAGACGGCGACGAGCTCGAGCGCAGCGGAGAAACTTCGGGCGACGGAGGAAGAAGACGAGCGGAAGGAAGCAAGGCAGAGATGCGGCGGTATTTATAAAGGTTGAAAGACGAAACGGCAAGCGCGGGATTTGAGGAAGTCAGAGTTTGGATAAAGATTCTCCTGTCGCCTCGATTTTCGGGATGGCCTTTTAACAAAGGTAACAAATAGCTGTGCGCAATAAATGCGGAAGTGATGTCACGATAGAATCAAATAATTTCCTGGGATGACATCATAGCCGGTTTACAAAAAGTGAGAAGATACAAAAAAGAAAGTTATGCAAGATTTAAAAGACTGACACGAACAAGTTCAAATCATTCTAGGGCCTAATGTCAGGGATATTACTAGCAGGTGTAAACCGGCTAGGGTAAACCGGATCATGGTAATATAGTTGTATAAATGTAAGCTCAATAGAGATTACGGCCCATGAAGGCTTAGGGCCCATGTGTAGAGTTACGGTTGGTAAACCGTCTTATCATGTAACTTGAGACACAAGGAAGAAACAGCAGATACCGAGGCGGACACACTTATGAGCCGGCCTCGGGACTCTGTAAACCGGACCGGGCGTTACCTCCTATATAAAGGGACGACCCGACGACGGTTCAAGGACAAGAAACAACCCGTCGAGACGCTGGCAAGCGATCAGCTCCCTGTTCATCGACGCCCAAGCAATACCAAACCAAACTAGACGTAGGATTTTACCTTCATCGAAGGGGCCGAACTAGTATAAACCCTCTGTGCCCTTTGTGTGCTTTTAACCCCTTCAAGCTAACCCGTGCGATGGTTCCATCACTAAGTCCGTTAAACCGGACATCTGCCGTGCTAATTCCACGACAAAGTGGCTTCGGCAAGGATATCCGTGCGTCCTGTGAACCAAAGGAGATAGAGGAAAGACAAAGAGATGCAAACTCGACCTCTAAGCTAGGGGTTAGCCGCCGCTAAACACTATCAACCCTAACCAAGGACGAGACTCGACTCAGCATGCATGCTATAACTTAGGGCGCCAGCGCTTCATTTATTTATGCTCAAGGTCTGCGCCTGGCTTTGTACAAAGGGTTACATGCCTTGCCGGCAAGGCTTGTACAAAAGGGTGGCTTGCCGGGGGGCCCGGCAAGCCGCGCCTTATGTGTACAACTTGCGAAGATGCTCAATATTCCAGGAATTGCTCACCGGAAAGGCATTTTCAGTCTCTAGGCGGACTGCGCCAGGCCTGGTGACTCGTACGACACGACAAGGGCCTTCCCACTTTGGCGTCAACTTGTTGGTATTCTTGGCCGATTGAACTCGCCGCAGAACAAGGTCGCCTTCCTCAAAGCTTCGGGCATGGACCTTGCGGCTATGGTAGCGGCGCAAGGCTTGCTGGTAGCATGCTGCTCTCATAGCCGCCCGAAGATGATCTTCCTCAAGGAGCATTGCGTCATCTTGACGCAGTTGCTCTTGCTCAAGCTCATCATAAGAGAGCACTCAAGGTTACCCGTATATAAGTTCAGTGGGGAGAACTGCTTATGCCCCGTATATCAGGGCAAAGGGCGTTTGGCCGGTGGGTCGATTTGGCGTTGTTCTGATCGACCAAAGAACCGCCGGCAACTCATCAATCCAGCGCCTTCCACTCTTGTGCAGCCCGTCAAAGGTCTTTGTCCTTAGGCCTCGCAACACTTCAGCGTTTGCCCTCTCAGCTTGACCATTGCTTCGGGGGTGAGCAACGGAAGCGAAACAAACCTTGCTGCTGAGGTCTTGGGTATATTGCATGAAGGTGCAGCTTGTGAACTGCGTGCCGTTGTCGGTGATGACCCTGTTGGGCACTCCAAAACGGCACACTAGTCCCTTGAAGAACTTGACGGCTGACAGAGTTGTGACCTTCCTCACTTCCTCCACCTCCGGCCACTTTGTGAACTTGTCGATTGCAACGTACAAGTACTCAAAGCCCCCGACAGCGCGGGGGAAAGGGCCCAGTATGTCGAGCCCCCAGACCGAGAAGGGCCAGGAGAGAGGAATGGTTTGAAGGGCTTGAGCTGGTTGATGAAGTTTCTTTGAATGAAACTGGCACGCTTCACACCTGGTGACCAGTGCCGTCGCATCCTGGAGGGCAGTGGGCCAGAAGAAGCCTTGCCGAAATGCCTTGCCGGCAAGAGCTCTTGACCCTATGTGGGATCCACATATGCCTCCATGTATCTCTGCCAACAGCCCCAGTCCTTCCTCTCGAGGGATGCACTTAAATTTCATGCCGTTCGGCCTCTTTCTGTACAGGACGTCATCGACGAACTAGTACATAGCAGACCGACGGACTACCTTTTCTGCTTCTTCCTGCTCCTCAGGAAGTTCCCCAGTCTAGAGGAATCGGATGGTATGTTGTGCCCACGCTGGAGCCTGAGGCTCGACGGCGAGGACTAAAGGCATTTCCTCCGTCATGGGAGCGGCTGTCTCGACGACAAGAGCTTGACGCTCCGCCGGAGTGAGCCGCCCCGGGGCGGGCTCAGTGTCCCCGGCAACATCCTTGCCGGCGGCTCCGGGGAGTTCGGCGGGAATGTACTTGCCGGGCCCTGATTTCCTCCTCTTATTTTGCTCTGTTGATGGATCAACGGATGGATTAGAAAGCTGGAGCACAAAGGTACCTTGTTCCACAGGTAGCTTGAGGACAGCGCGCTTTGACAGGGTAATCGGCGATGTCGTTCTCCGCTCGGGGAACATGCTCCGCCTGTATACCATCAAAGCGCTCTTCCAGCTTTCTGACTTCATCGACGTAGGCCTTTATCAACGGGCTCTGGTAATCTTTGTTGACTTGCTTGACGACAAGCTGCGAATCGCCCCTGACGATGAGTTTCTTGATTCCGAGGTCTGCCGCGATCCTAAGACCAGCAAGCAGCCCCTCATACTCAGCAGTGTTGTTCGTTGATACCTCCCTGGGGAAGTGCATCTGGACCACGTACTTGAGGTGCTCTCAAGTGGGCGCGACCAGCAGTACGCCGGCCCCGGCGCCCTGTAAGGAGAAAGCTCCATCAAAGTACATGATCCAGTTGCAACTTGCCTCTTTGTCGGGGAGGGCAGTTTCCTGGACTTCTTCATCAGGCATCGCGGTCCATTCTGCAACGAACTCCGCTAGGACTCGGCTTTGAATCTTCGAGGTACTTTCAAACTTGAGGCCAAAGCTGGACAGCTCCAGTGCCCACTCTACAATCCTTCCCATTGCATCTCGATTGTGCAATATCCGTTGTAGAGGGAGGCGAGTGACGACAGTGATCTCGTGCGCCTGGAAGTAGTGATGCAGCTTCCTCGAGGCCATAAGAAGGCCGAAGAGCAATTTCTGCACACCGGAGTACCTTGATCTAGCCCCCTGCAAGAGGGATCTAACAAAGTAGACCGGGTGCTGCATCATTTTCTTCCTTGGCTGCACTCCAACCGGCCGCGTCGTCTCTGCACCAGTGGCATCAGGCTCTGTCGCTGCTATCACCTCATCATCAATTTCTCTCTGCGCCACTAGTGCGGCGCTGACCACCTGGTGTGCTGCCTCCAAGTATGGCAGCAACGGTTCTTGTGGCCTAGGCGCAACTAGTATTGGCGTGGAGGAAAGATACCTCTTCAAATCTTGTAATGCTGCTTCAGCTTCTGGTGTCCACTCCATCGGGCCTGCCTTTTTCAAAATCTTGAAAAAGGGGAGGGCACGCTCGGCAGACTTGGAAATGAATCTGGTCATGGCGGCAACGCAGCCAGCAAGCCGACGCACATCCTTGACTCGTTTGGGTGCTTCAATCTGCTCTATAGCTTTGATCTTGTCCGGATTGGCCTCTATCCCATGCTGCGACACGAATAACCCGAGAAGCTTGCCGGACGGGACGCCGAAGACGCACTTGTCAGGGTTCAGCTTGAGGTTGATCTTGCGTAGGTTTACAAATGTTTCTTGTAAATCCGGTATAAGGGTTGGCCTGTTCTTGGTTTTGAGCACTATATCATCCATATAAGCCTCCATATTTCTATGGACCTGGGGTTCAAAACCAATCTGGACTGCCCTTGCAAACGTCGGGCCAGCACTCTTCAACCCGAAAGGAATTCGTACAAAACAGTACGTACCACATGGGGTGATGAATGCTGTCTTCTCTTCATCTTCTCTTGCCATGAAGATCTGATGGTAGCCGGAGTAGGCATCAAGGAATGACAACAGGTCACACCCAGCCGTGGAGTCAACAATCTGGTCGATGCGCGGTAACGGGAAGGGGTCCTTGGGATAAGCTTTATTGATATCTGTGTAATCAATACACAGCCTCCACTTCCCATTTGCCTTGCGCACTACCATTGGATTGGCCAACCACGTTGGATGGAGCACTCCTCTTACCAAACCCGCTGCTTCCAGTTTCCGGATCTCCTCTATGATGAACTCTTGTCGTTCCAAAGCTTGCTTCCTGACCTTCTGCTTGACGGGCCGTGCATGAGGACAGACAGCAAGGTGGTGCTCAATCACCTCCCTGGGAACACCGGGGATGTCGGATGCTTGCCATGTAAACACGTCGACATTCGCCCGCAGGAAGGTGACGAGCGCGTCTTCCTATTTGTCGTCAAGGGTGGAGCTTATGGTGAAAGCCCCTCCCGTGCCGTCCTCCTTGACGGAAACCTTCTTGGTTCCTGGTGGTGTGGCCCTGGACCTCTTGTTTCTGCCGGTGGAGCTCTCTGGCACGTCCTCGACGGGAGCACGACACTCCGAAGAGGTGTGCTTGCCGGAGTGGGTGTCCGAGGTCTCACCAGTCTTCTTCTTGCCGGTGGAGCTCTCTGGCACGTCCTCGACGGGAGCACAACACTCCGAAGAGGTGCGCTTGCCGGAGTGGGTGCCCGAGGTCTCACCGGTCTTCTTCTTCTTCCCTCCCGGGGCTCCAGTGGCAGGAGCGAGTGCCCTTGTGGCGGCAGCTACTGCAATCGCTGGCTGGTACAGTTGATCAGCGCAAATTAGCGCATCTTTCTTATCGGAGGGGATGGTGATGATCGTCACATGTCCTGGCATCTTCAGGGTGTTGTAGGCGTAGTGTGACGCTGCCATGAACTTGGCCAGTGCTGGGCGGCCAAGGATCCCGTTGTAAGGCAAGGGGATCTTGGCAACATCGAACACGATCCTCTCCGTCCTATAGTTCAGATCACTTCCAAAAGTCACGGGCAGCGTGACTTTACCCTTTGGTTGACTTCTCCCCAGGTTGACCCCCCTGAAACGTGCCCGTCTCTTCGAGGTCTCCATCAGGAACTTGCAGCTTCTCGATCACGATGGACGAGAGTAGGTTCATACCTGCCCCGCCATCGACTAGCATCTTTGTCACCTTGAGGTTGCGTATTGTCGGTGAAACCAACAATGGCAAGCACCCGACCGCAGTAGTGCGATCAGGGTGATCCTCAGCGTAAAAAATGATAGGTGTGCTGGGCCATTTCAGCGGCTTTTGGGCACCGGACGACGGCTCCGCCGCTGTAATCTCACGCGCCCACTGTTTAAGTTAGCGGTGAGAAGTATGCAGCGAGGCGGCGCCATCGATGCACCTGGACTCCGTAGCCTTCTGAAATTCTTGGTCGCCGGACTCGTCGTCCTCGTCGTGACCGTCGTCTTCGGGCCTTCTGTCACGGCCCCGGGCGGGCCTCTCCTGCTGTTTATCCTTGCCGCGACGGCCTGCTTGGCCGTCACGCTTCTTGCCGGACCCTTCAGCACCATCCTGGCCCTTCTCCTTGTCCCGCCTCTCATATTCAGCTCTCTTCTTCTCAGCAAGGAGCTCAACCGGTCGGCAGTCCTGGAGATCATGGCCCTTGGTGCGATGGATCTTGCAGTATCGCTTGCCGGAGTTTCCTGGCTTCTCGGCAGCCGCCAAGGCCCGGCAGGCGACACACCCGACAATTTCCTTGCCGGGGTCACCCGCCCTGGTTTTCTTGGTGGAGCCGGCGTCATCAGATCCCTCGACGGAAAGCACGGCTTTACCCTTGCGCTTCCTGTTGCGGTGCCGACCCTTCTTCATCGGGGCGGCAGTATCCTCATCTGAAGAGTTGGTTTCCGCACTGGCGTCTTCGCCGGGGTACTTCCTTCCCGCTTCAGCCCAGGCACATCTGTCAGCAAGAACATAGAGTTCCGCCACATCTTTCACCTTGGTCATCGCCAGTTATTCACGCATCTTGCGGTTACGCACGTTCTGATGGAACGCGCTGATGATGGTGGCAGGGTGAACATCAGGGATGTTGTACTGCACCCGGCTGAACCTTTATATATACTTGCGCAGACTCTCGCCTTCCTTCTGGGGTATGACATGCAGGTCACTCGCTTGGCCATGGGCTTGGTGACCTCCAGTAAAGGCACCAACAAACTCATGGCACAAGTCCGACCAGGAGGAAATAGAGTCTACCGGCAAGTGCATCAACCACGACATGGTGTTAGGTTTAAGAGCCAACGGAAAGTAATTCGCATGGAGCGAGTGACCGCCCTGGAGCCTCCCGAGCGCAGCTTGATGTCATTGTCCCCGCCCTGGAGCTCCCACTTAGGGCGCGAGTGCGACTGGAGCGGAGCCAAGCGCTGCCTGAGGAACTCCTTCATGAGAATGCACCTCTTTAGCACCCTGGCGTCCACGTCCGATATCATCTTCCTCGGGATGGGCGCTGCTCGGGGATCAGAGAGCTTCTCGTGGCCCCACCCATCGAGCTTCTCCAGGAGTTGGGTTGGCAGTTCCAGCCGTGCGCTTAGACCCTTGGCGTACATGAAGACCCAACGGTGCCGAAAGTTCTCCACTTTCTTCCCGGCCCTCATGACCAAGTTATTCTTGTGGACTGTGATGAAGGAAACATAGTCGGAGCGCTGGGTCGGATCGTGGAACTGCGGGGACAAGAAGTGTCGAAGAAGGGGCACAGAGGGCCTCACGCCCATGAAAGACTCGTAGTAGAAGTCGAAGATGGACAGGATAAGGATGGAGAGGGTTTGGAAGTGCAGGGCCCGGAACTGGTAGTGGTCAAGGACGGCGGTGAAGAACTCGGAAAGAGTGGACACGAGCCCCATGAAGATGATGTGGAGGAAGAAGGGGTAAACTGTCCGCGCCAAGGTCTGCTACTCGATGGAGCTAGACCAGATCATGATCTCGTTCCACTCATTCTCCTCGCCCATCGTGTAAGGGAGCATGGAGAAAGGTTCCCATCCTTGATGCTGTAGGATGCGCTGAGTGCATGCGCTGGAGGGTTGAGGAGCTCGGAACGTGCGCCGTGGCCAGCGACTTCTTAGGAGCCATCGGCGAGCTCACTGGTGCCGGAGTACTAGAAGGGAGAGGGGCAGAGCTTAATTGGATCTGGAGATGTTTTTGGGAGAAAGGGGATCTGAAGCGATGCAAAAGGGATGCAATGATGGCCCCGCTGCGGGCGCCAGTCTTTTGTCAAGTCCTTGCCGTTGCCGAGGCAGCGTGGGGAAGCAATGGCGCCCACGTCCAGTCAAGCGCAATGCGTCAGCCTGGCCCGCAGGCGGTTGGAGCCCGCGGCGCTTCGCCCTTGCCCCTTGGCATCGCCTCGAAGCCAAGTCTGAGCGCGCCTTGGGCCCGGGGACTACTATCAGCGTTCTAGGATCCAGGGTACCTAGAAATGCCTGCTTGCGGCCCACGGCGTGGCTTCATCGACGGCCTGGCAAGACCCAGCCACAAGACTAGAAAAACAAGACCCTCGCGAGGGGCTAGGCATCATGAGGCGGGCGACGCCAATACTTCTCGAGCGAGCGGCCTCCCCAGGCGGCCTCCCGAGAAGCGGAGATTCCTATGTAGGTACCCAGCCTCATGAGGTTACCATGACACAAGCCGTGACGACCGAGGCAAGCGGGCGCCAGCTGGCGCATAGGAGGCAGTTTCCTCTTTGGTGCTAAGAGCATCTCCAACCGTTGGCCCCCTAGGAGTCGTAAAAATCGCCACCTCGGGGCGAGCCGACGTTAAAATTGGCTCTTGGGGCGATTGGGTATTCCCAGCCGCCGCCCCAGGCGCCGATATCGGCCCAATTTTTGCGCAAATGTGCCTGCCTTTCAGCCTACTTTCGGCGAAATAATGGCCAGATATCGGCGCAAATTGGCCCATATTCGTCGTGCACTAGTACGCATAGGTGCTATACAAACGGTTTTTAACCTCTTTCCGCGACAAAATTTGGAACCATCGCCAAGTGAGTGTGGGCGATAGGGGGGTCCTTCCCACACGACCCAGAAACTGTTGGGGATATGCCCTCCTGGCACACACTCTCGGAAAAATGAGGTCGTGTGCGACCAGCGAGCGCTAAAATACAGAAATACGTACAGTAGAGCTAAAAAATACAATTATACGATGAATTTGTTTCCGGTGGACACCACCAACGATCTAAAAGTACTTAAGATTTTGGACTTGTAATGCCCGAATCTTGTCAACATCGAGCACCACTACAAGGTCTGGGGCAGCGACAAAAACAAACTGAACTCCCTGGTTGACCTCGCCTCGGCCATCGTCGACCCCTACTATGCGAAGTTGAAGGAAGAGAGCAATAAGGACAAGAACGCCTAACACAGTTTATGGCATGAGAGACTGGATGAACAACATGTCAAGTACGCGGCCATGGACGCGTACACAAGCTACGAGATGTACAGGCGGATCGCTGACATGAGGAACTATCTTCTTACTGACCCAGACGAGGGATCGGGCCACATAGGAGTGGCGGGAGCGTCACAATAAGTAGATGACTAGACGATCATTTCTCCTACTTTAGAATTCATGCAATTGTTTATTGAGGTGTGTGCGGATGATCTGTATTAGTCACTTATGTAATTGGATGCTTATTTCAGTTATATATATACACATGTTATTCTACTATAGATAGAGCAATTCACACGGCTTATTAGCAGCAATCGGCTGTATTATTACTGGTCCTCGCACACATTTCTGATTACGGACCTGTTTGCCGCGTATCACACACATCTTGTTCAGTTGAACCGTTTCCATTGTGTTGCCTAATCACATACATTTCATCCTAGTGAACCGTATGCTGTATATCGCACACACCTTCATCTGGCTTCCCATTTCTTTTTTTCCTCATCATCGCAAATAGTTAATTGAACTGAACTGTATGCCGTTCATCGCACACGGAAGAAAAATCTGAACCATGTTTGATGCATCCGTCATCGCAAAACGTTTTGCATCTTTTCTGACGGTTCTTTTACACCACCGTTCACGATTATGGCATCGCACACAGTTTCGTCGAAGGGTCTCTGATCGTAGTGTCGCGTTAGCACCATCCTACTGTAGTGGTGGTTCGGCGCAAATTCAACAGAAATTATTTTTTATCACATAGTTCATTCCAGAAAATCAATAAAAACCAAATAGTTTAATACAAATGATATTGTTCAACTAATAAAAACTCATATTCATCACACGTTGAGCTAGGCGTTGCCCTTGAGCCTCAATAGGTGCTCCACCAGATCCTGCTGTAGCTGTTGATGCACTTGTGGGTCTCGGATCTCCTGACGCATGTTGAGGAATGCAGTCCAGGTTGCCGATAGCTGGTGATCAACTTGTGCAAGAGGACCCTGCGTGTACTATGGTTCAGTGTCAAACACTGACTCTTCCTACTCGCTTTCAATGATCATGTTATGCAAGATAACACAGCAAGTCATGATCTCCCACATTTGATCTTTCGACCATGTGTGTGCGGGGTACCGGATAATAGCAAATCGACATTGGACCGCACCAAATGCTTGCTCGACATCCTTCCTGCAAACCTCCCGAACCCTCGCAAAGTGGGTCTTCTTTCCTCCTGGAATAGGGTTTGAGATAGTCTTCACAAATGTAGACCATCTCGGATAGATGCCATCTGCTAGGTAGTATCGCTTGTTGTAGTGCCGCCCAAAGACCTCGAAGTTCACTGGAGGAGCATGACCTTCAACTAGCTTGGAAAAGACAGGAGATCACTGCAGTACGTTGATGTCATTGTGAGTTCCTGGCATACCAAAGAAGGAGTGCCAAATCCAGAGGTCGTGCGTGGCCACTACTTCAAGTACCACAATGCAACCGCCTTTGTCGTCCTTGTACATCCCCTGCAAAGCAAATGGACTATTTTTCCATTTCCAATGCATGTAGTCGATGCTTCCAAGCATCCTAGGAAATCCTCTTGCTGCATTATGTGCTAGGATCCGAGCAGTGTCTTCAACATTGGGTGATCGCAAGTATTGCGGTCCAAACACTGCCATCACTACCCTGCAAAACTTGTAGAAACACTCAATGGTCGTGGACTCAGCCATGCGTCCATAGTCTTCTAGTGAATCACCGCGAGCTCCGTATGAAAGCATCCTCATAGTTGTCGTGCACTTCTGGATTAAGGTGAATCCAAGTGTGCCGGTGCAATCCTTCTTGCACTTGAAGTAGGTGGCAAACTCCCGGATGGAATTCACAATCATGAGGAAAAGCTTTTGGCTCATCCGATAACGGCGCTGAAATACTTTGTCGCCGTGCAGTGAAGCGTTGACAAAGTAGTCGGAGTAGAGCATGCAATAGCCATCTAGTCGATCCCGGTTCTTCGCTTTCAGCCGCCCCCGCTGTCGTGGATCTAAGTCTGACAGTAAGAATAGGGGGTACGTAGGAGGAGGCACGATCCTAGCTAAGGTGAGATTGTACACAAGGTGTTTACGAGTTCAGGCCCTTCTCGAAGGAAGTAACAGCCCTATGTCTCTGTGCCCGGAGGCGGTCGACTGGAATATGTATATGTGTTTATGTTACAGGGGGTGCGAACCCTTGTACCGGAGGAGGGGGTGGCTTATATAGAGTGCCCCAGGACCCCAGCCATCCCCACGTTACAAAGGGTTCAATGTACATAAAGGCAGGACGTTACTTATAACGCATGTAATAAAGGATAGTATAGGTCGTCATCACTTTGGATTTAATGTATGACGTTGTTGGTCCTAAGGGACCCTTGACCTTTGGGGTTCGAGTGGTTTTTGTATGGTCAAGTGTCTTCGTCCTTCCGAGGGCAGTTGAGCCATCCGAGTGGGGGTATGCCGCCGGGTGAATTTCTCTCTTGGGCCATATCAGTCGGCGGCTTCTATCATCTTTGAATTGTCCTTGAGCTTCTAGGGTAGTGACCTTGGGCGGGGCATCTAGGTCAGGCCAGTGACCCCACCCTAGGTCTATGGCATCGTCAGTAGCCCTCGAATATATTGAGGTCCGAGTGAGTAAGGGGGTTGAGGTCGGTCTTGGTCCAGGTTCGATGTCCCTGGGGCATCTCCCTCGAATCCGGGAATCGGGCTGGCCCTTCAACCTTAACACAGTTTCCTTAATCGATTCAAGAGCCATCGAGTGAACTTTCATGTGTAGTCCGTCGACTAAATTTTCATGCATAGTCCCGAGCGCCGGCGGGGTGTGCGACTTTCGGCGCGATTGGCTGCTCTCTGGCATCCGGATTTTGCGGGATTTGAATTTCGGGGAAGCGCGCGGGACGGGGCGTACCGCGGTAATAGGATCGGATATGCTCGGACGCCTCGATTTCCATGTCGCCTTTTTTGCCATGTATCTGGCACGCATCCGTTACGGGATTTGAAAGGATTGCCTGGGTCCACAAGTCAGCCACTCGACCACTGTGCTATAAAGGAGCACCGCGGCCGAGGCGAAAGCACTGTGCACCCACTCTCTGCTTCTTCTTCCTCTGCACCTCCGCTGCACCTTTTCCCCCCGCTCCCTACCGCTCCGCCCGTGCTCGGCTCGCCCTCATGGGCAAGGATAAGATGGCAGCCCTGGAGCAATCGAAGAAAGCGGCGGCGACGGGGAAGGGGAAGCAAATCAATCGGGGATCGACATCGAGGATCAGGCTCCCACCTGGTTGGATCCAGGGGGACTGGATCAAGTCCACGATGCAGGAGGAGGACATGGAGGACCTAGTGGAGGAGGGTCTGATCGCTCGCGACTCTTGGCAGTTGCCGGAGGACGAATGCGTCGTCCTCGTGACTCACGTCGACCAAGGTTTCTCCCTATCTCCACATCCTTTCTTTCTTGGTTTCTTGACTTTCTACGGTGCCCAGCTGCACCATTTCACTCCCAACACCATCACGTATCTTGCCGCCTTCGTTTCCTTGTGTGAGAACTTTCTGGGGTGCCGACCGCATTGGGGATTGTTTAAGCACATTTTTGCTTGTCGGTCCCAAACTGTTAAGAAAGCAAACCCGAGTGACGAGAAGACACACGTGATCCAAATGTGCAGTGCTTTGGGTATTCAGACTAGGGGTAGGAGTACTTTCCCTTCCATGGTCCATCCTAAGTCGGTCTGAGGATGGAAGTCAACTTGGTTTTACTGTAAAGACGTCCTGACTCCCGGTCAGTCGACCGGACTCCCTCCGTTTCCTTAGATTGAGTCGGCCAGCCACATACACTACTTATGAGTCGGGCTAAAAAGGCAGAGGTGGATATGTTAGTTGAGCGAGTGGTCCAGTTGGTCCGCAACGGGGTCACTGGGATGGATCTGCTAGAGGTGTTCCTCAAACGGTGGATTCAGCCTCTCCAAGCTCGGGACCATCCGATGTGGATGTACTCGGGCCCCGATGACACTTCTCGGGTCCACCTAGAGGAGGCCGCCGATGTGGAACAGTGCCTGAAGTACATGACCGGGAACAAGGATAATCCTCGGGGGACCAGGAGAGTCCGCCCGTTCGACGCAGATCACGAACCAGACAAGGTTTGGCCCTGGTTTCCGAGTGAATTCTATGATTCTTCATTGTAGGAGTTGATGATTCTGATTGGTGTTTGATCGTTCCTTCTCTCTGCCGATTTTAACTGAAATGCTTTCGGTGTCCAACAGCGAGCAGATTTAGGAGGGGGAGGAGGGCGTAGGTGAGGCTTCCGACTGGATGTCCGACGAGGAGACTGCGGAGGAGAGAGAGGACTCCAGTAGCGGCGAAGAAGTTGAGTCACCGCCCCGCGTCGAGAAGCGCTCCAAGCAGACCCACGACCCAGAGAACGTGCGTGCCAGGACAGGTCCCTCCAGCTCTCAGGTGCAGAAGCGCACTTGGACATCCACCCCAGATCCGACTGAGAAGGCTCCGAAACAGCCCAAGGTCGCCGCCGCCAAGCCTCGGAAGGCCTTGCCAAAGGTCAAAGTGGATGTTCCGATTGCTTCCACGTAAGTGTCGCTCTGCTCTACTCCCCTTTCGTTCCAGAAGTCTGATTTGCCTTTGTCGATTCACTAGTCCATTCCACGGACTGTTTCTTGAAATCTTCAGTGCTACCGCTTCTGGGACCTCTATGGTTGTTGACAAGGGTCATGACGACGAGGAGACTGCAGACATGGCCACATCTCACGCAGGTACATTTTTTTGGCTACACCTTTGCTTTTGTTCACTAGACTGTCAGTCGGTTGAATTTCTTATTGGTGGAATGTTTCTTGTAGGGTCACGCAATGTCATTGAATTGCCTGATGATGAGGAGGAGGAGTGTGAGGAGGTTCCTTGAAGAGGTACGGGAAGGAGGGGTTGGAAGACACCCTCTGGCTCGGAAGCCCAACAATAAGGGGACGTGGCTCGGCTCTCGCTCTCTTTTGTTGTTCCTGTGTCGACTGACCATCCGTCCGCGTCGACTGTCCAAGTGGCGGACCCTGCGGCTGCTCCGACTGCCCCACCATCTGTGCTTTTTGCTACCCATCACGTCCTAGAGGACCCTGTGAGCGCGACCAAGGAAGTCGTTCGCCAAGCAGGGCTAATGATGGAGCGAACTAAGGAAGCATATGAGGCTAGCATGGCTGCTTATAATGCTACTTCGGCTCTTAGAACCAACGTCCGGGTTCGTCTTTTCCGACTGACTTGCTATTCTGTTGGGGTCTTCATTCTGAAAACTGCTGCTTTGTTCATAAGATGATATTCTGCTTTGTTTATTAGATGATGTTCCACCCGTTGGGTGTTCCTGCTCTTGTAACGTAGCTCTTGTAATCCAATCGGTCTTCCTGTGGTGATTGGACCGGTGGGGGCACGCTAAGTGCACCCACTGGGTGTAGTCCCCGAGGCCATGGTCGACTCAAGTCAGTCGGCCATGGCCTTAGAATTGATTTTCTTTACTTGTTTCGAATTCCTTCCACTCGCGCGAGACTAATCCGGTCGAGTGGGAACCGGTGGGGGCACGCTGAGTGCACCCACTAGGTGTAGTCCTCGAGGCCATGGTCTACTGCTGGCAGTCGGCCAGGGTCTAAGAACAAAATGCACCTCTTTCTCTTTTTTTTGAACTCGAACAGGACTGCTCCAGACGAGTGAGAACCAGTGGGGGCACGCTGAATGCACCCACTGGGTGTAGTCCATGAGGCTACTGTTGAGTATTTGACTCGGCGGTAGCCTTAGAACTCTCTTGTCGTAGCCTTTTATTTACTGATTTGTCTTCTTTGTTGATCGCAGAAATCTTGTGAGGTTGGAGCCAAATTCGCGGACATTGAGAAGAAGCAGGTCCAACTCAATCTTGATCTGGAGCTGGCCAGGGAGCACTTGAAGAAAACCAAGGACAAAACGTCTAGTAAGAAAAGTGCAGAACTCGTCGACTGTATTCGAATGAGTGTGTCGTGGACATCCTTATGTTCATCTGTCTAGTACTGTTCCTTGTAGATCAAATGAAGGCAGCTCTGGAGTAGAAGGATCTTGACCTAGCAACGGCGCAGCAGAAGGCGCAAGAGAAAGCTAAACTCGCCGACCAGAAGCTGGCTTCGGTCAGCAAGCTTGAAGAAGAGACCGCCAAGCTGAAGGTCTCCCTTGGTGAAGTCGACAAGGAGATAACGCGACTGAAGAAGGCCAATCTTGCCCTGTACGAGAAGGTAGGGGACCTTTCGCAGAAGAAGAGCGGTTTGGAGACTTATCTGGGTGACCTCACAAAAAACTGGTTCCTCATGCTTGAAGGTATGTTCTTTTGTCCAACTGAATCAGAGCTCTCGACTCATATTCTGATCGTTAACTCATCGTGTTTTCGTCCATGTAAAATTCTGCCAGAACTTTGAGGAGGAGGCCGGGCTAGTCGAAATGAGTCTAGACCCTGCCAATTCCGTCATCAAGGATGAAGTTGCGATGAACATCTTGCGACTGGAGTCTCGCCTCACCAGTGCCACTGGCTACCTTGCTAGACTGAAGCCGGTGATGTCCCGGATCGACACTGCGCTCTGGCGGGGGATGGTGCATGAGAATAACCTCGAGTCTTTGATGACTCAACTGAGTGAGATCCCCGGTCGAGTGCAGGACTGGAAGAAGTCATCCGCCCGGTGCGGCGCCGATGTTGCATTGTCTTTGGTCCACGTGCACTTCAAGGAGGTGAAGGAGGAGAGGCTGGCTGCGCTCAAGGTTGCCAACATAAAGAAGCTCCAGTTCCAGTCATTCATGGAGACTTTCGTGGAAGCCGCTACCCGTATCACTAATGGTATCGACCTGGATGAGTACATCACACCTGCAAGTCCTCCTCCTCCTCCTGAAGAGTGAACAAATTTTTATGCTCCGATTCAATTTGCCTCGGAATGCCGAGTGATTTTGTATCCGTTAAATGCTCGTGGGTTCGATGCCCGAGTACTTCTACCCGAATCTTGCGGGTCTTTATCTGAACTTGATTTCCTTTAAAATGTGCTTGCCTTGCTTCTGATGCCTTTTCTTTGATCTTTTTGAATTCTGACCGGACATTGTATTTGTGGCACAGCTCGGAAGGTCGAGTCACATACTTGTGGCATAACTTGGAGGGTCGAGCCACATCGTACTTTGTGGCAGAGCTCGGAGGGTCGAGCCACATTGTACTTGTGGTGTAGCTCAGAGGGTTGAGCCACATTGTACTTGTGGTGTAGCTCGGAGGGTTGAGCGACATTGTACTTGTGGCGCAGCTCGGAGGGTTGAGCCACATTGTACTTGTGGCGTAGCTCGGAGGGTTGAGCCAGATTGTACTTGTGGACTAGCTCGGAGGGTTGAGCCACATTGTACTTGTGGCATAGCTTGGAGGGTCGAGCCACATTGTACTTGTGGTGTTGCTCGCATTACAAAAAAACACTTCCGTGATGATACATGTTTGTCACAGTATGTCACGTTTTCTGTCATGCATGTACATCCATGAAAAATTAATGACAGAATCAAGATAGGCATACCTGTGCTGTCGTAGAAGTGTTCCATGACATTACCAAAATTATCATCACGTAAGTGTCCACTTCCATGACGATAAATCCCGCGTCACAGAAGTGCTTTCGTCAAGGGTGACCGACACGTGGCATCCACCGTGACGGAACGTCGTTAAGCTATCATGTTCGGTTTTGTATCCGATAACCCGTTAACAGCCCTGACCAATGGGGATTTTCCACGTGTAAAATCATCATTGGCCGGAGGAAACACGTGTTGCCTCACCGTTGGGACCGATGTCATCCACTCATTGGACAAGAGGTGCCTATGATAGGTCGACACGTTGCACGGCCCAACAGTGGCCCATTCTGGTGAAAAAGGT
Organism: Secale cereale; assembly: GCA_902687465.1. Taxonomy (NCBI): domain Eukaryota; kingdom Viridiplantae; phylum Streptophyta; class Magnoliopsida; order Poales; family Poaceae; genus Secale; species Secale cereale. Next base: position 177,672,224 of record LR738713.1, on the reverse strand, counting down.
TGGCCCAGTAAAAAATAGCAGGCCGGCCCATATAAGGCCTACTTGTGTCATGTCCATTTAAGCCCACGACCCATACGAGATATGCCAATTAGGCCCGTCAATGGCCCGTTAAAGATTTGACACCATTGCAGCCCATCGTCAGTTCGAGCCCGTTAACATCACGCTATATATTTGGGCTCAATATTGGCCCGATGAGATTTTGGCCTGTTAACAGCCCATTCAGTGGATGGGCCAATTTTCACGATGTACATCTTTCGGCCTTTTAGCGACCCATTTAAATATTGGGCTAATTTCCGGCCCGGTGTGTCTTTCAGCCTATTGACGGCCCATAAATTAGTTGTGCCATTTGTAGTCGGACCTGAGTTTCGTCCTTTTAGCGACCCATTTAAGTGTTGGGCCAATTTCAGGCCCGGTGTGTCAGTCAGCCTGGTAACGGCCCATATATCTGTTGGGCCATTTGTAGTCGGACCTGAGTTTTGGCCTTTTAGCGACCCATTTAAGTGTTGGGCCAATTCCCGGCCCTATGTGACTTTCAGCCTGTTAACGGACCAAAAATGAGTTGGGCCATTTGTAGTCGGACCTGAGTTTTGGCCTTTTAACGGCCCATGCATTTCATGGTCTAATACCAGCTCGGTTCCTCTTTCGGCCTGCTAAAGGCCCACAACACAGTTGGGCCATTTACAATACGACCTGACTTTCGGCCTCTTAGCGGCCCATGCTCTTCATGGTCCAGTACAAGCCCGCTGTCTCTTTCGGCCTACTAAAGGCCCACAGTATAGTTGGGCCATATGTAGCCCGAACTTAGTAACGGCCTGTTAACGGCCCGTGAAATCAATTGGGCCCACCTGTTACATGCTTCGATGTCAGCCTGTTAACGACCCGGGAGTTAAGAGGTCCAACCATTAACTTTCGTCCTGGTAACGGCCCATTAACTTAATGGGCCCACTAAAGTTCGTATATGTCTTTAGGACAAATTATATAATTTGAGCCCATTACGACGAGCAATTATGCACGGGACCAAAACCGATCAAGCAAAGGTACGACATACAGGGAGAAACATTGCACATCTAGCATATGTTACAGGAAATTACATCCACTGGGCAATCAAAGATTGATGCCAGTGCAAATAAATGAACAGAACCTAACGATCTACAACATAACAATCTGCAACCTCAGCACGGATGACGCCCATAAGCATGTGGGCAAGTTCTTGCTGCTTTGCTACACAGTCTCTAAAAACATTGATCAGTTGTTGTGTCGCACGACTCTGCACCTCTAATTTCTCCACCATTTCAATCATTCCTTCAGCCATTAATTGGTTCACAAACATAAATTTTTTCCGTTGCATTCGAGACAGAGGATACTGAACAGATTCAGATGGCGATTTTGGCAGGTTTGTATTATTGATAGGGGAGAGTGTCTCAACCACTTCAGCATAACATATATTAGGAGGGGAACCAAACAGACTAATCATGAGTTATTGCCATATTACCTGGCCTAGATTTATTGGAAAGAAACAATGGGGTTGCCTTGCTGTTTTCAGAGTTTGTCTTCTTATCTTTAGCAGCCTACACCAAATTAAGACACTAGCATTGCTATCATTGGCCAAGTCAGATAATAGGAAAGCAACATTGGCACAACGAACGTTTGGGCAACTAGCCAACACCAAATTAACACAATATGGCACATCCATCATCAGCCAGGTAAGGTAATACGAAAGCAACATTGACACAATGAATGAATGGGCAACCAGAGCAGCACTACAATTCAGTAATGTGCATGATATGAGATAGTACACTCATGCAGCTCAGTATGCAAAACTACCAGGCAGTTTTCTTTACAAAAATCAACATTGGCGCCTTTAACATTTTGCTACAACTAATTTTAGATCAGCCAAAGGTTGGATTCACGCCGATTAACAAAATACATGCTGATGTAAAAATATAGTGATATACAATAGGTATTTACATCAGCATTGGAGCACAGAGAATTTCCGCAAGATATTTCCTCGAATACAATGCCAATGAAGGAAATCTTCTATCGTTTAAAGCTTATTTTCTAAAAGAGAGATGGGTAAGAAACATGTAGTAAATATGATCAGAATGCTATAAAATTTCAGGATGCGAGGCTACGCACACGTTTCTTAGAATGGAGTTGACATTCTTTTGCTGCACTGGAGCGGACTAGTTCTTTGGCCATTGGAATCTGCTTATTATGAGTGGGAGTTGGGTTTCTCTGTGCTGGAGTAGTATCTATGAAAAATGGAGTTGGGTTATTATCTACTGGCATTTGGATCTTTTGCAAAGACCTGGTTTGCAACCCTTTAGATTCTAACATAGTTGTCTTCCCCTTGCATGCCTTATATAGAATGGTGCTTCGATTATGAAACATGCTACAATAGAGATGGAATAGGTACTGAAGAATAGAAAGGCATGACATATTGACATGTATTCCCTCCATCCGAAAATAAATGGATGGGTCTAGGCGTATTTCAGTTCCAGATACATCCAGTTTTATCCATTTCCGCGACATGTAATCCGGACGAAGGGAGTATGATGTAAGAGCTAGGCATAAGACATGACAACAAAGTAAAAAAAAACACTAAAAACCCGCTGCAGAATCAAAGTAATCAAACCCATTGATATGAGATAGTACACTCATGCAGCTCAGGATGCAAAACTACCAGGCAGTTTTCCTTAAAATAATCAACATTGTGCCCTTTAATCATACATTTTGCTACAACTAAATTTAGATCACATAAATGTTGGATTCACGTCGATTAACAAAATACATGCTCATGTAAAAATATAGTGATATACAACAGGTACTTACATCTGCATTGGAGTACAGAGAATTCCTGCAAGAATATATCCTCACACATGATACCAGTGCAGAAATTCTTCTATCTGTTAAGCTTATTTTCTAAAAGAGAGACGGGTAAGAAACATGTAGAAAATATGATCAGCATGCTATATAATTTCATGTTGCAAGGATACGCACACGCTTCTTAGAATGGAGTTGACATATTTTTACTGGACTAGAGCAGACTAGTTCTTTGGCCACTGGAATCTACTTATTATCAGCAGGAGTTGGGTTTCCCTGTGCTGGAGCAGTATCTATAAAAACTGGAGTTGGTTTATTATCTCCTGGAGTTTGGATCTTTTGCAAAGACCTGGTTTGTAACCTTTCAGATTCTAACATAGTCGTCTTCCCCTTTCATGCCTTGTATAGAAGAATGGTGCTTCAGTTATAAAACATGCTACAACAAAGAGATGGAATAGGTACTGAAGAATAGAAAGGCATGACATATTGACATGTTTTCCCTCCATCCGGAAAAAATCGATGGGTCTAGGCGTATTTCAGTTCTAGATACATCCTTTTTTATCCATTTCGGGAACATGTAATCCGGGCGGAGGGAGTATGGTGTAAGAGCTTGGGATACGACAAGACAACATAGTAAAAAAACACTAGTTGAATGTAAAATTGTACGCTAGCGGAATACGTACAGAAAAAACTAAGGCAAAATACACGTGTGTGATTGGGAAACTAAGATGGCATTGCAACATAGCACTAGAACAACACTTCAATGTAAAAAAACATGGTATGGTAGACAGATGAAGTACATACTGATGAATAACAATGCATAAGATATTCAGAAGCATGATGTCCAAATTAAGCAGATGTCATTGCGATAGAGTAGAATGACAATACTTGAATTTGAAAACATGTTATCATGAATGGAATTGGTACTGAAAAACAGGAAGGCATGACATATTTACATGCATGATCAACATGCTAAGCACATCGCATTGCAATAGAGTAGATACACTCCAGGACATTATATGCATGTTGTACCCATATCACGGGCCAAGTTAGAGCAAGGACCTTGTGGGGTGAAGAGGATTCAACATCTTTATGCAAGTCTTCTGAAGAACTTCCTTTACATGTTCCATCATATTGGGTATCATTGACATCAAGTTTATTGGCCTTTACATTGCTCCGTGAGGTTCTTGTGGATATATCAGTGTGTGCAATTATATCTGAAATGCATGGAAGGCAACTAGTAGTTAGATTTATGTAAGGAGTGCCTGTAGGAGACGACATAAATAGTAGGACTGGGGTTAACTAGCAGCAACATGTCTCAAAAACTAAAGGGAGAACACAGATGAAATCTACAGAATATGTATCATTTGTACTCGAGATTAACTAGATGGTACACAAAAGTATTGAAGAACAACATAGGTAATACTAGAAGTGGTATAATACTATAATCACCAACCTGTGGGATAGCATTGGTTGATGGATGATAACTATGGAACAGTGTTACCTAAAGAACAAGTATCTTAGCTGAACTATGAAACATCGTTAACTCCTGAACAAGACCCGTAAGAGATCAGCATGAATATACAGTGAAATGTGATAATCTATTTTCCATGCTTAGATGAATAACAAAGCCATAAATGTTGCACACAAGTAAGATGAGGGTACAACCTATCTAGCCGCCATCCATAGGAGTGAGCATCATGTGCTGACTTGTCAATGGCCCTGCAGTTGTTGTGGCTGTCCATGTCGGGCACGCACATTCGATGCAGGGAACTGTTGAGTGGGGACTATAGCTCCCTTCTGGTGTATGCTTCCCTTGTTGGAGCAGCTGCAGTGAGTCGGAAGACGGTGTGGCTGAGGATGCAGATAACGCATAATGTTAAGAACGACACATCTCTTTGATCTGAAGAAATACACTAAGAGATCAACAGCAAGGTAGGAGAGTGGTAACACGCCTGTTGACTGAGACTAAATTGGGGTCACACGATTTTATTTTATTTTGGTACTGTCTGATCTACGCCGGATGGCATGATGGCCGTCTTGTGCCTCCCAGCTGACACTGTTAGGAATCTTCCCCGAAGAGCCAGCGACCAACGGCAGAGCAGCTTGCCTCCACCGTCCGTGGCCCCAGCCAAAACCCTACTCCTCGCCCCACCGCATTGCCGTGGTTGTGCCGCCCCCGGGCCAATCCACAAAGACTACCCGTCATCCAGATCTGGCAGCGGCGGTACCTTGAACCCATGCAACTCTAAGATAGCTATCTAAGCACTGCTTCCATGGCAAACTTGCGGCCCCGCACCCTTATGTTAGACACCAGCCAACCGGCAGCCTAGGAGCTCCGCCGCCTCGAGGGGTGCTGCTTCCCATTGGGAATCGATTGGCCCAGAATAAAAATTCAGACAACTGACACCTAAATAAAGTGATTTGAGATGAGGGTGCGATTTATTTTGAGGCATGGTGAAGTAGGCAGGTCCAGCTGCCGAGTCGGTGAGGCCGGCGCGGTTACTGTGGCCACTGGCGGAAGGGAAACAACGATGTCGCGACGGTCGACGGCTATGGGGAAGCAGCGCCGGGACTCTAGACGGATCCGAAGTTGGAGCTGTTCCGGCGCCCTGAACAACGGCGGGCGTGAATCGGCTTCGGTACGGTTCACGTGGCCGTCGTCGAGGTATCTCCAGCAGCACGGAGTAAGAGGCACACGGCCTAGTGGACGATGGCAAATGGACAGCGTCTCCGGCATTATGGAGGAGGGCGGCTGTGAAATTGGTGCGGTGGGGGTGCCATGGAGGAGGGACTGAGGTTTCGCCGCTCAGGAGAAGGGAGCTTTCGGGGAGAAGGTGATTTGGCACCCACGAGGTATCAATGGGGTGGGGGGGGGGAATTGGTAGGGGAGTGGGACCATGTTTTACGGATGCATTTGTCTGAAATGTGAGGGGGAGTTACAGTTCTACCCCAGCCTTTAGGCTTCTCGGCTTGGGTATGTGTACTGAGGGACGGGGATAGTAGAGTAAATTTGCTTATCCCCAAATAGTGGGCGGGAGCGATTTCAGGCGAGGAGGGCGTGTTTTGAAATATAGTGGGCGCGAGCAATTTCGGGCGAGGATAGCGAGTTTTGAAATAGTGAGCGCGAGCTATTTCGGGCAAGGAGAGCTTGTTTTGCCGACCATGCTTTATGAATTATTCGGCACATGTCATTTCGACCGAGGAGAAGGCGCGCTTGGGTGAAGTTACAAACCTACCCTCGATGCACAACGGGCCAATTAATGTGTCTCCCACATAGGACGGTAATTTCGCATCTCCCATTTATTTGCTTGGGTGAATTCCACCGAGCAGAGGATGTTTAACGGTTCGTTCAAAATTTGGGAGAACGAGCATCCATGTCTACCTTACCAAGTTGATTCGAATCAAATTTAGAAATATTAGCTTGCCAATTCTTTTTTAGATGGAGAGATGATGCTCGGGAGTAATGTGTTTTTACATGGTCGTTGCTAGCGATTTACTATATGACAAATAGTTGACCCACTCAAAAACGGGAATTAAACCCAAAATGAAATATCTCGATTCAATGAAATAGCTCATTCACCAGGTCAAAATAGTTAACTAAATCCAAAATTGAACACCTCAATCGAATAGCATGTTGTACAGTTTTATAGTACTCCATGAACATGTTGAAAGTCAAATTAATGAACTTGTTTGATATACGCATATATCCATTCATGTGTGGATTGCAGACAACATGTTCTTCAATTTAAATATCTGAATGCAAGTTTATATCGAAATATGGTTTATATCAGTCTTTGATGCATAGAACGCGACCCCCCCCCCTCTCGAACTCCTGCTCTCTCTCTCTATCTCGCCGACAATCTTCAATTCTGTCGCATGCATCCAACACACATACCTTGTTGGTCCTCTCTCTTTCTCTCCATATATCTCTCTCTTTGTTTGTGTGCGTGTGGGGGTCTTTCTAGTTCGCATGCAAATATACTCCATCTATTGGTCTCTCTTGCACACTATGTATGATTCTCTAGTCCAAGCTATATATCTTGGGTGCACTTATCGTACGCACACAAATTCCATGGCTCGTTGCCCGTAACTCTCTCACGCACCACTCTGTCGTCTCGGAGCTCTTCCTCATCTCTCTCACACTCTCCATCTACCTGGATCACACATACACATGCATATCTCACTCGCACTCGATAGGCCCATCTAAAACTCTATGTTTCTCCCTTGTTCTCTCTCCATCTCACACGCACACACACACACCATCTCGTGCCTAGCTAGCCAAGTATGATGGTCGCTCACTCAATTATAGGAACATGCAGTCCCCCCTATATGTATATGACTAGCTAATCTTAGTCTCCATCACAAACATGTGCATGGTCTATCTCGATTTCTCTCGGGGCATCTTTCTATCGCGCATGCACATCCCTCGATCTCCCACCCACATAGTCCCTTCACGATCACGAGGGGGTCTCTCTATCACAAATAGACCCTCTCGCCCTCCCCAAGCGTCCATGTTCTCCATGTGTCCCTCTCGACCTTTGTTCCTTGTTGGCCATACCTCAATTGGACATGTGCTATAGGGGTGTCTCTCTCCGTTGCAAACAATCACACACTAGCTATCTTCATGTATCTCCTTGCCTCGCTTTTTTATCTCGGAGATGCATGTGTGATATGTTCGCCTAAGAAATGAAAAAACACACACTCTCTCTCTAATTTATCGTTTGTTGTCACTTTCTCTTTCACACACATACTCTTTTTGCACACTAACTCATTCTCCTTCACACGCACTTGATCCCTCTCGACTTAGGCACTCTCCTCGGTCCATAACATATTGATTTATTGAAAAGTCAACATCACAAAGTTTGACCATGTACATGGAGAAAAACAATTACATCTGGAACGACAAGCATATACCATTTGATTCACCATGAGATGTAGTTTCGTATGATGTATCTTTGGATTGAAGATATAAATAACATTTGTGTAAACCTGGTCAAAGTTTCCAAAGTTTGACTTCTAAAAAATTACATGCACTGCATTATCGAGCGGATGGAATATCTCTTTCCCCCTCTCAGCTATTTGATGCACCACTCAGCCTTATCAGGGCTCCTCAATCTCTCTCAAACCATATATCTCCCTGGTTCACACATACACATGTCTCACTCACGCTATACATATAGACCCATCCAACACTCTCCGCCCTTGTTCTCTCTCTATGTGACACGCACCCCCTAATAAGTACCATAATCCCTCACTCGATCATAGGCGCAAGCACTCCCCCCCCCCTAAGTATGATTATCTCTCACTAGCCATCAGGAACACACGCATTGTCTCCTTCCATCCATACGTCTATCTCGATATCTCTCGGGGTATCTTCTATCGTTCACACACCTTGTCACTCGATCTCCCACCCATGTAGTCCCATCACAATCTCTAGGGGATCTCTCTATGACAAACATACACTCTCTCCTCCCCATGTCTGCATTTTCTCCATATGTCTCTCTTGACCTCTCTCCCTTGTTTGTCAGACCCCTCTTGGCCACGTGCTAGGGATCTTGCTCTCTCGGTTGCAAACAACCACACACTATCTCCTCACCTTGCTTCCGTTGTCGAAGATGCATGTGTGATATGTTTGCATAAGACACACACGTTTTTTCTCGACTTTTATCGAGTGTTGTCCATGTCTCTTTCATACACGCACACACTTTTTACACTCACTCTTCCTATTTCACTCTCTCTCTATCTCTCTCTCTCTAGTTAGGGATTCTCTCACGTCCATAAGCATATGGATGTTTTGAAAAGTCAAACCCCAGAAAAGTTTGATCAGGTACATGTGGAGAAAAACATTTACATCTGGAAAGATCATTAGATTCATCACAACATGTACTTACTTCATACTACCATTTATCTTTGGTATTGTAGATATAAGTAATTTCTTTATAAACTTGGTCAAAGTTTCAAAAGTTTGACTTTAAAAAAAAGTTGGAACTACATTACCGAATGGAGGGAGTAGCTCTTTCTCTCTCTCTCTGCTATCTCTCACAGGCCTCCCCTCTCACACTAACACTCTATACCGACGGATTATACGCTCACTGTGTCAGCGTATAGCTTCGTATATTGTTTAGTTGACCGATCAACCAGTCCACATGCTGCCTTGTCAGCTCGTATTCTATATCATCATGTGCTGGCCCATGTGGCAGTGGGTGAAAATAAGTAAACTAGAGGCCCATCTGACACGCGGTGAAGTAAGCAAAGTTGAAACCACTCGGGGTAGCACCCCGCAGGCTAGTAAATTGAGGGCGCATTGAGGACACACTTCTTCCACGTGGAGGACGGACTCGCACATAATTCACCATTGTGTGGCGGCATGTACAGAAGGACGCACTCGCGCACACCCAACACACAACACACACCAGCACACGTATACACCGGCGTCGCCGCCGGTTGAGATGGACGGCGAGGCAGCCAACAAGCGGAGGCGGCTCGAGCCAAAACCGCATGCGGGGTGCCTGGACTTCATCAGTGGCATCCCCGATGACATGCTGCTCGTCATCATCGACATCCTCCCCACCAAATGACAAACTCTGCTCAAGGTAATGAGGTTTGGCGTTCTCTTTCACAATAATGAGTGGCGTGCTGATCACCGCAAGTGTCTAAGCCTAAATGACAAAGTCTCCACAGAAGCTGCATTTCTTTTTGAAACATCAAGTGCCCAGAGACTCGAAAACTTATTTGCCCATTAGTGACTTGTCAGGGCGGTGGATTTTAGTTTGTACGATAATGCTACATCCACCTAAAGTAATGAAAGTTCTTATGTAAACTTCCTAGTAATTCCATCTTCGTAGGTGCAGCATTACTCCTAACATTTGTAATATCAGTTTGAAACTTGTAATATTGCCGTGTCCTATTCCTGCGTTTTCAAAATCCTGTGAATCAAACGGGTCCTGAGTTGGTGATGATGTTGTGCCTGCCATCTTTCACCAATAGCCGTCGGATCTAGATCTGATGCATACAAACCAAACTTCTCTAGTTTTGTAAAAAGATGCCCGCACTTGTTCCCTATTTACAAACAACTCCTTGTCTCTCACAATCAGCCTTATCTCCTCCCCACCACATCTAGAAGGCCATGGAAAAATCTGGCGCGATGGCCGCTGCCGGCGCCGTCCACCCCCCAATCTTGGTGTTCCGTGCAATGCACGGGCATCTACGCATGGGAAATTCTGTTGAACATGGCTAGTTGTAAGCAGGCTAGGTCTACAGCCATGATGATAGTGACTGCAGACGATGAGGCTGACTATGGTATGCCGAACACGGCGCCTATACTCAGGTGTCATATCCGGCGTAGGGTCTTGTCACTTCACTGTGAGGAGCAGCACGTAATAATTTGACCAACGGGTAGTATAGTTCTACTACATTGGTAGAAGTACTACTACTAGTACTAGCACCACCGTCTGGATTTAGTAGTACTACCACGTCCATCTGGATTTAGTATTTGACTAGCAATATCTAGTAATGCATGTCACAAAAAATGTACTACTCCCTCTTTAATAAATACATGGTGTATTGTTTTATTCCTATCGGCGATATAACTTAATGTCTTTTTGCTACTTAATAGGATTACATGCAATTAACTAACCACTGCATGTGATGTTTGGTAGTCTCAAGTCATTGAAAGCATGCACGGGCACGGAGGGGGACGCAGCTTCATTGACTTACTGCACCTGCCTTTGGGTGTATGACACGTGGGCCCAACAGGTGGCTGGCCAACGTGTCATACAGCGAAAGGCAGGTGCAGTAGAGGGGCAAGGAGTAGATGGCCAACACGCACGTGAATTCAACGCAGTTTGCTCTTCTCATATAAAGGCTGCTGCCAGTCCAATCTACGAAATCCTACACACCTACGCACCCAAGGGCAAGAGTGATCACTCCAATGTCCAATCGCAAGATCAGTTGACTAGAAGCTAGACACATGGAGGCGATGAGCGCGAGCATCAGCCAGCTGTGCCGTATGGTCCACGACGCCGGCCCGTGTCCAGGCACCGAGGAACGTCTCCAGGTAGTGCTTGAGGCCACCAGGGCGACGACCTGCTTGGACGATAGCTTCGTCTCCTTATTCGACGAGGTCCTCGTCGGCTTGCTCGACAAGTTCACCGTCATCAAGAAGCTCGCGGACGACCTTGACGTACGCCTCTAGCCCACGCGCCTAGGCTTTGCGATGCCTGCCACCCTCAACGGCCTCTGGTGACAACCTCTTGGACGCACTAGAGGCCCTGCGACTGCCCGCCGTCAACGCCGGAGAATGTCCACCTCGAGGTCGCGTTCGCCGCGCAGCGCCTGGCGCAGCAAGACACCATCGACATAATCACCCACGTCTACGCGCAAATCATCCACAAGGACTACTACATGCAAGAGGAGGACGATCGGACGCTGGCCTTCTTGGACCGCAGGGCAACCTTGGTCGACATTGTTCAAAAGCTCGTTGAGCTTGCCGCCAACGCCGCTGCTCCTCACACGTCGGTTGGTGACCCGGTGCACTAGGGCGTGAGGATGTCGTTGATGGATCCGTATGTATCTTTATCTTTCCGTCAAATCCATGTAGTAGTATATGGTACTACTAGTAATTATCTTACCTTTCGCATCAACTTCATGATTTTCCTACGTACTCCATGCATAAACCGCGCCAGAACCAAACTTATCATTACTCTAGGGAAAATCGTTATTTCTATCTACCAGTCGAGCCATGGAGCAGAACCAAATTTTACAAGCTATAAGTTCAAAAAGAAAAGCTTGCCGTGTTCGCGTCGCACCCCCACATGGTTAGTTCGGCACGCCGCTCATGGGGGAATGCGTGATGTGTTGCATTTTCACTTACAATTGGGACCGCAGTTGAGCAAACCGACTATCGGCAAACCCCCACCCCGCCCACCGCGCGATGGCTGAGAAAATAGGAGGGAGAAGAGATGGCTGTAGCATGGACTCCAAGAAAATTGGTGTCGGATGGGACTCGTCTGGGTGGCGTGTGCCGTACTGCTAGACATGAATGCTAGTTACGGCCCATGCCACCCCACTATATCGAGGTGCTGGTTACGTAGAACAAATTTCCTGGAGTTCGTGCTCAACCCTCCTCTATCTCTTTTCTTAGCCAGCCAGTAGACGCATGGAGCCTATCGTCTGTTTGCTCATATGCGGTCCCACATGTCAGTGAAAACGCAAGAGGACCCATTATACGTCTCCAACGTATCTATAATTTTTGATAGTTCCATGCTATTATATATTCTGTTTTGGATGTTTAATGGGATTTATTTTACACTTTTATATTATTTTTTGGACTAACCTACTAAAGCAAGGCCCAATGCAGATTGCTGTTTTTTTGCCCATTTCAGGGTTTTGCAGAAAAGGAATATCAAACGGAGTCCAAACGGAATGAAACCTTCGGGAGAGTTATTTTTGGAACCATATCGACCCAGAAGACTTGGAGTACACGCGAGGGAACGAGAGTGGCGGCCACGAGGGTCCAGGGCACGCCACGTCCCCCTGGGCGCGCTCCCCACCCTCGTGGGCCTCCTCTGGCTCCCTCGATGCCCTCCTTACTCCTATATATATCCATGTACCCTGAAAACATCGAGGCAACAGAGAAACCCCTAATTCCACCACCGCAACCTTCTGTTCCCGTGAGACCCCATCTTGGGGCCTGTTCCGGAGCTCCGCCGGAGGGGGGATCTACCATGGAGTGCTTCTACATCAACACCATAGCCTCACCCATGAGTTGTGAGTAGTTTACCACAGACCTTCGGGTGCATAGTTATTAGCTAGATGGCTTCTTCTCTCTTTTTGGATCACAATACAAAGTTCTCCTCGATCTTTGAGGAGATCTATTCGATGTAATCTTTTTGTGGTGTGTTCGTCGAGATCCGATGAATTGTGGGTTTATGATCAAGATTATCTTTGAGAAATATTTGATTCTTTTCTGAAATATTTTATGTATGATTATAATATCCTTGCAAGTCTCTTCGAATATTGGTTTGGTTTGGCCTACTAGATCAATAGTTCTTGCAATGGGAGAAGTGCTTGGCTTTGGGTTCAATCTTGCGGTGTCCTTTCCCAGTGACAGTAGGGGCAGCAAGGCACGTATTGTATTGTTCCCATCGAGGATAAAAAGATGGGGTTTATATCATATTGGTTGAGTTTATCCCTCTACATCATGTCATATTGCTTAAAGCATTACTATGCCCATATGAACTTAATACTCTAGATGCATGTTGGATAGTGGTCGATGTGAGTAATAGTAGTAGATGCATAATCGTTTTGGTCTACTTGTCACGGACGTGATGCCTAGATATTCTCATAACTATGCGCTTTTCTATCAATTGCTCGACAGTAATTTGTTCACCCATCGTAGAATTCTGTTATCATGAGAGAAGCCACTAGTGAAACCTATGCCCCCGGGTCTATTCTCAACATATTAATCTTCCATCTACTTTACTTAGTTATATTTACTTTCTGTTCTTATATCCAAAAATACCAAAAATATCATACTATCCTATCTATCAGATCTCACTTTCGTAAGTGACCGTAAAGGGATTGACAACCCCTTATCGCGTTGGCTGCGAAGTTCTTATTTGTTTGTGTTGGTGTGAGGGACTCACGTGTGGTCTCCTACTGGATTGATACCTTGGTTCTCAAAAACTGAGGGAAATACTTAAGCTACCGTGTTGCATCACCTTTTCCTCTTCGAGGGAATACAACGCAAGCTCGAGAAGTAGCAAGAAGAACTTCTGGCGCCGCTGCCGGGGAGGCTTACGCAAATGTCATATACCAAGTACGTATCACAAACCTTTATCCTTCGCATTACATTATTTGCCTCTCATTTTCTTCTCCCCCACTTCACCTTTGCCGTTTTATTCGCCCTCTTTCTGTTCGCCTTTTTGTTTGCCTGTGTTGCTATGTGCCCTATATTAGCTTGCATTTCGCTTGCTAATTATGGATCCTCATCCACTTGCTAATCTTTTTAAGAGATCCAATTACGACGAACCAATTGCTAGAGAGCTGCGTGCACTAGATTATCTTTATGAGGTTTTGCTTGAAATTTATGAGTCCGAAAACTATGATGAAGTGTTGAAAGAAGAAAATTATGAAGTGATTCATGATAGCTCTTTTAATGAAAAGCATGATTGCAATGATGTTTTTATAACTCATATTAATGTCAATTGTGCTAATGATATGCAAAACCCTAAGCTTGGGGATGCTTATTTTGCTATGCCCACTACTTGTTGCAATGATCATGATTGGGGTGATGCTTCTTACTATCTTGAAAAATTATTTAATCCCCTTGATGAATGTAAGATTGACAATAATGTTTGCAATAATATTGAAGGTGGGTTTGGAAGATTATCAACTTTAGATCCCACATATCTGGAGAATGTTCAATCTTATGAAATTTTTGATAAAAGTGGGTTTGGAGAGGTCATGAATTTAGTTAATGTTGATCCCACTATTTCGGAAGAGTGTCAACTTCGCATGCATGTGGATCATGTTGAGAATATGTGTTGTGATAGCTATATTGTTGAATTTGATTATGATCCTACATGCAATTATTATGAGAGAGGAAAATATGGTTGTAGAAATTTTTATGTTACTAAATTACCTCTCGTTATGTTGAGATTGCTTTTGTTTCTTTCTTCTTCCTTGCATATGTTAGATCATGCTTGTCTTGCTAATTTGTTTTCCTATAAAATGCCTATGCATAGGAAGTATGTTAGACTTAGATGTGATTTTCACATGCTATATGATGCTCTCTTTGTGCTTCAATTCTTATCTTTCATGTGAGCATCCTTGAATTTTCAAGCCTATCTTGATGGCTATAAAGAAAGAGCTTGTTGGGAGGCAACCCAATTTTATTTTCTTTGTTTTTGCTTCTGTTTAGGAATAAATATTGCATCTAGCTTATGTTTAGATGTGGTTTTGTGTTTTAATTAGTGTTTGTGCCAAGTAGAACCTTTGGGAAGGCTTGTGTGCAGTTTATATGATCATGCTGTAAAAAACAGAAACTTTAGCGCTCACGAGATTAGCCACCAGAATTTACTGGAAAGTTCTATTTACTTGATTCTTTTTGCAGATGATTGATAGACAAATTCCTCACGTTTACCAATTTGTTTCAATTTTGTTGGAGTTACAGAAGTATTCTAAAGTAACATATTACTACAGACTGTTCAGTTTTTGACAGATTCTGTTTTTCGTGTGTTGTTTGCTTATTTTGAGGCATTTATGAGTAGTATTGGAGGATATGAATCATAGAGAAGTTGGAATACAGTAGGTTTAACACCAATATGAACAAATAATGAGTTCATTGCAGTACCTTTGAGTGGTGGTTTTTTTTCTTATACTAACGGAACTCATGAGATTTTTGGCTAAGTTTTGTGTTGTGAAGTTTTCAAGTTTTGAGTATGGCTTTCGTGGACTATGGAACAAAGAGTGGCAAGAGCCTAAGCTTGGGGATGCCCAAGGCACCCCAAGGTAAAATTCAAGGACAACCAAAAGCCTAAGCTTGGGGATACCCCGGGAAGGCATCCCCTCTTTCATCTTCATCTATTGGTAACTATACTCAGGACTATATTTTTATTCACCACATGATATGTGTTTTTCTTGGAGCGTCATGTATGATTTTAGTATTTTCTTTGTAGTTTTCCACAACATCCTTGCTGGACACAACTTCTGAGAGAGATAAATATGGTTTAGAATTTATTAGAATACTATATGCACTTCACTTATATCTTTTGAGCTAGATAGTTTTGCTCTAGTGCTTCACTTATATCTCTTAGAGCACGGTGGTGGTTTTATTTTGTAGAAATTGTTGATCTCTCATGCCTCACTTAAATCTTTTTGAGAATCTTTTAGAACAGCATGGTAATGTGCTTTGGTTATAAAACTAGTCCTAATATGAAAGGCATCAAATATGAGTATAGTAAAAACTTTCACATAAAGTGCATTGAATACTATGAGAAGTTTGATACTTGATGATTGTTCTGAGATATGAGGATGGTGATATTAGAGTCATGCTAGTAGAGTAGTTGTGAATTTGAGAAATACTTGTGTTGAGGTTTGCAAGTCCCGTAGCATGCACGTATGGCAACCATTGTGTGACAAATTTGAAGCATGAGGTATTTCATTGAGTGTCATCCTTTGTGTGGACGTCGGGGGCGCGCGATGGTTAACTCCTACCAACCTCCCCCCTAGGAGCATGCGTGTAGTACTTTGTTTTGATGACTTGTAGATTTTTGCAATAAGTATGTGAGTTATTTATGACTAATGTTGAGTCCATGGATTATACGCACTCTCACCCTTCCACCATTGCTAGCCTCTCTTGTACCGCGCAACCTTCGCCGGTACCATACACCCACCATATACCTTCCTCAAAATAGCCACCATACCTACCTATCATGGCATTCCCATAGCCATTCTGAGATATATTGCCATGCAACTTTCCACAATTCCATTTGTTATGACACACTTCATCATTGTCATATTGCCATGCATGATCATGTAGGTGACATCGTATTTGTGGCTAGGCCACCATGCATAATATTTCATACATGTCACTCTTGATTCATTGCATATCCCGGTACACCGCCGGAGGCATTCATATAGAGTGATACTTTGTTCTAGTATCGAGTTGTAATATCAATTTGTAAATCAATATAAGTGTGATGATCATCATTATTAGAGCATTGTCCCAAATAAAACGAAAAAAAAAGGAAAGGCCAAAGAAAAAAAGGACCAAAAAATAAAAAAATAAAAAAAGGGGAAAATAAAAGGGAGAATGCTAGTATCTTTTTCCTCACTTGTGCTTCAAAGTAGCACCATGATCTTCATTATAGAGTCTCATGCTTAGTCACTTTCATATACTAGTGGGAATTTTCATTAGAGAACTTGGCTTGTATATTCCAACGACGGGCTTCCTCAAATGCCCTAGGTCTTCGTGAGCAAGAAAGTTGGATGCACACCCACTTAATTTGTTTTGTTGAGCTTTCATACATTTTTAGCTCTAGTGCATCCGTTGCATGTTAATCCCTACTCACTCACATTGATTTCTATTGATGGGCATCTCCATAGCCCATTGATACGCCTAGTTGATGTGAGACCATCTTTCTCTTTTTGTATTCTCCACAACCATCACTCTATTCCACATAGTGCTATGTCCATGGCTCACGCTCATGTATTGCGTGAAAGTTGAAAGAGTTTGAAAAAATTAAAGTATGAAACAAGTGCTTGGCTGAATCGGGGTTGTGCATGATTGGAATATTTTGTGTGACGAAGATGGAGCATAGCCTAACTATATGATTTTGTAGGGATGAACTTTCTTTGGCCATGTTATTTTGAGAAGACATGATTGCTTCGTTAGTATGCTTGAAGTATTATTATTCTTAAGGCAATATGAACTTTTATCTTGAATCTTTCGGATCTGAACATTCATGCCACAATAAAGAAATTACATTGAAATTTATGTTAGTTAGCATTCCACATCAAAAATTCTGTTTTTATCATTTACGTACTCGAGGATGAGCAGAAATTAAGCTTGGGGATGCTTGATACATCTCCAACATATCTATAATTTTTGATTGTTCCATGCTATTATATATTCTGTTTTGGATGTTTAATGGGCTTTATTTTACACTTGTATATTATTTTTGGGACTAACCTACTAACCCAAGGCCAAGTGCAGATTGCTGTTTTTTTGCCTATTTCAGGGTTTCCCAGAAAAGGAATATCAAACGGAGTCCAAACATAATGAAACCTTCGGGAGAGTTATTTTTGGAACCGTATCTACCCAGAAGACTTGGAGTACACGCGAGGGAACGAGAGAGGCGGCCACGAGGGTCCAGGGCATGCCCCCTCCCCCTGGGCACTCCCCCACCCTCATGGGCCCCCTCTGGCTCCCCCGATGCCCACCTTCCTCCTATATATATACATGTACCCTGAAAACATCGAGGCAAAATGTATCTATAATTTCTGCTTGCTCCATGCCTCTTTTGGGTGATATTTCTATGATATTTATACACTTCCATACACTTTTGATCATATTTGGACTAACCTATTAACTCAATGCACCCCAGTGCCAGTTTCTGTTTTCGGCTGTTTTTGTATTTCAGGTTTTCACATTACGAGAACTGCCAAGAAAAATCCAAAAAAAATATATAAAAAATCAGCGTTCCAGGAGCTACCGTGCGGCCGAAGGACAGCCGGGGGGGCCACCAGGGCTCCAGGCGCCCTGGTGGCGCCCCCCCTGGGCCGTGCCGGGGGGGCGCCTGGGCCCCCCGAGCCCCGTCTGGTGCCCCCCTTTGGCATATATTTATGGTCCGTCGCGGAAACCCTGATTCCGGACCCCTTTTCTCCAGACGCGATTCCGATCTCCGCCGCCACCGCCATCAAGCTTCGGGGGACCAGAATTCCTGCGCCGGCACCCTGCCGGGACGGGGAAGTGCCCCCGGATTCATCTCCATCGACGTTGCTTCCTCCCTCCATGATGCGGGAGTAGTTCCTCCTCGGGGCTGAGGTTCTTACCAGTAGCTATGTGGTCAATTCTCTCTCCCATGATGTGATCTTCGTTGTGATCATAGGCTATGTTAATCTAAGATATTTCCCCTTACTCTATGTATTGGATTGATGTACTAACTTGTCTTTATCTAGTATAATCCCCGAGACCAAGGTGACAACGGTCTATTGGACATGGATTAGAACAATATTTTCATGAGTGATTTCCTCTCTTGTGTGTTGATTGAAGATTGAGAGTCTCTTGGTGCTTGTCTTTGACTATCCTTTAGATATGTTGTGGTGATTGTGGGACTCTCTTTGGATGGCCGCGGTGACATTGGGAAATCCTTAGACTGAGAACTACGAACTTTGAGGTGTGCTTTTGTAGCCCTACATAATTCTCGTCCTCTCTTGACCACGAAGGAATGACCTCCGAGTGTGTCCCCTTTGCATGTTTTATGGGAAATATCATGTGATTCGATTATGTTAATGTTGTTGGGAGTTGCCACTAGTGAAAGTATGAACCCTAGGCCTTGTTTCCACCATTGCAATACCATTTTTGCTCACGTTTACCACTTGTTTGCTTGCTGCACTTTTTATTACAGAATTATATTACTTTGTTTTGCCATCCATATTACTTGCCATTTAACATCTCTTCGCCGAACTAGTGCACCTATACATCTAACAAGTGTATTAGGTGTGTTGGGGACACAAGAGACTTCTTGTATCTTAGTTGCAGGGTTGCTTGAGAGAGACCATCTTCAACCTCTACTTCCCTGAGTTCGATAAACTTTAGGTCATCCACTTGAGGGAAATTGCTACTGTCCTACAAACCTCTGCGCTTGGAGGCCCAACATAGTCTACAAGAGTAGAAGCGTGTGTAGACATCAAGCTATTTCTGGCGCCGTTGCCGGGGAGGTGAGCGCTTGAAGGTATATCTTTAGATCTTGCAATTAAATCTTTTTGTTTCTTGTTTTTATTTCACTAGTTATGTTTATGGAAAACCTTGCTATTGGATCGTTGCTTGCGGGAGGACGCCCCACACCTGTGGTGGTTGCTCCTCCTCCTACTGAAATTGTGCCCTATAAAATACCGGCTGGTATTATCGATTATGTTTTGGCTAATCGTTATGCAGGAGACAGACATCCCGGTGAACACTTGCTATATCTATCACAACTATGTTCATTATTTAAGCTTGCAGGTGTATCAAGGGAGTTTGTCATGAGGAAATTATTTGCCTTGTCACTGAAAGGAAAAGCATTGGAATGGTATAGGCTACTAAATGACTCTCACCTGCTGGAGTGGGAAGAGATCCAGTCTCTCTTTTACTCCAAGTTTTATCCTCTTCATGAAGTCCATGAGAATAGGAATTATGTTTATAATTTTTATCCTCATGACGGAGAGAGCATAGCTCAAGCTTGGGGGAGACTGAAAACGTTAATGATAAAATGTCCTAACCATGGGCTCCCCAAAGATATTATTATTACTAACTTCTATGTGAGGCTCTCTTGACAGGATAAAGATTTGCTCGATGCTTCCTCTATGGGTTCTTTCACAAACAAAAAGATTGATGCTAAATGGGAACTCCTTGAAAGAATTCAACGCAACACTGAAGATTGGGAGATCGACAAAGGTAAAGAGTCAGGTATAATTTATGAGTATGATTGCATTAAGTCCTTTGTTGAAACTACAAGTTTTAATAAGTTTAGTGCTAAGTTTGGGCTTGATTCTCAACTCCTTGTTGATTTCCTCAAATCTTTTGCTTCAAATCTTAATATGCCTAAGGAGGATTGGATCAAGTATCATAGACCTTTTAAAGAGACTTGCAAGAAAATGAAATTGTTCATGATGATTGCAACATGCATGATCCAATTCCTAAAAATGAAGTTTTATATAAGCATGTTAATTTTTGTGGAGTGGATAGACCTTGTGAAAGGCCTATGATTGAAGAAGAGAAGTATTGTAAGCAACATAAGTATGAAAGAACAATCACTTGGGTCAGAGATTTAAATGAAATTGCTAGAGAATTGTGTGACCTTTATCCTTTTACTTGTGAACTTTGCCGTATAGAGGGTCACTTTAATTTTCAATGCACGAACTTTCAAAACATAACTATTAACCGGTTGTGTGATAACATGATCACCTCTAATCTTTATGATGAGCTTATGTTATTTTTGATGTGTGAAGAGTTATCAGAAAAGACTTCTTGGCTGGATGATAATGCCATAGGAATAAAAAACACTTTGCAAAATTGCCATCTCTATTGTGTTGTTAATTGCCATGAAAATGATTACATAAGTAAGATTAGAAAGGAGGGAACTTTACCAAAGTATAAAAATGTCTCTTATATTTCTGCTAATAAAAAGGAGAGTTTCTCCCAAGTTTCCCCTATTGTTTCTAATGATAAACCAGGATATGTGGAGAAGCTTCATCTCCAACCACCCCCTCCTAAGGTGAAGAAGAAGAAAAAGAAGAGGTGGAGGAGAAGGAGAAAGAAGGAAGAAGAATGGGTATCAACCTGGCCTGAGCATATTCCTCCCATCAACTTTTATCCTAACGGTTGTAAGTTTAAAGAAGAAGGTGAAATTTATTGCCTTAATTATCATCTTGATGATACGTCCGTAGGTACTATTGAAGATGATTTTGATTATGATATGCATGTTACTTATTGTGATTGGGAAAATGATGATAATGCTGCTTCTGCTCTTGAAAATCTTTTTGGTACCAACTCTGAAAGTGAAGATATGGGAAGCTCTAAGCTTGGGGATGATAGGATTGCAAATCCTATCCCCACTAGTGATGTGATGATTGATAATTCTCTTGCTAGTAAGAATAAAGACAACATGTTTACAAATATAGTTGCTAGCAATGATAATGCTCTTCTCTACCATGATGATGTTATAACTCCAATCTATAGTGATTATAAAGGTACCTATGACATAAGGAGAAATTATCCTTATGAAACTTGTCATAATCATGAAGGGAATTACTCCCTTGTTGAACACCACCCTCCTAATATACAACTAATCTATAGTGTTCAAGTTGTTTATGATAGTCCTACTCCCACTATTACCAATGAGAAAAATTATGCTTATGTGGGGAGTGAGAGTACCTTTTTGCATGTGGATCATGGTAACAATGCTTTATGTGATGCTTATATTGTTGAGTTCATCCATTATGCCACTGAAATTTATAATGAGAGAGGGAGGCTTGGTTCTAAATATCTTAATAATAAGAAGTTTCCTCTTTATGGTGAATATTTTGAAGTTATGCTTGTTTTGCCTTCCTATGCTAGTTGCTTCGTGCTTCAATGAATTATTCTATTGCAATATTCCTATGCATAGGAAGCATGTTAGGCTTAAATGTATTTGGCATTTGCTTCTTGATGCCTTTTTTTGTTCTTCAGCTCTTATTCTTACGAGAGCATCATTAAAGTCCTATGCCTAGTTTAAAGGCATAAAAGAAAGCGCTTTTGGGAGGCAGCCCACAATGAATAAAATTTTATTTTGCTTTTTGTTGTGTCTTGATGTTGTTACTACAGTAGCATCATCATTGTATCTTTACTTTTCAACTTTGTGCCAAATGTAGCCTCTGATTGCAAGAAAGTTCAAAAGTTGTGACGTGCTGTCCAGGAAACAGATTATGTCCTTGGATAGAAAAATTCGTATAAAATCACCAGATCATCTTTTCGGTCTGAATTTTTTTGACAGCGTGCTCTATACAATTTTCTTTCGTGCGTCTGTTCTGAGTTTTTTTATTAGAGTGGCAGAAGTGCCCCGAACAAATCATTTACTACCTGCTGTTCTGTTTTTCACAGATTCTGTCTTGTTTTGCCTTTCTTTCATTTTGCAAACCAAGAGCTTGCTTTTTCTTTGCAAAAACCTTTTGGGAATCTTGAGAAACAGTTGAACTTCAAGAATATCTTTATTTCCAGCAAGGAACAATTATTTTATTATGGGTACTAACCTCGCTAATCAGATTATGATGAGTTATGTATGAAGGGAGTTTTCAAGTGTGCGAGGGAAGATGATAAAAAGATTCAGGAGTGTCAAGCGCTCAAGCTTGGGGATGCCCCCGTGCACCCCCAAGAAATATTCAAGGAGACTCAAGCGTCTAAGCTTGGGGATGCCCCCGTGCACCCCCTTCTCCATCAACATTATCAGTTCATCTTTCGTTCCGCTATATTTTTATCACTTCATGTGTTATGTGCTATGCTTGGAGCGTCTTGCTTTTAGTTTTCTTTTCAGTTTTTCATAACGAGTCGGAACTCAGCTTTCTTCATGTGGGAGAGAAACACGCTCCACTTCTACCTAGAACATAACATAGAATTTTCATGTCTATCTTTGCTGTGTGTGTTCTATGTCTTATAATAGCTACTATCATGCGCTGCTCTTAGTATTCATGCTTATCTTTTCAAATAGCTTTTGTTTAGTTGGTTGCTTGAACTCTCTTTAATTATCATGCTTATCTTATTAAGAGAGTTTGCTTCCGTTGCATTGGTTGATATGTCTATGATAAAGATGCTACTTGCATAATGGGGCTTAGTAGTTCAGGTTTTCTTATGGTTAGTCTCAAACAGCTGGGGGATTCCCAATGTGTTATTGGAATACCAACATGATTTGTTTGCCTATGATGTGGTATGGTTTAGTAATATCTTCCTTCGAGAATTTATTTTGATTGACTTGGCGTATGCTCACGCATATTTAAGACTGTAAAGAAAGTCTGTCAAGCCTTGATGATCTTTTATTTCTGAGTAGCGATATAACTTCCATGCCTGATTCAATGTTGCTTTGTCGCTCTGCATGATTATGACCGTCATTGCTCTTTTAGTTGGTCGCTCCTAGTCTTTTGCTAACCTCCAACTGTACTAAGCGGACTGACTGCTTGTGCATCCACATTCTTTTAATCCAGTTATGCCATATGAGTCCACCATACCTACCTATATGTGGTATTTCACCGCCACTCCAAGTAAATTTACATGTGCTACCTTTAAAACCTTCATTTTTGCTATACATAGCTCATGGGAAAGTAGCTTAAAAACTATTGTGGTAAATAATATGTCGCTTATGTATCTTATTTCTTATAAGTTGCTTGCTGAGCGGTATCCATGTTTCTGGGGACGCCATCAACTGTTACACTTTTGTTGAATATCATGTGAGTTGCTATGCATGTTCGTCTTGTCCGAAGTAAGGGTGATTTTCCATGAGTTGAATGGTTTGAGTATGCATATTGTTAGAGAAGAACATTGGGCCGCCAACCAAAGCCATGTATCATGGTGGAAGTTTTAGCTTGGACATTAATCCTCAACCTCTTATGAATGCTCAAGCATTAAAGAGGAGTCCATTATCTATTTTCTATGTTGTCCCGGTATGGATGTCCTCAAGTTGAGATCTGTCAAAAACGAGAAATCAAATGCGATTTATCTCCTTGGACCTTTGTACAGGTGGCATAGAGGTACCCCATTGTGACACTTGGTTGAAACATATGTAATGCAATGATAACCCATGGAAATCCGAGCTAATGAGGACAAGGCGCGAGCACTATTGGTATTCGATGCATGAGGCTTGCAACTTATAGGATGTCTTATGCATAACACATATGAAGTATTAATACCGTTGACAAATTGCTTCTATGTTTTCAAAATAAAAAAAAACTCTAGCACATGAGTAATCCCTGCTTCCCTCTGCGAAGGGCCATTCTTTTACTTTTATGTTGAGTCTCCACCTTCTTTTAAAGCACCAACTACTGAGAGCGTGATTGTCATTCTGAGTGTAATGTGCATTGTCCCAAAGTAGCATTGTCTTTTGCATGATTGTGATATCGTTTATTCTGAAATCATTGTATCTAGTCATCACTTAAACCTTGAAGGTGCCCCTGCATTTATGTTTTGCTTCACTAAAAGGGGGCAAGCTAGATATCACTTTATCATATTTGCACATCATGTTCATTGCAAATCTATTTGATGTTTCAGTATCATATTGTAAAACTTTCAGTTCTTTGTGATTTTCTCATGAGGCAACTTAATTACTACAGATTCATTGTCTCAGTAAGCTTTTGTCATATGACTATGAATAAGTCCTATATGGTTAATAGCATGTCACCACAGAAATTATTCTTGTTATCATTTACCTACTCGAGGACGAGCAGGAATTAAGCTTGGGGATGTTGATACGTCCAAAACGTATCTATAATTTCTGCTTGCTCCATGACTCTTTTGGGTGATATTGCTATGATATTTATACACTTCCGTACACTTTTGATCATATTTGGACTAACCTATTAACTCAGTGCACCCCAGTGCCAGTTTCTGTTTTCGGCTGTTTTTGTATTTCAGGTTTTCACATTACGAGAACTGCCAGGAAAAATCCAGAAAAAATATATAAAAAATGAGCGTTCCAGGAGCTACCGTGCGGCTGAAGGACAGCCGGGGGGGGGGGGGCCACCAGG
>LR738713.1:177623268-177647229 GCA_902687465.1 Secale cereale | reverse complement strand
CTCCAGGCGCCCTGGTGGCGCGCCCCCCCTGGGCCGCGCCGGGGGGGCGCCTGGGCCCCCCGAGCCCCGTCTGGTGCCCCCCTTTGGCATATATTTAAGGTCCGTCGCGGAAACCCTGATTCCGGACCCCTTTTCTCCAGACGCGATTCTGATCTCCGCCGCCACCGCCATCAAGCTTTGGGGGACCAGAATTCCTGCGCCGGCACCCTGCCGGGACGGGGAAGTGCCCCCGGATTCATCTCCATCGACGTTGCTTCCTCCCTCCATGATGCGGGAGTAGTTCCTCCTCGGAGCTGAGGTTCTTACCAGTAGCTATGTGGTCAATTCTCTCTCCCATGATGTGATCTTCGTTGTGATCATAGGCTATGTTACTCTAAGATATTTCCCCTTCCTCTATGTATTGGATTGATGTACTCACTTGTCTTTATCCAGTATAATCCCCGAGACCAAGGTGACAGCGGTCTATTGGACATGGATTAGAACAATATTTTCATGAGTGATTTCCTCTCTTGTGTGTTGATTGACGATTGAGAGTCTCTTGGTGCTTGTCTTTGACTATCCTTTAGATATGTTGTGGTGATTGTGGGACTCTCTTTGGATGGTCGCGGTGACATTGGGAAATCCTTAGATTGAGAACTACGAACTTTGAGGTGTGCTTTTGTAGCCCTACATAATTCTCGTCCTCTCTAGACCACGAAGGAATGACCTCCGAGTGTGTCCCCTTTGCATGTTTTATGGGAAATATCATGTGATTCGATTATGTTAATGTTGTTGGGAGTTTCCACTAGTGAAAGTATGAACCCTAGGCCTTGTTTCCACCATTGCAATACCATTTGTGCTCACGTTTACCACTTGTTTGCTTGCTGCACTTTTTATTACAGAATTATATTACTTTGTTTTGCCATCCATATTACTTGCCATTTAACTTCTCTTCGCCGAACTAGTGCACCTATACATCTAACAAGTGTATTAGGTGTGTTGGGGACACAAGAGACTTCTTGTATCTTAGTTGCAGGGTTGCTTAAGAGAGACCATCTTCAACCTCTACTTCCCTGAGTTCGATAAACCTTAGGTCATCCACTTGAGGGAAATTGCTACTGTCCTACAAACCTCTGCGCTTGGAGGCCCAACATAGTCTACAAGAGTAGAAGCGTGTGTAGACATCAGCCGGCCCTGGCAGATGGGATCTGTAAGGGGGGGCGGCGGCATGGGAGGCAATCTTGTCCCCCAAGGCAAGGGGGGCGCCCCCTCCCCCTAGGGTTTCAACCCTAGGCGCATGGAGCGGGGCCTAGTAGGGTGCGCCAGCCCACCAGGGGCTGCCCCCCTCCCCCTTGCGGCCTAGGGGCCCCACCCGGTGGACCCCCGGGACCCCTCCGGTGGTCCCGGGACACTCCCGGTGACCCCCGGAGATCACCCGATGGCCGAAACTGGACTTCGTATATATCATTCTTTACCTCCGGACCATTCCGGAACTCCTCGTCACATCCGGGATCTCATCCGGGACTCCGAACAACTTTCGGGTTTCCACGTGCATGTATCTCTACAACCCTAGCATTACCGAACCTTAAGTCTGTAGACCCTACGGGTTCGGGAGACACGTAGACATGACCGAGACCACTCTCCGGTCAATAACCAACAGCGGGATCTGGATACCCATGTTGGTTCCCACGTGTTCCTTGATGATATTCATCGGATGAACCACTGTGTCAAGGATTCACTTAATCCCGTATGTTATTCCCTTTGTCCATCGGTATGGTACTTGCCCGAGATTCGATCGTCGGTATGCCCGATACCTTGTTCAATCTCGTCATGGCAAGTCTCTTTACTCGTTCCGTAATCCAACATCCCGTGACCAACTCCTTAGTCACTTTGATCTCATTACGATGATGTCTTATCGAGTGGGCCCAGAGGTACCTCTCCGTCATACGGAGTGATAACATCCGATTCTCGGTTCGTACCAACTCAACAGACACTTTCGGAGATATCCGATGCGTACCTTTATAGCCACCCAGTTACGTTGTGACGTTTGGCACACCCAAAGTATTCCTACAGCATCCGGGAGTTGTACAACCTCATGGTCTAAGGAATAAATACTTGACACCGAAAAGCTTATGCATTACGAACTATACGATCTCGTGCTAGGCTCAGGATTGGGTCTTGTCCATCACATCATTCTCCTAATGATGTGATCCCGTTATCACTGACATCCCATGTCCATGATCAGGAAACCGTGACCATCTGTTGATCAACGAGCTGGTAACTAGAGGCTTACCAGGGACTTAATTGTGGTCTATATATTCACACATGTATCGCTGTTTCCGTACAATACAATTCAAGCATGAATAACAGACAATTATCATGAACAAGGAAATATAATAATACTTTTATTATTGCCTCTAGGGCATATTTCCAACAGTCTCCCACTTGCACTAGAGTCAATAATCTAGTTACATTGTGATGAATCGAACACCCATAGAGTTCTGGTGTTGATCATGTTTTGCCCGTGGAAGGGGTTTAGTCAACGGGTCTGCGACATTCAGATCCGTATGCACTTTACAAATATCTATGTCTCCATCTTGAAAATAATTCCGGATGGAGTTGAAACGGCGCTTGATGTGCTTGGTCTTCTTGTGAAACCTGGGCTCCTTGGTAATATTAATAGCACGAGTGTTGTCACAGAAGAGAGTCATCGGGCTTGACGCGCTTGGAATGACTCCTAGGTCGGTGATGAACTCCTTCATCCAGACTCCTTCCTGCGCTGCTTCGGAAGCAGCTATGTACTTCGCTTCACATGTAGATGCCGCCACGACGCTTTGCTTGCAACTACACCAACTGACTGCCCCTCCATTCAAAATATACACGTATCCGGTTTGAGACTTTGAGTCATCCAGGTCTGTGTCGAAGCTAGCATCGACGTAACCCTTTACGACGAGCTCTTCGTCACCTCCATAAACGAGAAACATATCCTTAGTCCTTTTCAGGTACTTCAGGATGTTCTTGACCGCTGTCCAGTGTTCCATACCGGGATCACTTTGGTACCTCCCTACCAAACTTATGGCAAGGTTCACATCAGGTCTGGTACACAGCATGGCATACATGATAGAACCTATGGCCGAGGCATAGGGAATGACACTCATCTTTTCTCTATCTTCTGCCGTGGTCGGCGACTGAGCCTTGCTCAATCTCATACCTTGCAAAACAGGCAAGAACCCCTTCTTGGACTAATCCATATTGAACTTTTTCAATATCTTGTCAAGGTATGTGCTTTGTGAAAGACCAATGAGGCGTCTTGATCTATCTCTATAGATTTTGATGCCTGATATGTAAGCAGCTTCTCCAAGGTCCTTCATTGAAAAACTCTTATTCAAGTAGGCCTTTACATTTTCCAAGAATTCTATATCATTTCCCATCAGCAATATGTCATCCACATATAATATGAGAAATGCCACAGAGCTCCCACTCACTTTCTTGTAAATACAGGCTTCTCCATAAGTCTGTATAAAGCCAAACGCTTTGATCACATCATTAAAGCGAATATTCCAACTCCGAGATGCTTGCACCAGCCCGTAAATCGAGCGCTGGAGCTTGCATACTTTGTCAGCGTTCTCTGGATCGACAAAACCTTCCGGCTGCATCATATACAACTCTTCCTTGAGGAAGCCATTGAGGAATGCCGTTTTGACGTCCATTTGCCATATCTCATAGTCATAGAATGCGGCAATAGCTAACATGACTCTGACTGACTTCAGCATCGCTACGGGAGAGAAAGTCTCGTCGTAGTCAATCCCTTGAACTTGTCGATAACCCTTAGTGACAAGCCGAGCCATATAGATGGTCACATTACCATCCGCGTCTGACTTCTTCTTAAATATCCATTTATTTTCTATGACGTGCCTATCAACAGGCAAGTCCACCAAAGTCCATACTTTGTTTTCATACATGGATTCTATCTCGGATTTCATGGCTCCAAGCCATTTATTGGAATCCGGGCCTGCCATTGCTTCTTCATAGTTCGAAGGTTCACCGTTGTCTAACAACATTATTTCCAGGACAGGGTTGCCGTACCACTCTGGTGCGGAACGTGCCCTTGTGGACCTTCGAAGTTCGGTAGTAACTTGATCTGTTTCTTCATGATCATCATCATTAACTTCCTCCCTTGTCGGTGTAGGCACCTCAGGAACAATTTCCTGCGCTGCGCTACTTTCCGGTCCAGGAGGGGTGACTGTCACCTCATCAAGTTCTACTTTCCTCCCACTCACTTCTTTCGAGAGAAACTCTTTCTCCAGAAAGGATCCATTCTTGGCAACAAAGACTTTGCCTTCGGATCTGTGGTAGAAGGTGTACCAAATTGTTTCCTTTGGGTATCCTATGAAGACGCATTTTTCCGATTTGGGTTCGAGCTTTTCAGGTTGAAGTTTCTTGACATAAGCATGGCAACCCCAAACTTTCAGAAACGACAGCGTCAGTTTCTTGCCAAACCAAAGTTCATACGGTGTCGTCTCAACGGGTTTCGACGGAGCCCTATTTAAAGTGAATGCGGCAGTCTCTAAAGCATAACCTCAAAAAGATAGCGGTAAATCGGTAAGGGACATCATAGATCGCACCATGTCCAACAGAGTACGATTTCGACGTTCGGACACACCGTTACGCTGAGGTGTTCCGGGCGGTGTCAATTGTGAAACAATTCCACAGTTCCTAAGGTGCGTGCCAAATTCATGACTTAAATATTCACCCCCACGATCCGATCGCAAGAACTTTATTTTTCTGTCACGTTGATTCTCAACCTCATTCTGAAATTCCTTGAACTTTTCAAAGGTCTTAGACTTGCGTTTCATCAAGTAGATATACCCATATCTACTCAAGTCATCTGTGAGGGTGAGAACATAACGATAGCCTCCGCGAGCCTCAACACTCATTGGACCGCACACATCGGTATGTATGATTTCCAACAAGTTGGTTGCTCGTTCCATTGTTCCGGAGAACGGAGTCTTCGTCATCTTGCCCAAAAGGCATGGTTCGCACGTGTCAAATGATTCATAATCAAGAGACTCTAGAAGTCCATCTGAATGGAGCTTCTTCATACGCTTGACACCAATATGACCAAGGTGGCAATGCCACAAGTATGTGGGACTATCATTATCAACTTTACATCTTTTGGCATCTACACTATGAATATGTGTATCATCACGTTCGAGATTCATCAAAAATAAACCATTGACCAGCGGGGCATGACCATAAAACATATCTCTCAAATAAATAGAACAACCATTATTCTCCGATTTAAATGAGTAGCCATCTCGCATAAGACGAGATCCAGATACAATGTTCATGCTCAAAGCTGGTACTAAATAACAATTATTAAGGTTTAAAACTAATCCCGAGGGTAGATGTAGAGGTAGTGTGCCGACGGCGATCACATCGACCTTGGAACCATTCCCGACGCGCATCGTCACGTCATCCTTCGCCAGTCTCCGCTTATTCCGCAACTCCTGCTTAGAGTTACAAATGTGAGCAACTGCACCGGTATCAAATACCCAGGAGCTACTATGAGTGCTGGTAAGGTACACATCAATAACATGTATATCATATATACCTTTGACGCTGTCGGCCTTCTTGTCTGCTAAGTATTTGGGGCAGTTCCGCTTCCAGTGACCCGTTCCCTTGCAATGAAAACACTCAGTTTCAGGCTTGAGTCCATTCTTTGGCTTCTTCCCGGCAACTGGCTTACCGGGCGCGACAACTCCTTTGCCGTCCTTCTTGAAGTTCTTCTTACCCTTGCCTTTCTTGAACTTAGTGGTTTTATTGACCATCAACACTTGATGTTCTTTCTTGATATCCACCTCCGCTGATTTCAGCATTGAATACACCTCGGGAATGGACCTCTCCATCCCCTGCATATTGAAGTTTAACACGAAGCTCTTGAAGCTAGGTGGGAGCGACTGGAGGATTCTGTCAACGACCGCTTCATCTGGGAGATCCATTCCCAACTGAGACAAGCGGTTGTGTAATCCAGAAATCTTGAGGATGTGCTCACTGACAGAACTGTTTTCCTCCATCTAACAGTTGTACAATGCGCCGGAGACGTCATATCTCTCGACTCGGGCATGAGCTTGGAAAACCATTTTCAGCTCTTGGAACATCTCATATGCTCTGTGGTTCTCAAAACGCTTTTGGAGCCCCGACTCTAAGCTGTAAAGCAAGCCGCACTGAACCAGGGAGTAATCATCACAACGTGACTGCCAGGCGTTCATAACGTCTTGGGTCGCTGGGAGAACGGGTGCATCACCTAGAAGTGCTTCAAGGACATATGATCTCTTGGTAGCTATGAGGATAATCCTTAGGTTACGAACCCAATCCGTATAGTTGCTACCATCGTCTTTCAGCTTGGTTTTTTCTAGGAACGCGTTGAAGTTGAGGGAAACTTGAGCGTGGGCCATTTGATCTACAGGAGATATTGTAAAGAATTTAGACTAAGTTCATGATAATTAAGTTCATCTTAATCAAATTTTAATGAACTCCCACTCAGATTGACATCTCTCTAGTCATCTAAGTGATACACGATCCGAATCGACTAGC
Organism: Secale cereale; assembly: GCA_902687465.1. Classification (NCBI taxonomy): domain Eukaryota; kingdom Viridiplantae; phylum Streptophyta; class Magnoliopsida; order Poales; family Poaceae; genus Secale; species Secale cereale. The sequence goes on along the minus strand of LR738713.1, from coordinate 177,640,653 downwards.
CCGTGTCCGAACATCACGTGAGACGGACTAGTCATCAATGGTGAACATCTTCATGTTGATCGTATCTTCTATACGACTCGTGTTCGACCTTTCGGTCTTCCGTGTTCCGAGGCCATGTCTGTACATGCTAGGCTCGTCAAGTGAACCCTAAGTGTATTGCTTGTGTAAATCTGGCTTACAGCCGTTGTATGCGAACGTTAGAACCTATCACACCCGATCATCACGTGGTGCTTCGGAACAACGATCCTTAGCAACGGTGCACAGTTAGGGGAAACACAATTCTTGAAATTTTAGTGAGAGGTCATCTTATTTACTACAGTCGTTCTAAGTAAACAAGATGCAAAAACATGATAAACATCACATGCAATCAATTAAAGTGACATGATATGGCCAATATCATCTTGATCCTTGGATCTCCATCTTCGCGGCACCATGATCTTCTTTGTCACCGGCTTGACACCATGATCTCCATCATCGTGTCTTCATGAAGTCGTCACGCCAACTATTACTTCTACTACTATGGCTAACGTTTAGCAATGAAGTAAAGTAATTACATGGCGTTATTCAGTGACACGCAGGTCATACAATAATTAAGACAACTCCTATGGCTCCTGCCAGTTGTCAAATTCATCGACATGCAAGTCATGATTCCCTATTACAAGAACATGATCAATCTTATACATCACATATATCATTCATCACATCTTCTTTTGGCCATACCATATCAAATAGCACATGCTGCAAAAAAAAGTTAGACGACCTCTAATTGTTGTTGCAAGTTTTACGTGGCTTCTATAGGTTTTCTAGCAAGAACGTTTCTTACCTAAGCCAAAACCACAACGTGATTTGTCAATTTCTATTTACCCTTCATAAGGACCCTGTTCATCGAATCCGATCCGACTAAAGTAGGAGAGACAGACACCCGCCAGCCACCTTATGCATCTAGTGCATGTCTATCGGTGGAACCAGTCTCACGTAAGCGTACGTGTAAAGTCGGTCCGGGCCGCTTCATCCCACAATACCGCCGAATCAAGATTAGACTAGTAACGGCAAGAAGATTGAGCAAACTCAAATGCCCACAACTGTTTTGTGTTCTACTCATGCAAGATGCTACGCAAAAGACCTAGCTCAGATGCCACTGTTGGGGAACGTAGCAGAATTCAAAAAAATTCTACGCTTTCACCAAGATCCATCTAAGGAGACATCTAGCAACGAGCATATTAGAGTGCATCTACATACTGTTTTGTAGATCGCGAGCGGATGCTTTCGAAGAAGCGTGGATGAAGTAGTCGTACTCTTCTCGTTCTTCGTCACCGATGATCTAGCGCCGAACGGACGGCACCTCCGCGTTCAACACACGTCCGGTACAGCAACGCCACCTCCTTCTTGATCCAGCAAGGGGGGAGGAGAGGTCGTCGGAGATCCAGCAGCACGACGGCGTGGTGGTGGATGCAGCGGGAAATCTTGCAGGGCTTCGCCGGTGCCCTGCGGAGGAGGAGGAAGGTGTGACGGGAGGGGGAGAGGCGCCAGAGACTTGGGTGCGGCTGCCCTCTCCCCCCCCCCCACATATATATAGGGGGCCAGGGGGTGTACCGGACCTGGCAGATGGGATCTGCAAGGGGGGGGCGGCGGCCAGGGAGGCAATCTTGCCCCCCAAGGCAAGGGGGGCACCCCCTTCCCCTAGGGTTTCAACCCTAGGCGCATGGAGGGGGGCCCAGTAGGGTGCGCCAGCCCACCAGGGCCTGGCCCCCTCCCCCTTGCGGCCTAGGGGCCCCACCGAGATAGGTGGCCCCACCCGGTGGACCCCCGGGACCCCTCCGGTGGTCCCGGGACACTCCCGGTGACCCCCGGAGATCACCCGATGGCCGAAACTGGACTTCCTATATATCATTCTTTACCTCCGGAACATTCCGGAACTCCTCGTCACGTCCGGGATCTCATCCAGGACTCCGAACAGCTTTCGGGTTTCCACGTGCATGTATCTCTACGACCCTAGCGTTACCGAACCTTAAGTCTGTAGACCCTACGGGTTCGGGAGACACATAGACATGACCGAGACCACTCTCCAGTCAATAACCAACAGCGGGATCTGGATACCCATGTTGGTTCCCATGTGTTCCTCGATGATCTTCATCGGATGAACCACTGTGTCAAGGATTCACTTAATCCCGTATGTTATTCCCTTTGTCCATCGGTATGGTACTTGCCCGAGATTCGATCGTCGGTATGCCCGATACCTTGTTCAATCTCGTCATGGCAAGTCTCTTTACTCGTTCCGTAATCCATCATCCTGTGACCAACTCCATAGTCACTTTGAGCTCATTACGATGATGTATTATCGAGTGTCCCAGAGGTACCTCTCCGTCATACGGAGTGACAACATCCTAGTCTCGGTTCGTACCAACTCAACAGACACTTTCGAAGATACCCGATGCGTACCTTTATAGCCACCCAGTTATGTTGTTACGTTTGGCACACCCAAAGTATTCCTATGGCATCCGGGAGTTGTACAACCTCATGGTCTAAGGAATAAATACTTGACACCGAAAAGCTTATGCATTACGAACTATAAGATCTCGTGCTAGGCTCAGGATTGAGTCTTGTCCATCACATCATTCTCCTAATGATGTGATCCTGTTATCACTAACATCCCATGTCCATGATCAGGAAACCGTGACCATTTGTTGATCAACGAGCTGGTAACTAGAGGCTTACTAGGGACTTAATTGTGGTCTATATATTCACACATGTATCGCTGTTTCCGTACAATACAATTCAAGCATGAATAACAGACAATTATCATGAACAAGGAAATATAATAATACTTTTATTATTGCCTCTAGGGCATATTTCCAACAGATGTGTGGGGTAATAGTAGTAGATGCATAATCATTTCGGTCTACTTGTCACGGACGTGATGTCTATATATAATGATCATGCCTAGATATTCTCATAACTATACGCTTTTCTATCAATTGCTCAACAATAATCCGTTCACCCATCGTAGAATTCTGCTATCATGAGAGAACCACTAGTGAAACCTATGGTCCCCGGGGCTATTCTCAACATATTAATCTTCCATCTATTTTACTTTGTTTTATTTACTTTCTCTTCTTATATCCAAAAATAACAAAATATCATACTATCCTATCTATCAGATCTCACTTTCGTAAGTGACCATAAAGGGATTGACAACCCCTTATCGCGTTGGCTGCGAAGTTCTTATTTGTTTGTGCAGGTGCGAGGGACTCGCGCGTGGTCTCCTACTGGATTGATACCTTTGTTCTCAAAAACTGAGGGAAAATACTTACGCTACTGTGCTGCATCACCCATTCCTCTTCGAGGGAATACAACGCAAGGTCGAGAAGTAGCACCCACTGAACCTGCACATCTTTCACCTCGACGTGCTAGTGATGAAAAACAAATCCAATAAAGATCTTTGGTGGCGACTTCTGGAGTTACTCAAGAGTAGTAAGATTCTATTTACAGATTAACCCAAGATGCACATCACGTGGCTTCAATTACCACTCTATTTTCTGACATGACATGAACTGGATGTTGGATGTCCCACGTGTCGGCAAAAGGAGGAAGAACTCGACCAAATCTTCGGTTGTGCTCTCGGATTATACTAGTTGTGCTAACTTAAAATTTTATTGTGTAGAATGGATGCAAGTTTTGGTATTGGGAAGAAGAGTAAAACGATATATTGATAGAGCGCAATTTAGTAGATGTTCTAGCACTTTTAGCTAGCATAGAGGCTAGAGATGAGACTAGCGCACTTGTTGATAGAATAGAGGGTAGACATGTCTACTTCTTTTCACTCGAAGAAGAAAGAAGCACACAAGATCGAGGCTCCGCAGATCAACAATGAATGTATCGAGAAGGCCCTAATCCAACTTACAGGACCAGATATGGAAGTTGGGTATATTCTAAAATGTATTCTTGTGGTTCTTCGTTTTCTAGTCAAAATTTTGGTGATTTATTTTCATGTACCAAAAAATCAGTGATGAAAAAAAGATATGTGTTTGCAAAGAAAAATGTACGCGGCCGGGATGCGTCCGCGCGTTCGGCGCACGGCCACCGCATCCGAGAAATGGCCCGGACATGACCCCATTGCCCTACCCAAACGGTCAGAATCCAGGAAAAACGGAGGTCCGTTTGGGGTCGTGCGTTGGAGTTTGCCTTACAAGTGGGACCGCAATTGAGGAAACCGACTATCGACAAACCCCCACCTCGACCGTCGCGCGATGGCTGAGTTAGAAAAACGATGAGGTTGAAGAGATTTCGGTAGCACGGACTCCAACAAATATGGTGGTAGATGGAAGTCGTGTTGTGACGTACTCATGGACGTGAATGCTTGTTCTGGACCATGCCACCCTACTACTCCTACTACTTATAGTAGTAGTATCAAGGATTCGAGGTGCTGGTTACGTACAACGAACACATTGACATATGGCCCACCTCACACTGTGGCCAAATTTCCTAGAGTCTATGCTATGTTAAAAAGTGTTCTTTGTGAGGATGGGTGGCTGGTCTCAAGTTTAAAACTTGTTGTATTATGTACGTAGACGTAGAGATAGTGCAGCATGTGAAGCTATTACAAATATTGTACTATTGTTGATTGGCCTCATCCGATGACCTGTTGCAATGCACGTACAATTATGTATTCGAAAAATATATTTTTTCCTCGTTGCAGCACCCTCTCAGAGAAGCGACTCGAAAGCCATTCATAAATTTAGTAAGTTTATCACAGGCATATCATTTTATTACCTACAACAAGTCATCAACCCACAATGACAACGAGGATACATTATAAGTACTAAAGTTTTCATCACACAACAAATAACAAGCAATGAAATGAACTTCAACTCAACCAATCCTCGGCGTTGGAAACGCTTGCTTTGAACCACAAGTGATTCTCTAGGAAGGGCCATCTAGTGTCAATCTCGAGACCAACGCAAGATTGATCATCCAGGCTGAAGCGGCCTACTATATAACGACCAGTGTAGGGAGCCACCGCAATGTCCGACATATAGATACAGTTGCTTCTCATAAATGGTAGTAATATTGTGTCAACAGCAGCTGGATCGCCTTTCACCCTCATTGGATAGTTTTGGCGCTAGCACACTAGTATCCACCCTGAATAGCATGCAACAGGTGTTGGAATAGGTCCGGAGATGCGACCATGGGAGACAACACCTGCTCCCTCAGTAGTAACATCAGCAGTGGGCTGTATACAGACAAGAAGTGGCGATCCATTGGAATTAGTTGCCAGCCGCCAGTGAGCATATGGGCGCTGCTCATCCTCATGCTCATGATCATCACCATCGTCATCTCCCCCTTGGTTATAAATTTTTTCAAGTATAGGTGGTGGAATGTTCATAGGACCTTGGAAACACAAGAAGAAGGTTAATTAGTAGAGAAGGGAAACTTGCTAACTCGCATGCATGTGGAGGAAACAATTATAATTACGGTGGAAGACAAACGTACCAAAACTATGAGGATCCCATGAAAAAATAGTGCCACGAGTGGTGGCAGCAAACACAAGACCCTCGTATTCAATTGCATCACAGTACACATCTGTGTATAAAAATTGATTTTTGAGCAATATCCATCCAGTCGAACCACGAAGGACGGCAACAAACTTGTCGAACATAGCAACAACTTGATAGTTCTTGTAATTCCAAGAGCGGTTGGGAACTCGAGAAATTGCTATCTTTCGTAAACGACAGTGACCATGATCATATTTGAATGTAAGTAGATCATCTGTGTGCTCCACCTCAGGGCACTCGGAGATTTTTGGAAGTGGAATCCGCTGACGAGTGTACACATTCACAAGTTCCCACTCGCAATTTTACCCAATATAAACAACCCAATCTCCATTTGCGCCTGCCCAATCCTTGCCCTCAAGCAATGGCATCTTAACATCATACGTATCATTATCAAGCGGCATCAACTTGCATAAGGCGAGGCTACCCTCGTCCCCGCGCCAGTCAGCAGGTACACAGCGAAGAAGATAGGTAAGATCAAACCGCTCCTGGATCCTTGGGTTCCTTGTAATGATGTTATTAGTTGAGTCGAGAATGTTCTTGAACGAACCTGCCATGCTAGCTGAGGTGATGACGTCGCACCGATCAATGAGTTCCCCCACCACGTCATGTTTTCGTCTTGTTCCCTCCATGGAGAAGACGATCGAACAATGGCAGAAGGAAGGCTGAAGGCAAATGGAGGAGGGAGGAAGAGTGTGCGACAGAAGTTCCAAACCGAGAGGGAAATGCAAAGAGTCGGTGGATGGTTGCCAGTTTGCCATGATACACGAAGAGGCGCCCTGGCCTACACGTCCTTTCGGAAATTGTTCAAAAGGAATCGCCGTCGTCTCACTGACATGTTGGAACGGGACCACATGTCAACGTAACATGGTGTGTAATTTCTCATGCAAAATGTGATCTGGCCGCATTGGCCCGAGGTGCCGCATTAGTTATCGACCTTTATTTTTTTACATACAATCTGAGTGGATAGCTCCTGTGGTCATCAGACGTGAGCGGATATATAGGTGGGCTAGGTGGGCAGGCAGCAACAATCTAAGTGCTAAAAGAGTTGATCTCGAAAAAAGAGTTGATCCAATGCTTGGTTTTGTTTGGATTTTCCAACTATGACCATTGGATAGAGTGAATCAATGGCTTACGTTCAAAGTTATTCTCATACTATAGAATGGTATAGGAACGTGGACAGATTTGGTTGATTTTATATCGCTGAATAATATAAAATATTATGAGTGCAGACACTCCACCCCGAGGTTTGTAGCTCCTTCTCGGTCGTCGGGAATCTATGTTCTTCCACCCTTTCGTTTAATACATGAGCTTTGTTCATCCTGTTGCCGGCACACGGGACATCTATATGCCTCCATTTTACAAAATCATACTATATGCCTTCATGACACACAGGACATCTAGCATCAAGGTGGCGTGTCATGCAAGAAAATGGAGATATGTAGTGCGTAAGTGAGTCGTGCACTTCGATGGCACCTAGTACCACACAATATTTTTTCTCCTCGATGGCACGTGATTAGTGCACATAATCCATGACAGAGAACAGGATGGTAGCCATGGACATGGTCGGCCCTTTTTGAAGAGAGTAATAATAAATACGTAACTTTGATGTGCCCCGTCAACTCGCAGAACGATGAGAAGCTTGCTTACTACGCCTTCTGCCACGCCAACGCGTGCGCGGTGGCTCGCAGCACGAGGACAAACTTTTGCTTACAAGAGGTGGACGTGCAACAGTTTATTTGGTGTCAGATTGCCAGAAGTAGTACCATAATTAGTGTTCGACTTCCAGAAGAGGAGAAGAGCCAAGCGCAAGGTCACCTACTAACCTACAGTACTACTATAGCCAAAGCTGGTCCACCTTTTTAGAGCATGGTTAATTAATATAGGTGGCTCTTGCAACGGCACATCATTTAGAGCAAGTACTCTTTTCTTAGGATCAAAGGAAGTGAAACAAAAGTTGGAGTGGATGCTAGATTGCCAATTAAAACATGATTACATAGGAAAAAAATCGTATAGCATTCTATCCTATGAATCAAACGACCAATTTAGGTAAATTATGAGGGGGGGCTCTCTCCAACAGTGTGCCTCGGCTCGCACCTAGCATCACGGTGGTCGAACTTGGAGTCAATCATCTAGTACACGGTACCACATGTCAACGAAACATGGTGTGTAATTTCTCGTGCAAAATGCGATCTGGCCGTGTTGGCTCGAGGTGCCGCATTAGTTATCGACCATTATTTTTTTAATGGCGTGTCGTTCAGTTTTGAAGCACGACTAACTGGTACTGTTTGCAGAGAAAATATAAACTAGTCTACCACTACTCCACCTCTAGTACTACTAGTATAAAAACGATATATTGGTTGGAGCTTCAGAGCTTTCTTGCTAAGGGCTGCCCACTTGCTTCTCACACTATCACCCTCTCTCCAGATCTAAAAAAGACGACCTTTCTCTCCCTCCTCACCGGTGGTCAAAGATCCACCGGGGAAGAAAAGGCGTGCAGCGTTGACGCACTCGTCGTCGGCGAGTCAGGTCATGCACTAACGATAAGGCCGTCCTCCCAGACCTAGCACCCACGCGGGATGGCCTCCGTCCCCAAGCTCGCTGCCGTAGTACGTGCAGAGGATGACGACCCCGAGCGAAGCCACTTCCCGCCAACCCTCAGGTATGCTACCTCTTTTCGAACCATACCCTTGTTCTATTGCCCCATCTGCCACTTCGCTGGATGTGGATCTTTTTCCACTCCACCATATTCCATATTTGCTATCCTCTGCTCTGCTGGTCACGCAGACAAAGACCTTAATTTGTACTATTAAAGGAAACCCTACTTCATGTAGACTAATCCATGTCTGGGTGAATAAGGAAATGAAGGGAGATTGTACTGTCCAAGAGAGTAGGCATCGAACCTGCATCTAGGTTGAAAAGGGGAAAATCAGTAGCTAAGGAACGAGTCTCGTGACTCTTGGTTGAAGAAGGGTAGAAAGGCATTACAACACAATAGAGAATGACCAGGTCGGTCGGTTTTGTTGTCCTCACATAGGAAAAAGGTGGCTAAACATAAAAAATGGGATGTAATCCACATATGTTGTCTAGATATTTGTTGCTCTGGGCAACCATGCCTCCCTCACCACTCTATGCGTCCGTGGAGGTACATCGTACTAGTGCGCCCATTGTCCGAATGGGTCTCCCATGCTCTTATTGCCACATTTTTGCTATTAGTATAATGCCAGCGGTAAAGTAAACCAATGGTACTGCTAAAGTGATGCCACATTTAACTACTGCTGCACTCAGTCTAATGCCACCGATAAATTTAAGCAATGCCATTTAGTGACTCTGGATTATTTCAAGGTTAGTTGTTGATGGTCGATGTATTAAAGATTTTTCAGCTAAGGCATTCTAATGTTGTTACACAACCAGTATACCAACGATGAAATGTGTTACTACCTTCAGATTTTTGCATTGTTAATGCTTATAGATTACATACCTCACTTTCATGAGATAAGTCAATTTTTTTGTACAGTGTCACCAAAATGCCAAGGCGTTGTTGTCATTTTATTTTGGTTAAACTGCACAAAAAATTGTGAAGACAAGAGGAAAGGTCAAGAGTGCGCACCTCCTCCTTTGGATATTATATTGATTCGTTCAATCAAGTTTTTATGTTTGATCGATTATCAAGATTGGGATAGCAATTTTCAGGTCCTCTCGAGTTCGATATGATATATACCTTCAAGGTACATGGTTTGCAAAAAATTATACTATCATTAGTTCATAATGCTAGTTACCTTTAGACTTCTGTATTTGGTTTAATGTTGTTGACAGCTAGTATACCAATGCTGAAACTTGTTACCTTTACATTTTGTATTGTTAATGCTTATAGAAATCTTCAAGTGCTAGCTTATGGAGATCAGTTCAGTAAAACCATTATACTCTACCCCGTAATAAAAAAATTACTCCACTGTTCCACTAGCCACTGGATTAGTGTATATTTGTACTATTTGAATGGTGTTGCATTAGCGTATCGACATATATAAAGTGTGGCAAGCTTTCCTAGAGAAACAAGTTTCATCATTCGTATACTAGTTGTGCAACAAGTTTCAGCATTGGTACAGAGGGTGTAGAGTTCAGTCAAATACTGCCAGTAAAGCTAGCCGCACCTTTCAGAAAGAACTATATATGCCTTTCTGACATCAGCTGATGTTGCCTTATTTATTCCTTCAAACAGGTGGTTAGAAACAGTCTTGCTACCTTTTCCCATTAAGAAATTGGAATGCTTATATTTGTGAGTCTATGCTTCAACTAGTGCCACTTTTATAGTAATCACACTTTCAATATCTATGCAAACAGGGATGCTCGATTTTAATGGAACTGCACAAAAAGTCCAACTGGTTCAACATTAGGAGCATGTTTTCTACCAAACCTTTATATTCAATTGGTGGCACTATGAGCTGTTCATTAAGAAGGTACATGGTTTGCTACTATCTTGCTACTCTTTTTGTACTGTCATTAGATAGTAATACTAGTGATTTGCATGTGAGTTTATTGGCTGGGTGGACCTACATTGGAGGTGCACGATAGGATTCAATGATTGGATGCTCAATTTCGGTTGTATCGATTTCACCTCTTCCATCACTGCGAATATGGATATCCTTGGTCTAATGAAGAATAGGCACAATATTTCTGCTCTGAACAAGAAAATCAATTCAGTATGAAATTGTCCAGGGCAAAACATGACTGTATCAAATTGTCTAGTGCAAAACATGACAGATGCTAAGCGGAAGAGACATGTTTAAACCGAAACTACAAGCTGGGGTCTTGATGGCTTCTCGCCATTCGTTGGTTACCCCAAGTGGAAGGTTTGAGATGCAGTGTAGCGGAAGTTTTCCCTTGGCAAAGATACCAAGGATAGATTTCCCCTGAGACTCCCAGTTTCAACAAGAAGGTGTCAACTGCTAACGGCGCCAGATATTAGCAATCAACGTGGACCTGCACACAGATAAAAATAACTTTGCTCCCAACGAGTACAGAGAGGTTGTCAATCCCTCCGGCCTTGTCGTTTACAAAGGATCAAACGCAAGTGATAATAGTGATAGGTTTTGCTGCAAATAGTAAATAAGAAGTAAAAGCGGAAAGTAAATAGCGGATGTGATCAATGATGGTAATATGGACCGGGGTCCCATGATGTTCACTAGTGATGTCTCTCTCCCAAAAGACGATAAAACAGCTATGTGAGGTAAACGAATTACAGCTGGGCAATTGACAGAATTATGTGCGCAAACCAATGCTAACTATGTTGCAAGAAAGGTAGAGGTTCAAAGCATGGGCGGTACGCCAAGGCAAGTAGACCGAAATCCATCTGCATCTACTACTAATCATCCACCTTGAGATATCTATCCAGAACATCTCGCTGGTATTAAGTTGCAAGTCCCACCCATAGTGTAAACTCAAAGCAACAGACAACTGCATTAAAAGAACTTTGCGTAAAGTAAACAATCCTTGCACCCGCGGGCACAAGCACCGTTGTTTTCCCCCTTGTGGCAACAGCACATCCCCTAGACTCATGTTTCTGTCACTCAAGCTAGTCATCGAGGGGCATGAACCCACAATCAAGCATAACGTTCCCTCTTCGAGTCACTACCTACTACTTGGCCAAAGCAATAAATAACAACGGAGAACATGCAAGAATTACTTACGAACATAAATATAAAAGAGGTAGATCAAATATATTACTCAAACACAATCTGAACATAATCTCACAATCCATCGGATCCCAGCAAACTCATCATAGCAACAGCATAAGGATTACATATGTGCCTCGATCATGTAGGGCAGCTCACGAGGACTAATTAGTGAAGCACAAGAAGGGGAGGAGAACATCACATAGCTACTGGTCATGGACCCATGGTCCAAGGGAGACTACTCACAACTCATCCGGGAGGCGTCCATGGTGGTGGAGAGGCTCCCAGTGGTGATCTTCCCCTCCGGCAGGGTGCCGGGAAGAGTTCTCCTGGTGCTCCCGATCTTGGAAGCGCGGCGGCGGAGGAACAGAGATGAGATCGCGAAAAAGGGTTCCCGTCTCGAGGGTTTCGGGACACGATATAAATATATGCCAAAGGGGGGCATCAGCGGAGGCCTGGGGGGCCCAGGCGCCCCCCCCGGCGCTGCCAGGAGGGGGGCCGCGCCACCAGGATGCCTGGAGCCCTGGTGGCCCCCCTGCGGCTCTACTTTGTCTACCGGGAAGCTTCTGGAACGCTGAATTTTTATATAATTTTTCCGGGATTTTTCTGGCAGTTCTCGTAATGGGAAAACCTGAAATACAAAAACAGCAGAAAACAGAAACTGGCACTGGGGTGCACTGAGTTAATAGGTTAGTCCAAATATGATCAAAAGTGTATGGAAGTGTATAAATATCATAGCAATATCACCCAAAAGAGGCATGGAGCAAGCAGAAATTATAGATACGTTTTGGACGTATCAGCATCCCCAAGCTTAATTCCTGCTCGTCCTCGAGTAGGTAAATGATAACAAGAATAATTTATGTGGTGACATGCTATTAACCATATACGACTTTTCATAGTCATATGACAAAAGCTTACTGAGACAATGAATCCGTAGTAATTAAGTTGCCTCAAGCGAAAATCACAAAGAACTGAAAGTTTTACAATATGATACTGAAACATCAAATAGATTTGTAATGATCATGGTGTGCAAATATGATAAAGTGATATCTCGCTTGCCCCCTTTAGTGAAGCAAAACATAAATGCAGGGGCACCTCCAAGGTTTAAGTGATGACTAGATACAATGATTTCAGAATAAACGATATCACAATCATGCAAAAGACAATGCTACTTTGGGACAATGCACATTACACTCAGAATGACAATCATGCTCTCAGTAGTTGGTGCTTTAAAAGAAGGTGGAGACTCTCGAACCGTGGCTTTTGTTGGCAAGGTTGAAAACCCGTAGTCGGAAACAAAGACAAAACATGTACCAGAGCTCTTGGTTTTAAAAACAGAGGTAATAATTATATTTTTTTTGATTATGCATGTTCCGTCAACAAATGCTAGCAGATAACTCAATTACTTCTTGAGATGGAGAAGTTTCGAGGAACGTCTCCTGAATGAGGACGATCACATCCTCTTAATCTCCTTTGTTTATCACTGCCAAAGTTTTCTGATTTCTCATGAACAAAGCGTGAAGGAGGGTTTGTTTGTTATATTAATTTTGAGCCGGGCGCACTCAATGCCAGTTCCTTCTCGTGTTATGGGTTTGCACATTAGACATGCAATCCCGGGGTGAAGCTTGTCCAACTTAAAAAGATCATGAATTAACTACTACTTCCTCATGAACTTAAAACAGAGGCACAAAATAGGAATGCATTTTTTTTCTTTTTGAATAATTTCGAGATGGTACATGAAAGTCTTCATTAGGAATGGCAGGTAAATACCATGTAGGAAGGTATGGTGGACTCATATGGCATAACTGGTTTAAAAGAATTTGGATGCACAAGCAGTCAGTCCGCTTAGTATAGGTGGAGGTTAGCAAAAGACTGGGAGCGACCAACCAAGAGAGCAATGACGGTCATAATCATGTAGAGCGACAAAGCAACATTAAATCAGGCATGGTAGTTATATCGCTACTCAGAAACAAAAGATCATCAAGGCTTGACAGACTTTCTTTACAGTCTTAAATATGCGTGAGCATACGCCAAGTCAATCAAAATAAATTCTTGAAGGAAGATATTACTAAACCATACCACATCATAGGCAAACAAATCATGTTGGTATTCCAATAACACATTGGGAACCCCCCAGCTATTTGAGACTAACCATAAGAAAACATGAACTACTAAGCACCATTATGCACGTAGCATTTTTATCATAGACATATCAACCATGCAACGGAAGCAAACTCTCTTAATAAGATAATCATGATAACTAAAGAGAGTTCAAGCAACCAACTAAACAAAAGCTCTTTAAAAAGATAAGCATGAATACTAAAAGCTAAGCATGATAGTAGCTATTGAAAGACCAAGAACATACACAGCAAAGATAGACATGAAAATTATATGTTGTGTTCTAGGTAGAAGTGGAGCGTGTTTCTCTCCCACACAAAGAAAGCTGAGTTCCGACTCGTTATGAAAAGCTAAAGAAAACTAAAAAGGAAAACTAAAAGCAAGACGCTCCAAGCATAGCACATAACACATGAAGTGATAAAAATATACTGGAACGAAAGACGAACTGATAATGTTGATGGAGAAGGGGATGCACGGGGGCATCCCCAAGCTTAGACGCTTGAGTCTCCTTGAATATTTCTTGGGGGTGCATGGGGGCATCCCCAAGCTTGAGCGTTTGACACTCCTGAATCTTTTTATCATCTTCCCTCGCACATTTGAAAACTCCCTTCATACATAACTCATCATAATCTGATTAGCGAGGTTAGTACCCATAATAAAATAATTGTTCCTTGCTGGAAATAAGGATATTCTTGAAGTTCTACTGTTTCTCAAGATTGCCAAAAGGTTTTTGCAAAGAAAAAGCAAGCTCGAGGTTTGCAAAACGAAGGAAAGGCAAAACAGGACAGAATCTGTGAAAAACAGAACAACAGGTAGTAAATGATTTTTTCAGGGCACTTCTGCAACTCTAATCAAAAAACACAAAATAGATGCACGAAAGACAATTGTATAGAGCACGCTGTCCAAAAAATTCAGACCAAAAAGATGATCTGGTGATTTTATACGAATTGTTCTATCCAAGGACAGAATCTGTTTCCTGGACAGCACGTCACAACTTTTGAACTTTCTTGCAATCAGAGGCTACACTTGGCACAAAGTTGAAAAGTAAAGATACAATGATGATGCTACTGTAGTAACAACATCAAGACACAACAAAAGCAAAATAAATTTTTTATTCATGTGGGCTGCCTCCCAAAAGCGCTTTCTTTTATGCCTTTAAGCTAGGCATAATGCAAAGAGGAATCAATAACCATCATAATGATCGGAGTTATAAATTGCTTCAAATGGTTCCTCAACAAGTTCACTCTTGTTCCTTCTAGGAAAGGGGTACACACCTTTTGCCTTCCCGCGTAAGCGGATTTGTCCCTTACCTATATCGATGAAGCCTTTAACTGCTCGGAGGAAGTCCCTTCCAAGCACTATATTTCCTTGGTTTGGCTCCATAATGAAGAAATCAACCATTGTAATCCCTTTAAGGTATTTAACTGGCACGTCTTTTATTCTTTCCTAGATTTCAGAAATATCTCGATTAGTGTGTTCATGATAAGATGGTAATCTACCCATGTTAAATTTTAAAGAATCATGAACAATTTTTGGCATAGTAGAAACCATAGATCCAATATCACAATAAGCAAGGAAGTCTTGATTAGAGATGCTAATCCTAACAAAAGGCTCCCAATCATTGTCTATTTCCAAAATGTCTTTCTTTTTGGGTTTGGGTTTCTCTACCTTCATCAAGTCTAGAGCATCCATTCTCTTCTCAATAGTAGCAAGTCTATCTATGACAGTATCAAAACTATGATCATAAACAAAGTAACTAGATAGACCATGTATAATTTCAAGAGCTCTAGCTTCATCACACTCTAGGAAATCTCCCTCAGCTATAATATCAAGAGAGTGTTTACACCATTTAAAAAGACCAAGGTAAAAATTTCTAAGCACAATTTTTATAGGTATCCAAGGCATAATTCTCCTATGTGCATCAGAAATTCTGTCCCATGCCTTCTTCATATTTTCTCCATCCCTTTGATGGAAATCTAGGACTTCTGATTCCCTCAAAGCACCAAATCCTAACATGTTTGGCTAAACAGAAAGGACTACTAACAGAAAGGCAAATATATTTTTTTGTGATTTTTGATAAAAGATACTAAAGCAAAAAACTGAAAGGTAAACTAACACGACTAAAAAGCAAAGGTAAAAGATAGCGTGCAACTCCCCTATCTTGAAGAATGGAGTCCCCGGCAACGGCGCCAGAAAACTTTGCTTGATGGCTTCTCGCCCCTCGTTGGTTACCCCAAGTGGAAGGTTTGAGATGCAGTGTAGCGGAAGTTTTCCCTTGGCAAAGATACCAAGGATCGATTTCCCTTGAGACTCCCAGTTTCAACAAGAAGGTGTCAACTGCTAACGGCGCCAGATATTAGCAATCAACGTGGACCTGCACACAGATACAAATAACTTTGCTCCCAACGAGTACAGAGAGGTTGTCAATCCCTCCGGCCTTGTCGTTTACAAAGGATCAAACGCAAGTGATAATAGTGATAGGTTTTGCTGCAAATAGTAAATAATAAGTAAAAGCGGAAAGTTAATAGCGGATGTGATCAATGATGGTAATATGGACCGGGGTCCCATGATGTTCACTAGTGATGTCTCTCTCCCAAAAGACGATAAAACAGCTATGTGAGGTAAACGAATTACAGCTGGGCAATTGACAGAATTATGTGCACAAACCAATGCTAACTATGTTGCAAGAAAGGTAGAGGTTGAAAGCATGGGCGGTACGCCAAGGCAAGTAGACCGAAATCCATCTGCATCTACTACTAATCATCCACCTTGAGATATCTATCCAGAACATCTCGCTGGTATTAAGTTGCGAGTCCCACCCATAGTGTAAACTCAAAGCAACAGACAACTGCATTAAAAGAACTTTGCGTAAAGTAAACAATCCTTGCACCCGCAGGCACAAGCACCGTTGTTTTCCCCCTTGTGGCAACAACACATCCCCTAGACTCATGTTTCTGTCACTCAAGCTAGTCATCGAGGGGCATGAACCCACAATCAAGCATAATGTTCCCTCTTGGAGTCACTACCTACTACTTGGCCAAAGCAATAAATAACAACGGAGAACATGCAAGAATTACTTACGAACATAAATATAAAAGAGGTAGATCAAATATATTACTCAAACACAATCTGAACATAATCTCACTTTCCATCGAATCCCAGCAAACTCATCATAGCAACAGCATAAGGATTACATATGTGCCTCGATCATGTAGGGCAGCTCACGAGGACTAATTAGTGAAGCTCAAGAAGGGGAGGAGAACATCACATAGCTACTGGTCATGGACCCATGGTCCAAGGGAGACTACTCACAACTCATCCGGGAGGTGTCCATGGTGGTGGAGAGGCTCCCGGTGGTGATCCTCCCCTCCGACAGGGTGCCGGGAAGAGTTCTCCTGGTGCTCCCGATCTTGGAAGCGCGGCGGCGGCGGAACAGAGATGAGATTGCGAAAAAGGGTTCCCGTCTCGAGGGTTTCGGGACACGGTATAAATATATGCCAAAGGGGGGCATCAGCGGAGGCCTGGGGGGCCCAGGCCCCCCCCCCCCCGGCGCGGCCAGGAAGGGGGCCGCGCCACCAGGGCGCCTGGAGCCCTGGTGGCCCCCCTCCGGCTCTACTTTGGCTACCGGGAAGCTTCTGGAATGCTGATTTTTTATATAATTTTTCCGGGATTTTTCTGGCAGTTCTCGTAATGGGAAAACCTGAAATACAAAAACAGCAGAAATCAGAAACTGGCACTGGGGTGCACTGAGTTAATAGGTTAGTCCAAATATGATCAAAAGTGTATGGAAGTGTATAAATATCATAGCAATATCACCCAAAAGAGGCATGGAGCAAGCAGAAATTATAGATACGTTTTGGACGTATCAGGTCTATGTTTACGAGCTGCTTGATATTTGTGCAGACAGAGATGTCTGCCCGTTGCTATTTGGCAAACACACAAACTGACCGCAATTTTTGTTGAACTGCACAAGAGAATAGTATAGTCACTGCATGCAGTGCCATTTGAAAATAGACACAGAAAGATTGGATAGTCACTTCATGCAC
>LR738713.1:177605410-177623258 GCA_902687465.1 Secale cereale | reverse complement strand
TACTTTGGCTACCGGGAAGCTTCTGGAATGCTGATTTTTTATATAATTTTTCCGGGATTTTTCTGGCAGTTCTCGTAATGGGAAAACCTGAAATACAAAAACAGCAGAAAACAGAAACTGGCACTGGGGTGCACTGAGTTAATAGGTTAGTCCAAATATGATCAAAAGTGTATGGAAGTGTATAAATATCATAGCAATATCACCCAAAAGAGGCATGGAGCAAGCAGAAATTATAGATACGCTTTGGACGTATCAGGTCTATGTTTACGAGCTGCTTGATATTTGTGCAGACAGAGATGTCTGCCCGTTGCTATTTGGCAAACACACAAACTGACCGCAATTTTTGTTGAACTGCACAAGAGAATAGTATAGTCACTGCATGCAGTGCCATTTGAAAATAGACACAGAAAGATTGGATAGTCACTTCATGCACTACAGAAAAGTAGTACTGTACTATTTATTGGCCAACACTAGGTGCTTCATTGCTTTGGTCTAATTATACAATGTGCATCATTTTGCCTAAGTTAAAGTTTGTATTCCGAAAATAGTCTCGCCATGTGATCGAGAGAAGCCCAAATCATATTGCAGTGAATGTTCCTCCATCATGTGTGGTTCATTCTCATTGTTCCAGCTGTTGGTGAAACCACTTACGTTTGCAAGAATAATTGTAGACTTCACAAACAAATTTTTCTTTTAGTCTGTACTGAATGTTGGCCAAGAGAAGCATCCATGTTAGTAGGAATAACATATGTATTTTCTAGATATTTGCTTTTGGAGCTACATATTTGAATATGATCTGTGAATCATTGAGATGCATTAACATGTTGATCTTATGTATGGGAATCGTACTAGTTGGTTTTAGTTGTGGCTGATCTTTGCTTTTGGAGCTACATATTTGTATATGATATGTGAATCATTGAGATGCATTAACAGTTCCTTATATCTGTTTGCTCAATGTTTACAAGTTACTAATCGATCACTAGCTAGCCTACTAATGCGCTCCTAGCAGTTTTAGTTGCGACGCAAGATCCGAAGTGGTAGTTTTTTGAATAAAAATGCCTACCTGTGAAGAAACTGACAAGCTGCTCTGAAGAAAATACCATGCGAATCTGAAGAAACTGCTAGCAAAAAAAGTTCGCAAATGCCTTATCTCCGAGTGAATGTTCATCAGTTAATGCGATCGTACACGTACACCATCCGACCTACTCGATCCTACACGGATAAATAGCAGATCACACACGTACTACCTCCTTTACGGTTTGCAGGGCTGAATTCAAAAAACGACCTACTTGATCCTACACAAATAAATAGCGAATCACGTACATACTACCTCCTTTTCGGTTTGCAGGGCTTAATTCAAAAATCTCACCAACCAAGGTAGATGATGAGTGCTGGAATGATTTTCGATAAGGAGGGAGCACCTCATCTGGATGATTCGAGTTCGCAAATGCCTTATCTCCCAGCTAAATGCCTTACCTCCCAGCTAAAGTTCATCAACGAATGCCCTCGGTTGCGACTCGTTGCATGCTGCTCCGCGTACTGGCTGCGAGCGATTTTGAGTGCCTGCATGCAGCCAACCGTAATTAAGGCAGCTAACTCATGCGAAAAAGATGCGCTTTAATTGTTGCGGGCCTTTTAAATCCATGGAATCATTATTGACAAGGAGTGAGATGATTCGAGTGCACTCGGTTGACCGTCATGCCGACGTGCGACCCATCACAGACGGGACGGGACGGCACAATCATAATTTTAGTTTCTCTAGTTTTCCATGGCAAGCTGGCGAGCTAAGCGATGCCTGCTTAATTATGCATTGAATTCCGATGACCGTGGCGCTACCTTCCGCCTATAAGTACTGTTTCCCGGCCTTCTATGGTGGCACCGTGACCCAACTCGCCCTATCCTCATAAGCCCCCACCGGCCCGACGTCGCTCGCCACTTATCCTTGCTCTCGCCACGTCCGCCATGCCCCCGCCCGTCCGCGATAGGTGAGGCTGGAGGCGGTCACCGTCGAAACTAGTGTTCGGTTTTTCATCATAAGGCAGACGGAGGGGGGAGGCATTCTATTGGTCTTTAGATGGCAACGCGGAGATCGAGGACTTGTTGGAGCGCAACCGCCTGGCGGAGGAGCAGGAGTGGTTAGAGCTCGACCGCTTGACGGAGGACCAGCGTATCGGTGATTTGTGCCGCCAGCGGGACATGGAGCAGCAGCGCACCGATGCTCTGAGTCGCGAGCAGAGCGCTCGCGACTAGGCCGACTACATGGTGGCCGGCGCCCGGCAAATAGCCCTGGAGGCTGTCGGGCACACATGCGTTTGCGATGCCGATTTTTACTACCAGCTCGTCAAGTGTGTTTCCCGCTTAGAAGCCGAAACTTCAGTGGACCATGCCGGCATGGAAAGGGCCAACGCGCACGGGAAACACACCCTATCGCACCTCTGGCAAGTCCAAGGCGAGGCGGAGGACGCCGGTGCTAGCGTTTAGCGTGTACCGCAGATGGCGGCCGGCATAGTCTAGTTAGCTAAGAGTAAGTTAGTACTTGTACTCTACTAGAGTATTAGTGGGAGTAGATAGTTAACTTGGCTATGATGGTTGTCAACGTGGAAGTTCAGTACTCTATATGTGGATCAGACATGTTACTTTGCTCTGAATGTTGAACTTTCCATTTGAATGTATGGAATGGGCTGTTTTTTAAATCGGTTGTATTTGTCCTCCACGGGTTTAGAGGCTGACTTGTGGGCCTACCAAGTTGACACGTACACAATCAGTAGATGATTGTACATGGAGAGGATGACAGCAGGGACCCGCCAAGGTCATGGCAGTATGCAAGCAAGTGCCTCCTTATTTCAAGACAATAAAAAAATGGCTCCTCCTAATGGATTTCTGACATCTGGGTCCCATGCCATTGTCAACGTAGTCAATAAATGAGAGAATTGCACAACGAGCGGCTGACACCAGGGACCCAGCAGCTCACGCAGTTATTTTTATTTTGGGTTAATTTGATAAATGCCACTCCAAATCTGGTATTTCTGAGAAATGCCACTGCAATTTCCAAACTTTGAAAATGCCATTTCATGCCATTTACAGTGGCATTTTTCGAAGTCTGGAGTGGCGTTTTTCAAAGTTTGCAAATTGCAGTGGCATTTTCCAAAGTTTGCAAAAATTGAAGTGGCATTTTTCAAAGTTTGGAAATTGCAGTGGCATTTTTATGAATCCCCATGATTGGAGTGGCATTTATCTAATTTGTTTTTGAGACGGAAGCAGGGTGTCAACTAGCCTATGCGGGGCACTCTGGCCTGTCTAGACAGCCTTCTATTTTATGTTTACCACAGACCAGCCCAGTAGTTTTTTTTCTTTCTGAAAATGGCTAGCCCAGTTTTTATTGTGATTTGCCAAGTAAGTCGCTTTGTCAGGCCTGTTGGGCTGCAAATCTTTCAAGACGAGGAGAGCTTCATTCGGCTGGACGAGAAAATAGCCTATCAGTAATGAGAAATGGGATGTACATTTTTAAAACACATCAAACTAGCAATTAGTATCAAATTTCTTTTTTTTTTCATTTCGAGATTTTAAATTGCATTAATTTTTATGCGTGGACAATTTGTTGGATATTATATTGGAATACATTTAATTTTTAAAATCAGTTTGAATGTGACTCGAAATTTCGGGATTAAAAACAGTTCGGACCGCACCGAAATATGCAAAAATTCATATAATTTTTTAACCGTGGCCACAATATGGGCTGTAATGCTAACAAAAACAATATGGGCTCCAAAAAAACCCCAAGAATTAGCAAATGTGCTGTAAATTATTAGAAATAATAGCAGATGGGCTGTATGCTGTTTTCCACAGATTTGAGGCTTTCCTAAAAAAAGGTTGATGCACAAGCAGTGACTGTTGGATGTCCATCCAATGGCCGTCGTGCTTCTTCAATCTCTGCTCTATCTACTCTAGCCGCTCAAACAAGTGCTGGCGGGACTGCCTGCTACCTCCTCCCCGCGGCCGGCTGTGCTACCGCGCAGGCGTCACCGCCCCACCGTACTCCCATCGCTGGCCTAGCCATCGCTCTACTCACCCACACCTGATGTTATTCTCCAGCGACGGCAGACGAACCAGTAAACCCTCCAACAGTCGTACTCCCCTCCGCATGGGAAACAACTACCGAGTCTTCCCTGTCTCCGTTCGTTCCATTCCTAGGCCTCGCGTCGTCCACCGCCCTGGTGCTCTCGGCGCGGCCTGGTCAACGTGGTTAACGACCAACATGCATCTGAAGTGGACTGTACATGGAAAGGCTAAGAGTTGGGTCCACGGCCACACGCAAGGAAATGCCTCCTTATTACACGCAAAATAATGATTCCTCGACCTGACATCTGGGACCCACCGAAAGGGCCTCTGTATTTCAACAAAAAAAAGTTACCGCCGCTGACAGCTCAGACCCACCAGTTATATCTTCGCACTCAAGGAAGTGCATGCTTATTACACACAAAAAATGAATACTCCCGCTGCTACCTGGGACCCAGTATAGTGGCAGGCTGACTTGTGGGCCTACTAAGTTGACGGGGATGGAGGGCTTTGTCAAATTAGTCAATATGCACGATTCTAGCTCCAGTGACCATACGATGTCTATCCAACGGCTGTACGTAGTGCTTCTTCAACCTCTGGTCTTCTTGCTGCAGCCGGCCAATCTAGCACCAGTTGTGCGTCCTGCTCCTGCCTCCTGTGGCCAGCTGCGATGCGTCGGAGGCCTCACCGCCCCTACTACTCCCACCACTGGCCAGGCCATCCCTCTACTCACCCACACCCCCTGTTATTCTACGGCGACGGCAGCCTCACACCGCAGCAAACCAGTGAACCCTCATACTCCTCCACGTGTGCGCATCCACTACCACGCCTTCCCCGGCTCCGTGTCATCCCCTTCCTAGGCCTCGCCATCGTCCACCGCCCTGGTGCTCTCGGTGCGGCGTGGTCAACGTGGTCCAGGAACGACTTCCATCGGAAGAGTACTGTACGTGGAGAGGCTGACAGCTGGGTCCACAACAGCCGCAAGGAAGTGCCTCCTTATTATGCGGAAAATAATTATTCCTCCACCTGACAGCATGGACCCCCTAGACGGGCGACCGTATTTGGCAAAAAAACCGTTTCCCCCCTGACTGCTGGGACCCACCGGACGTTCCACCGTATTTCGCGACAAAAACATTCCCCCCGCTGTCAGCTCGGACCCACCGGAAGTGCCGCTTTATTACGCACAAAAAATGAATACCCCCTGCTAGTTGAGGCCCACCTTGGTGGATGGCTGACTTCTGGGCCTACTAAGTTGATGGGGATGGAGTGCTTTGTCAACTTAGTCAATATGAACGATTCTAGCTCCAGTGACCGTACGATGTCCATCCAACGACTGTAGTGCTTCTTCAACCTCTGGTCTTCTTGCTCCAGCCGCCCAAAGCAGCGCCGGTCATGCCGCATGCTCTTGCCTCCCGTGGCCGGCTGTGCTGCCACGGAGGCCTCACCGCCCCCTACTATTCCCAACACTGGCCAGGCCCTGCGGGGACGGCAGCCTCACATCGCAGCCGAACCAGTGAACCCTCGTACTCCTCTCCGCGCGGGCTTCCGCTGCCGCGTCTTCCCCGACTCCGCGTCGTCCCCTTCTTTGGCCTCGCCATCGTCCACCACCGTGGTGCTCTCGGTACGGTGTGGTCAACGTGGTCAAGGAACGACTTCCATCGGAAGAGTACTGTACGTGGAGAGGCTGACAAATGGTTCCACGGCCGCAGAAAGGAAGTGCCTCCTTATTACGCGCAAAATAATTATTCCTCCACCTGACAGTGGGGACCCACCGACGGGCCACCGTATTTCGCGAAAAAAATGTTTCCCCCCTGACAGCTGGGACCCACCAGCTACATCTTTGCATGCAAGGAAGTGCGTCTGGAAAAAAACGATTTGCCCCCCTAACTGCTAGGACCCACCAGCTACATCTTCGCACGCAAGGAAGTGCCTGACATTCAAGACCCACATGGTCGAACCGTACGTAGCATTGTCATTCTGGTCGCGAACGTGTACGTACATACTAGTCGATGTAGAAGCACACACGTGTCGTAGCAGAGGCGTGCACGTAGCATGTACACGTACGTACATCGGCCAGGGTGCAAGAAAGTAAATACGGCCACGTACGTACATACAGACGGGGTCTCGGACGCCTACTCGCGCATACGTACGGCTAGGGCTCGTATACATGGCTGGGTTGGAACGGAGAAACAGCGTCGTCGTTGTGTTCATGGGGAGCCAACCGGCTCGGTCGAAACGGAAAGCGTCGTCGTGTTTATCGGGAGGGCTTGGATGGAACAGCCTATGGAAACGAGGGATGGCATATTGTAGAATGGAGGAAACGGCCTTGTGTTTGACCGGCCACGTTTGAAACAGGATCATGTTCACCGGGAAGGGTCTGGCGTACCGCAAAACGGAGGAAATAGACCTCCTACGGTTGAAACGGGGGTCCTGTTGATCGGGAGGGGTGTGGTGTACCGCAAAACGGAGGAAACGGACTTGTGTTGGAGCGCTCCGGTCAAAACGGGGGTCCTGTTCATCGGGAGGTGTGTGGCGTACCACAAAACGGGACTCCACGGGATACTGTTCATCTCCACCGTCGATCCCCTCTAGCCTCCACGGGCTACTGTTCATCCACCGTCGACCTCCTCCTGCCTCCACCTGTGACTGTTCATCCACGGGCTCCTGTTCGTCCAGCCTCCACCGCGCGCTACTCCACCGGCTACTGTTTAACCAGCCCTCTCCACAGGCTCCTGTTCAACCACCCCTCCACGGGCTACTTTTCATCCAGCCCTCCACCGTCTACTGTTCATCCTGCCCTCCACGGGGTGGTCCTATTCATCTAGCCCTCCACGGGGTCCTGTTCATCCAGCCCCAACTGGCTCGATCGATTGGGGTCCAGTTCATCCAAAGGCAACACCACGGGGTACTGTTCATCCACCCCCCCCGGGAACCGTTCATCCAACCCCCCCAGCAATGTTCATTGTTCATCCAGAGGCAGCATCGATCGGCTTCAGTTAGCAGCAGTAGCGAAGGAATCGCTCGATCGGGTTCAGTTAATAGCCATCGATCGATCGCTCGGGTTCAGTAACGCGTAGCCTGCAGTGCAATCGCTCGGGTTCAGTTAGAGCCCAACACTTCGCTCGGGTTCAGTTAGAGCCCAAAGCCTCGCACCCACGTGCGTGCGTGTACGAGAGAAATGCTCATCACTCGGCCCCGACCACCCACCGTAATCGGGAACACCCCGATATTTTCCTTGCCCTCGCTTCTACCATGGTTTTTTCCGTCATGGACGGCCCAAAGAATGTCATGCAGCTGCGTCTCCGGCCCGCCTAGGACAAAAAGCCCATTTTCTGTCATGATTTTTTGTCATAGAAGTAGAGCCCCACCACATCTATGATGATACCGTGTTTTGTCACAATTATTGTCATAGAAGTGTCATAAGTATGACAGGAAAAGAATTTGTTCGGCCCAAAATGTCCCGGATGTGTCTTTTTTTTGTAGTGTCGGAGGGTTGAGCCACATTGTACTTGTGGCGTAGCTCGGAGGGTTGAGCCACATTGTACTTGTGGCGTAGCTCGGAGGGTTGAGACACATTGTACTTGCGGTGTAGCTCAGAGGGTCAAGCCACATTGTACTTGTGGCATAGCTCGGAGGGTTGAGCCACATTGTACTTGTGGTGTAGCTCGGAGGGTTGAGCAACATGGTACTTGTGGCGTAGCTCGGAGTGTCTTTGTAGCTTAGGCGATTATGGGGTCATAGCTAAGCCCCCGAGTGAGTGGGTTGCTCTTCACTCGGAGTGTTTTTGTAACTTAGGTGATTACAGGGTCGTAGCTAAGCCTCCGAGTGGGAGGGTTGCTCTTCACTCGGAGTGTTTTTGTAACTTAGGCGATTACGGGGTCGCAACAAAGCTCCCGAGTGAGAGGGTTGCTCTTCACTCGGAGTCTTTTTTAACTCACGTCATTACAGGGTCGCAGCTAAGCCTCTGAGTGAGAGGGTTGCTCTTCACTCGGAGTGTTTTTGTAACTTAGACGATTACGGGGTCGCAGCTAAGCCCCCGAGGTAGAGGGTTGCTCTTCACTCGGAGTGTTTTTGTAACTGAGGCGATTACGGGGTCACATCTAAGCCCTCGAGTGAGAGGGTTGCTTTTCACTCGGAGTGCTTTTGTAACTTAGGGGATTACGGGGTCGCAGCTAAGCCCCCGAGTAAGAGGATCGCTCTTCACTCGGAGTGTTTTTGAAATTAGGCGAATCGGATTCGCAGCTAAGCCACCCACTAGGATTTGAGAACATGTGCCTTTGCAATAGCAATCATTATGGAATTACCGAAAAATTGTCTTTGAAAAACAAACTTGAAGGTTCTTATTACAACTCGACTGGTCGAGTTCCTTAAGTGTAAAAGCGGCGGAGCACATCCGTGTTCCACGAGCGAGGTTCATCATTTTTCTTGGCTACGTTGTAGATGTGGTATGCCTCATTGTGCAGTACTTTGGTGACGATTAAGGGGCCTTCCCAGGCCGGAGCAAACTTATGAGGTCGCTTCTGACGTACTCGGAGTACTAGATCTCCTTCGTGGAATGCCCGGCCTCGAACATTGCGAGCGTGGAATCGACGCAAGTCTTGTTGGCATATGGTCGAGCGGATCAGGGCTATCTCGCATTCTTCTTCCAGGAGGTCGACTACATCTTGACGCGCTTGTTGTGCTTCTGCATCGGAGAAGAGCTCCACCCGAGGGGCGTTGTGCAGCAAATCGCTCGGTAGCACGGCCTCGGCGGCATACACCATGAAGAAGGGGGTACGATCAGTCGACCAGTTCGGGGTTGTCCTCAGCCCCCATAAGACAAACGGTAGATCAGTCATCCAAGCGCCAGCGGCATGCTTGAGATCACACATCAGCCACAGTTTTAGGCCTTGAAGGATCAAACCATTTGCTCTTTATGCTTGTCCATTCGACTGCGGATGCGCTACAGACGCGTAGTCGATCCGAGTACCTTGGGAGGAACAGAATGCTCTGAATTTGTCTCAGTCAAAGTTGGAGCCATTATCTGTGATGGTGCTGTGGGGGACTCGATATCTGAATAACAATTCTCTCATGAAGCTGATGGCGGTGCTCGAACCGAGGTTCTTGATGGGCTTGGCCTTGATACATTTAGTAAACTTTTCGACTGCCACGAGCAGGTGAGTGAAGCCGCTCCTACGTGTCTTGAAGCGTCCAACCATGTCCAATCCCCAAACGGCAAACGGCCAAACCAACGGGATAGTCTTCAAGGAAGACGCAGGTTTGTGAGACATGTTGGAGTAGAACTAGCAACCCTCGCATTTGTCGAAGATATCTTTTGCCATCTCATTTGCTCAGGGCTTGTAAAACCCAGCTCGGTATGCTTTGGCCATGATGGTCCGAGAGGAAGCGTGGTGGCCACAGGTTCCCGAGTGAATCTCATTCAGGATCATTTGACCTTCTTCAGGGGTGATGCAGCGCTGAGCGACTCCCGTGACACTTTCCCTGTAGAGCCGACCCTGTATTACTGTGAAGGCTTTGGATCGACATACCATCTGACACGCTTCCTCTTCATCCTCTAGGAGTTCTTGTCTGAGCAAGTATGCTATGTACGGCACTGTCTAGTCGGCCGTGATCACTAGGACTTCCATGATTAGGTCGACCATGCTAGGACTTCAATTTCAGTCGGATTGGAGGAACTTATCGTTTGTGGGGGCTCCTCTGTGAAGGGGTCCTGTTTGACTGACGGGGTGTGTAGATGCTCCAAGAACACATTCTTGGGTATAGGTTTCCGAGTGGACCCTATCTTAGCGAGATCATCAGCAAGCTGGTTCTTCATCCTGGGCACGTGGTGGAGCTCCAAACCTTCGAATTTCTTCTACAGCTTCCGCACTGCATTGCAATAACTGGTCATTGCTGGGCTCCTGACGTCCCACTCCTTCATTACTTGATTGACCACTAAGTCCAAGTCACCGTATACTATCAAGCGATGGACGCCGAGTGAGATGGCCATACACAACCCATACAAAAGCGCCTCATATTCAGCTTCGTTGTTCGAAGAATCAAAGTGAATTTGCAGGATAACTGAGCTTGTCACCTCTAGGGGACACCAAGACCACACATGCACCGGATCCATTCAACATTTTGGACCCATCGAAAAACATGGTCCAATGATCCGACTGGATCTGAGTCGGTTGTTCCTGTTCGATCCATTCAGCAACAAAATCTGCTATCGCTTGAGACTTCATAGCTTTCTTTGCCTCAAACTTGATATCCAGCGGAAGGAGTTCAATCACGCATTTAGCCACTCGACCGGTTGCATCTCGATTGTTCATAATTTCTGATAACGGAGCATCCCTGACGACTGAAATTGAAGGATCTGAGAAGTAATGTGCAACTTTCTTGGCGGTCAAGTAGATCCCATACACAAGTTTCTGATAATGCGGGTATCTCTGCTTGGAGGGAGTGAAGACTTTGGAAATGTAATAGACTGGGTGTTGGACTTTGTAGGATTTGCCTCCTTCTTCTCACTCGACCGTGAGTACAGTGCTTACAACTTGTGTTGTGGCTGCGATGTACAGTAAAAGAGGTTCTTTGCTGACTGGGGCAGCAAGCACCGGCTGGGTGGAAAGCAGGGCTTTAAGTTCCTCGAACGCTTCTTCAGCTTCAGAATTCCAATCGAACTTTTCAGACTTCTTCATCAGTCGGTAGAGAGGTAATGCCTTATCAGCAAGACGAGAGATGAATCGACTCAATGCGGCCAAACAACTAGTAAGCTTCTGGACGTTGTGTATACGCACAGGGCGCTTCATACGAAGGATGGCGCTAACTTTCTCTGGGTTAGCGTTGATTCCCCGTTCAGAAACGAGGAAACTGAGTAACTTGCCGCCCGGAACTCTGAATGTACATTTTGATGGGTTGAGCTTGATACCATAGCTTCTCAGGTTTGCGAATGTCTCAACGAGGTCAGTCAGTAGGTCGGAACCTTTACGTGACTTGACCACGATGTCATCCATGTATGTTTCCACGTTCTGACTGATCTGCTTCAATAGACACTTTTGAATCATGCGCACAAAAGTTGCGCCGGCATTCTTGAGACCAAAAGGCATGGTGACATAACAAAAACACCCGAATGGGGTGATAAATACTGTCCTTATTTCGTCGGGTCCAAACAGTCGGATCTGATGGTACCCGGAATATGCATCCAGAAAAGACAAACGCTCGCACCCCGCAGTCGAGTCGATGATCTGATCGATGCGGGGGAGAGGGAAATGATCTTTCGGGTAGGACAGATTGATATGCTTGAAATCGATGCACATGCAGAGAGATTTGTCATTCTTGGGGACCATGACTACATTGGCGAGCCACTCAGAGTGGTAAATCTCGTGGATGAACTCAGCTACCAGAAGCCGAGCCACCTCCTCGCCAATTGCTTTCCTCTTCTCCACGGCGGACCGACGGAGATGTTCGTTCATGGGTTTCACTTTTGGGTCGACTCGCAAATGGTACTCAGCTAGTCCCCTGGGTACACCTGGCATGTCGGATGGTTTCCATGCGAAGATGTCCCGGTTCTCACGGAGGAACTGGATGAGCTCTTCTTCCTATTTGCTGTCGAGTGTGGTTGAGATGTGAGTCGGAGCTGCATTGGGGTTGGTGGGATGAATATGCATAGGCTTCATCTCCCCTGCCGACTAGAACGCTCACTCGGACGCAGGCTTTTTAGCATGCAACAAATCACTCGGATCCACATTCTTCTGGTATTCTTCCATTTCTACCGCTGCCATCTGCTTGTCAGCAATTTTCGAGCCTTTTTGGAAGCACTCTTACACCTTCTGCCGATCTCCAATGACGGTGATCATGCCCTTGGGTCCTGGCATCTTCAACTTGAGGTATACATAACACGGTTGAGCCAAGAAACGAGCATAGGCGGGTCTGCCCAGTATTGCATGGTAAGCACTGTGGAAGTCCACCACCTCAAATGTCAACTTTTCTTTGCAGTAGTGAGTCGAGTTGCCATAAACCACATCAAGGGTCATTTGACCAAGTGAATCGGCCTTCTTTCCTGGGATGACTCCGTGAAATCTCATGTTGCTCTCACTCAGCTTGGACATCGGAATGCCCATTCCCCGGAGGGTTTCAACGTACAGGATATTCAGACCACTGCCGCCATCCATCAGTACTTTAGTCAGTCGCGTACCATCGACAACTGGGTCGACCACCAACTCCTGCCGCCCAGGGGTAGCAATTTGCATGGGGTGGTCGGATTGGTCGAATGTAATGGGAGTTTTGGACCACTTTAGGTACGTCATCGTTGCCGGAACAACCATGTTGACTTCTCTGTTGATAACTTTCAGTCGACTCTTGCTCTCGATATCAGCAAAAATCATCAAGGTGGAGTTGATCTGGGGGTAACCTCCATCCCCTTCTTTGTCCTCGGTCTCCTTGGATTATTTCTCCTTCTCAGCGGGCTGGTCCGTCTGGATGTTCTGAATCAGGAGTCGACATTGTCGAGTGGTATGTTTGGGGTAAACCAAATTACCCTCTTCATTCTTCTTCGTGTGAATAGGGCACGGTAGATCAAGCACGTCATTCCCTGCTTGGTCTTTCACTTTCTTGGGGATCCAAGGACCTTTAGGCTTCCCTTTGCCCTTTCCCTAAGTAACGACTGCAGCCTCTCCTGGAACTACTTGGTCTGCTTTGCGCTTCGGCTTCCGATTGGAATTCTGATCATCTTGGCCAACTGGTTTCTTGCCACTACGGAGTCGGTCGGCCTCTCCTCCATTAGCATGTCGACTGGCTATCTCCATCATCCGAGTCAAAGATAGATCTCTGTATCATACGCCCACCTTGAAAGCGCGGACTGCCTGATGCTCCGACACGTTCTCCACCGTATGATGCAAAGTGGTCCACCTCTCGATGTAATCTCTCACGGTCTCATTCGGCTTCTGAACACAATGTTGTAACTCTACCAGCCCCGCGGGCCACTTGCAGGTGCCGTCGTAAGTCTTGACAAACACTCGGGCCAACTCCTCCCAGCTGAAAAAGCTCCCACGGGCCTATTGATTTAGCCAAGGTATGGCCGAGCCACCCAACATCAGGGGGAGATGCTTCATAGCCACATCATCATTGCCTCCACTGATCTGCACAGCTACATGGTAATCTTCCAGCCAAGTGTCTGGCTTTGACTCGCCGGTGAACTTGCTTACTCCCGCCACCAATCTGAAGTTGAGGGGAATCTCGGCAGCCCTGATGGCATTGCTGAAACACTCGGGCCCAGAGACAGACGCTCTGCTGCCACTCGGATGATCTCTGCCTTGTTCTTCTCTGTATGCTCGGTTCCTGTCGACCACGCCTTGCATGAGGATCGATCTCACATCAAAGCCGGGTCTTCTGGAATCTGTGGAGATCCTCCGCTCGTCGTCACGTAGATGCGTGCCGTCATGTTGCCGGGGCGAGTATGATCCGCTTCGCGGGGGAGGCATAGGCACTGGACGGTCGAACCCAGGTGTTGCTATTGACGAGGTCCACGGCCCTCGCACCTCGGAGGCGATCTTGGGCTATGAGCCGACCAGACGGTGTCTGCCGCCATTGATCTGCTGTGAATTCTGTTGCGCTACTGAGAAACAGTCGTGTTTTGCTCTCGAGCTGTCCGAAGCAGCGCCCGAATCTGCTGCAAGCCTCTCCTCGCCTCCGACTGAATCAGCGATGCGGGCCGCAGCCGCAAGGTTCTGGATCAGTGTTTGGAATACTTGAGGTTCGCGCGGGAACGGTTGCCGCGGCCGTCGACTGGATTCGGGAATCAATCGACGGGCTCGATCATCGAGTGAACGCTGAAAGTTTTCCAGCCGCGCGCGCTCGGGCATAGTGGCAAGGCACGTGGCCTCCAGAGCTCGAGCTTCCGGAGTATTCCCCAAGATAGGGGTTTAGAGTGCGTCTTTGTTGCAGCGGCAGAGCTCTTCCCTTTGCTCGGCAGTGAGGGGCTCGGGTATGTACCCGTCGTGGTCATATGACTGGCCGTCGTTGCTGCCATCGTTTCCGCCGTGAGGGTACCCCGACGGACTGCGCCGTGAGTCGACCATGAGGACATCAGCTGCGGGGTTGCTGCTCCCGCACTCGGAAAGCGTGTCTATGGAGCCAGTCGACAGATCGACCGACCCGTAGTGGTACTCGTCGATCTCGATGGCCGTGACTTGGGGGTGGCCATTAGGCGGGCCACTGCGTGATTCACCCACTGCTGGAGCCGCGACCAATCGGATCGCTTGCGGCGGTGACCAGCGGGGACGACAGACGATGAAGGAGCCGACCGATACTGAGTCAACGGTTGCCGGAGAAGGACGTCGTAGGCACTAGCACGGAAGTGCGCTGCTCCGCGGACGGGCAGTGCCTCGACGTCGAGGGGGGCCTCCTGGAGCCAAGCGGAGTTGTCGGCGATGAAGACAAGCGTGCCGAGTCAGATCTCGCGGCCCAATGTTAGACCGCCGCCGGAAACCATGACGATGGAGCTCCACCTGAGGGGCGTTGTGCAACAAATCGCTCGGTAGCATAGCCTTGGTGCCATACACCATGAAGAAGGGGGTACGATCAGTCGACCGGTTCGGGGTTATCCTTAGCTCCCATAAGACAAACGGTAGTTCAGTCACCCAAGCGCCAGCATGCTTGAGATCATGCATCAGCCGTAGTTTCAGGCCTTGAAGGATCAAACCATTTGCTCTGTATGCTTGTCCATTTGACTGCGGATGCACTACAGACGCGTAGTCTACCCGAGTACCTTGGGAGGAACAGAATGCTCTGAATTCGTCTAAGTCAAAGTTGGATCCATTATCTGTGATGCTGCTGTGGGGGACTCCATATCTGAATATCAATTCTCTGATCAAGCTGATGGCAGTGCTCGAACTGAGGTTCTTGATGGGCTTGGCCTCGATCCATTTAGTAAAATTTTCGACTGCCACAAGCGGGTGAGTGAAGCCGCTACTGCCGGTCTTGAAGGGTCCAACCATGTCCAATCCCCAAACGGAAAACGGCCAAACCAACAGGATAGTCTTCAAGTCAAACGCAGGTTTGTGAGACATGTTGGAGTAGAACTGGAAGCCCTCGCATTTGTCGAAGATATCTTTTGCCATCTCATTTGCTCGGGGCCAGTAAAACCCAGCTGGGTATGGTTTGGCCACGATGGTCCGAGAGGAAGCGTGGTGGCCACAGGTTCCCGATTGGATCTCATTCAGGATCATTTGAACTTCTTCAGGGCTGATGCAGCGCCGAGCGACTCCCGTGACACTTTCCCTATAGAACTGACCCTGTATTACAGTGAACGCTTTGGATCGACGGATGATTTGACGCGCTTCCTCTTCATCCTCTGGGACTCAGCAAGTATGCTATGTACGGCGCTGTCCAGTCGGGCGTGATCACTAGGACTTCCATGATTAGGTCGACCGCGGCTGGCACTTCAATTTCAGTCGGATTGGATGCACTTATCAGTTGTGGGGGCTCCTTTGTGAAGGGGTCCTTTTTGACTAACGGGGTGTGTAGATGCTCCAAGAACACATTCTTGGGTATAGGTTTCCGAGTGGACCCTATCTTCGCGAGATCATCAGCAAGCTGGTTCTTGATCCTGGGCACATGGTGGAGCTCCAAACCTTCGAATTTCTTCTCTAGCTTCCGCACTGCACATCAATAACTGGTCATTGCTGGGCTCCTGACGTCCCACTCCTTCGTTACTTGATTGACCACTAAGTCCGAGTCGTTGTATATCATTAGGCGACGGACGCCGAGTGAGATGTCCATACACTTGCAGGTGCCCTCGAATGTCCTGACAAACTCTCGGTCCAACTCTTCCCAGCTAAAAATGCTCCCAGGGGCCAACTGATTTAGCCAAGCTCTGGTCGAGCCACACAACATCTGGGGAGATGGTTCATAGCCGCATCATCCTAGCCGCCACTAATCTGGACAGTTACACAATAATCTTTCAGCCAAGTGTCTGGCTTCGACTCGCCGGTGAACCTGCTTACTCCCGCCGCCAATCTGAAGTTGGGGGGAATCTCGGCAGGCCTGATGGCATTGCTGAAACACTCGGGCCCAGAGACAGACGCTCTGTTACCACTCGGATGATCTCTGCCTTGTTCTTCTCTGCATTGAAGTGTCCATTCACATGGCCTACAGGGCAAGGAAAGTAGCTAAGGAAGTTGTCCAAGGAGATCAAAGTGCACAATACACTAGGATAAGGGATTACCTCCAAGCTGTGCTGGATACCAATCCTGGAGGTAGATGCATTGTCACCACAATGCATTTAAAGCTTCATCCTTGCAAAAAACCTAGATTTCATGGCTTGTTCATGTGCCTCAATGCTTGCAAAGAGGGCTTCCTAAATGGTTGCAGACCCTTCCTAGGTACTTGCATAATTATTTTCCCAACATCTTTGCCATTGCATTTGGTTACGTTTGGTGCTAATGTGTTATGTTTGGTTGTAGGTGTTGATGGATGCTTTGTCAAGTTGACAACAGGGCAACAAATATTGGCTGCAACTGGAAGAGATGGTAATAACAACATCTTTCCCATTGCATTTTCTATTGTTGACAAGGAAGACACTACCAGCTGATCCTGGTTTCTAACCCAGATCAAGTATGCTCTTGGTGGTGAGTCAGGGAAGTATGGCAACTACACTATCATATCTGATAGACAAAAGGTACCTCATACATCATCATTGTTATTTTTACTGATGTTTTACCATGCTTAGTACTATCAAATAGTGTGTTGTTATACTATATTTTGAACATTAGTTATGTAAACAGGCCTTCTTAAAGCCATAAACAATGTCTTCCCAAATTTCCCTCAAAGATACTACCTTAGACATATTTATCAGAACTTTCAAACAACTGGCTTTAGAGGTGAAGAGTTAAGGAAGTATATGGATCAGGCTAGTTATTCATACACCGAGCAAGGTTTTGATCAAGCAATGGAAGGCATGAAAAGTGAGTGTGAGGCATCTTGTAAATGGCTTAGAAAGATACCCAAGTATACATGGGCTAGACATGCCATGGACAAGAATTGTAAAACTGATTTGGTTGTTAACAATATTAGTGAAGTGTTCAACAAAATGATACCTGATGTGAGAGGGAAACCAATTAAAACCTCGGTTGATGGCATCAGAACTAAATTGCTAGTTAAGTTCAATGCCAATAGGACCAAGACTGAGATAGCCAAGTGGCAGATATGCCCAACATATGCTGAGAAGCTAGAAGAAGAAAAACACCATGCTAGATATTATCAGTCCATCAAAGCAGGACCCGATCTATAATAGTTAGCAGTGGAGAAAGCACATATGCAGTAAATCTGAAGTGCACACATGTTGGTGTAGAAAATGGGACATGACTGGTGTTCCTTGCAAGCATGGTGTTTCTGCAATTAACAAGGCAAAACTTCATCTAGAATATTTTGTTAGTGATTTCTTCAAGAAACCAATGTACCAAGAAGCCTACAATCCAATTATGTATCCTGT
The DNA here is from genome assembly GCA_902687465.1 of Secale cereale. Classification (NCBI taxonomy): domain Eukaryota; kingdom Viridiplantae; phylum Streptophyta; class Magnoliopsida; order Poales; family Poaceae; genus Secale; species Secale cereale. The sequence continues at coordinate 177,605,734 of LR738713.1, read as the reverse complement.
GCCAGGGCCTGATCTATGGCCAAATACTGGGACCCCTGAAATAGAGCCACCAATTTTCAGAGACAAGCCAGGAAAGAAGCAGACTAGGAGGAGAAAGAATCAGTTTGAGAAGCCAGCTCCCAAAGATACTTCAAGGATGGCAACAATAACCTGCAACAATTGCAACTTGACAGGGCATAGGTACACTAGCTGCCACAATAATCTGAAGCTAGCCCTAGCAATGAGAAGGAACCCACACCAGGTTAAATCTTCTAAAACTACATATTTATGCTTACATATTTAATTTTATGTTCTAATCTGTCTATATGTTGTCACTGTAGGAAA
>LR738713.1:177564228-177604839 GCA_902687465.1 Secale cereale | reverse complement strand
GATCCACCTGGGCATTTAGGGTGCCTCGACGTCGACAAAACCATAAATGGATCCACTTGGGCATTTATGGTGCCTCGTCGTCGACAAACCCGTAAATGGATCCACTTGGGCATTTAGGGTGCCTCGGCGTCGACAAAACCATAAATGGATCCAAAAAATGATCGCAACTGATAATTCATCACAAACCAATAATTTAAGAACAACTGATAATTCATCACAAACTGAACTTAATTAAAACAGTCAACAAACAACATACAATCCAAGGTTCATTGCTACAGAAATAACAGAGTTCACCAGAATAAAGCTTAACACATTACAAGCTTTCCTCCATAGCTACTACAAAAGACATCATTGACACACATGGTCAGACAACAACACAACTTAGTCCTCATCACAAGTGGCCTTAATCTGGTGAAGCTTCCTCTTGTTGCTATCACCTGCTGTCTTGAGCTCAACAATGCAGGAAGCAAGAGTACTCTTCTCCATGGTCATTTCTCCTTCACTTTCATCAGCTCATGAATGCAACAATCCACCGGATCCTTCTCTTTCTTCAGGTCATCCTTCTCTTTCTTTAGGTCAGCATAGAAAATCTCCAAAGTCCTCTTATCAGAGCTCAACTTTTCCTTCTCTTTAAGATGGTTGAACTTCAAATTCCTAATGACAGTGGCTTGAGCTACATGAATTTCCTTTAAGTGGTCAACAACAGCCTTCAATTTCTTGATCTCAGCATTCTTTTTCATGTTACTTTCCACACTAACTGAAATGTTGTCACATCATTCTTCTGGTTTACTTCAGCCTGGCTATCCTTATAATCCAAGAGGTTGTTCACATTTTCAACAAGCTTCTCATATGTCTCCAGCAACTCTTTTTTCTGCTGCGTGAGATTGTGTACAGTGCTAGAATGCTCTAGGCATGCCATCCTGTTATTATGCTGGCTATGCTCATACATAAGCCATGGCTTATGAATAGCATTCTGCAGATGCTCTGGCCAATGATCATCTACCCACTGCACTAATTCACAATTTCCAACACCCTAGAACAGAAAAAATCAGTTCAAAATTACAGACATTACTTACATATTCAGTTTAATAGTGATTCAGTTCATGTACCAGAATCAGATTCATTTAATGATGACTAATTATGAAAAATACAACTAAAAATAGTACCTATGAACCGTACAACTAAATTCAGTAACTATGAACCCTAGAATATGAACAGTAACTATGAAGCCTAGAACATGGACAGTATCTACAAACCCTAGAACAAGAATTGGAATGCTGCAAAGACACAACTTGAAACTTACTTCAGTGGCACAGGCAATGAACCTCCTCCCAGTGCTTATCCCCTCAAATGCAACATGTTTCCTCCCTGGATTCTCATGCTCACAAATCACATTCAAGTCGTCAGCAAGACCCTCGAACGACGGCTCATCAATTGTACACAATCTCACGCAGCATAAAAAAGAGTTGCAGGACAAAATGTTGAACCCTAGAAATTTATAACACAAATAAGCAATAGAAGGTTCTGACCTTGAGAGGGAAGTCGTCGGAGGAGATGTACTGCGCGACGGAGCTCTTAGTGCTCTCACTGTCGCTCCAGGACACAATGGCGGCGACCGGGGAGGAGAGGAGCAAGAGGGAGGGGAGCGAGCGAGCGAGCGTGAGAGCAGAGAGAGCGAGCGAGATTTGGTCGGGCGCACGCGGTCTGTCCGGCGCGACCCGACCGCGTCGGTCTTAAGCGAACGGCGCCGCCCGCGCGTCCTTTAGGCCACGTCACAGATTTTGGGCCCCACCTATCGGAAACGCCCTGAACCGTGCCAAATAACATGTTCAGTGCAATCTGCAAAACGATTACTAAATCCGAGGTGACTTTTACAAAAAATTAGTGACCAGGTTATTTTATGCAAGAGAAACCCTAAATGTGGTGGTTTCTTGCAATTCACTCCTCCTGCCGCCATCAACCTCGAGCAGCCGTAGTCGGCCAGGCCTCAGCTGCCGCAAGTCGCCAGCCCCTCTACTGGTCTTTACCGCTGTGGGATGTCTTGGCCGCCTGCAGCAAGCCGCCCCCACATCTGCGGCGAGACGTGACTCAGCCACCGCCGTGGCCACGGTCGCCCGCCGTCTCCGCCCCACGCCTTACTGGCCCGAGGTGCCGCACCTTCTACCTCTGCCTCCGCGTCTTCAAGCGAACACACGGCCTAATGCCAGGCCGACTTCTGTCAGACCGCCGCGAGTCGCCGCCTTTGCCATCATTGTGGCCCGCTTCTGCCTCGAGCCGTCCCCGTGCGACCCCGCTTCGAGCCGACTCGCCTCCCGCTGCTCCCGCGTCGCTACGCTGACCGAATGCCTCCACCCTTACCATGAATTGCCGGAGAAGGCCTCGGCCTCGCTATTCAAGTAGCCGTTACCCCGTCATCAGGTCACCGCGATAGCCGGGCGCGACCGTGTCACACGTGCCCCACCAGGTGGCCCTCAACCACGCCACCACCATCGCGACCCGCCATGTCAAATCACCGCCTCAAGTCGCAGCCGCAACCCGCCATCGCCGTGGCCTCGTCCCCGCCGGATATTGAGTCGACTCAGCTGTCGCCGTGGTTCGTCGGCCGATCCTCGCCGACTGCCTCACAGCCGTGACCGCGCCAGGCCGGGCTTGTCTTGGCCTCGAGCGGCTCTTCCTACCGTGGGCCGCCTCCGCCGTGGCCTCGTCTCCGCTCTGAGCCGCCTCCGATGACCAGCCACCTCCGAGTCGCCCCTCTGTTGATGAGCCGCCATGTCTCGTGGCCCCGACGAGTCGCCCCTCCATCGCCGAGCCACCCCATCCCATGTCCTCGCCTCCATGACTGCTCAGTCCTGCCCCGGTGCCTCCCCGCCTCACCCGCTCTAAGCCGCCGGCCGCCCCCAAGAGCCCGTAGCCGGCTCAGCCCCGCCCTGCACCGGCCGCCTCCTACATACACCCCTACTGGTTGGAAGAAATCAAGGGGCTAGGTGCTGGTAAGGAAAGAAAGAAGATTTGACCTGGTAGCATACAAAAATGACGCGGAGGGTCTCGTTCTCAGCTGCCCTACTCCAGCACCGCTGCGATCGCGCTTTAAGAGCATCTCCAACGGCCGCGCTTAGCGTCGTGTCCAAAAAAAGCATATGCCGCGCGCGCTTTGTCTGGTTTGCCGCGCCGCGCAGCGCTGGCTTCAGCAGCAGCGTTATAATGCAGCGCGCGCGTGCCGCTCCAGCGGTGCCTAAAAATGCAGCGCGCGCATACTATTTTTTTAATACGTAAATTGCATTAAAATAAAAAGGATACAAAGTTATTTTACATATTGCAACTAGATAGGTAGTTCGAAAACATAGATAGATAGTTCTAAAACATAGATAGATAGATAGATAGTTCGAAAACATAAAAAAAACTAATCGCTCCAGTCATCTCCATCATCACCGGCTTCGTCGTTGCTGTCGGAGGAGGTTGACAGCCAGACGTCGAACCAACGGTCATCTTCTGCGGCGAAGATCGTTCTCCCGCCTGCATCGCGGATGGCGCAATGCTGACACGCCAATTCCCTCCGACGACGCCTGTCCTCGCGGCGACGTTCCCAGTACTGCTGCTCGGCGGCGACGTCCTCCGGGTGGAGCCGGCGCCACTCCGCCATGCGCCGCTCGTCCTCCTGGGCGACGAGGAGGCGGTTCTGCGACGCCGTGTGCTCCACACGGTCTCGTGCGGAGTGTAGACGAGGCGGTGGGGCGAGCTCCAACGCCTGCTCGAGCGTGCGGACGTCGTCGAAATTCATCTGACGGCGCGGCCTGCCTAGGCGCCACGCCGCCGCGTCGAACGCGCGGGCGGCCTCGTGCGCCGTCTTCTACGTGCCGAGGGGAAGCCGAAGATCGCCGGAGCGTATCTCGTTGTAGAAGCCGCCGCCGTTCGGGCGCTCGCGGACGCCGCGGTAGCCCGACGAAGAACGGCGGCGCGGCGGCATGGTGGCGCGTCGGGGGGCGGCGGCGGTGCTCCGATGCGGCGGCGGCGCTCGGGGGCGGCGGGCGCAAGCGGTGGCGCGAGAGGCAGGGAGAGAGGGAGAGAGAGCGCGGTGGAGAGCGAGGGCCCGCGCGCTGCGTTTTATAGGCGCGCGGGAGGAGGCGCCGTAAAAAAGGCGCGCGAGAGGCCGCCGTTTCGCGCGCGCGCGCAAGCGGTTCCTGCGCGCGCGTTCTTCCCGCTGCCGCTGGAGCGCGGAATTCTGCTCCGCGCGCGCGAAATGACAAGTTTAGCGCCTGCGCACGCCTTTTTACGCGGCTGTTGGAGATGCTCTAAGTCGCTGCCGTCTCGCCACCATCGTCGTTGCTGCGAACCTGGCGCTGAGACACCTCCACTCGGCCTCGTCCCGAGCCGCCGCGCTTCCACTACGAGTCGCCTCTGCCTCAACATCCGCGGCCTCGCCTCGAGTCATTTTCGCCGCTACGACCTGCCACCTTCGGCCCGGTCTTGTCAGCTGTCGCCCTCGTCAACGCCGGTCTCCACCATGCGTTGCCAGAGAAGAGAATTATTTTATCCGTGACGGCTGCAGTGCTATGATTCATGTCCTTTTGCAGGAAAAGGAGAAGAGTGGTTAATCGCAGTTGAAATTCCGGAGGTTATCCACGACCGCTAAATACAGATCATCTATCATCCAGACAAATCAGGTGAAATCCGTCTAATCAATTTTTATTATTTAAAGAACAATTATTGTGGCTCGCGATGTTTTTTTCTTTGCGGGGCTCGCGATGTTTTCTATGCAGGACAATTATTCCTTACAAGAGCGTTCGTCATGCCACAGATATAAAGCTCTCGTCAATATTATCATGCGCCAGCATCCGATCGTACCTCATTGTTCAACAAATGTGTGTGCAAGCCGCCGCCTGTGCGGCCCAGTCTACATCAATATGATGGGCCGACTCGCCCGTCCGCGTGGCTTACGATGCCGTGACTGATTCTCTCGTTCTTGCGGTTTTACAAAGCCGCGGCTGACTCACGGGTTCACACCGTCTTTTAATGCCTCGGTCGATTCATGCATATACATCAATAAATCAGAGCCACGTCTTTCCAATGGACATGCGCAAGTCGCCGTCCCTATGATCTGGTCTTCTTCAGCACATTGAGAAAACAAGCAGCCGACCACAAAAGCACCATCCATGGCAAAGCCATATGACCCGACCACCATTGAGCCTACAAATTCAAATGCCTACATCATAGAAACATAAGAGGAAATAGCTCTAGAGGAGACAGGAGAGCCGGACCAAGAGAAAATACTAAGGCCCACTCCAACGCGCGACTCCAAACAAACGTCTGGTTCGTCCGCTTTTTGTTTGTTTTGGGGCAAGAAAATGGACACGGTCGTCCACTTGTGGTCATGCGGGCATCGGTGCGCTCAACGGGCACACCTCGCCCCAAACCGCCCGGGGTCGTGGACTTAAAATTTTTGCCCCAAAAAAGAAAATAAACTTGCAAAAAATATGAAAACAAGAATATAAACATAAAACACCCATACGCCCATACGTCCATAGTACCAAAGTTCAACGCATGTCTTAATTAACCTAAAACTTAGTAAAGGACATAAAAAAGTAGATAAAGACCAGTCACCGGTGGCCGCCGTTGTCGTCAGGGTCGCCGTTTTACTCATCGTCGTCGCTGCAGAGGTCGACGTAGGGTGGTGGCTACCACAGGTGGGCTGGCGGCCCCTGCCAGACAGGAGGAGCGGTGCAGCCTGCACCACCTCCTCCCGTGGCTCCTTCCCCTGCTTCGGCGAGCGCGGTGGCATTGCTGACCATGGGCCGACTCTCACCGAGTCGGCCAGTTCCGACGCCATGAAGGACCAGCTCCAGCGCTGGCCCACCAGACGAGGGTCCCACACGGCAAGGGGCTGCTCCGCATGCACCCCCTCCTTGACGGCGACGTCCAGCTCCGGGATGGCCAGATCACCAGTCGCGGTGAGGGCTAATGCGGTTTCCAGGCCATCCCATTGCCACTCGTCGTGCATGTTCATCGAATCCTCCATGTTATGCCTCATGAGCTGGGCCTCCTCCTCATCGGTCATGTGTGGCGCTGGTGGAGGGGACGGAGATGGCGACAACGACGACGTCGGCGAGATGTCGCGCACATGCCTACGACTGCGTGCGTGGGGCGGGCTGTCTACACGAGCCAGACGCGTTGAGTGCTGGCCACCAAAGTAGGACCACCAATGTAGGTCATGCTCCTTGCGAAACCACGTGTCCCATAAAGGCGAGTCAAAGCCGTACCTGGAGTCCCGCAGCAGATCCGGTGGCAGCCGTTGGCAGCGATGGTGCTTCGCGGCGGGCCCGGCTGCTCACATGCACCGCCGTGATTGGCACGTGGTCCACTGAGAGATTCCAGTTGTTTGGAAAATGAACATCACTCCACAGGAGCGGCATGGACGGCTCCCAGTATCAGTGACAGACATCGACATTGACGTACATCCTATTGCGCTGGTCGGTCACTAGCGGCGCGAGTGAAAATGTCGGTGGTGCAGGCGGAGATGGCGGGGGTGGTGGTGCGGCCGATGCGGATTTGCTGGAGAGGCGGCAGCAAGACGAGGAGCCAGCCTCGTGGTTGTGCTTCCCCTTGCCGCTAATCCAATGCCAGCCGATGGCGCCGTGCGGGGAGGTGGGCGAGTGGGGGTGCGGCGGTGCTGGCTAGGGTTTGCTCGCTCGTGTTGGGGCTCGAGGTGGCAGGCCGCTCGGGAAGTGGAAGTTGTGTACTGACCGGTCCACGACTTCCAATTTAAGAACGACGACGACCGTAGGATCTACAGCTGACAGGTGGGCCTGCCGCGCGTGCGCATTTACTTTGGGCGATGGTGGTACTTGGGAGGCCCGCAACCACGTGCCCGTCCGTTTGGCATCCATCTGGACGCAAACCGAGCGCATGTTTGCGCCGGAAATGGGACGGGCCGGATGCCAAACAGACAAAATTTGAGGCGGTCGTGTCATCTATCCGTTTTGGCCCAAATGGACATGGGCGGACGGGATGGGGTCACACATTGGAGTTGGCCTAAGGCATGGCAGGACATATGACGAGCATCACAAAGATCATCAACTCGCCACACACCTCTGGCCTAAGGCATGGCAGGACATATGACGAGCATCACAAAGATCATCAACTCGCCACACAACTCAGTTGTCAACTATATGTTGACTTATGCAATGGCCAAGTATGAAGAATCTCAATCCAACTCCCCGAGTTGTCTTAAGACTCGGGGGCTACACAGACATGACTCGGCAGAATTGGCCGTTGTCACAAATTCAATAACCACCAGTGGTTAAAGGGAAGACAACCCGGGTCCGAAGACTGCTACCACATTGGTTAAAATTTATAGGTCGTCAGAAATTTCCAGCTCAAAAAATGTGGGGCAATCAGAAAGTTCGAGTTCAAAAGAAAGATTTCAGATTAATAGAATAGGCTCCGACACAAAATCCATCTCAAAAGAAATCTGTCCCTCACAAAGTTTTGAGCTCTCAATATCCGACTCAAAGTCCGGTTCAAGAAGAATCAATCTATCGCAAGTTCGAGTTCTCAGAAAAAATTAAAGGTTGCCAAAGAGGACTAGCTGCCAAGACACGCAGTTCAAACATGGGTATCCTGCCTTATTGGCTTATCTTATTATGATCAACATAACAAAGTCGGCATGCCCGAAATTCGGGGCCTCTATCATTTCATCTCATATTGACTGGGCATGAGTCTTTATTAATTGATCATAAGGTCACCAAGTATAGCTTTAATACCCTCTTGACCGTCAAATAAATGCCATTATATGGGTTAAAAATGCATGTATGCAAGATGCTACTCCAATAGGTGACCCGCTGTAGTCTTGACAATCAATCTTTTTTGACCCTGAACTAGTCAAGGTTAAAACGACGGTTCTTGTCATGTGAGAGCCGACATACAGAAAGCGAGGATAAACTCACCTATCTTGTTGCTACTCCAATATGTGACTCGCCGTACTCTTGACAGTCAATTTATATGACCCTGAACTAGTCAAGGTTAAAACGGCGAAATTATGTCACGCAAGAGCCGACTTACGGGAAGAACGACTATCACGCCAAGCTTCATTGAAGCAAGACTCGATCCTTAAAAGTCGGACTTATGTCGAGCTTCGATAGCTGGCATTTTATGCTTAGTTCTCAACTTTTCATACACATACATCATCATACATTCCATCATCATACCATGCATCATATATGCATGGACCTACTGGTTTATATTATAAGAATCGGTTTTCTTACCAGGTTACATTATTCAAATTTTTAATAGCCAAACATGGCTGGATTTTCAAAGCCGCTTAAGAGAAATGGCTATTATTCCCTCATTCAAAATACCAGCTTACAGCAAAGAGCATGGTTCAATATTGATATGCAAAGAATGCAGCAATATCATCCAAACAATGGATATGATTTATTTTACAATGGAAGGAATAGTCCCGAGTCACTGCAGGTACACGATCTGGCACTTGGGGGCTACATTATTCAAATCAAGATTACATCAAGTATGCAAGTCCCATGTCACTACAAGCATGCACCATGGCACATGGGGGCTAATGCAAGTTGCTATTGAAACTGTCACACTGTGAACAAACCCGGTTATCTTAAGGAGATGAGCAGGCCTTTCATAATTTTCTAACCAACCCAGTCTTAGCTTAACGATCTAGCACTTGAGGGCTACAACATTCAGTTCTTTAACAAAGTCAAAAGGTCCAAATAGGAAGACCCAGCCCATCACATAATGATGACCCGACCCTTAGGGGCTACACCTCAAGTATATATAATCAGATCTGTAAAGTTCCTGCTCATTATTGCACAATGACCAGGCCCTTGGGGGCTACACTGACTAAAGTTTTATGAGCATAAGATAATTACAAGTCCCAGGTTGCTATAGGCAAGACAACCCGGTACTTGGGGCTACATATGTGGAACATTCAATTTATGACTGGTGACTCAGATGAGCAACCCGGATTTCTCCAGAGTTGCAACATCTATATTGAAGCAACTCTTAAGCTATCACTGTGTTCCCCTGTTAAGACATGAGGGCTACAGGTACTATGGATATAAGTATACCTTCAAATTCTCAGTTGAGTGAACCAGGTCTCATTTTTTTTGATGGAAAAATTTGCAAAGATTATTTCCTTTAAGCCATTTAGACAAGTGTAAAGCATTTAAAGTTGGTACAACAATATACGAAATTTTCTTCTTTATCAAGGCCAAGGCGTTTTTGAAGAAAGTTCAAGATATCATATGGGTTATTTTTTTCTGCATGGAACTATCATTGGCATATTGTATGACAGAGAACCAGATTTTTAGGAGCCGGTTCACTATCATTGGCATATTGGCATGACAATCATGTATTCAAGCTAATCTGTGGGCTAATATTGGGGGGGGGGGGAATTACCCACGGTTAAACCCGGATCATGACGTCAATTCATCTCTTGACTTAAACCGACAGTTCCTAACCCGACAGGTTGTAACCCGGCACACGGTTGTAACCCGACAGCCAGTTGTAACCCGACAAACAATTGTAACCCGGCAAACAGTTGTAACCCAACATTTACTTAGCCCTAAAGATGAGCTGCCTGGATATAAGAAGCCCACGGGGAGAAGCCCAGGGTTGAGAAACCTGCGATAAGAAGCCGGAATAGGGTAAGTCCTAATCCTACTAGGACTCTACATGCAAGTCACCCCTTCAACTTATATAAGGAGTGGCGAGGCACCCCAAGAAGGTTAGGGATCACAATAGATAGGTATTAGACAGACAAGTCTTGAGATAGACGTTTCAGTAGGTCTCGAGAAAGATGTTTTAAGGCCTCTCGAGATAGAGGCAGCTGTCGGATTCAGGGCTCCGCAAAACCCGTTAAGTTCAAACACAGGGCGTGAACGAAGATCTCTCCCACTCACGTCTACCTAGCGCCTCGCTCTCGTCTCGGTGGAAGGATTCAAGCAAACAACGAACAAACACACAAGAGTTTATCCAGGTTCGGGCCACCACGAGGTGTAAGACCCTACTTCCTGCTTTGGTGCATAGGCTCTGGGAGAGCTAGAGTATGAACTTTTATAAGGGTTCCTGAGCTCAGGAGGCAAGCTCAGGAGGGTCAGGAGGCAAGCGTTCTTGCTCCTTGTGCCGTGGCAAAGTGTGTGTGTTGATCCCCTTCTCGGTGGGAATCCTAGCTACTTATATAGGCGGCCACGGTCCTCTTCCCCCGAAATGTTTAGGCGGGAAGGGATTCCACAACGGCCATTTTGAGCGGGAACACAAGGACGTTCCTATCCTTACAAAAGCAGTCTTCGCCTACAAAAGGATAAGGCGATGACGCGGTGGTGGGCTCGACGATGACATCCTTCTTGTCATCCTTGTGGTCTTCGGTCTCGTTGCACCAATGAGGAAACCTTTGCCCCGCTCCTCGGGAACTTACGGCTGCGTTGTCCCCCTTGCACCGAAATTGTAACTGCGCCGCTGGCGGGCGCTGGCACTCGCTGGCGCGGTGCGTCAGCGTCACTGCTGACATCACTGCCTCCTCCTGAGGCAGGCTTGGCCTTGGATTCTTCGCCCCTCCGGAGCACCTTATCGAGGCTGCTCCTTAGGGGGTCTTGGCGTTGTTCTCCTCGCGAGGCCTGGCCCCTCGCGAGGGTCTTGAGCAGCTGGTCAATCAGCTGGGCCGTACCAGGCTGCTTGTAGGAGTGCGTCGCGGCCCGCAGACAGGCAAGTCTGGGTACCCCGGTTCCCAGTACGCCGACAGCTGCAAAATAGCAGCGTTGTAACTGAGATCATCCTCATCAATATCAATCAAGCAGTACGTAGGCTTTTACCTCCACCATGAGGGGCCAAACCAGGGTAAATCCGCGTCTTCTCGATTCCGATCAACCCCATTCAAGCTACTACCTAGTTGAATGACCTCACGACTAAGTCCTCACACTAGGACATATGTCGTGACAAAACCACGACAGTTATGTTCTCTCAATCCATGAAATCTTAGTAAGTTTCATTAGATCCAAGTAGTGTATTGATTGTTTGAATGATACAAATGTTAAGTGATTAGTTGTTTCATCTATACAAATGATTTCTTCTAATAATCCGACTAGGGTTAGTGTTCGTGCTAATAATTCCTAGCCAGGTCTAGACAACTGATTTTGAGTATCCTACATATATGTTTCTGGCATTTTTTTGTCAAGATTTGTCTGTACATAGATGATTGTGCTTAAAAATCAAACCATAATCTTTGGATATGTCTAAAAAATAGCCATGGAATCCATAAATTCCTAATCCTACTTTATGGAATGTAAATATTGTTTTGATGCCAAATTTTGGCAGCGGCCAAATGTTCGCTAGAGATTAATTTGCATTCCAAATTGGTGCCACATTTTTTTACTATATGTATAGGTGTTGTCTGACGATGTCGACAGCGAGGATGAAGATGTCCAGAGGAGGTACAAGAGGAAAATCCTCCGGGAGCTTTATGTGGGAATTCATAATAGGCGTATTAGGACCTGGAACGGGGGCTTTGGATGCCAGTTTCGCAACCAAAAGCTTCATGAGGTGTATGAAAATGTTATGACGCATGCAAGAGCACGAGCTGTTGGCTCTTTCACTCAGAAGTATTCTCGTAGGTTGGCGCACACCGTGTACGCTGAGTACCTGGAGAAGCTTCACGATCGTGCTGGTAGATGAGATGTGGGATTGAACTATGTATGGCTATGTAGTGTCTTAATTATAAATATGCTTGAGTATGCTTAATGACGGTCGAACTATATATGGTTGAACTATATATGCTTGTGTACACTTATTATCTATGCATCAGTATTTTTAATCTATGTTTACTTATGTCTAAATGTGGGATATGGATGCAATTAGTTTGGTTGATGGAATTTTATGCATATTAGGGTGAATGTTAAGCATGGGAAAAAAGTCAGATTCAACCAACGAAGGATAAGTGGAACCACCCTGAAACATAGTAATTTTCCCAAATTGCAAACGTGTGCAATGACTTTTGTTTTTCCACTTAAGTCAATCACACACGGTTTGATCTAGCGATCTGTTGCCTCCAAAACTCTTTGTGGGACAGAAATCCCTCACCATCCTCACGTCACAAAAACCCTACCCCCACCGCGTCCCCCCTACGGTCCCCATTTACACCTGTAAAAGCTCCTCTGCGACTCTGCATGGCACCGCCTATCGCCGCGGCAACCACTTAACATGCCGCCTGTTGCCGCCGCCAGGTTGCCGGTAAAGCCCACCGCATTTCGCCACTTCTGCTTGCCGCCACCTATCTCCATGGAATTTCTCGACGCTGCTCGCCATCGACCAGGAAACTAACTTACTGATATGTTCTCGCATTTCTTATCCCAGTTCATCTGCTTCCTATAATCACCCAGCCGAAGTCACCATGAATTCATTTTTATTCTAGCTGAATTGAGGGGTTTCTTTCATTCATAGAGTGTACAGTGCGCAGACACATCATGACATTGCGGCCTCGGCCAGACATCCACGGAGTTCCATTTTGTCGTACCATATGACATCAGGATGCCCACTATATGTTCAATCTTACCCTACATCGTTTGGCAAAGACTACTTTCCTGAACATATAATATATATTGCTACATTTAGATATAAGGTGCCATATGCAGCATATACATCAAAGAGGATTTTCCCTCTTCTTTCTATATAGGGCAAATTAATGACATATTGTTCTTTTTATTACTCTCATACTTCCATGACATCATGGTTACAACATCTGTTGAATTATAGAATTTTGTCCTTTGATTTCAACTGTTGTACCGTTCTTTCAATTTCGTCCATATTTGCATGTTATCATATTCTTTAACAATCCTACAATTTTCTGTAGCACATCCCTTGCTATGCAACAACATTTGTAGTACACAATCTTGCCCTTTCCATAACTCAAGACTGCAGGAATGTCATACTGAACACAAACCATGGATTTACAATCATTGCTTCCGTAAGACTTGATGAATGTGGTCACTCCTATTTTGGCCCAGGCCTTTGGACAGAAGTTTCTAAGTTTTATGTACTAAAAGTTGGCACTAAAATTGCACATAACATAAAAGAGCCTGGTGATGAGATATATGATAACTTCCCTAATGATATAATCCGTCCAGACTTTGTTCGAAGTAAGTGTTCTTTTCAAGTATCTGCATGTTGACTTACCGATCAATATCAAAGGAATTATGTAGTATTTAAGCAACCAATTGTTATTCCATTTTCTTACTCTATTCCTACCTAGTAACTTCTAGTTAGCAATACACTTTTCTTTTGCCATGTTTTAACAAAATATTCCCGGTACTCCCACTTCTATCAGAAAGTGCCGCTGACGAGGAGACTCCAGAGGTGGAGAAAGAGGCTGCCAACAAGCGGAGGAGGGTCGAGCAAGAACCGCAAGCGACTCCAGCAGACCTAGAGTTCATCGCTAGCCTACCCGATTGTATGTTGATAGTCATCATCTCCCTCCTCCCAATCAAATATGGGGCGCGGGCAACCATCCTTTCCTGGTGGTGGCACCACCATTGCACTCCACCCATCTCGATGTCATCGACGTCCACAAGCTCTACCATAGTTATCGCAAAATCTTGGACGCGTTGTCCCAGATCCTCAGCAGTCACCATTTCCCAATCAGGAGCCTTAGCACGGGAAAGTTCTGTTCGAACAACAAGGACCAAGCCAAGCTTGATGAGTGGTTCTTGTCCCCTGGCCTAGATCAGCTCGAGCAGCTCAGTTTTAATGATGGGCATATGCGCTCACTGCCAACATCCGTGCTCCACCTCGCGCCGACACTGTGCCTCGCCAAGTTTGACCCCCATTAATGACGTACCTACTCTTTGTCTACCACGACTGAAGCATATCAAGCTCGTTGTCGTCTGCATCCCAAAGGATGTCTTGGAGTGCCTGCTCCGCGGCTCTACTGCACTCTAGTACCTTCGTCTTCAGGCAATCAATGGGTTGAGTAGCTTCCACATCACCTCCATCACTCTTCATACTATTGTATGTGTGTTGCTGGTGCTACAACAAGATATCACAAAAGGTGTACCATAGTATGGTCATTGAGGACACACCTTCACTTGGGAGATTATTTGTAGTTGATCAACAAGGTCCAACAAGAATCAATGTCATTTGTACGCCAAAATTGACAGTGGTGGGCTAGTCGTGTGTCAAATACTCCGAATTTTTTATTAGATCCACACCCCTTTAGGTACAACAGTCGCCTTCTACTAAAATTAACATTATTTCTATTTTTGAAGATGTATATTCATCTGTCATCCAGAAAATGATTCTGATAAGCTTGACCCTGAATCTGCGCACAATGAAAGTCTTGGCACTAGAATCTATTGGCCCCAACCTGGACCAAGTTGTTAGTTTCCTGAGATGCTTTCCATGCCTGGAGAAGCTATATGTCGAGGTGATGTTCCTTTCCTGTTAAATGCTAACCATAAGGGAGTTCGTTTTTTGACACCTTTTCCCAAGTTTACAATGTCAATGTACTACAATTTATGAAGGAACTTTGGAGGATTTGAGTACATACATGTGTTCCCCCCATATTGGTTGCTTGATTCATATGGTTACAATCCATAAGCGTTTCTCCTTTGGATTCATCTGTACTAGTTTTCTTAGGGAATTTTTCATCCGCTCCAATGTCCTGTGAAGATGGCTACATTTTTCTAGATTGTAATCAAATGCCCATGTTAATCATGTCGGATCGAATATGGCACATTAGTGCATTTTAAAAATATTGCAAACCAAATAAGCATGTAGTAGTGTTCAAAACTACACGTAGGCACTAATATGTTCTCTACTTTTGCAGATAAGATTAGGCTCGGTGGTGGATAATGTGATACAATATAAAAATCACATCGAATGCCTAGTTCTGCATCCCTCAGTAATTACTTTGAACTCCTACCGAGTGACCTTACCAGAGGTTATATTTGCAAGGTTCTTTGTTGTCACGGCAAAGGTGTTGAAGGTAATGAGGTCTGCCCTACATTTATTTTGCGAAAATGAATGGTTTGTTGATCAACGCCGACGGTTGGGACAGAATGGAAAAGGCTCCAAAAAAGCCGAATTTCATTTTGGAACCTTCACATGACAGAGTAATCGGAAGTCATTGTGTCAAAATCATACATGACTTGTAAGTGGTTGATCCCTTTGCAAAAATGACGAGGATTCGAAACAAGCCTCACAAGTGGTAATATCAGTTTGAACCTCCCTATATATTCATGGTCAGCTGATCAGCACGGGCGTTTGTAGCTGAATGATCTGAATTGCATGTCCAATATCAGTTTGAACCTTGCAATCTTCGAATTTGAGCCATATAACTCTATAATTTAAACCTTGTAATATTTTGGGATTTTGTAGTACAATCGCTGAAATGGTATCGTATGCGACTCGTATATTGCTATTACTAATTTGACCTTAATATGCAATGGACATAGATTTTATTAACCATTCTCGAATGTGTTTCCCTTGGCGATCTCATT
Organism: Secale cereale; assembly: GCA_902687465.1. Classification (NCBI taxonomy): domain Eukaryota; kingdom Viridiplantae; phylum Streptophyta; class Magnoliopsida; order Poales; family Poaceae; genus Secale; species Secale cereale. The sequence continues at coordinate 177,589,333 of LR738713.1, read as the reverse complement.
GAAAATGATCTGTAAAGCTAACTCGATTGCGATCTTCGACATTATTGCACACAATTGGTTTCTTCAACCGTGTGCCTTGTAGAGCGCATAATTAATTATCGCACTCGAGTGTCCATCATCACCCATTGGTTTAAATATGACCTCATATCTCATGGGTAAACTTATGATCGAATTCATTCCACACACTTTGTTTTTGCAAAGCTTTTTTCCAATAAACGCCCACAATTTGCCCCTCTTCTAGCCGACGTGTGGCCAAATTAGCCGGGCGGGAAGCTTGCACTGGTAAATTGTGTGATTGCGCATCGAGGCCGACAGCAAGCCCCGGAGGGCAGGCAGGGGGAGCGCGTGCCCATCACCATCGAGCAATGCCGCGGCGACCACTACCAGCCTAACGGGCGCGATGGCCTGAACGTCGACGAGCCCGCGCTCGACGGGGGCGGGTACATGTCTTTCGAGGCTGGGTGCCCTGCCTTCACCCGTGAGCTGCTGCAAGTCCGTTGGCCGTCTGCTCGCACGTTCAAGCCAGAGATTCCAGAGAAGTATGATGGAAGACTGAACCTAGCAGAGGTCTTGAGCGTCTACACCATTGTTGTTCAAGCTGCCGGGGGAAGAAATGAGAAGGTATTCGCCAACTAATTTCCTTTGGCACTCAAGCCAAATGTGAGGTCTTGGCCGATGCATCTACCGGAGAACTCCATTTCAAACTGGGCTGACCTATGCCATGAGTTTGTGGGCGCCTTCACGGGCGGCCACCAAGAACCAGGGCGTCCCAGTGATCTGTATTCGCTCCCGTAGAAAGAAGGAGAGACTCTGCGGAAGTACATGTAGAGCTTCAGTAGAGTTCATAGAAATATTCCAGACATCCACCCGGCTACAGTGATAGCAACATTACAGTCCAACGTGCGCAATTGACAGACACATTCCGAGATGAACATTTGGTTACCCCACTACTAGGAAAAGGCCTACTAGTGGCGCACCAGTTTTGCCTACTAATGGCGCACTACTGGTGCGCCATTAGTACCACGCCACTAGTATTTTTTACTAATGGCACACCACTGATGCGCAGTATAGGCCACGGTGCGCCATTAGTATCTAGTATACTAATGGCGCACCACATAGAAGTGCGCCATTAGTAACATTTTTTTAATTTTTTTTAAATTTTTTTTTCTATTTTTTCTTAATCTCAGGTCATTATGGCTTAATCTCGGGTCAATTTGCTTAATCACAAGTCAAATCGCACTTTGTGGTCAAACTTCGCGGAAGGTCACCCATCCTCACACTACTCCAGCCGGAGCACGCTTAACTTCGTAGTTCTATCCAACCCCAGCACCAGCTCACTTCACAGGCACTTGTTGATATATCTATCATATCAATCCTATTAAACCTTCTTGATGTCTAGGAGTTTGTTCATGTTCATGAATGTGATGAAATTTTGAAAATATATTTCAAACTTCCTGGTCATATTACGTATCATATTTCGATAAAAAATCAAATAATTTTTTTTGAAACCAAAATTTTTTGTCTGTTACTAGTGGCGCACCTAGCAAACGGTGCGCCACTAGTAAGTTTGATTTTTTTTCATTTTTTTGCCTATAGATCTTAAAAGCCCCGTAAATTTTTTTGTGTTTGGTTTTTGGGGATTTTGAAAATGTTTAACGGGGTACCCCCGATTAAACTCGGATGTAACTTTTCGAGTAGATGATTTTTCATACAAAAAACTTTTTAATCTGAGTTTGTATGCAAAAATTATGCCCGTTTTACTAAATTCCAGAGATATTTTGCAAATAAAGTCAAAATTCATATTTGTAAATTTTCCCAACAAGTAGACCACATATCACATGGGAAACATATTTTCTTTTATTTTTTTTACATTTCCATCATTTCCTTTTATTTTTTTTAAACTGGAAAAGGCGGTCCAAGAGGGGTGCAGTTGGTGAAATTTTTGGCCATGTTAGTAATGGCGCACCGTGGGAGTGGTGCGCCTTTACTAGTTCAACTAGTAATGGCGCACCACTCCCACGGTGCGCCATTACTAGTTTAAGAAAAATTAAAACAAAATTTGAAAAAAAAATACTAATGGCGCACCGTGGATGTGGTGTGCCATTACTAGTTGAACTAGTAATGGCGCACTATCCACTGGTGCGCCATTAGTAGTTTTGAAGAAAAAATGAAAAAAAAATGTTACCAATGGCGCACCGACACATGGTGCGCCATTAGTATATAGTAATGGCGCACCACATGTCTGGTGCGCCATTAGTGGCCATACCATCTATAGCCCTTTTCCTAGTAGTGCCCAAGACTGTGAAGGAGCTTTACACCTTGGTGGCGAAGTGTGCTCGGGTGGAAGAGGGGAGGAAACTCCCTGGAGAGGAAAATGGCATCGACTTCGATTCAGAGGATGATGACGATGCCAACAAGAAGCACAATAAGAAATCCAGGGATAAGGCAGTGATGACAGTTGCGTGGTCGAGCACGCCTAGTACCGGCAAGAAGGCTAAAGCTGAAGCCCCCCGCAAAGGAGGTTGCCACGTACAAAGATTGCCAGGAAGCTACGGCTTTCGAGAAGGCTGGGAAAGGTGATGGCCCTTACTAGAAGATCCACCGGACCAAGGGCCATGACCTCTAGGAATGTCACCAGGTTGGGCAGCTTGTCAAGAAGCAGAGGGCTGAGTATGAGAAGCAAGATAAGGAAAAATGTCAAAATGGCGCTGGGGGAAATGACCGGGGCGGTGAAGCAAATCACTCCGGCAAGGCTCTTAGGAACCAAGGAAAACCCGCCAGGGGCCGTGAGAAGACGAATTGCAATGAAGAGAGTGATGGAGGGGATGAAGAGGAAACCAGTGAGCAGGAGTTCCAAAAGGCCACTGGCGCCCTATGTATTGACGGGGGTGCATCTCTACACTCCTCTCACCACCAACTTAAACAGTTGGCTCGTGAGGTCAATGTCGTGGAGCCTGCAGCGGAGTTTCGGAAGCCACTCAAGTGGTCCTGCACGCCCATCATCTTTGACGAAGAGGACCACCCTGGCCGTACTACTGCGATAGAGTGTTTGCCGTTGTTCATCTATGTTGGCGTTCTAGGAACCAGGGTACCTAGCCATGCCTGCCTGCGGCCCACGGCGTGGCTCCATCACCAGCCTGGTACGATCCATTTTCAACATCAACACACAAGACCCTCGCATGGGGTCAAGCCTCGCGAGGCGGACAACGCCAAGTCCTCTGGAGGAAGGAGCCTCTCTAGGATGGCTCATGAGTAACGAAGATTCCTATGCAAGTCCCCACCTTGTGAGGTTCAGATGATGCCAGCCATGACGACCAAGGCCAGGCGGGTGCCAGCGGGCGTAGTGCACCAGGTTTCCTCTTTGGTGCGAAAGAGGCAAGCGCAGGCGCAGAGTCCCGAGGAACTAGCCAAAGGTTTCCATTTCCATGCAACAACACCAAGATCGTCATGACGACAAGACGAAGATCATCACTGAGCCCACCATGGCGTCACGGCCAGAAGCTTTGCAGGGGAAGACCACCTTTCGTCATGATAAGATGTACTAGTTGTCTCCCTTCGAATTTGGCCATTGTGAGATCCCTTCCCGCCTTCATTTTGGGGGAAGAGGATCTAGGCCACTATAAAAATAGCCTAGCCACCACCATAGAAGTTGGGGGTCATTCAGGCCACCCTCACCCCACACAAGCAATAACACACATCTTGAGGTTGTTCCACCACTGTACTAGTTCATCCTCAGCCCTCCTTGAGGCTAATCCACCACAAAGCAGGAGTAGGGTATTACACCGCGAGGTGGCCCGAACCTGGGTAAACTGCCTTGTGCCATTTCCTTCCTGTTCATTGATCTTGGTCGTGAGATCTACGAGTAGGCGGACAGGGGAAGTTCAGTTCTTTGCACGCACCCTAGTGTTGGAATCTATCAAGGGTCTGCGGAGCCCTGAATCCGACATTTGACGTGCCAGGTACGGGTGCGTTAGAGTCTCTTCTCTTTCTGTCGATTCTCCATCGCTTTGCCGCTCCCATGGCTGATGGTCGCCGAGTTCATGCTGAGCGCCGGGCTGCCCTCGCTGCTTGCATCGCCCAGACGGCACCTCCAGGTGACGGCATTCCCCGCCGTTCCCGTCACCGGCGGCAAATGCCGCCACTTGCCCTGTAGCCCACGAGCAGCAAGATTCGTCGCTTCCACCTTCTGCGCGGCACGACAGCCGCACTGCCACCCTGTCGCTGACTCCCGCGGCTGCTTCGTCCTCGCACGCCCATCGTGGGCCGGCGAACTCGCAGGCCGCGCTGCTCATGGCACGTGAGTTCTTGCGCTACCGCCCAACCGATGACATCCACGAGGATTGGTTGGACCGCATTGCCGAACTCGTCAGTGTCGCGGCAGAAGTTCCAGCATCATCTCTTTCACTGCCTCCCCCACCGCCTCAAGCAGGTGACGTGGTCCATGGCGCACCTCCTCCTCCTCTCCGGCGTGACATCGTCCCCAAGCCAAGGCGCAAGGTCCCCCAACGCGACCCACCCCACAGGGCGCCTGCGCGCGGTGAAGAAAGCTGTCAGGTGGTGCATCGGCCCGAAGGCAAGGCACGTGCGCTCCCAGCATCGCCCCGTCAAGGCTGCGCGCCACCCCATACGGCGGCACGCGAGCACCCGGACCTGGCTCCACCTCCACAGCGGGCTTCCGTGAGCGCGGCGGGCTGTCGAGCATTCACCCGGAGCTACTTCGCGTCGTTTGGCCCGGCAAGTTAAAGCCAGATCTTCCTCCACGCTACCCGATGTTGCAAAAGCTCATGCTGGCGCTCCATGTCGCCTCTCGGAAGCTGCACCACTACTTCCAAGGTCACCCAATCAAGGATGTCTCAGCCTACCCCTTGGAAAGGGTACTCCGGATCCCTAATGCAGTGGGAAGGGTCTATAACGCCCCGGATATACCCGCCGGTGGTCGTTACTCCTGGCGGGATCTAGACTGGCCTCGCATATCAATACTAGTCTCTTCTGCGCACTTTGTCCTCACTCGTGCACACCCGGGAGCAACTTCTCGGTCGGTCACCCATCCTGAAACTACTCCAAGCTAAGAACGCTTAACTTTGGAGTTCTATCCGTATGGGCTCCCGGAAAAGAAGGAATTCCTTATTGATATGAGTAGTCTATCATCCCTAATAAGCCAGGCTATCACATACACCCCCACTCAGAGGAATCGACGTCCTCGTCGGGCCACAGGAACGTTCCCTCTTGGTACATACGTCTATGCATCCAGTTCGGTACATGTGCCATGCCGTGTGCCACGACGGGTCACAAACGTCATGAATAACATGACCGCGCACCTGTCCACAAGAATCCATGTAACCGCGAGGGTCGGCTCTGATACCAACTTATAATGCCCCGGACACACCCGCCGGTGGTCGTTACTCCTGGCGGGATCTAGACTGGCCTCACAAATCAATAATAGTCTTTTCTGCGCACTTTGTCCTCACTCGTGCGCACCCGGGAGCAACTTCTCGGTCGGTCACCCATCCTGAAACTACTCCAAGCTAAGAACACTTAACTTTGGAGTTCTATCCGTACGGGCTCCCGGAAAAGAAGGAATTCCTTATTGATATGAGTAGTCTATCATCCCTAATAAGCCAGGCTATCACAGGGTCGCCGAATGGAACGTTGAGCTGCACGCGTTCAAGTTGGAGTTCAGCACAACCCGTATCATCAAGGGAGCGGCCCTCGCCGATTTCGTGGCGGAATGGACTAACATCCCCGACCAAGAAGTGAGTGAGGACTGTCCTCTCGCACCTGGAGATGAAGCACCGGATGGTTGGGTCATGTACTTTGGTGGCGCCTTCTCGCGTCAGGGCGCAGGGGCTGGTGTCGTGCTTATCTCGCCCACCAAGGACAAGCTCTACTACGCTGTGCAACTCTGCTTCTAGCATGACGAAAAGGACTCCCACAACATTACAGAATACGAGGGCCTGATTGCTGGCCTCAAGGCCGCGGCGGCTCTAGGGGTGAGGCACCTTACCATCAAGGGCGACTCCCAGCTCCTTGTCAACTTCTCCAACATATCGTACACGCTAAAGGACAAGCACATGGAGGCATACCTTGAGGAGGTACGTAAATCGAGAAATGATTCTTGGTCTTAGAATTGCAGCACGTGCCGCGCGACACAAATAAGGAGGTGGACAACATTGCCAAGAGGGCGTCTCGGTGTCTACGTCAAGACCGTGGCATCTTTGAGGAATGGCTTTTCAAGGCATCGGCAGCACCCCCCGCTGCCGGACCAGCATCGCCTCAGAAGGAGCTTCCCCCAGCACCCACCTCAGGTGCCCTAACTTGTGGCCTGACCTTAGGATCCAGCCTTCTCCTCTCACTTGAACCTCAGGAGGGCTGCTAAACCAAGGAGTTCAAGGCGTACATGCTCCAATGCTGCTTGCCAGAGAAGGAGGAAGACACAGAGCATGTGGCCCGTCAGGTCACCACATACTGCATCCAAGACGGTGAGCTCTATCGAAAATGGCCAAATGATGTCTCTCTGTGATGCATCTCCAGGGAGCAGGGATGCAAGCTGTTGGCCGACATACATGGCGGGGACTGTGGGCATCATTCGTCATCGCTCACCCTCATGGGCAAGGCGTTCCATAGAGGATTCTAGTGGCCCATAGCGCTCAATGATGCTACCGAACTGGAAAGGCCTCGTGATGCCTATCAATTCCACGCAAAACAGATCCACCAGCCTGCTCATGTCCTCTAGATCATCCCGCTATCCTGCCGTTTGCAGTCTGGGGGCTAGACATCCTAGGCCCGTTCCCCCGAGCGCCCGGGGGATACTGCTACATGTACGTCACCATCGATAAATTCACCAAATGGGTAGAGGTGGAGACCATCCGCACCATCTCGGCCGGTTCATCCATCAAGTTCATCAAGGGCCTCGTGAGCCGTTTCGGATTTCCAAATCGCATCATCACCGACAATGGCTCGCAGTTCACCAACAACCTTTTTCAAAACATATTGTGCTAACCTTGGAATGCAGATATGCTACGCTTCGGTGGCGCACCCACGGAGCAATGGCCAGGCCGAGCATGCAAATGCAGAGGTGTTAAGAGGCCTCAAGGCAAGGACCTTCAAGAAGAAAGTCAAGGCTTGCGGCAGGGGCTGGCTCGATGAGCTCCAGTCCGTGCTATGGTCTATCCGCACCACCGCGACCAAGCTGATGTGCAAGACTCCATTCTTGCTCATCTACGAAGCTAAAGCAGTTCTCCCTCACGAGGTCAGGCATAGATCCGCGTGGGTCCTGCCGTTTGACGAGGCATGCCAGGATGCCTCGTGGCGGATGTACCTCGTGCTGGGGGAGGAACGCCGTCGTCAAACCTCACTCCGAGCAGCGAGATACCAGCAGGCACTGCGGCGGTACCACTGCCGCAGCGTCCGCTCTAGGACGCTCAAGGTGGATGATCTCGTCCTGATGCGGGTGCTCTCCAGGGAGGGACTTCATAAGCTCTCGCCCATGTGGGAGGGCCCGTTCAGGATCACCTGTGTCTCCAGGCCTGGCGCTGCACACCTGGAGACACAGGACGGGATCGCCATCATGAACGCCTAGAACATCCAGCACCTCCGGAAGTTCTACCCATGAAGCAAGGCCTGGCGCTTGTGAAGGTCTCCGCTCATGACACTCTCATGTAATAATGAGTTGGGGTTTTACACTCCCCGGAGTCTCCTGAGTGTCACCCTTGGGCCTCATGGGGGCTCCCACCCACGTCCTAGTGGAGGCCCCGTGCTTCGAGCTGGTGGGAAGACGAAGACTAGTCTAGGTGCCAGACGCGGCTGTTCTTTTGCTTGCTTTTTGTAGCTGGTTTGCATTTTCTTGAATGAAGTTTCGAGCTTTCGTGCCTTTTGTTCTCAAGAGTTAGAATTTCCTCACTTTTTATTCGCCTTTCCACCCTCGACCCAGGGAGGGCGGTAGTTGCCCGTCGCTCCTCCTCGCGCATCCCGCGCGCGGGGGCTAGGTAGGTGTGTACGCCTAGGCTTGCCCGCGACCACACCTGGCGGAAGCCTGGTCGCCCCAGAGCTTCGATGTCCTTAATCCTCGCAAGGCTCACACAAATGAGCTCATGGGCATGCACACCCTCTTAAGTCTGTGCCTTCGGGCATCGCGACGTGGTGTATCAGCCACAGGCAACCCAGGCTCAGGAGTTTGTGCGAGGAAGGACGAGACACATCATGAGATATCCTAACTCTGCATCTACACAACGTCTTCGCAGGCTCAGCGACTCTGGAGTCGTCAAGAAGGAAGCCTCAGGAAGGTGCCTCCGGAAGGCACTCCCTCATGACGTGGGATTCTACCACAAGCACGCCAAGCCAAGCTACCATAACTGCACCTAGTAGGAACACGGATACCATGAAATGATATGAATAATAAGCATAGCATAGGGGCGCAAGCACCATGGGTCATTACACACCCCAATAGGGCCCTCTACCTTTTTTTTCAAAATGCTGGAAAAAGCAAAAGCAGAACGAGCAGCTATAGCAGTTCTCGAGGCCCGACACCTGGCTCATCGTAGCCTCTACCGCTGGCGCTCTCCGCGGAGGAGGAGCCATCACCACTGGAGGAGATGCAGGCGCCGCCAAGGGCAAGCTCATCGTCGTCGCTACCGTCCTCCGGGCAGCACCCCGCATGCCGGCGTTCTTCTCCAAACACCCTCACATAGAGGGTCGCGAGGCCGTCGTACTTGAAATGAAGGGTGCACCTCGCGCGCAGGCCCCGCGCGCGGGCAAACGATTGCCTATCGCGGGTCAAGGACACGTTGCCTATGGTAGTGACCTCGACCCCCACCCATTAGCCCCGTTGCAGCAGCCGTCGGCCTGCAGCCAAAGGCCGTCAAGTCCAGCGGATGGCAGTGCACCGGCGAAGAAGCGTCGGAGCAGAAGCCAGGTGCGGGCGGGCCTCTCCGACCACAGGACGAACTCCGGGAAGGCATCTGCTCAGCGGGAGCGCAACTGTAAAGGCCGAACAACTACAGCGCGCCTTTCCTCGTCGTAGGAGCCGCCCCGCCCTCTGCGGCTCCCACCATGCGAAGAAGCGCCGCCGCGGCTCCCTGATGCAACGCCTGCCCTCGAAGAGGTGTGCCCGCACCTCCGAGGGGCCACCACCGGGGTCGTGGTGTGCTTGCGGGGGTGTCCGCGGCCTCTCTTGGGTGGCGGTGTCCCTGGCCCCTCCTTCGGGTTTTCCCCTTTTTTGCGGGGGAGAACCTCCTCATTGAATCCATCGATGCTTTGGCAAGATGGCGAGACAAGAAGGAGGAAGAGGGAGCAAGCAGCAAGAAGATGGAGATGAGCAAGGGGCTCCGCCTCTCCTCATTTATAGCAAGAGGGAGGCAAACCGCTGGCCTCCACGATCGGCGGTAATAATGGTCTTTTTTGCATGCAGTAGGTGATACGTCCAAAATGCATCACTATTTTATATCGTAATTCATCCTTATTCATTGATATATTTCACATTACGATGATGTTCTTATGTTGTTTTGGCCTATTTTACACAGTTCGCAACTTTCCGGTGCCGAAGCAGCAGACGCAGGATTCAGTGGTAAAAAGTGGACGCTGAGTTGCTGAAGAAGAATACCTCCAAATTACCTGAAAATCGACGGAGGGTATTTTCCAGAAGGATCACGAAGATACGCAAAAGAGCAACTAGAGGGGGCCACAGGGTGCCCAGGCGGCCACCTGGCACGGCCCCCACCCTGGCCGCGCTGGGAGGGCGCCTGGAGCCCCTGGCCCACTCCAGGCTCTCCCCTCTGGCCTATATACTCCTCGTCATCCAGAAACACTAAAAGGGGGAGAGTTTACGGAGTTCCGCCGCCGCACCGTGGCGGAAACCTACAGAGAAGAAAAGCCATCTCCGGCGGGCAGATTCCGCCGAGGAGATCACCTCCCGGAAGGGGAGATCATCGCCATCGTCATCATCATCGTCACGGGCATCATCGAGATCATCATCAACATCATCCCCAACATCAACACCATCTCCATCTTCATCCAATCTCATCTCACAATTGCAACTTGTGTTGTAATCCGTACTATCTATCCTCTCTACTCTATCAGTGTTGATTACTACTTTGTGGTGAATGCTATTGAGTTTTGTTGGAGAAATATCATTGTGTCCAGATTGTTTATCATCCATCTATCTCCACTGATCATGATCTCTTTTATGTCTTGTGAGTAGTTACTTTAGTTCTTGAGGACATGGGAGAAGTCTTGTTGTTAGTAGTCATATGATGTTGAAGTAATATATGTTGTTTGATACTTAAGTTGTGTTGTTATTTTCCTAGTGGTGTTGTGTGATTCGAACACTCAATACTTCGCCGTATTAAGGACCTAGGGGAATACATTGTGTACAAAGAATGCTTACGGTCGGTTGCCGGAGTGACAGAAACCTGAACCCCAGTTCGCACGCTTTTGCACAAGGGAACAATGGATCATCGATCGTATTGCTATGTTTAGGCTTTTGCCTTAAATACTATCTTGTATTTGCGGATGCTTGCAAGGTGTTTAATCAAAAGAGTGCACTCATCTTAGTCTAGAGGGTGTACTAGCATAGATCCACCCACTCAACACTTATCAACACATCACGTAGTACCGATACGGAATATGGCGAAAGCACATGACTACCTCTCCCGTGTGTCCTCAAGAACACTTTAGCCTTTATAAGTTCAGTTGCTAGGCCTCTCCTTTGCTCAAAACGGATTGGGCCACTTGTTACTCTCCAGTGCCTTTTACTTTGCTCGCTTTTACTTTCCTGTTGCTTATATTAAGAAAACCCCTAAAAAGTTATCTTTCAGTGCTTGCAGTTATTCCTTGCTCAGAATCACTTATCAATACCTTCTGCTCCTCGTTGGGTTCAACACTCTTACTTATCGAAAACGCTGCAATAGATCCCTTACGGTTGTGGGTCATCAAGTACCATTTTCTGGCGCCGTTGCCGGGGTGTGTAGCGCTTTTGGTAAGTGAAACTGGTAAGGAAGTTTTTATATTTCTGTTTTTATTTTGCTGTTGCTGCTCTTTGTCCTGATGGACAACCTTGCTATTGGATCGTTCCTTGTGGGAAGACGCCCCACATATGTGGTGGTTGCTCCTCCCCCTACTGAAATTGTGCCCTATAAAATACCAGCTGGTATTATCGATTATGTTTTGGCTAATCGTTATGCAGGAGACAGACATCCCGGTGAACACTTGCTATATCTGTCACAACTATGTTCATTATTTAAGCTTGCTGGTGTATTAATGGAGTTTGTCATGAGGAAATTGTTCTCCGTATCACTTATAGATAAAGCTTCAGATTGGTATAAGCTTCTCGATAACTCACACTTGCTTGATTGGCAAGAGCTTATGTCTCTCTTTTATACCAAGTTTTATCTCTTCATGAAATTCATCGAGATAGGAACTATATCTATAACATTAGGTCTCGTGACGGAGAAAGCATTGCTCAAGCTTGGGGGAGATTGAAGTCCCTAATGCTCAAATGTCCTATTCATGAGCTCCCCAAGAAAATTATACTTCCAAATTTTTATGCCAGGCTTTCTCGTCAGGATAAGGAGATGCTGGATGCCTCCTCTAGTGGGGTATTTCAGACAAAGAGCGTTGAAGAAAGGTGGGATCTCATTGAAAGGATCCAGAGGAATACCGAAGATTGGGAAATCGATAAAGGTATTGAACCCGCTATAAATTATGAGCATGATTATATTGAGAGCTATGTGAAAACTGATTACTTCAATACCTTTTGCTCTAAGATTGGTCTTGATTCCCATCTAATGATTGATTTTTGTAAGGATTTTGCCTCTCACGTTGATTCTTTTAAAAAGAAGAGAGATCAGCATCATGAACCTTTCAAAGAGTTACCTGTTGATATTAATGTTGCTGACCCTATTTTGCCTGCAGTTATATATGAAAAGCCTCCTTTTCCCGAAAGGATAAGGGAGCACTCTCTTGTGACATGCATAACAAATAAAAGTGAGAGAAGAATTGATGAGCCTGAGGACCAGATCAAGGTCGATCCTCAAGTTGCATTGGTTAAAGACCTTGTTACTAATGATGTTTTGGATTCCAATGTAAATTTTTGTGCTGTTTCCACTAACCTTGTCACAGCCAAGAATAAGGGCCCAATTTCAGGTACTCTAGTAGTATTTGTTAAAATAGGAGATCACAATTATTATGGGCTATATGATTTGGGATCGAGTGCTAGTGCTATCCCCTATTCACTTTATCAAGAGATCATCAGTGAGATTTCACCTTGTGAACTTGAAGAAGTTGATGTTACCATTCATCTTGCAAACAGAGCAACTATCTCTCCTATCGGAATTGTGAGAGACGTTGAAGTCCTATGTGGAAAGGTAAAATACCCTACCGACTTTCTAGTACTTGGTTCAGTGAGGGACAATTTTTGTCCTATTATTTTTGGTAGACCTTTTCTCAGAACTTGTGGAGCTATAATAGATTGCAAGAAAGGTAAAGTTTCTGTTGAATTCAATGGTGAGCCATATGAATTTAACTTTTCTAAGTTCTCTAAGCAGCCTCGTGGTACCGATTTACCTAGTGATGATAAAATTATTGAAAGTATTGCTTCTATTGCTATTCCCCCTAATGATCCTTTGCAGCAATATATGGAGGACCACGAGAATGATTTGCATATGCAGGAAAGAAATGAACTAGATGAAATATTCTTGAGACAACCTGCTATCCTGAAGCACAACCTTCCAGTTGAACCCTTGGGAATTTTATCAAAACCAAAAGAAGACCCGGTGTTCGATCTTAAACCTCTTCTCGATACGCTCAAGTATGCTTATTTAGATGAAAAGAAAGTATATCCTGTTATTATCAACTCTAACCTTTCAGGATATGAAGAAGAGCGACTATTGGAAGTACTTCGTAAACACCGAGGTGCAATTGGCTATACCCTTGATGACCTTAAGGGGATTAGTTCATCTATCCGTCAACATACTATCAACCTTGAGCCCGATGCTAAACCAGTTGTTGATCATCAATGACGGTTGAACCCGAAGATGATGGATGTTGTAAGAACTAAGATTCTCAAGCTTCTAGCCGCAGGTATTATCTACCCTATAGCTGATAGTAAGTGGGTAAGCCCGGTACATTGTGTTCCTAAGAAAGGAGGTACAACTGTGGTTCCTAATGATAAGAATGAACTAATACCTCAGAGAATTATTATTGGATATAGAATGTGTATTGATTACAGGAAGCTGAACAAGGCAACCAGGAAGGATCACTACCTGTTGCCGTTCATCGACCAAATGCTTGAAAGGTTATCCAAAAATACCCACTTTTGTTACCTCGATGGTTATTCTGGCTTCTCTCAAATTCATGTTAACACTGCTGATCAAGAGAAGACCACTTTTACTTGTCCCTATGGTACTTATGCTTACAGGCGTATGCCTTCTGGTTTATGTAATGCCCCTGCTACTTTTCAAAGGTGTATGTCTGCTATCTTTCATGGTTTCTGTGAGGAGATTGTGGAAGTCTTCATGGACGATTTCTCCGTCTATGGAACTTCCTTTGACCATTGTCTCCACAACCTTAATAAAGTTTTGCAGAGATGTGAGGAGACAAATCTGGTACTCAACTGGGAGAAGTGCTACTTCATGGTTAACGAAGGAATTGTTCTTGGTCACAAGATTTCCGAAAGGGGAATTGAGGTGGACAAGGCCAAGATCGAAGCAATTGAGAGGATGCCCTATCCAAGGGACATCAAAGGTATTCGTAGTTTTCTCGGTCATGCTGGTTTCTATAGAATATTTATTAAAGACTTTTCTAAGACTTCGAGACCCCTCACTAATCTTCTCCAGAAGGACGTTCCTTTTGTATTTGATGAAGATTGTAAGGAGGCTTTTGAAGTTCTTAAGAAAGCTTTAATAACCGCTCCTATAGTACAACCACCTGACTGGAATTTACCTTTTGAGATTATGTGTGATGCTAGTGATTTTGCCGTTGGAGCTGTTTTAGGGCAAAGGGTTGATAAGAAATTGAATGTTATACATTATGCTAGTAAAACCCTTGATAGTGCTCAAAAGAATTATGCTACTACTGAGAAGGAATTCTTAGCTGTAGTGTTTGCTTGTGATAAGTTTAGGCAGTATATTGTTGATTCCAAAGTTATTATTCATACTAACCATGCTGCCATTAAGTACCTTATGACGAAGAAGGATGCCAAGCCAAGACTTATCAGATGGGTACTCCTTCTTCACAAATTTGATTTGCAGATTGTTGATAGGAAAGGAGAAGACAATCCGGTGGCGGACAATCTTTCAAGGATGGAAGATATTCCGCATGATCCCATCCCAGTCAACGACAGTTTTCCAGACGAGCAACTTGCCGTTGTAAAAGTACAATCTCTTTCCGATCCTTGGTTTGCAGATTATGCTAATTTTATCGTTGCGAAGTATTTGCCTCCAGGTTTAACATTTCAGCAAAGGAAGAAGTTCTTTCATGATTTGAGGCACTACTTTTGGGATGACCCACATCTTTTCAAAGAAGGTCCAGACGGGATCGTGAGAAGATGCATACCGGAACATGAGCAGAAGGACATTCTCAGACAGTGTCATGATAGTCCCTATGGAGGACATCATGCCGGTGAGAGGACCGCACATAAGGTTCTTCAATCAGGTTTTTATTGGCCTACTCTCTTTAAGGATGCTAGAAATTATGTTTTAGCCTGTGATAAATGTCAGAGGGTTGGTAACATTAGTAGAAGGAATGAGATGCCTATGAATTACTCACTAGTGATTGAACCTTTTGATTGCTGGGGTTTTGATTTTATGGGTCCTTTTCCTTCTTCGCACAAGTACACTCACATTTTAGTAGCTGTTGATTATGTGACCAAGTGGGTTGAAGCAATCCCCACTGAAAGTGCTGATCACAAGACATCTTTGAAAATGCTCAAAGATGTGATTTTCCCTAGGTTTGGTGTACCTAGGTATCTCATGACTGATGGAGGATCACACTTCATGCATGGAGCTTTTAGAAAAGCTTTAGCCAAGTACGATGTCAATCATAGAATTGCTTCACCGTACCATCCTCAAACTAGTGGGCAAGTTGAGCTCACCAATAGAGAGATCAAGTTGATCTTACAGAAGACAGTAAATAGAAATAGAAAGGACTGGTCAAATAAGTTAGGAGATGCTTTGTGGGCGTATAGAACTGCTTACAAAAACCCCATGGGCATGTCCCCCTATAAGATGGTTTATGGCAAGGCTTGCCATTTGCCATTAGAATTAGAGCACAAAGCTTTCTGGGCTGTTAGAGAGCTTAATGCTGACCCAAAGTTAGCTGGTGAGAAGTGTCTCATGAACTTGACTTCTCTAGATGAGTGGAGAAGTGAAGCTTACGAGAGCGCTAAAATGTTCAAGGAAAAGGTAAATAAGTGGCATGATAGGAGGATTCTGAAACGAGAATTTAATGTTGGTGATAAAGTTTTGTTGTTTAGATCCCGTTTCAGGTTTTCTCCAGGCAAACTACTTTCCAGGTGGGAAGGGCCATTTCATATTGAAGAAGTCTATCGGTCAGGTGCAATCAAGATTAACAATTTTGAAGGAACCAAACCTCAAGTTGTGAATGGGCAAAGACTTAAGCATTACATAGCAGGAGACCCTGTCAATGTTGATGTGAATATGATATACACAACAACTCACGAAGAACATGTTGCAGACCTGTTTCAGACACCAGCAGAAGCAGAATAAGAAAAGGTATGTATTACGGTAAGGAAACATCGCGAACCGCCATAAAAGTTCCATATTATGAGTTTTTGCAAAATTAGGAAAATTCTAAGCCTAAGTGGAGCCGGAGACAAGCTCCAGGGGGCCCAGGCGCCCCCCTAGCGCGGCCTACCTCCTGGCCGCGCCGGGAGGCC
The DNA here is from genome assembly GCA_902687465.1 of Secale cereale. Lineage (NCBI taxonomy): Eukaryota > Viridiplantae > Streptophyta > Magnoliopsida > Poales > Poaceae > Secale > Secale cereale. The sequence goes on along the minus strand of LR738713.1, from coordinate 177,573,444 downwards.
GCCTGGGCACCCAGGAGTCCGTCTCCGACCCCACTTTAGCTTGCTACCTTCCTTTCTGTGCAGAAATTTTTGCTATATATTTGCCCGGATTGTTCCGGCAACGTACCTCGCGATTTCGTGTGTTTTCTTTTCGATCTGTTTCTGCCAGGGTAAAAAGCTATTGTTAGAGATGTCTTCTTGTGGCTCGAGCGGAGAGGACTTCTTGGGATGGTGTCTACGTCAAGTCCAGAAGGATCTTAATCAAGGGAAGCACGTTGACTGGACTACCGAAGAAGAGATTGCCGCAAGACAAGCGGAGATGGAGCGCTCCGTGAGAGAGGAAGTCAAGACTATCATGCCCAACAACAAGGAGGCCCAAGCAATCCCATCATGGTGGGATCTGTCCAACCTCATTATGATCTTTCTCTTAACCTTTTAGGGCCCTCTACTTCACTTGAAGATCAACGTACGCTCTCCACCATCTCCGAGGCTTATCGCATCACCAATCAGCTGTGCGAAGATTTCCGTGTACTAAAGGTACAAGTGGAGATCTTGGAGAAGGAAAACCAAACCCTTCGCCGTGTCATAAGAGATTTGAAGAATCAACGTCAACAAGAATGAGGAGTGAAATCTCCTTGGGTAATGGCATCCCCTTGGCTTGTTCCAAGCTTGGGGGAGTGCCCGGTATCTTTATCTTTATCTTTTGTCTTTTAGAGTCAAGTAGAGTCGTATCATGTCTAGGGAGGTTATTATATGAAATAGGTGTGTGCATTGAGGTCTATCACTCCTTCTATGGAGAGATTGTATCCGTGAGTGTGGAGTCGTCTATGATGGAATATTAATGAGAAGTCTATTGGTTCCTTTGCTGCACTCGGTATTCTCTTCACGCAATCGACCTTATATGATGATTCTTATGGGGAGTATTGACCTTATATCAGGTATGGCTTTGAATACTTTATTTAATCTTGGCAAACATAGCTTTGGTCATAATAACAAGCATGATTTTCTTAAAGTAGCGACATAGCCAAAACCTTTATGTTATTATGCTTGAAGTGTTATGCTGACAAGGAAGACAACTTGATGTGTTATGCTTATTTTAATGTTTATGCTTTATATTGCTTTGCATCTTAGTCATCATCAATTGTCTGTTCTCTCAAAGCCTTTTCTAGCCTAAACTCTGTACTAAGCGGAATTCTGCTTGTGCATCCATACCCTTAAACCAATACCTTCCATATGAGTCCACCATACCTTCCTATTCGTGGTATTCCACTACCACCTCCTAAAGTATAGAATTTATGTGTTATCCTTAAATGTTCAAAATCTTCTATTTTGTGCCCCTGTCTTAGCTCATGAGGAAGTAGTAGTTAATTCATGATCTTTTTAAGTTGGACAAGTTTTACCCCGGGATTGCATGTCTAATCTGCAAACCCCTAATACGAGGAGGAACTGGCATGAGTGCGCCCGGCTCATAAAAGATAATACAGCAAACAAACCCTCCTTCACGCTTTGTTCATGAGAAATCAGAAAACTTTGGCAGTGATAAACAAAGGAGATTAAGGGGATGTGATCGTCCCCGTGCGGGAGCCGTTCCTCGAAACTTGTCCAGTTTGAGAAGTAATTGAGTTATCTATTAGCATTCGTTGACAAATCATGCACCTCTCAAAACTTGTTTTCATTCTGTTTGATTTAAGGATAGCACATGAGTTTTCCCTACTTCCCTAGAGCAGGGCCTATCTCTTAGTTTTAGGTTGAGTCAGTTATTCCTACTTCCTTCCATTCTTAAAGAGAGCAGACATTTGATGTTGACGAGGATTCATTCATATAAAGTTGCATTAAGATTTGTCATATCATATCCTTGTTGACATTATCATTTGATAAGTAAGTTGTTTGTCAAGCCCAGCTAAAGCAAACATCTTCCTTTGTGTTAACACTTTCACTTCTTGCCTAATAACATGTTCTTTCAAAAGCTTCAATTAATCTCATCAAAACATAAAGAGAAAGAGCAAAAGTAAAAGCTATTAGTTGCTCTTTGACCAAAGGACATGTTTGCCATGATTTGATGAGTTTCCTTAGCCCTACTTTCGATTATAAGTGTTACCACTCTTTTATAAGGGCCTTATGAGTTGAAGATTGCTGTTGATGATATTTGAGTTTGGTGAAGAAACTGTGATGCTTCTTGTCCGTATTCTATTTATCGACACTTCACTCTCTAAACTTGTGGACAGGTTTACCGAGCTCAGTATTCGCTTGGGGACAAGCGAGGTCTAAGCTTGGGGGTGTTGATACGTCCAAAATGCATCACTATTTTATATCGTAATTCATCCTTATTCATTGATATATTTCACATTACGATGATGTTCTGATGTTGTTTTGGCCTATTTTACATAGTTTGCAACTTTCCGGTGCCGAAGCAGCAGACGCAGGATTCAAGGTAAAAAGTGGACGCTGAGTTGCTGAAGAAGAATACCTCCAAGTTACCAGAAAATCGACGGAGGGTATTTTCCAGAAGGATCACGAAGATACGCAAAAGAGCAACCAGAGGGGGCCACAGGGTGCCCAGGCGGCCACCTGGTGCGGCCCCCACCCTGGCCGCGCCGGGAGGGCGCCTGGAGCCCCTGGCCCACTCCAGGCTCTCCCCTCTGGCCTATATACTCCTCGTCATCCAGAAACCCTAAAAGGGGGAGAGTTTACGGAGTTCCGCCGCCGCACCGTGGCGGAAACCTACAGAGAAGAAAAGCCATCTCCGGCGGGCAGATTCCGCCGAGGAGATCACCTCCCGGAAGGGGAGATCATCGCCATCGTCATCACCATCGTCACGGTCATCATCGAGATCATCATCAACATCATCCCCAACATCAGCACCATCTCCATCTTCATCCAATCTCATCTCACAATTGCAACTTGTGTTGTAATCCGTACTATCTATCCTCTCTACTCTATCGGTGTTGATTACTACTTTGTGGTGAATGCTATTGAGTTTTGTTGGAGAAATATCATTGTGTCTAGATTGTTTATCATCCATCTATCTCCACTGATCATGATCTCTTTTATGTCTTGTGAGTAGTTACTTTAGTTCTTAAGGACATGGGAGAAGTCTTGTTGTTAGTAGTCATATGATGTTGAAGTAATATGTGTTGTTTGATACTTAAGTTGTGTTGTTATTTTCCTAGTGGTGTTGTGTGAGTCGAACACTCAACACTTCGCCTTATTAAGGACCTAGGGGAATACATTGTGTACAAAGAATTCTTATGGTGGGTTGCCGGAGTGACAGAAACCTGAACCCCAGTTCGCACGCTTTTGCACAAGGGAACAATTGATCATCGATCGTATTGCTATGGTTAGGCTTTTGCCTTAAATACTATCTTGTATTTGCGGATGCTTGCAAGGTGTTTAATCATAAGAGTGCACTCATCTTAGTCTAGAGGGTGTACTAGCATAGATCCACCCACTCAACACTTATCAACACATCACATAGTACCGATACGGAATATGGCGAAAGCACATGACTACCTCTCCCGTGTGTCCTCAAGAACACTTTAGCCTTTATAAGTTCAGTTTCTAGGCCTCTCCTTTGCTCAGAAAGGATTGGGCCACTTGTTACTCTCCAGTGCCTTTTACTTTGCTCGCTTTTACTTTCCTGTTGCTTATATCAAGAAAACCCCTAAAAGTTATCTTTCAGTGCTTGCAGTTATTCCTTGCTCAGAATCACTTATCAATACCTTCTGCTCCTCGTTGGGTTCGACACTCTTACTTATCGAAAACGCTGCAATAGATCCCTTACGGTTGTGGGTCATCAGTAGGCTCTTGTAAAGTAGAACGGTTGCCAAGGCAGCATGGGGAAGCGGAGACGCCCACATCCCACCAAGTGCCACACATCAACCGAGTCCGTAGGCAGTTGGAGCTCGCGGCCCTTCGCCCTTGCCCTTTGGCTTCGCCTCGAAGCAAAGTTCGAGCGTGCCTTGGGCCCGTGAGCTAGTGTCGGCGTTCTGGGAACCAGGGTACCCAGACTTGCGTTCCCGTGGCCCTTGACATGGCTCCATCACCAGCCTAGTTCGGCCCATTTTCAGCATCAACACACGAGATCCTTGCGGGGGCCAAGCCTCGCGAGGCGGACGATGCCAAGGCCTCCGGAGGAAGCAGCCTCTCTAGGGTGGCTCCTGAGGAGGGAAGATTCTTGTGCAAGTTCCCACCTCCTGAGGTTCAGATGACACAAGCCATGACGACCAAGGCTAGGCGGGCGCCAGCAGGGGCAGTGCAGTAGGTTTCCTCTTGGATGCTAAAGAGGCAAGTGCAGGCGCGGAGACCCGAGGAACCAACCAAAGGTTTCCATTTCCTTGCAACAAGACCAAGATCGCCAAGACGACATAACGAAGATCATCACCGAGCCCACCATGGCGTCACGGCCAGAAGTTTTGCAGGCGAAGACCACGTTTCGTCAGGATAAGATGTAATAGTTGTCTCCCTTCAAATAGTTGTCAGGCGAAGACCACTGTACTAGTTCATCCTCAGCCCTCCTTGAGGCTAATCCACCACAACGTAGGAGTAGGATATTACATCGCGAGGTGGCCCGAACCTGGGTAAACTGCCTTGTCCCATTTTCTTCATGTTCATTTAGCTAGGCCTTGAGATCAACGAGTAGGGAGATAGGGGAAGTTCAGTTCTTCGCACGCACCCCAGTGTTCAAATCTATCAAGGGTCTGCGGAACCCTGAATCTGACAATATCGCCAACAATCCACAAACTCAAGGTCACAAAGATGTTGGTGGATGGCTGTCGGATTCAGAGCTCCGCAAAACCCTACTAGGTTCAAACTCTGGGGTGCGTGCGAATATCTCAACCTCGCCTATCTATCTACTTATCGTTTCACGAACTAGCATGATGAACAAGAATGTAAAAGATACAAGAGGCAGTTTATCCTGGTTCAGGCCACTGATACGTCTCCAACGTATCTATAATTTTTTATTGTTCCATGTTATTATATATTCTGTTTTGGATGTTTAACGGGCTTTATTCTACACTTATATTATTTTTGGGACTAACCTACTAAACCAAGGCCCAGTGCAAATTGTTGTATTTTTGCCTATTTCAGTGTTTCGTAGAAAATGAATATCAAACGGAGTCCAAACGGAATGTGAACTTCGGGAGAGTTATTTTTGGAACAATATCAACACAGAAAACTTGGAGTACACGCTTGGAAGCGAGAGAGGCGGCCACGAGGGCAGGGGTACGCCCAGGGGGGTAGGCATGCCCCCACCATCGTGGGCCCTCTCTAGCTCCCCTGACGTGCCTCTTCAGCCTATATATACTCTCATACCCTGAAAACATCGAGGCAATCGACGAAACCCTAATTCCACCGCCGCAACCATCTGTACCCGTGAGATCCCATCTTAGGTCCTGTTCCCGAGCTCCGCCGGAGGGGGTATCGATCACGGAGGGCTTCTACATCGACACCATAGCCTCTCCGATGAGTTGTGAGCAGTTTACCACAGACCTTCGGGTCCATAGTTATTAGCTAGATGGCTTCTTCTCTTTCTTTGGATCTGAATACAAAGTTCTCCTCGATCCTCGAGGAGATCTATTCGATGTAATCTTTTGCGGTGTGTTTGTCGAGATCTGATGAATTGTGGGTTTATGTTCAAGATTATCTTTGAACAATATTCGATTCCTTTCTGAAATATTTTATGTATGATTATAATATCCTTGCAAGTCTCTTCAAATTATCGGTTTGGTTTGGCCTACTAGATCTATAGTTCTTGCAATGGGAGAAGTGCTTGGCTTTGGGTTCAATCTTGCGGTGTCCTTTCCCAGTTACAGCAGGGGCAGCAAGACACGTATTGTATTGTTGCCATCGAGGATAAAATGATGGGGTTTATATCATATTGCTTTAGTTTATCCCTCTATATTATGTCATCTTGCTTAAGGCGTTACTCTATTCTTATGAACTTAATACTCTAGATGCATGCTGGATAGCGGTCGATGTGTGGAGTAATAGTAGTAGATACAAAATCGTTTCGGTCTACTTGTCATAGACGTGATGTCTATTTATAATGATCATGCCTAGATATTCTCATAACTATGCGCTTTTCTATCAATTGCTCGATAGTAATTTGTTCACCCACCATAGAATTCTCCTATCATGAGAGAAGGCACTAGTGAAACCTATGGCCCCCAGGTCTATTCTCTTCATATTAATCTTCCATCAACTATTTACTTTACGTTGCATTATTTACTTTCAATCTCTATACCAAAAATAACGAAAATATTATCTTATCATATCTATCAGATCTCACTCTCGTCAGTGACCGAGAAGGGATTGACAACCCCTTTTATCGTGTTGGCTGCGAGGTTCTTATTTGTTTGTGCAGGTGCGAGGGACTAGCCCGTGGTCTCCTATTGGATTGATACCTTGGTTCTCAAAAACTGAGGGAAATACTTATGCTAGTGTGCTGCATCACCCTTTCCTCTTCGACGGAATACAACGCAAGCTCGAGAAGTAGCAAGAAGAATTTCTGTCACCGTTGGCGGGGAGATCTACAAAAAAGTCATATACCAAGTACTTATAACAAATCCTTATCCCTCGCATTACATTATTTTCCTCTCATTTTCGTGTCCCCCACTTCACCCTTGCCGTTTGATTCGCCTTTCTTTTTCCGTGTGTTTTACCGTTTGCTTGCCTCTTGTTTGCTTGTGTGTTGGATTGCTTGCTTGTCACTATGGCTCAAGATAATGCCAAATTGTGTGACTTTTCCAATACCAACAATAATGTTTTTTTAGCACTCCAATTGCTCCTATATTAGATGCTGAATCTTGTGAGATCAATGCTGCTCTGTTGAATCTTGTCATGAAAGATCAATTTTCTGGCCTTCCTAGTGAAGATGGCGCTACCCATCCAAACAACTTTGCTGATTTGTGCGATATGCAAAATAAGAGGGATACGGATAATGATATTTTTAAATTGAAGCTATTTCCGTTTTCTCTTAGAGATCGTGCTAAAACTTGGTTCTCTTCTTTGCCTAGAAATAGTATTGATTCATGGAATAAGTGCAAAGATGCCTTTATCTCTAAGTATTTTCCTCCTGCTAAGATTATCTCTCTTAGAAACAATATTATGAATTTTAAGCAACTAGATCATGATCATGTTGCACAAGCTTGGGAGAGAAAGAAATTAATGATACGCAATTTCCCTACACATAGTTTGAACTTATGGATGATTATACAAAAAAATTATGCCGGCTTGAATTTTGCTTCTAGAAATCTTTTAGATTCGGCCGCGAAGGGGGGGGGGGCACTTTTATGGAAATCACTTTAGGAGAAGCTACCAAACTCCTAAATAATATTATGGTTAACTACTCTCAATGGCACACCGAAAGATCTACTAGTAAAAAAGTACATGCTATTGAAGAGATTAGTGTTTTGAGTGGAAACATGGATGAACTTATGAAATCATTTTCTACTAAGAGTGCTTCTTCTGATCCTAATGATATTCCTTTGTCACGTTGATTGAGAATAATAATTAAGCTTTGTATGTGAATTTTGTTGGTAGGAACAATTTTGGTAACAATGCTTATAGAGGAAACTTTAATGCTAGGCCTTTTCCTAGTAATTCCTCTAACAATTATGGTAATTCCTAAAATAACTCTTATGGAAATTTTAGTAAGATGCCCTCTAAATTTGAGACTAGTGTTAAAGAGTTTATGAATTCGCAAACGAATTTCAATGCCTTGCTCGAAGAAAAATTGCTTAAGGTTGATGAGATGGATAGAAACATGTATATAATTTCTCTTGATGTTGATTCTTTGAAACTTAGATCTATTCCACCTAAGCATGATATCAATGAGTCTCTCAAAGCTATGAGAATTTCCATTGATGAATGCAAGGAAAGAACCGCTAGGATGCGTGCTAAAAGAGATTGCTTTATGAAAGCGTGTTCTTCTAGTTTTCAAGAAAATAATGAAAATCTAAAAGTCATTGATGTGTCTCCTCTTAAATCCTTGTTTTCTAGTATGAATCTTGATAAAGATGGGACTGAAGATGAGTCTACTTTAGTTAAAAGGCATCCCGATGATTCGTAGTTTTTAGATCTTGATGCTAAAATTGTGAAAAGTGGGATTGAAGAGGTCAAAACATTACATAGCAATGAACACACAATCTTGGATTTCAAGGGATTTAATTATGATAATTTCTCTTTAATATATTGTATTTCCTTGTTGCAATCCGTGCTAAATTCTCCTCTTGCTTATAGTCAAAATAAAGCATTTACCAAACATATAGTTGATGCTTTAATGCAATCTTATTTAGAAAAACTTGAATTAGAAGTTTCTATCCATAGAAAGCTTTATGATGAATGGGAACCTACTAGTAAAATTGAGATTAAAGATCATGAATGCTTTGATTTGTGTGATTTGGGTGCAAGTGTTTCCACTATTCCAAAAGCCTTGTGTGATATGTTAGGTTTCATGAACTTGATGCTTGTTCTTCAAATTTGCATCTTGTCGATTCCACTATTAAGAAACCTATGGGAAGGATTAATGATGTTCTTATTGTTGAAAATAGGAATTATGTTCTCGTAGATTTCATCGTTCTTGATATAGATCGCAATCCTACATGTCCTATTATTTTGGTAGACCTTTCCTTAGAATGATTGGTTCAATTATTGATATGAAGGAAGGAAATATTAGATTCCAATTTCCGTTAAAGAAAGGCATGGATCACTTTCCTAGAAATAAAATAAAATTACCTTATGAATCTATTATGAGAGCCACTTATGGATTGCCTACGAAAGATGGAAATACCTAGACCCATTCTTGTATCGTGCCTAGCTAGGGGCGTTAAACGAAAACGCTTGTTGGGAGGTAACCCAATTTTATTTTCTTTGCTTTTGCTTCTATTTAGGAATAAATATTGCATCTAGCTTCTATTTATATGTGGTTTTGTGTTTTAATAAGTGTTTGTTCCAATTAGAACCTTTGGGAAGACTTGTGTGAAGTTTATGCGATCATGCTGTAAAAACAAAAACTTTAGCGCTCACGAGATTAGATACCATTTTTTACTGCTGAGTAATTTTTAGTTGATTATTTTTGCAGATTATTAATATACTAATTCCTCACGTCCACCAATTTATTTCAATTTCTTTAGAGTTACATAAGTATTAGAAAGTTACAGATTGCTACAGGCTTTTCTGTTTTTGACACATTCTATTTTCGTGTGTTGTTTGCTTATTTTGATGAATCTATGAGTA
>LR738713.1:177539592-177550176 GCA_902687465.1 Secale cereale | reverse complement strand
AAGTGAGTGTGGTAAGAGAGGTTGTCCAAAATATCTTGTTGCTGCCCGCTTACTAATGGCGCACCAACTATAAACGCGCCATTAGTAATCAAGGTTACTAATGGCGCATTTATAGCAGGTGCGCCATTACTAGTTTTGCAAAAAAAATAACATACTAATGGGGCACTGTCACATAGTGCGCCATTACTAGTTTAAACTAGTAATGGCGCACTCTGGGACAGTGCGCCATTAGTAGTTTTGTAAAAAAAAGAATAAAAAATATCATAAAAAAAGAGCATTAATGGCGCACTTTACTGCTGGTGCGCCATTACTAGTTACAACTAGTAATGGCGCACTTTTGTCTGGATGCGCCATTAGTATGTTTGGACAGGCGCGCTAGTTCAAAAAAAAACTTCTTGATACTAATGGCGCACTCTGGGCAAGGTGCGCCATTAGTAGTTCGAACTCTAATGGCGTGTCTGTTGCTGGTGCGCCATTACTATATACTAATGGCGCACTGCTTGTCTGGTGCGCCATTAGTATCAATTCCATCTATAGCCCTTTTCCTAGTAGTGTTTCCACCGTTCCGTTATTATGACACGCTTCATCATTGTCATATTGCCATGCATGATCATGTAGTTGACATCGTATTTGTGGCTAGGCCACCATGCATAATTTTCATACATGTCACTCTTGATTCATTGCACATCCCGGTACGCCGCCGGAGGCATTCATATATTGTCATACTTTGTTATAGTACCGAGTTGTAATATCGAGTTGTAAATCAATAGAAGTGTGATGATCATCATTATTAGAGCATTGTCCCAAAGAAAAAAAAGGAAAAAAAAGAAAGCCAAAATGAAAAAAGGAAGGCCCAAAAAAGAAAGAATAAAAAGGAAAAAAAAAGGAAAAAAGGGACAATGCTACTATCTTTTTCGACACTTGTGCTTCAAAGTAGCACCATGTTCTTCATGATAGAGAGTCTCTTGTTGAGTGACTTTCATACACTAGTGGGAAATTTCATTATAGAACTTGGCTTGTATATTCCAACGATGGGCTTCCTCAAATGCCCTAGGTCTTCGTGAGCAAGCAAGTTGGATGCACACCCACTTAGTTTCTTTTGTTGAGCTTTCATACATTTATATCTCTAGTGCATCCGTTGCATGGCAATCCCTACTCACTCACATTGATATCTATTGATGGGCATCTCCATAGCCCATTGATACGCCTAGTTGATGTGCATCCATCTTCATCTTTTGGCTTCTCCACAACCACTACTCTATTCCACCTATAGTGCTATGTCCATGGCTCACGCTCATGTGTTGCGTGAAAGTTGAAAAAGTTTGAAACCATTGAAGTATGAAATAATTGCTTGGCTGAAACCGGGGTTGTGCATGATTTGAGTATTTTGTGTGACGAAGATGGAGCATAGCCGAACTATGCGATTTTGTAGGGATGAACTTTCTTTTGCCATGTTATTTTGAGAAGACATGATTGCTTTAATAGTATGCTTGAAGTATTATTATTCTTATGTCAATATAGACTTTTGTCTTGAATATTTCGGATCTGAACATTCATGCCACAATAAAGAATATTACATTGAGAATTATTTTAGTTAGCATTCCACATCAAATATTCTGTTTTTGTCATTTACGTACTCGGGGACGAGCAGGAATTAAGCTTGGGGATGCTTAATACGTCTCCAATGTATCTATAATTTTTGATTGTTCCATGCTATTTTATATTCTATTTTGGATGTTAATGGGCTTTATTCTACACTTTTATATTATTTTTGGGACTTACCTACTAAACCACGGCCCAGTGCAAATTGTTGTTTTTTTGCCTATTTCCGTGTTTCGCAGAAAAGGAATATCAAATGGAGTCCAAACGGAATGAAACCTTTAGGAGAGTTATTTTTGGAACGATATCAACAATGAAGACTTGGAGTACACGCCTGGAAGCGAGAGAGGCGGCCAAGAGGGCAGGGTGCGCGCCCAGGGGGTAGGCACGCCCCCCACCCTCGTGGGCCCCCTCTGGCTCCCCTGACGTGCATCTTCAGCCTATATATACTCTCATACCCTGAAAACATCGAGGCAATCGAAGAAACCCTAATTCCACTGCCGCAACCTTCTGTACCCATGAGATCCCATCTTGGGGCGTGTTCCGGAGATCCGTGGGAGGGGGCATTGATCACGGAGGGCTTCTACATCAACACCATAGCCTCTCCGATGAGTTGTGAGTAGTTTAGCACAGACCTTCGGGTCCATAGTTATTAGCTAGATGGCTTCTTCTCTCTCTTTGGATCTCAATACAAAGTTCTCCTCGATCTTCGGGTCCAAAGTCCCTTATCGCGTTGGCTGCAAAGTTCTTATTTGTTTGTGCAGGTGCAAGGTTCTCGCGCATGGTCTTCTACTGGATTCATACCTTGGTTCTCAAAAACTGAGAGATATACTTACGCTACTGTGCTGCATCTCCCTTTCCACTTCGAGGGAATACAACGCAAGCTCAAGAGGTAGCAAGAAGAATTTCTGGCGCCATTGTCGGGGAAGCTTACGCAAAAGTCATATACCAAGTACCTATCACAAACCCTTATCCTTCGCATTACATTTTTTGCCTCTCGTTTTCCTCTGCCCCACTTCACCCTTGCCGTTTTATTCGCCCTTCTTCTGCCGTGTGTTTACCGTTCGCTTGACTCTTGTTTGCTTGTGTGCTATGTTCCCTCAATTAGCTTGCATCTTCGCTTGCTAAAGTATGGATCCTCATCCACTTGCTAATCTCTTTAAGAGATCCAATTATGTTGAACCTATTACTACGAGTTGACTGCACTAGATTATCTTTATGGGGTTTTGCTTGGAATTTGTGAATCTAAAAATTGTGACGAAATATTGAAAGAAAAATATAAATTGATTCACGATAGCTCCTTGAGTAAAAAGCATGATTGCAATGAGGTTACTATAAATTCTATTGATGTCAATTCTGCTAATAATATGCAAAACCCTAAGCTTGGGGATGCTAGTTTTGCTATGTCTACTACTTGTTACAATGATCATGATTGGGATGATTCTTCTTATGATCTTGAAAATTTGTTTAAACCCCATGATGAATATAAGATTGATAATAATGTTTGCATTAATATTGAAATTGGGTTTGGAAGAGTGTCAACTTTAGATCCCACATATTTGGAGAATGTTTAATCTTATGAATTTTTTGATAAAGGTGGGTTTGGAGAGGTCATGACTTTAGTTAATATTGATCCCACTATTTTGGAGGAGTATCAACTTTGTATGCATGTCGATCGTGTTGAGAATATGTTATGTGATAACTATTTTGTTGAATTTGCTTATGATCCTACATGCAATTATTATGAGGGAGGAAAATATGGTTGTACAAATCTTCATGTTACTAAATTACCTCTCGTCATGTTGAGATTGCTATCGTCGCTTTCTTTTCCTTGCATATGCTAATTTTTGCTTGCTATGATAAAATTTTTCCTATAAAATGCCTATGAACAGGAAGTAAGTTAGACTTATATGTGTTTGTCACATGTTTTATGATGCTCTCTTTGTGCGTCAATTCTTGTCTTTCATGTGTGCATCATTGAATTCTCAAGCCTATCTTAATGGCTCAAAAGAAAGAGCTTGTTGGGACGCAACCAAATTTTTTGTTTTTTGTTTTTTTTGCTGTTAGGGAATAAATATTGCATAGAGACTCTGATTAGATGTGGTTTTATGTTTTGTTTAGTGTTTGTGCCAAGTAGAACCTTTGGGAAGACTTGTGTGAAGTTTATATGATCTTGTTGTGAAAAACAGAAATCATTAGAGCTCGCTAAAGTAGTCGTGGGATTTTACTGGAGCGTGCTTTTTAGTTGATTATTTATTATGCTGATTGGTAGACAAATTGCGCAAATTTACCAATTTATTTTGAATTTTTTGGAGTTCCAGAAGTAGGCGAACCCTGCAGATTACTACAGATTGTTCTGTCTTTGACAAATTCTGTTTTTCGTGTGTTTTGCTTATTCTGATGCATCTATCAGTAATATTGGAGGATATGAACCATAGAGAAGTTGTATTACAGTAGGTTTAACACCAATATAAACAAAGAATGAATTCATTGATGTACCTTTGAGTAGTGGTTTGCTTTCTCATACTAACGGAGCTCACGAGAATTTTTATCTAAGTTTTGTGTTGTGAAGTTTTCAAGTTTTGAGTATTGCTTTGATTGACTATGCAACAAGGAGTAGCAAAGGCCCAAGCTTGGGGATGCCCATGGCACCCCAAGTAAATTCAAGTTAATCAAAAGCCTAAGCTTGGGGATGCCCTGGGAAGGCATCCCTCTTTCGTCTTCATCCATCGGTAACTATACTTGGAGCTATATTTTTATTCGCAACATGTTATGTTTTTTGCTTGGAGTGTCTTGTACAATTTGTGTCTTTGCTTGTTAGTTTGCCACAATCATCCTTGCTGGACACACCTATTTGAGAGAGTTAAATATGGCCTAGAAATTGTTAGAACACTCTATGTGCTTCACTTATATCTTTTGAGTTGAATAGTTTTTGCTCTAACGCTTCACTTATATCTTTTAGAGCACGGTGGTGGTAATATTTTGTAGAAATTGTTGAACTCTCATGATTCACTTATATCTATTTGAGAGTCTATTGTGTTAATGTGTTTAGGCTAAAGAAACTAGTCTTCACATGATAAACATCCAATATCAATGTAGTAAGAAATTTCACACCAAGTGCATTGAATAGAATGAGATGTTGGATGCTTGATATTTGTTTTGAGACATGAGGATAGTGATATTAGAGTCATGCTAGTGGAGTTATTATAAAATGGAGAAATACTTGTGTTAAGGTTAGTGATTCCCGTATCATGCATGTATGGTGAACCGCTATGTGACTAAGTTAGAGCATGAGGTATTCGTAGAGTGCCAACCTTTGTGTGGAGGTCGGGGGTGCGCGATGGTTAACTCCTACCAACCTCCCCCCTAGGAGCATGCTTTGATTTCTTTGTTTTGATGACTCGTAGATTTTTGCAATGAGTATATGAGTTCTTATGACTAATGTTGAGTCCATGGATTATACGCACTCTCATCCTTCCACCATTGCTAGCCTCTCTTGTACCAAGCAACTTTCGCCGGTGCCATAAACCCACTATATATCCTTCCTAAAAACAGCCACCATACCTACCTATCATGTCATTTCCATAGCCATTTCGAGATATATTGCCATGCAACTTTTCACCATTCCGTTTATATGACACGCATCATATTGTCATATTGCCATGCATGATCTTGTAGTTGACATCGTATTTGTGGCAAGGCCACCATGCATAATTTTTATACATGTCACTCTTGTTTCATTGCACATACTGGTACACCGCCGGAGGCATTCATATAGAGTCATACTTTGTTTTTGTAGTATCAAGTTGTGATGAAAGTGTGATGATCATCATTATTAGAGCATTGTCCCATGGGAGGAAAGGCCAAATCTATAAAGCCCATCCGCAAAAAAAAGGAAAAAAGGGGAAAGGCCAAAGAAAAAAAGAAAGGCCCAAAAAAAAGAAGAAAAAGAAAAGAAAGGGACAATTGCTACTATCTTTTTCCACACTTATGCTTCAAAGTAGCACCATGTTCTTCATTGTAGAGAGTCTCATGTTTAGTCACTTTCATATACTAGTGGGAATTTTCATTATAGAACTTGGCTTGTATATTCCAAAGATGGGCTTCCTCAAATGCCCTAGGTCTTCCTGAGCAAGCAAGTTGGATGCACGCCCACTAGTTTCTTTTATTGAGATTTCATTCATATTTAGCTCTAGTGCATCCGTTGCATGGCAATCCCTACTCACTCACATTGATATCTATTGATGGGCATCTCCATAGCCCATTGATACGCCTAGTCGATGTGAGACTATCTCCCTCCTTTTTGTCTTGTCCACAACCACCTCTATTCCACCCATAGTGCTATAGCCATGGCTCACGCTCATGTATTGCGTGAAAGTTGAAAGGTTTGAAAAGATAGAGTATGAAAACAAATGCTTGGCTGAAATCGGGGTTGTGTATGATATGGATTTTTTGTGTGATGAAGAGGGAGCATAGCCAGACTATATGATTTTGTAGGGATAACTTTCTTTAGCCATGGTACTTTGAGAAGACATGATTGCTTTGTTAGTATTGCTTGAAGTATTGTTATTTCTTATGTCAATATAGACTTTTATCTTGAATCTTTCAGATATGAGCATTCATGCCACAATTAAGAGAATTACATTGAAAAACTATATTGGTTAGCATTCCACATCAAAAATTCTTTCTTTATCATTTACCTACTCGAGGACGAGCAGGAATTAAGCTTGGGGATGGTTGATACGACTTCAACGTATCTATAATTTTTGATTGTTCCATGTTATTATTTATGAAGTCTTGGATGTTTAATGGGCTTTATCATTCACTTTTATATCATTTTTGGGACTAACCTACTAACCAAAAGGCCCATTCCAGATTGCTGTTTTTTTGCCTATTTCAGGGTTTTACTGAAAAGGAATATCAAACGGAATGAAACCTTCGCGAGAGATATTGTTGGAGAAAATCACGCACGCGGAGCTTGAGGACCAAGTCAGGGGACAGAGAGGTGGCCCTCGAGGGTAGTGGGCGTGCCCCCCTTCCCAGGGCGCGCCCCTGCCTTGAGGCCCCCTCATGTGCCCCCCGGTGCCCTTCTTCTTCCTATATAGGTCCACGTACCCCAGAAACTCCATACACAGAGAGAAAATCCTAATTCCACCGCCGTAGCTTCTGTTCCAGTGGATATCCCATCTTGGAGCCTGTTCCGGAGCTCCACCGGAGGAGGATCCATCACAGAGGCCTTCATCATCATCATCATCGCCCTCACCATGAGTTGTGAGTAGTTTACCACATACCTTCGGGTCCATAGCTAGTATCTAGATGGCTTCTTCTCTCTCTCTGGATCTCAATACAAAGTTCTCCTAGGTCTTTGAGGAGATCTATTCAACGTAATCTCTTTTTGCGGTGTGTTTGTCGAGATCCGATGAATTGTGAGTTTATGATCAAGGTTATCTATGAAAGATATTTGGTTCTTCTCTGAACTTTTTATGTGTGTTCATAATATCCTTGCAAGTCTCTTCGAATTATTGGTTTGGTTTGGCCTACTAGATCTATAGTTCTTGTAATGGGAGAAGTGCTTGGCTTTGGGTTGAATCTTGCGGTGTCCTTTCCCAGTGACAGTAGGGGCAGCAATGCACGTATTGTATTGTTGCCATCGAGGATAAAAGGATGGGGTTTACATCATATTGCTTGAGTTTATCCCTCTACATCGTGTCACCTTGCTTAAAGCGTTACTCTGTTCGTATGAACTCAATACACTAGATGCATGATGGATAGCGGTCGATGTGTGGAGTAATAGTAGTAGATGCAGGCAGGAGTTGGTCTACTTGTCTCGGACGTGATGCCTATATACAATGATCATGCCTAGATAGTCTAATAATTATTCTCTTTTCTATCAATTGCTCGACAGTAATTTGTTTACCCGCCGTAGAATATCGCTATCATGAGAGTTGCCACTAGAGAAAACTAAGGCCCCCGGGTCTATTCTCAGCATATCAATCTACATCTACTTTACTTTTACCGCTTTTATTTTCTGTTTTATTATACCAAAAATACCAAAAATATAAACTATCATCTCTATCAGATCTCACTCTCTTAAGTGACCGTAAAGGGATTGACAACCCCTTATCGCGTTGGCTGCGAAGTTCTTATTTGTTTGTGCAGGTGCGAGGGACTCGCGCGTGGTCTCCTACTAGATTGATACCTTGGTTCTCAAAAACTGAGGGAAATACTTACGCTAATGTGATGCATCTCCCTTTCCTCTTCGAGGGAATACAACGCAAGGTCAAGAGGTAGCAGTTCCCAGGCGAGGCCCACGCCGGTCTCTCCCCCTTTGTCTCCCATGGGTGCTCTATGCCCTTGAGTCCCGTCCCTCTAGCGAGGCTCAGCCGCCACTGGTATGCCAGGTCGCGATGTCGTGGTCATGGCCAGGGGGTGAGGGCTCAAGAGCCAGTAGGAGCTCTTGAGACGCGATGCTCACGAGCACCCCCTTTAGCGTGCAAGCTGGTTGCGTTGGGGGAGTGGCATGCGGGGCCACTCCTAGTTCGGCTCAGGGGAACGTGCGAATCAATCAAGAAAAGTAGTCATAGCACGCGTGTGTGCTTGCCTTGCTGTCATTGGTCTTTCCGTAGGAATGCGATGGCACTAGGGACCCGGCGAGGTGACGTGCGCAATGCTGGTTGTGAGCCAGAGCTGAGTCTCTCTGTTACAACAAGGGCAACCACGAAGAATTTCGTAAGCTTAACCTTCACATTGTTCCTCGAGGATTCCTTTCCACCTTGGTGGCGAAACCTACCCTTACGGATTAGATCATCAAAGCACAGAAGGTTGATCCGGGAATCTCCCGTATCAGGAGGAACATCAAGAGAGGATTCGCGAGATGTTTCTCAATTGATGATCAAGGTGTCGTGTTCTTTGGAAACCGCTTAGTGGTTCCTAAGGTACGAAACCTAAGACGGCTGATCCTTAAGGAGGGTCATGAATCTCCTCTCACGATTCATCCTGGTAGTACCAAAATGTATCAGGACCTATGCCAGAGGTTCTGGTCGACTAGGATGAAGAGAGAAACCGCTCAGTTCATTGCTAACTGCGACGTTTGTCGTCGAGTTAAAGCAGAGCATCAACGGCCTGCTGGCACCCTTCAACCTTTAGCTATTCCTGAATGGAAATGGGATAAGATCGGTATGGACTTCATTACCGGGTTTCCCAAGACCAGGAAAATGAATAATGCTATCTTTGTCGTCATCGACCGCCTCTCCAAGGTAGCTCACTTCCTGCCTGTTCGAGAGAGTATAACCGCTAGCCAGCTAGTAGACTTGTATATCTCTCGAATAGTATCTCTTCATGGTGTGCCATTGGAGATTAACTCAGACCATGGAATTCTTTTCACCTCTCGATTTTGGGAATGTTTCCAAAATGCTATGGGGACTCGTCTCTCTTTCAGCACCGCCTTTCATCCTCAGTCAAGTGGTCAAGTAGAACGAGTCAATCAAATTCTGGAGGATATGCTCCGAGCCTCTGTCATCTCTTTCGATATGGATTGGGGGAAGTGTCTTCCATTCGCCGAATTCGATTATAACAATAGTTATCAAGCTAGCTTGGGCAAGGCTCCCTTCGAAGTTCTATATGGACGAAGGTGTCGAACGCCTCTTAACTGGTCGGAAACAGGGGAAAGACAATTCTTTGGTCCGGATATGATCCAGGAAGCAGAAGAGCAAGTTTGCATCGTTCGTGAGAAATTGAAAACAGCCCAGTCTCGCCAGAAGAGCCAATATGATAGTCATCATAAGGCTATGACTTACAAAGTCGGCAATAAGGCTTACCTTCGGGTTACTCCTCTTAAGGGAACCCATAGCTTCGGTATCAAAGGCAAATTGGCTCCTCATTACATCGTTCCTTTTCGCATTCTTGCCAAATGAGGAGAAGTTGCCTACCAATTGGAACTACCTCCGCATCTTTCCAGAGTTCATGATGTCTTCCATGTTTCCCAACTCAGGCGTTGTTTCTCGGATCCTATCCGCGGAGTGGACCACGAAACACTTGATCTCCAGGACAATCTCACATATCAAGAATATCCCATTCGTATTCTTGATCAAACCAAGCGTACCACTCGACGTCATAATATCAAGTTTCTCAAGGTTCAATGGTCACACCATTCCGAGAACCAAGCTACTTGGGAAAGGGAGGATCATCTTCGACTTGAGTACCCCACCCTTTTTCCGGAGGAACCTGAATCTCGGGACGAGATTCTTTTGAGCCACCGCTGTGAGCACCCTGATCCTAAGTCACACCGATCTAGCTTGTAACACATCATATCACTTTGCGGCCTCACACACGGTATCCCCACGGGTGCCACCTTACCTGGCCCGGGACCGTTTGCGCATTTTGGCACACGTATATGATAGTGTCGCTAGCATCCATATGACAGAGAACCCGGGCCGACATGGCTAGTTATAAACCAAAAGTGGCATTAAATTACAGAGACAGACATCCATGACCCATCAACGAACATGTCGGTCATCAACGTATGAACCCAAGTCGTAGCAAGCTACATGGACTTAAAGGAACAACGCATGACATTTCCCCTAAGGGACAGACACATGAACGAAGAAGGACACATGCCGGCCAGCCTACGTGTTCCAGAGCAGTAGCAAGCTACCAAGGCTCGGTGGAAGCACTAGGAGGCATTTCCCTGTAAGATAGGCTACCAAAGATAAACAACTAGGCGTCGGATCCCACACATATCAAGCATTTCAAAAACATACACCCAATATGCTCAATATGTGCAAATACAAAATTACATCACAACAGAACTCTATGACTCAAAGTACTTTATTAAAGAGGCTCCGAAGAGCCATACATAACATATCCATACAGATAGGGATCACATGACGCAACACTCAAGTCATACAAGCATACAAGCATAAGCGGAAGCTAACTTGTCTGAGTATAGACAACTTGGAAAGAAAACAGGCTTGGTGTAGCCTGACT
>LR738713.1:177523222-177538521 GCA_902687465.1 Secale cereale | reverse complement strand
CACGGTATCCCCACGGGTGCCACCTTACCTGGCCCGGGACCGTTTGCGCATTTTGGCACACGTATATGATAGTGTCGCTAGCATCCATATGACAGAGAACCCGGGCCGACATGGCTAGTTATAAACCAAAAGTGGCATTAAATTACAGAGACAGACATCCATGACCCATCAACGAACATGTCGGTCATCAACGTATGAACCCAAGTCGTAGCAAGCTACATGGACTTAAAGGAACAACGCATGACATTTCCCCTAAGGGACAGACACATGAACGAAGAAGGACACATGCCGGCCAGCCTACGTGTTCCAGAGCAGTAGCAAGCTACCAAGGCTCGGTGGAAGCACTAGGAGGCATTTCCCTGTAAGATAGGCTACCAAAGGTAAACAACTAGGCGTCGGATCCCACACATATCAAGCATTTCAAAAACATACACCCAATATGCTCAATATGTGCAAATACAAAATTGCATCACAACAGAACTCTATGACTCAAAGTACTTTATTAAAGAGGCTCCGAAGAGCCATACATAACATATCCATACAGATAGGGATCACATGACGCAACACTCAAGTCATACAAGCATACAAGCATAAGCGGAAGCTAACTTGTCTGAGTATAGACAACTTGGAAAGAAAACAGGCTTGGTGTAGCCTGACTATCTACAAGGCCCTTCACAAGCTCAGGATCACCGTCTGGGTAGCAAGCTACTCGTCAACGTCAACGTCTATGTAAAACCCATCAAAAGGGGCAGGGTTCTCCTCTGCAACAGTTATTAAGCAAACATGAGTACAAAGGTACTCAACAAGACTTACAATAGATCCTATCATACATGCGTCATTATCAACAAGGGTAGTGTAGTTCATTGCAGCAAGCTAGCTTTGACTCTTGGCTAACCTATTCTACAACTCTCAGCAGATTGCAAGATGAGACTACGCACACTAGTCCTCTACTTATCAGAACAATACACTACCGCGGATCCTCTTCCGTCATCCTGCGGAAGGGCCATCCACGGCACTCACACTTGTCTTGAGACTTTGAGGAGTAGCCATTAACTTGTCTATGAACTATATAAGCAACCAAGTGGTCCGTAACCGCGAAAAACGGCTATTCGAATAGATTGGTAACCCTGCAGGGGTGTACTTCTTCACACACGCTTCCACCACTTATCGTCGTTTACTCGACATGTACTCGACAACCTTCAAGCGGAAGCCTAGCGAGGGTGTCGGCCAAGACCTGACTAACCACACAAGTCCCTAGTCCAGGTTTATCGCCTATTTGGGTTCCATCAATGGGGAGATCCGGCCGGGGTGTCGCTCACGGCCCCAAACGATGTGTACAGGGTTCTCGAGCCACCAAACGGGCGATCGGTACACCGTGCCACGTACCTGCCGCATCACAGCCCACCCCGAGGGTCAGCGCTGCGCACGACCAGCAGTATACTACAAACACCAGAAACTAGTTGCAACTCCTGGACAGAGGACAAGGGCAGTTAATAAGTCGAGATGGTCCGTTGTCTTCGGGCCCAATGCATGGTAGTAGCTGAATCTTGAATCACACATACAGATCTCAGGTCCTATGGACGGTTCCAATGAAACATCCCACCATGTACTCCTACATGGCCTTTCGTCGATACCTTTACCAAGCATGTTCCACACTTCACTCTCTTTACATGACATGATCATTTCACTCTGATCCATAACCCAGATGAACCAGACCTGACACAACTCTAAGCATAGCAAGCATCATAAACAAATAGCATGGTAGAACACACATCACATGGCTCAATCAACTCCTACACATGCTAGTGGGTTTCAACTATTTACCGTGGTAATGACAGGTCATGCAAACGAATAGGGTTCAACTACCACAACAAGTAGCAGTTCACACGTTGTTGCCTTAATGCAATAAAAGAGAGCAGGAGCAAGAAGATGGGTTTGTATCGGAATGATCAATGGGTTGCTTGCCTGACAGATTGGTTGTCGGGTACTACTCTTCAGTTGGATACGGAGATGTATCCTCGGGAGCAGGACCTACCACGGAGAACACCGGTAATACAATCAATACACAAACTAATGCAACAATATGATGCATGCTCATGACATGGCAAGATGAATGTGTTTTGAGCTAATGCAACTATAAATAGAAAGGTTTGAGCTCATTTGAATCAAAGATTCAAATTTATACCGAAACTATAATTAATTAAAGTGCATTATCGTGTTTTGATGTGAACATCAAAGTTAACTTGCTTAAACATGCATGAAATTGGTGCCATTGGAAAGATTGGATTTTTCTGATCAATTTTCATATATAAATGTTTTCCATCTGAGCTACTGTTGAATTTATATGATTTTTAGAAGTTTAAAGCATTTTCTGGAATTTCCTGAATTGTTTTAAATCAAATAATCCCAGAAAAGACTTTACTATGTCAGCATGACATCATGCTGATGTCAGCAGGTCAACAGACCTGGTCCAGGTCAAACCTGACAATGGGTCCCGCGTGTTAGTGTCATTACCTTAACTAATTAAAATTAGTGCTAACCCCAGCTTAATTAGCCGGCTTGGCCCCACCTGTCATTGACCCCAGGGGGTCAAACTGGGCCCACCCGTGGTCAAAGGGGGGGGGGGTCAAACTGGCCGGTGTTTTGCCGCCGGCGAGGCCAGACGCGGTGGTGCGGTGGAGGATTCGTGATGCGGGGAGTGACCCGCATCCAGTGGTGGTGGTGGTTGGCCTCGGGGTCGCCGGAAAAGGCGCCGGCGACGACCTTGGCGGCTGCTCGAGCTCGGGTGAGCTCGGGCTCTTCGCTAGGAGGCACGGCGAGGCGCGTGGAGTGGTGCGCTGGAGTCCAGGGGGTGCGGTGGAGCTAGTGGACAGGGTGGCGCAGCCGTTGGCTGGCCGGAGTCTCGTCGGGACGAGCTCCGCGGCGGCGCGTGCGGGTGAGCTAGGTGCGGACGTTACAGGGCTCAAGAGGGAGAATGGAGAGGATGGGGAGGTGGCCAAGCTCACGGTGGTTGCGACGGAGCTGACGGCGAGGTTGGACACGAGCTGGAGACGACGTGAGGTCACCGGCGATCTTGGCGGCCGAAGGAGGAAGAAGAGCTCGGGGACAGCGCGTTGGGGCTTCCGGCGATGTGTGGCTCGTCGGGGAGACGTAGGAGACTGTGGCAGAGCTTCCAGACACGGAGGGTAGGCGAGGGGAGCACGGCAGCTTCGGTGGATACGGCGGCGAGCTCGCGAGCGCTGCGGCCATGGCGAGGAGAGGGCGAGGGAGAGAGGCAGGGGGGAGCGGACGTGTCCAGAGGCTTCAGGTCGCGACTTGGAGGTCGTCCAGCCCGTTCCCGCGGTGAAGCGGCAAGCAGGTGGCGCCGTGGCGAGCTCGCGCTCGTCGGCGTCACCTCCCTGCCTACCTGGCGTGGACGAAGCAGCTGGCTGGCACGGTCCAACACAGTGGTGGGCCTCTAGGTGGGCCGGGGCGGTAGGTCTCTCTCTCTCCTCTCTTTTCTATTTTGTTTTCTGTTTTGTTTCTTTTTCAACTTTGTTGAATTAATAAAATGCTAAAGCACTTTCATAAATCATGAAACTACTCATGCCCACTGTATATAATATGAACAGCATGGAACATTTTAGTTTATGATTATTTGGGCACTTAAAATATTTTATAGCATTTAAATGCCCAAATGCAAATACAATATGAATTAATCCAGTGACCTTTGGATGTCCTAGAAAATTGTGCACCATTTTTGTCAGAGGTTTGAGACCAAGGCAAAGATGATGAACATTTTTGAAGGGCATTTTGGGTACATTGGAAAAGATTTTATTAAACCCTAGTAGAAAGAAGAGGGGTGCTGGGGTTTCTGTCATCCCCATTTCAAGTTTATGGAGAAAGTAAACATGATGCACACTCTAGCTGGTCCTAATGCAAGCACTGACTAGGGGTGTGACACTCTCAGATTTTCAGGTGCTGCAGGGACGGACCGACACCGTGTCGACGGTCTCTTGGAATGAGCAGTCGCATGTCAGCAGCGAGCGGGGGCTGCGAGGGGTGCCATGGCACCGGAGGTAGTCACGAGATAACTTAAGCAAGTGTAAGGCAAGTTCGGATAGATGCATAAACAATACATGCCGCAGGGATGGACCCACATGGTCTGGGGATCATGCAACCCGAGGGGTGGCTTCAACTTAATAAAACGGGAAGTGTCACCTGGCATCACTGATAGAGAAGTATTGGAGTAGCCCAAGATGCTCGCTACAGATGTTGCCTCTCATGAGTCGATTGGCTCCGGGACCTCGTGAAGCTCCTGAGGTTTTGGTGGCTCACAAAGTACCAGTGCCCCCTCCACCAGGATCTCCTAAGCCTGGCCTCATGAGCTGCCAGGACACCCCACATGTGGCGCTGTTGCAGGGCAGCATGGTTCGGCAGGCCAAAAGGCATGCAAACGTAGCTGTGAGGAAGGCCCTCGCACCGGCCCACCTGGGACATCGACGGCCAGTAGAGCTCCTGAGATGTGACCCTGTTGAGTCCTGGGATGTTGCGCAGATGCGCAGCCTGCCACTCGAGCCCGGGACATCAACTACACTCGATGGTGCGGGGCGATGCTCGCCTCGCATTTCTCTTGGTACCTGGAACTCTTCGATGATCTGGGTGATGAACTCCTGAGCACTTGGCGCCTCGTGCCTTGCACCCTCCTCCCAGAAACTTCTGCCGAAGCACACCTCTAGATGGTTCTCGAGCGCCTCCCTCGTGGTGTTGGCTAGGTCAGAGGCCCTCCAGAGGAGAGCCCTCGAGCCCAGCCAGAGAGGGGCACCAGGCACGTCTTCCTATGCGAGGGAGGAAGGCACCCCGTTCACGGGCGCGGATCCTGAGGCGCGGCGGTCGAATGCTGCTTCCTCGTGAGGCTCCAGGGCGAGCAGCTGCTTCTTCTTCTTCGAGACGGCTTCACAAGGGTAGAAAAAGCCCTCAGTGTCGGGGTTCTCCACTGCCGCTGCTTGGTAGGGCCGTTCGAGAGCGCACATCGCATCCTTCTCATCACAGGCAACTACGACGACGCCGCCACTTCCCGGCATCTTGAGGACGTTGTAGGCGTGGTGGGTCGCTGCCATGAATTTGGCTAAAGTTGGGTAGCCAAGGATGGCATTGTATGGCACCGGATGTGGGCGACGTCGAAGTTTATGAGCTCTGAGCGCTAGTTCTTGCGGTCACCGAAGGTGACACGAAGGCGGATCTGTCCTCTTGGTGTTGTCGAGCCGTCGGTCACTCCGGAGAAAGGCCTATTGGGTTGGAGCTGGTCGTATGGCACCTGGAGCATGTCAAAGTCCTCGATGGAGAGGACGTTGAGTCCTGCCCCGCCGTGGATGAGGGTCTTGGTGACGAGCACGCTGCTGATGGTAGGTGAGCAGAGCAGAGGTAGGGCGTCGGCGACGGCTGTGCACTTGAGCTGGTCAGCGGAGTTGAAGGTGATGGCACACTTGGACCATCTGAGAGGACACATTATCTTGAGTTTGGGGAGGACTGCATTCACTTCTCGGGCAAATCGCTTAAAGACACGATGAAATGCAGGGGCCTGAGCGCCTCCCAGGATGCATGCCACTGTGCGGCTCCAGGAAGCCCCCAACCCCTTCATCTTGATGGTAGTCGCCGTTCCTTCTTAGCAGTGTTCGCATTGGAGGAAGGGCTGCGTTGTCTCAGGGGCGATCTTGACGCGGCTGGTTCCTCCAATGATCCTCGTGAGGCTGGTCTCTCCATGGACCCTCAGGAGGCTGGCACTGCAAGTGATCCTCGCGAGGCCGCTCACACCAGCCTTGGCCAGAGTCACGGTTCTCCCAGCATCCTCCTCCACAGCCACCTCCATGACCGTATCCTCGTTCGCCGTGCTCGGGGCAGCGTCCAAAGCGTTTGTCATAGATGGCCCTGAGTTCCTAGCAGTCGTTGGTGTTGTGGGTGTGCACGTTGTGGAAGGCACAGAATGGGTGGCTGCCCTTAGAGGAATCAGGGTAATCGCACCCACATTTCATCTCAGGCTCAGCCGCGAGTACTGTCGGTCCTTTGCGCTTGGTCTCCTTGGTATTGGCCTTCTAGTATTCTCGATCAGCCTCAGGAAGCTTGGCGAGCGAGAGGCGACTCTCTTATAACTTTGCGCACTTGATCGCGAGGTTGAACATCTCCAGAGCGAAGCAAAGGTCCTCCTGAATGATGAGTTCCTCCTTCATCCTGAAGTCCCGGATGCCATCAGTGAACGCTAAGATGATGGCTTCATCGGATATCTTGGGGATCTTGATGTGGACGTTGGTGAAATGTTGCATGTACTTGCGCATGGTCTCTCCTAGCTGCTTCGTGATGCGCTGAAGGTCGCCTACCGCTGGGGCACGGTCGTGGGTCCCTTCGAAGTTGGAAACGAAGCGTTCGCGCAGCTCACCCCAGGAGGAGATCGATTCCTTTGAGAGGTTCAGGAGCCACGAACGAGCGCCATCTTTGAGAGCCATGTGAAACCAGTTGGCCATGACCTTCTTGTCATCATTGGCCGCTTAAATGCTCAGCTCGTAGAGCTGCAGGGATTCTGCTGGGTCAGGTGTTCCATCATAACGCGGGGGTAGATCTGGCTTGAACTTGTCAGGGCAGACGGCACGATGGAGCTTCGGGGTGAATGCCTTGCAGCCTGCCGTGCTAACTGGTGCTTGCTCCTGAGGTGCAGCCTGGTGTGGGTGTTTGTGTGCCACTACGCGGGGAGGCACGCTACCTTGACGAGGCGGAGCATGACGCGTGCGCGCCTCGCCTTGCGGCGCTGCACCACTTGACAACTTTCTTCATCTTGCGCGGCCACCCTGCATGGCTGGTCACACTGGGGGGCTCGCGCCTTGGCTCGGGGAAGACGTCTCTCCGGAGCAGTGGGGGAGGTGCGTCGCGGGCCTCGTCGCCTGCCTGAGGTTGTGGAAAAGGCAACGAACGGCACGATGCTGGAACTTCTCCATGGCGCTGACGAGCTCGGCGATGCGGTCCAGCCATTCTTTGTAGAGGTCGTCGGCCGGGTGGTAGCGCAGGAGGTCACGTGCCATGAGCAGCGCGGCCTGCGAGTTCGCCGGGCCGCAACAGGCGTGGGAGGACGAAGCAGCCGCCGGAGTCAGTGATGGGTTTGCAGTGCGACCGTCGCGCCGCGCGGAGAGCGGGAACGACGAATCCTGCTGCTCGTGGGCAGTGGGGCTGGTGGCAGCATTTGCCGCCGGTGAAGGAGAGCGACGGGGGATGCCATCGTCGAGGGGTGCCGTCTGGGCCACGCGAGCGGCGATAGCGTCCCGGCGCTCGGCACGGATGCGGCGGGCGTTAGCCAGTGGCGGTGAAACGACGATGATCCGAACGAACGTAGAGGAGCTTCGATGCACCCCTACCTAGCACGCCAAATGTCGGATTCAGGGCTCCACAAAACCCTACTAGTTTTGAACTCTGGGGTGCGTGCAAAGATCTCAATCTCGCTTATCTATCTACTTGCCGTCTCACGAACTAGCACGATGAACAAGAATGTAAAAGAGACATGAGGCAATTTAACCTGGTTCAGGCCACCTAGCGGAGAGTGGCCCTACTCCAGTAGTATGGTGGATTAGCCTCGAGACGGGCTGTGGATGAACTAGTACAATGGGTGAACGACCTACAGAGGTAAGGTGTTCTTGCTTGGTTGTGGAAGAGAGGCTCTGAATGATTTGTCTCCCTTTCTTTCGTTCTCCTTTGTCCTCCCCCACTCTTTCGTGGTGACAATCCTACTTATATTGTGGCCTTGGTCCTCTCTCCCGAAATGTTTGGCGGGAAGGGATCCCACAACGACCAATTTTGAAGGGGACAACAAGCACATCTTATCCTAACTAAACGTGGTCTTCGCCTGCAAAGCCTCTGATCCTGACGCCATGGTTGCCTCGATGATGACCTCCATCTTACCGTCTTGGCGGTCTTGGTCTTGTTGCACTGGAATGGAAAGCTTTGGCAGATTGCTCGGGACTCTGCGACTGAGCCCGCTTCCTTAGCACGAAAGAGGAAACTGCTACACTGCGCCCGCTGTCGCCCGCCTAGCCCTGGTCGTCATGGCTTGCGTCATGCAAACCTCACGAGGTGGGGGGTTGCATAGAGTTCTCCGCTCCTCGAGAGCTAGCCAGACAAGGCTGCCCCTTCCGGAGGTCTGGGTGTCATCCGCCCTGCGAGTCTTGGTCCGTCGCGAGGGTCTTAAGTGTCGATGCTGAAGATGGGCCGTACCAGCCTGAAAAGCAGCCAAGTCATGGGCCGCAGGCAGGCAAGTCGGTGTACCCTGGTTCCCAATACGCCGACAATGGCGGGGCCGGATTGAATCTGATTTCCCCAAAGGTCATCGGCAGAATCCAGATAGCAGAGGATGGGCTTGAGCTTACCAGCACGTTTCAAGGAGTTAACGCCGGCAGGAACTATCCTAAGGGAAATATCACATTACCGGTAACATTCGGAGAAGAATTGAACTACCGACCTGAGAAGGTTGTGTTTGATGTAGTTGATCTTCCCTACCTTACAATGGAATTCTTGGACGCCCAGCTCTGGCCAAATTCATGGTGGCATCCCACTATGCCTACAACACCTTGAAGATGCCAGGGCCAATGGGAGTCCTTTCTATTCCATCAGACGAGAAGGACGCAACCATTTGCATTGATAAGATGTACAGGGATGCAGTTGCGGTAGAGGTCGCACAGATCACTGATCCCGCCAACGAGAGCATGAAAAAGGAGAAAGCTGTTAGGAGCCCCAGTAAGGAGCCCGTGAAGCGCACCTCTACGGAGTGTGCTGCGCCTATTGATGACTTGCCGTAGAGATCCAATAGCAAAAGGTCCAAGGTTGCCATGCCTGCTGTGAAGAAGGTCCCGACAGGGCTGGATGGCACTGAAGGTACCTTTACTATCAGTGCCCCCCTTGACGACTAATAGGAAAGCGCGCTCGTTGACTTCCTGCAGGCAAATGTTGATGTGTTTGCCTGGCTACCATCTGACATCTCCAATGTTCCTAGGGAGGTAATCGAGCACCACCTTGCTGTCTGCCCACATGCCAGGCCCGCCAAGCAGAAGGTCCGAAAGCAAGCTTTGGAAAAACAACATTTCATTGCCGAGGAGATCAGGAAGCTTGAGGCTGCTGGTTTGGTCAGAGGAGTTCTGCATCCAATATGGTTAGCAAACCAAGTGGCTGTACGCAAGGCCAACAGAAAATGGAGGCTATGCATAGACTTCACTGATTTGAACAAGGCCTGTCCGAAGGACCCATTTCCCTTGCCGCGCATCGACCAGATCGTGGACTCCACCTCAGGTCATGATCTGCTCTCTTTCTTGGATGCATATTCTGGGTATCATCAGATTTTTATGTCTAAGGAAGACGAAGAGAAGACCTCATTCATGAACCCATGTGGCACATACTGCTTTGTCTGCATGCCTTTCGGGTTGAAGAGTGCCGGGTCCACTTTTGCAAGAGCGGTACAGATTGGATTTGAATCACAGCTGCATAGAAACACTGAAGCCTATATGGATGATATTGTGGTCAAAACCAAGGACAGATCAACCCTTATCCAGGATTTGGAAGAAACATTAGCCAATCTGTGCAAGATTAACTTGAAGCTGAATCCATAGAAGTGTGTGTTTGGTGTTCCCTTCGGCAAGCTACTTGGATTCTTTGTGTCCCACCGGTGGATAGAGGCCAACCTAGATAAGATCAAGGCTATCGAGAAGATTCAAGTGCCAAGGTCAGTCAAGGATATCACCTGTTTGACAGGGTGCATTGCTGCACTCAGTAGATTCATCTCCAAGTCTGCCAAGCGTGCCTTGCCGTTCTTTAAGAACTTGAAGAAGGCAGGATAGGTGAAGTGGACCCCGGAAGCAGATATGGCACTACAAGATTTGAAGACCTACTTATCCTCTGTGCCTACCTTAGATGCTCCTAAACCACGAGAGCCATTACTATTATACCTGGCAACAAAAAACCAAGTGGTTAGTTCAGCATCGGTGGCTCAGCGGGAAGTGGATGAGGAAACAACCCCAGTTAGTATCCCTTCCGGAGAGGAGTATGAGAAGAGCTCGACAAAGCCAGGCATAGATCAGGGCAATGCAGAGCACCGCAGCGGTAACAACCCCAAGGACGCTGCAAGGAAGAAAGTGGTGCATCGCCTAGTGTACTTTGTCAGCTCCTTGTTGCAGGGGGCTAGATCTAGGTACTCTGGCGTGCAAAAGTTGATTTTTGGCTTAGTCATGGCATCATGGAAACTGCACCACTAATTCCAAGCCCATGAGATCACGGTTGTTACACGCTTTCCATTGCAAAGGATACTCCGAAACTCAGAGGCTACCGGCAGGATAGTGGAGTGGGCATTGGAGTTATCCAGCTTTGGCCGGAAGTTTGAAAGCACTTCAACAATACATAGACATTGGCAGAGTTTATTGTAGAATGGACGCCAACCCCTGACGAGGAGGTGCTAGAGACAGTTATCCCCGGCAAGGAATCACCCCAAGAATGGATCATGTATTTTGATGGTGCTTTATCCCTACAAGGTGCAGGGGCTGGCGTGCTTCTCATTTCTCCTTCCAGGGAGCATTTGAAGTACGTGGTCCAGATGCAGTTTCCCCGGGAGGAGGAAACCAACAATACAACAGAATATGAAGGAATCCTTGCCAGGCTCAGGATCGCCACAGAGTTGGGAATCAAGAAGCTGATCATGAGAGGAGATTCGCAATTTGTGGTGAGGCAAGTGAACAAAGATTATCAAATCCCATTGATTCAGGCATACGTCAAGGAAGTGAGAAGGTTAGAGAAGCACTTTGACGGATTGCAAATAGAGCACGTACCCCATGCAAAAAACAACATTGCTAATCATCTGTAAAAGTGTGTTGCGCAGAAGCTTCCCGTGGGACCAAGAACTTTTGTTCTCTAGCTTACTCAGCCCTCTGTATCCCCGGAGACAATGGCCCGAAACAGGAGGAAACTAGACTCCAGTAAGCCTCTCCCAGTAGAGCCCTCCGAGGCACCTAGGAGGAACCCTGCCGGAAACAACTCCCATTCGCTTGCCGGGCTACCCCCTCCTGCCGGGACTCCGGTCCCCGCAGTAAAGAAATGTGCCCCAACGAATTTGGAGGTGCCGCTAGTCCTCGTTGCCGAGCCCCAGGCTCCAACTTGGGCAAGGCACATAGTCCACTTGCTCCAAACTGGAGAACCTCCCAAAGAGCAGGAAGAAGCTGAAAGAGTAGCCCGGAGAGCTAGTATGTATCACTTTGTTGATGACACTCTGTACAGAAGAATGCCCAATGGTGTGAAATTGAAATGCACTTGTTGGGAAGGAGGAAAGGAACTGCTGGTGGAGATACACAAAGGCATGTGCGACTCCCACATTGGATCGAGGGCATTAGTTGGGAAAATATCCCAGCAAGGATTTTATTGGCCCACAACCCTCCAAGATGCGGTCGAGCTAGTCACCAAGTGTGAACCCTGCATGTTCCATTCCATGAACATCCATGTGCCTTCCCAAGCTCTTCAGATAACCACTTTGTCATGGCCATTTTCTGTCTAGGGGCTCGATATCCTTGGCACTTTCCCCCGAGCTGCCGGTGGCTTTGAATTCTTGTCCGCCGCCATCGACAAGTTTACAAAGTGGCCAGAAGTAGATGCCGGGAGAAAGATGACTGCTCAGTCAGCTATCAAGTTCTTGAAAGGATTGGTGTGCCGCTTCAGGGTCCCTGCTCGGATCATCACTGACAACGACACCCAGTTCATGAGCCGAACCATCATGCAATTTGTTCATGCCCTCGGAAGAAAGATCTCATTTGCCTCTGTTGCACATCCCAGAAGCAATGGACAAGCTGAGAGGGCGAACGCTGAAGTGCTGTGTGGCCTCAAGAAAAGAACATTTGATAAGTTGCAGAAGTGCGGCAGGCGATGGATAGATGAGCTCCCGGTGGTTCTCTGGTCCCTCAGAATGACACCGAACCGAGCTACCGGGAAGACTCCCTTCGCCCTTGTCTATGGGTCAGAAGCAGTTATCCCCACAGAACTCATTTACGGATCTCCTCGAGTGCTTACCTATGATGAAGTAGCGCAGGATCAGCACCGGCGTGATGCCACTGTGCTTCTCGAGGTGAACCGTCTCTAGGCTGCTACGTGTGTTGCACGCTACCAGCAAGCCCTGCATCGCTATCACAGCTGCAGGGTTCATGTTCGGTGTTTTGAGGAAGGCAACCTTGTCCTTAGGCGCATTCAGTCTACCAAGGGTACAAACAAGTTATGGCCGAAGTGGGATGGCCATTACCGGGTGGTATGAGTCACCAGACGTGGCGCAGTCCATCTGGAGACCGGAGATGGCGTTCAATTGCAAAACTCAAGGAACATTGAGCATCTCCGCAAGTACTACCCGTAAGGTGCGGCTGACGGGCCCTGCCCGATAGCCACCCTTTTGTACTGGCATTGCCGCATTTGCATGTAGCCCCTTGTACAAAGCCAGGCGCAGACCCTGAGCAATAGAGAAATAAAAGAAGCGCTGATAGGGGGCCCCCCGACGAGTTGCATACATGCACAAGCATATCATGAGCATCTCATGTTCATGTTAATAAGATTGCATTTGGCATCATCCTCATCTATATAAACCACAGGTTCCTTCCGTAGACTTGGATCCCTAAGAGAAGATTAGAAGAGAAGCCAACATTGCAATCTTCCGCAAGCCAAACAGACAAGTTCTTCCATTTTATTCGTAGATGTTCAATAAGGACTTGTGCATAAGAAAACTTTGCTATCTTTTCTAAACTTAGGTGTTCCCATCCTTTGACTCGAACGCTGATTCACAGTGGCCTTTGTTAAAAAAGTCTCTCCACGGCGTACGCACGACAAGCTTGGCTCCACGGCAACAAGACTTAGGGTACCGGCAAGGTAGCCTTCCGAGGAAAACTTGTTTACTCGAAAGTATAGAGGCATTCTGTTTCTGCATGGGCCCGTTACATGCACAAGTCCATGGCAAGATTTATCTTTTTCATTGATATGTTGATCAACATGTTCAAATCATACAGAACACAAACATGGATAAATGAGGATACATTTATTTGAATTGAAATTTGGCAACTGCCTACAAGTTTAAGATTGAAAGAAGTTAAGTGCCCCGTAATGCTTTTCTTTGCTCCTCCTATCCCATATATGGAAGTAGGATGGAAAGGGGACAAAAGGAGCGCCTAGGAAAAGAAGGTGATGAAGGGAGCCATGTGAATGGCTTCCTAGTCGTCACTACCGGGAGCGGCAGGGCGGGCGAAGCCGGAAACCACAAGGAGGCTCGCTGAGAGTCACGCCGATGGGCTATTGAAGAAAGGCGGAAGCACCAAGGAAGAGGGGAGGGGTGGAAGGTGATGCAGAAGACCGATGGTTGGGGCAAAAGCTCTAGTGTTGTCCTACTCCGACCTGACAGACTTCCTCTCGTATCCTCTGCCCTCCCTCACCATCTTCCCATCACTGCCGCCTAGGAAGGGCGCGATGAGGGTCGAGCACCTGCTGTAGCCTGCGGGTGGCGCGCACTCAGGAGCCGCGCAAGGTGACGAGCATCACCCGTCACCTCTCCCAAAGGAGCAGTAAATGGTAGTGGCATCGCCTATAACACCTGCGGGACGCCGGCACCCACCTCTGCAGGTAGGAGGGTGCCACCATCTTCAGCATCAACCCCGGCTCCGTTGGAAGGAGCAGTGTTGGAGACATCCATGGCCCCAAGCACTACACCCCAGGATGGCACCTAAAACACCAGGGTCCTCATGCCTGGGAGAATGAGCATCGGCGATTCACGGCAAAAGCCGACATCCATCGTCAAGCGGTTGACCCAGGCAAAGGAAACAGGCACTCTGCCACTCGGGCGGCACTCGGCACCTCCCATTCCTCGGATGCCCCTACTGTGAAATCTCCCCACATTTTGACCAAACTCACTCCCCAAGCTTCAATACAAGCATTCAGTGTCAAGGACCGCAAGCTACGACCTCGGGCCTGCCCCCAGGCTCTCTTCTTCGGCATAAGCAGAAGAACGAGGAGTAGAAGAAGAGATGAGTATGGATAAATGCCTCCATTTCTCCCCCACTCCTCCTTTTATAGCCAAGCTCAGGGTGGAGGCTGATTCCCTGGCGGGTAACTGCCGCCCTCCTCTGCCAATTCAAGAAGACCCGGGCCCCTACTTTAAACACTCTTCCATGCCACGCACCTCCGTTACCTACCCCACTCAATGCATGCAGCATACGTGGCTAAGGATAAGGGCGTGGTGGCAAGAGTGAATTGGTAGTTACTCACTCGTGCGCTAAAGTCATTCACGGGCCATTACACATAATAACCCCACCAAGATTGGCGTTATGCGATGCGCGGGAGATGCGGAAACTGGCTCAGGCTCAAGATTATGAAGAAGCAAAGAAGATCTCAAGGGAGGCAAACCCTTCTTGTACATCCGCCTGTGCACTGGTTAGAGCCTACCCCGGTGACGTCTAGCGACGCGACCGTGCCAGGACCGGGGGCTACTGTTAGTACATTGAACCCTGGGTCCTTGCCCCTGACTGTGCACAGTCCCACGAGCAAGTTTACTACACCAACACTAGATCAAGACTCAAAGGAATCAATCCTTCAAAGATCCAGGAAGCTGGTCGAAGAGATCAAGACAACCAAGAACGAAGCGAGATGCCACGGGAAGAAGAGCCCTCCTTGTCGGTCATGCGAGCCTGGCGGGGTGGGATCACCCCGGAAACGATCCTCCAACATCGCCCCGGTAGGCTAACGGAGGCAAGCCTGCACCTCAAATTGACACCCGTTGTCAATCGGTGCGGTGTCAAGCTCCTAAGTTGCTCAGTGGAAGCCCCCTGCCACATGGCAGCCACTACCTACGGAAAGACCCCGCAAATGACACCCGTCCTACGACGTGTCAAGCAAGCAGGCGCGAAGTTCGCGAACAGCCCCGCAAGGCCTGCTGGGCGAGCTGTGATGTGACGCTAAGCGGCGCATTTGATGTGCTCTCTTAGCCTGCAGAGTTAGGTATGATAGCACTATTTGCTATCTAATCAGCCTAAATAGACTGATTTGCCACTGTGGTGACCCCTTAATCTATAAAAGGAGGCCCATGGCAATCATAGAAAGGATTCGGCCGTTCGAACCCCCAAACTCATACGCGCGCGACCGCTCTGGCCCCGAGGAAACCCTGCCGGGCAAGTGCATCGTGCTAATTTTCCTACATTCGACCATCAATCCACCAAAGCAGGAGTAGGATTTCACTCCTCGCGACGGCCCGAACCTGGGTAAAAAGTGCCCGTCTCATGTCTGTCATG
>LR738713.1:177362532-177518834 GCA_902687465.1 Secale cereale | reverse complement strand
AAAAAATGTTTTTTTTGAAAAAATGTTTTTTTGAAAAAAATAGTTTTTTTGAAAAATATGATATGTAAAATGACCGGGAAGTTTGAAATATTTTTTCAAAATTTCATCACACTCATGAACATGAACAAACTCCCAGACATTAACAAGGTTTAATAGGATTGATATGATAGATATATCAACAAGTGCCTGCTAAGTGAGCTGGTGCTGGGGTTGGATAGAACTCAGAAGTTAAGCGTGCTTGGGCTGGAGTAGTGTAGGATGGGTGACCTTCTGGGAAGTTTGACCACGGAGTGCGATTTGACCCGAGATTAAGCCATAGTGACCCGAGATTAAGGAAAAAAAATTCCCGCCAAAATTGAAAAAAAAAATTCTGGAAAAAAATTTGAAAAAAAAAATTGTTACTAGTGGCGCACCTGTAGCAATATCAGTGGCGCACCTGTAGCAATTTGAAAAAAAAAATTGAAATTTTTTTTTTGAAAAAATATCAGTGGCACACCCGGGGGGCATACCAGTGGCGCACCAGTGGTGCGCCACTGTTATTGGGATTAACAGTGGCGCATCATAGGTGCGCCATTAGTATTCCTTATTAGTGGCGTGGTATTAGTGGCCCACCCATGGTGCGCCACTAATGGCAATATTGGGTGCGCCACTAATAGCCTTTTTTCTAGTAGTGTCAAGGGCATCCCCTTAGAAGACGTTCCTACGCAGGGCGAGTCATTAAAGCAAAAGGAAGCGGGGGGCACCGTTGAGCCCCCTCCCTCATCAAAGAGGTATACTTTTCAATATGTGCCCGGTAGCAAGGCCTGATTGTCACATTATTTCTTTTTGTCTTATTCTAGGAGGAGCATATGTCGAACAGTGTCCGAGGACCCCGCTAGCCGAGCACCAACCAATTCAGCCCCGGGCCCATGAACAAGGTCAAGAGCCAATACAGGCGTAACACTGAATTGTCCTCTCTAGGAGGATTCGAATTATGTATCAATTACAAATTCCGAAGTGGAGAGTGCGATGAATCACCGGCGGCGAAAAGAGGCCATGCGCGATCCAGTATTTACTGAGGAGGCATTCAACTCCCTCTGCTCTGTGGATGCGTATATCCGAGCTGCTCGGGACGGGCTTGTCGGAGCCACTCACCTACTTTCAAAGGATATGCGGGTAAGAATTTTTTTTAAATTTAATAAGCTTATGCTAGAAGCCCTCGAGACTTGAAGCAGTTGGGCCAACTGATTTAAGGATCGTTATGACCACATGTTATCAAGGATAAGAATGATTCATTGTCCAAGGAGCTTGAAGCAAACCGGATCAAGCTTAATGATGTCACCGCCGAACTGGAAGACTTGAATAAATCCAAAAAGGGATCTAATTTTAAGGACAAATAGTGTCCGGAAAATATGATTTTGCACCGTCAATGATGTTTAAGCATACATTGTTATAGTTAAAGTGGCGGAATCAACAAATCAACTAGAGGAGAACCTAAGAGCTGCTCAAGAAGACAAAATACATGCCGAAGGGCAAGAAGCTGCTGGTCAACGCATATTAACACAGACCATTAAGGAGCTGAACAAATTGCTGGATGAAAATGTCAAGAAAGCCGAAGAGCTAAAGGACCTACGGGACCAACTGTCGGGTGCCTTGAAAGAAAATATAAAGTTAAAAGGCGGCATATTCTGTATGACCTTTAACCTAGCTTTCGTATTATCCAATGATTCAGAGCTTCACAATGCTATTCATGCAGGTTTGTTAACAGGGCGGCCCGAAGGAGAAGTATCTGTATTTTAAGGATACGTGCTACAAGAGCTCTCCAAAGTGCGTGAGCGAGTTCGGAAAGCCATGAAGAACATGGCTAAAGCCTTGTGGCGATCTGATTCTCCTCCAGAAATTATGCAGGAGCTGGCGAACTTATTCAAAGGAGCTCAGCATTGCTTTGAACTATGAAGGCGTTGGCATGTCGAGAAGGTGCACGAGAGGTCTGGGCCATGGTGAAATTGTGATATACCATGCTAGATACGAATCATATGGCCCGGGTTGGACCTCGGGGACCGGACGGACAAGAAATTCCCATTAGCTTGGTGTATGACCAAGTAATGGTAGCCGCAAAATTTTCACAAGAGGACTGTAGGTTAGACAGTCTTATAGATGGCATAGATGAAGAATAGGTGTTTGATTCCATGTAGCAATATACTTTATCATCAAACTTATCTCCAACCGAACTTGTTAAAAAAAATGTCATGGCAGACCTTTGGCTTCAACCTCTGAAACCCAAGGATTGGAGTGTTTCCGGATACTATACTTGTTGTTAACACTTAGTATGTTCGGAAACCAGGCAATCCAGTCATTTTGCTTGAACATATATGTTTTGTTCAGGGAGTTATGTTATATTACTATTTTATGCAAGAAACATCTTCAAGGGAGAATAGTTTCATTAAGGGTTCCATTCCCTGGGTCAGCATGCGTATTTATGCATGCCTAGGCTTTGATCCTAAAAAATAGGATTATAGGAAGCTTATCCTTTGATATTAAAAAATTACGTGCCAAAAAAGAAATTTGTCGTTTGTCCACCGACCAATGATTCCCTTAAGAATGCTAGCTTTCGGCTTCACCCATCTGAGGTACAGGTCTGGATTACTCAGCTGTAGCAATCGCAGAGGTGCTCCCTTTACACCCTAGCCGAACAATCGGGAATGTAGGGTATAAACACAAGAGCCAAGCAACCCAGCTTGGCAAAAACTTAAGTCATAGAGGTGCATATAATGGCAAAGAGGATGTATGAAATAGAAGACTTGAGTACTGTAAGTAATAAGCTATAATAATAAGCTTCATTATAGAATCCCCCAGGTATCTTGAGGTATATGCATTTAAATATGTTCACCCCTAACAGATCGGTATAGCCGAACACTTTCTGGGAAGAAAAAAAAATGAAGATGAAGAAAAACAAAGGAAGAAACCTTAACATAAAGAGAAATAAAAAGGTGCTACCGAACTATACATAGAATCGTCAGAGCCTAGCAGCATTCCATGGATTTGGCTCAAGGCTATTGTCTGATGCATTTCGAAGGCGATAGGCTCCTCCGGTGAGAACTTCGTCAATAATGAAGGGGCCCTCCCATCTTGGTTTGAGCTTATCCTTTTTTTCTCCGGGTGGCGTAAAACGAGTTCGCCAATGTTGTATGTTTTGGCCCGCACTTCTTTGCTCTCGTATCGCCTAGCCTGTTGCTGATAGAATGCGGAACGAGCCTGTGCAATATCACGCTCCTCTTCAAGGCCATCTAGGTCATCCTGCCGATCGATCTTGGCCTCTCGCTCTTCATACATACGCACTCGAGGTGAGTCGTGAATAATGTCGCAAGGAAAAACAGCCTCAGCGCCATACACCATGAAAAAAGGTGTGTATCCAGTTGTCCGGTTAGGTGTGGTCCGCAACGCGCAAAGTACGGAGTCAAGCTGCTCAACCCAGTGTTTATCCGACTCTCGTAGGGAGTGCACCAGTCGGGGTTTAATGCCGCTCATTATTAAGCCATTGGCCCATTCAACTTGACCATTTGTTTGAGGGTGGTACACCGAGGCATAATCAAGTTTAATCACTACAAGAAATATGTCAACTTGTGACCACCACTATTGGTCACTGAATGGTCATAGTTTTCCATTTGTGACCTTTTTGGGACCAAAAACATAAGGTCAAAAGCTGGCCGTCATAAACTGACATTAGCGACCTTCTCTGTGAGAAGGTCATAGACGCTTATGACCAAAATATGCCTACTATCGTGCTTTGGTCACTGGTTGTCTGCCCAAGCCATGTCGGATCCGACGTGGCAGTCTGACGTGGCAAAATTGCGACCAATTGAAAAGGTCACTGACAAGATTCAGCCCGGTCCGATTCAGTGTTTTACATGGGCCGAGCCCATTAATTCAGCCTATTTGTGTTTTTTTCATCAATTTTTTGTTGGGCTCGTGGGCCTGGCCCATTTTATTTTCTAGGACGTAGCCTTCAATTCATTTATTTTTCGGGCCTCGACCCTTTTACAATCTAGTCTATTTTGGGCCTCCACAACATGCATTTAGAAGCTTGACATCACCAAGGCAGATGGCTATTCCAGCTTACATCTCAGCATGTACGTATGTATCCAAACCATTTCATTTCTTTCAACACAAAGGATTCTTTCAACAGCCACAACAGTAGACAATAGATACATTCAGCAGAGACTGAATTAACATAGAAATGAAGCAACAAAGGGTAGACCAAGTACAGGAACTACAGCTACATGGGACTACAGCTACCATTTCTATTTCTACACGCTTGCAAGAGAGGGAGGGACTACCAAGGAGCTAAACTAACAGCGGCCGAGCTAAACTAACAGCGATCATCCATCATTAATCAGTGACAATAGCAATGAGTGGCAGCGGCGACGTTCGAGAGACACCCTCCCCATGCTGCTGCTTGGTGTACCTGCTACTGCTTGGTTTGCTGCATCACTAGCCGCCCTGCACACAGTAAGAATTTTAGCTTTACATAAGGTTTACAAGAACAGGACCCTAATACATGAGATTGACATTCACAAGCTATTTGCATTTATATTTAGAACTGTGTCACACCATTTACATTACTAGTTATGTATTGACATACTTATCTAAAAGAACATATATAGAAACATATGAATTTTATTTATGAATACCATTACAGAAGTACTAAAAAATGAAGAGCTCATGACACAAGAATCCAGGAAGAACCCATCAATTCTACGCCCGAGCGAGAGATGTGCATGCAGATCAAATAGTAGATTCGAGCAAGAAGGATGTACTATGTGAAATGGGAAATGAGGAGGCCGATCCGACGAGTCCCACCCAAGCTGTGGAAGGAGCAGCGGCTGCGGAAGGACGCAACGGACCAGACGCCGTCGTGGACCTGGTAGGTGACGATGACGTGGTAGAGGTGGAAGCCGCTGCCGAGGCCGACTGTGCCTGCGGCGTCCTCGTCGTCCTCCAAGGTGATGACGATGGCAGGGTCGGCGTTGAGCCGGTGGTCGTGGTTCTCGTAAAAACTATAGGAAACTTGATTACTTCTCAATACTATGTAGTCACACTTTCAGAAAACCTGTCTATGTATATACAAACTTGAAAGATTAGCCCTGCAAAGGTTCAGTGGATCCAAATAAACATGCACATCAGAAAACTAGAGGAACAGACAGTCAACACGTATATATCTAGTCAATAAAATATGCATGCAAAGTTGTACTGATGTAGACATGCTCTCACATCAGAATTCAGAAACATCAGAGTCTCGCTGCATCTCAAAATCAAGCTGATCTGACATGTAGGCACTGATTAACTGATCCAATAATACTAATGCAATTGTAATGATACGGCAGAACAGATCGTTCAAAATTTCCAGTGCAAGCATTGTACATAGAAAAACAAACTGAAACCCAATAAGACACTATCAATCATGATATGTTTGTACAATGGTTGGTGTATGGTGAGCTCGGCACTGTGTGATGTATAACAGATGATGTATAACAGAGAAGAACGGCAAAAAAAATTGGTGGCATTGAGCTGTTGATAGAAGTATGCAAAAAAGCTACTCAATTGCTACAAGATGAATCAAAGAGAACGATGAAGGTTGGGGTCTAGAAAGGTATTCCTAGTTACAAACCGACTACGACAATAGTTAAGCTATGCATCATTCTTGGCGGTGGATCTCATCCCTGTCATTTTTAGCAACCACTGCACGTGGAAGAAGTAAAGCATGTCAGTTGTATTGATTTTCAAACACAAAAAAATGAAGGAGCAAAAGGCAGCCAAAATATAACTGCAGGGCCCTCTTAACACATAATGTTTGTGCCTAATCTGTTAATCAGCTTTTGCACGATCAAGGCAATTTTACTACTCCCTTCGTCTCATAATATAAGAAACTGCTTGCATATAATCCTTGGAGATTTATAGTGGATTAATACATTTGTCCAGTCTAGTGGAGTCCTTAAACAAGCAATGACATTTTATCAATGTTGAACAAGCAACTCCAGTATAAATTTGAACAAGCAACTCCAGTATAAATTTGAACAACCAACTCCAGTATAAATTTGAACAAGCAACTCCAGTATAAATTTGAACAAGCAATGGTATTTGTCAATGCTGGAGATACAGTCAAACTGTAATCACAAAGAATGATTGAGTGCATTGGAGATACAGTCAAACTGTAATCACAAAGAATGATTGAGTCCATGGCTAGTCTGCTTCTGGTAATGTACTGCGCTGCACATTTCAGTTTACTTCAGCATGCAATATTTAAGAAGTTCCGCTTTACTGAAAAAATCTTATAAATCAACATATTTTTAGTCACCGAGCATTTGTCACAGTAATAGTCATGATCTTTCAGTAAGCATCGATTATGGAAACAGTAGCACTGGCTACTATGGCTACAGCAACACCAAGCAATTCAACGAAGCAAGGACCACCATACAGAGATAAGCACTGGCTACTATGGCTAGGAAGTGAGTCGGTCAAATAGCCCTACGTACTTCTTGTTGATATGCAGCATTACTCCTTGACAAATAGCCGATTAGATTCTGACTGATTCCTACTTTCCCTATGCCAAATATAAATTTATTACTAGCCTTATGAAAGGGAAGACACTATAGATTCTGTGGTGAGAAAAAGCTAGTAGCTACCAGCCAGTCAGACAACATCTCACTACCT
Organism: Secale cereale; assembly: GCA_902687465.1. Classification (NCBI taxonomy): domain Eukaryota; kingdom Viridiplantae; phylum Streptophyta; class Magnoliopsida; order Poales; family Poaceae; genus Secale; species Secale cereale. Next base: position 177,512,144 of record LR738713.1, on the reverse strand, counting down.
CATAGCCGTGAGAAAATTTGAGGGCCACAGAAAATACGTGTGGGTGAAGCGAATTACACAAATAAGCCTCACCCGATCCACTGCATCGTCACATTTCTACACTAAATCAACTGACTAAAAATAGATTGTTGGATGCACAAATAGGACCGCGTTGCTTGTTAATTCTACTGTTGAAGCCTGCCTAAATGCAGGAACGCATCACGATTCAGATAGTCCAGTAATCAGACGGGTGGATTCGTCCGACGAAAATGTGGATTGTCAAGGAAGGAAGGAAGGGAGGAGGGGGGCGGACCTTGGTGGGGAAGTATCGGATGACGCTGGCGAAGGCGTCGGTGATCCCGCGGTAGGGTCGCGTGAGGCGCCCCGGCGCAACATCTCGGCCTGGTTCTGCAACAGCAGCTTGACGTGATCCACCGGCGCCGCCCCCGTCTTGGCCAACACCGCCGCTGCGCCGCCCATGGCCCGTGTCCGCCAGTAGCATGCACGACCGCCAGTTTCAGATGTAGCACACACACGACCGTAGCAGTTGGCATCGGGGGGGCTTGGGAGAGAAGGCGGGGTGAGGGAAGGGGAGAGGATGGCGGCGACGGCGTATGGATCTAGGAGAAAGAGGAGGGGACGACGAGTGGTGTGCGGGGCAGAGAGTGGAGAGGCGAATCCCATCGGGGGAGGGGATGGATCGGGTGGGTGGGAGAGAGATGCGGTGGCGGGATGGGGAAGGAGGGGGCAAAGACGGGGGGCCGTCGTCGTCGGCGGGTGGCGGATCTGCAGCGAAAGAATGGAGACGGGAGAGGGAGGAGTGAGAGAAAGAATGGAGGCGGGGGGGGGAGGGGTGGGTGGAAAATGTCCATGAGGACAGACTCATGACCTAGGGTTTCGGCTCGGGTGGGTTTGGGCCGTTGGATCCGGAAGCATCCGACGGTGGTTGATGCGTGATCCGCGTGATATGCCCATGGACCAATCAGAACGCAGGAAACCATTTGATGACCTTATGACCATATAAATTGGTCGTGATCGATTCGAGATAAAAAAAATCATTCATTTTTCAGTGCTCAAAATGAGTTTTTTGTGAAAGTCTTATCAAATATTTGTTCAAATGATCTCATATTGTGCACAATAGCGCATCTTGGAATTCCAAACAATGTTGCCTAAGAGAGTTTTCATTTTCTTTGCACGGAAAATTCATTTTCCATTTTTCGAGTGCCCAAAAAGAGGTTTTTTTGGGAAGGGCCTACCATATATTTGTTGCAAAATTATACCAAATCAATTTTCTAAAATACTAGGACATATTTAATGCACAATTGACCAAATGGTTGGGTGTAAAAAGTTTTGATCCACCTCTCGTGAAAAAGACAAATTTTCGCCGATTCAGTTGGAAGTGGGTGAAATTTGAGCTGTAGCTACCTCGTAGTTTGCTCTTTATTTTTTCCAAAAATCATTTCTAAGTACATAAGTATCTATTTAATAAGGGAAACACCAAAAAAATACCAAGATTCAACCACTAGCTAGGAACGGTCATTCCCGCCATTTTGACAGCATTTTGAAACGGGCATAAAAAATTCAAAAAAATCAAATATTTGGAAAACTTTCATATTATTTCAATATATGTGGCCAAGTTACCAGCAAAAATTATAAACTTGTAATACGGCAATTATTTTTAAAAAGTGTTCTCAGAAACGAGCTATCACGCGTGAAGATTCATGGCTTTCAAGCCAAATGATCAATCTTATGGCCACATTAATGGCATATTTTGTTGAAATGATCTCATATTGTGCACAAGGGTGCATCTTGGAATGGCAAACAATGTTGCCTAAGGGAGTTTTCACTTTCTTTGGACGAAAATTTCATTTTCCATTTTTCGAGTGCCCAAAAGGAGGTTTCTTGTGAAGGACCTCCCAAATAATTGTTGCAAAATTAGACCAAATCATTTTTATAAAATACTAGGCCATATTTAATGCACAATTGACAAAATGGTTGGGTGTAGAAAGTTTTGATCCACCTCTCGAGAAAAAGACAAATTTCGGCCGATTCAGATGGAAGTGGGTCAAATTTGAACTGTAGCTGCCATGTAGTTTGCTCTTTATGTTTTACAAAAATCATTTCTAGGTACATAAGTATCTATTTAATCATAGAAACACCAAAAAAATACCAAGATTCAACTAATAGCTAGGAACGGTCATTCCGGCCGTTTTGACCGCATTTTGAAACGGGCATAAAAAATTCAACAAAAAACAAAAAATTGGAAAACCTTCGCACTGTGTATTATATATGACCAAGTTTCCAGGAAAAATAATAAACTTGTAATACGGCAATTATTTTAACAAAGTGTTCTCAGAAATGAGCTATCATGCGTGAAGATTCATGGCTTTCAAGCCAAATGATCAATCTTATGGCCACATTCATGGCATAGTTTGTTCAAATGATCTCATATTGTGCACAAGGGTGCATCTTGGAATGGCAAACAATGTTGCCTAAGGGAGTTTTCACTTTCTTTGGACGAAAAATTCATTTTCCATTTTTCGAGTGCCCAAAAGGAGGTTTTTTTGTGAAGGACCTCCCAAATATTTGTTGCAAAATTGGACCAAATCATTTTTCTAAAATACTAGGACATATTTAATACACAATTGACAAAATGGTTGGGTGTAAAAAGTTTTGATCCACCTCTCGTGAAAAAGACAAATTTCGGTCGATTCAGCTGGAAGTGGGTCAAATTTGAACTGTGGCTGCCTTGTAGTTTTCTCTTTATTTTTTACAAAAATTATTTCTAGGTACATAAGTATTTATTTAATCAGAGAAACACCAAAAAAATACCAAGATTCAACCACTAGCTAGGAACGGTCATTCCCGCCGTTTTGACCGCATTTTGAAACGGGCATAAAAAATTCAAAAAAAATCAGAAAATTGTAAAACCTTTGCATTGTGTCATTATATATGACCAAGTTTCCAGGAAAAGTAATAAACTTGTAATACGGTAATTCTTTTCAAAAAGTGTTCTCAGAAATGAGCTATCAAGCGTGAAGTTTCATGGCTTTCAAGCCAAATGATCAATCCTATGGCCACGTTCATGGCATAGTTTCTTCAAATGATCTCATATTGTGCACAAGGGTGCATCTTGGAATGGCAAACAATATTGCCTAAGGAACTTTTCATTTTCTTTGGACGAAAAAATCATTTTCTATTTTTCGAGTGCCCAAAAGGAGGTTTTTATGTGAAGGACCTCCCAAATAATTGTTGCAAAATTGGAACATATCAATTTTCTAAAATACTAGGACATATTTAATGCACAATTGACAAAATGGTTGGGTGTAAAAAGTTTTGATCCACCTCTCGTGAAAAAGACAAATTTCCGCCGATTCAGCTAGAAACGGGTCAAATTTGAACTGCAGCTGCCTCATAGTTTGCTATTTATTTTTTCCAAAAATCATTTCTAGTTACATAAGTACCTATTTAATCATAAATACATGGTTTGGTGGCGATACATCGAGGTTTGGGCGGTGGTCGAGGGCCCCAACTCTAGAGAGCGTAAACTCGCATGCCCGCCGCGTGGTCACCGCGTGATTGTGCCGTTGCCATGTGTTCTGGGAGGCCTTGGAATGTCTAGTTGGTTGGGAACTCCCCAGGTAGGTGCTAGGAAGAAAATTACAGCATAAGATTCTCACGAGGAGACCGATCGATGCTCAAACATGAATTAGCAGCCAAGTGTTTGATTAGCGGTACGGGAAATGCACATGGATAATGGGCTTGAGTTTTGGTTGAGGATGATCAGTTACTAAAAAGACCTTCTTCACAAATTTTAATCTCAAAAGGAGGAGTCTAGGTGGTACTTGCTTTGCAAAGTACCACACTAGACATAAATACGAATGTTGAAGCCAGGCTCAAAATAATGAATGGATTGAGCTGGCATTTGGTGAAGGATAGTTATTTGGGCATAGGAAAGCACTTTAGAAAATGGATACCATTTGGACATGCCAAAGTGGTACTTCCTTCACAAAGTGTTTTTTTGAACATAATAGGAAAATGAATATTTTTGAATTATTTTTGAACTAGGAAAGGAAGGTTTTTTACATATTTGACGAATATATGACCCATAGAATTTATGAGATTTTTTGGGGAATTTTGGGAATGACAGAAATATAGGTTGCTTCACAACCTAGGGCAAAAACTGCCACATGGACATGACACATAGGCAAAACTGATGAGGTGGCGCCTAGTTGTAGAAACCCACCACAATTTATAAGGTTATGACCATCTATATTGGTCATGATCAGCTAGAAATAAGGCAGCGGACCAGTGCTATCTGCTTTATGACCATTTCGTGTAAGGAAATTATGACCTTTCTGACCAAAATGCTCGTTATAGTTTAGGGTTTGGAGCCCCCCGAGCAGCTTTTGACCAATTGGTCTGAAATGGTCATAGATTTCTTGTAGTGAATGCCTAACTTGGGGCACGAGTTCTTCACCTCGTCAGCTGTAGAGTTGGAGCCATTATCTGTGAAAATACTATGCGGGACACCATAATAGTGTAATACACTGGATATAAAATCTATCTATGGTCCTGCTTCAGCCGTTCTTACTGGTTTGGCTTCTATCCATTTAGTAAATTTATCCACCATAACTAGTAAATATTTCTTTTTATGGCTTCCCCCCTTTGAGGGGTCCGACCATATCCAGCAGCCAGACCGCAAAAGGCCAATTAATGGGGATGGTTCTCAGGGCGGTGGGAGGCATATTGCTTTGATTAGTGATAAACTAGCAGCCAACACAATGTTGGACCAAGGCTTGTGCATCTGCTCGGGCTGTTGGCCAGAAAAAACCTTTTCGAAAAGCTTTGTTTATGAGATCCCGAGCTGCAGCGTGATGGCCGCCCATACCAGCGTGTATTTTGGCTAGAAGTTGTTGTCCCTCCTGTTCAGAGATGCACCTCCAGTAGTGGTTTTCTTGTATAGTTCACCTTCAGGAACATTATAGGCTTTAGAATGCCGAACTATGCGACGGGCCTCATTTTGATCATCGAGGATTTATTTCCTATTAAGGTAGGCCAGGAAGGGTTCGGTCCAAGGGGCGATGACGGCCTTGATCTCATGAGTCGAAGGTGTTATTTCCATATCCGGATCCCCGATGACATCTGCACTGAGTTCGGCTGGTGGGGGTGTGATCGGGTCTGAACTAGCGTCTCTGCTCTCGTCCTGCCATATTACGGATGGCTTGAACAACCTTTCTACAAAGGTGATAGGCAGGACCGGGTCGCTCTTGGCTCCCATATGAGCGAGTATGTCCGCCGCCTGATTACTGTCCCAAGCGATATGGTGAAATTCGAGCCCTACAAGCCGAGCCAATATTTGTAATATGTCGTTTTGATAAGCCACCATTTTTGGATCCTTCGCATCGAATTCTCCATTTACCCGAGATATTGCAAGGTTTGAGTCTCCGCGCACCTCTAGGCGTTGTATGCCCATGGATACGGCCATGCGGAGACCATGCAGTAGCGCCTCATATTCGGCAACATTGTTTGAGTCCGTATACATAATTTGTTGTACGTAGCGGACTGTATCCCCTGTGGGAGATATCAAGATGACGCCAGCCCCCAATCCGGCTAGCATTTTTGATCCATAAAAATACATGGTCTAGTGGGAATATGCTCCATACTCTTTAGGGAGTTCGGCCTCAGTCCATTATACGACAAAGTTAGCCAACACCTGAGATTTAATCGCCCGGCATGGTTTGTATATTATTTCGAATGACAAGAGCTCGCTGGCCCATTTGGCTATGCGTCCTGTGGCGTCCTTGTTGTTTATAATATCATTGAGTGGTACTTTGGATGCCACTATAATCAAACACTCTTGAAAGTAATGTCGGAGCTTCCGAGATGCCATGATCACCGCATATGCGATTTTTTGATAATGGGGGTATCTGACTTGCACGGTGTAAGAACCTCTGATACATAGTAGACTAGTTTCTGGATAGGGAATTTATGCCCCTCTTCCTCTTGTTCGACGACGACTACATCACTCACGACCTCATGAGTTGCTGAGATACAAAGCTACATTGGCTCTCCAATACTTGGAGCGGCTAGGATTGGATTGACCACTAATGGGGTCTTTATTTCTTCTAGTCTGGCTGTGGTCGCTTCCGTCCATTCAAAGTGGTAGTGCGTTTTATCCTAGTTTGGAGATGAAGCGACTTAGGGCCGCCACGCACCCTGCTAGCTTTTGGACTTGTTTTAGATCGGTTGGCATAGCCAGCTGTGACAAGGCTTGGATTTTAGCTCGGTTCGCATCAATTCCTTTATGGGAGACGATAAACCCTAACAGCTTTCCGGCCGGAACGCCGAAGATGCATTTTTCTGGATTGACCCGTATGTCATATGTTCGGAGGTTATCGAACATGAGGCGGAGATCGTCCACCAATGTTTTGATGCGTTTGGTCTTGATGACTACATCGTCGACCTATGCCTCCATTATCTTGCCAATTTGTTTCTCTAAGCATGTTTGAATCATGCGTTGATACGTGGCACCAGCGTTTTTGAGCCCAAAGTGCATAGTGTTGAAGTAGAAAGGCCCGTACGGAGTGATAAACGCCAGCGCAGCTTGGTCGGATTCCTTCATTTTTATCTGGTGATATCTAAGGTAAGCGTCGAGGAAGCATAATGATTCATGTCCTGCTGTTGCATCGATGATCTGATCAATGCGGGGCAGTGGAAAAGGATCCTTAGGGTAAGCCTTGTTTAGGTCTTTGAAATTTACACAATGGCGCCAGGATATATCCTTCTTCGGTACCATGACCAAATTGGCCAGCCAATCAGCATGTTTAACTTCCCTGATGAATCCGGCTTCCAGTAACTTGGCAAGCTCCCCCCATAGCTTGTCTTTTGGGTTCGGAAAATTAACACAGTGACTGCTTGCCTAGTTAAAACCCTTTGATAATGTTGAGGCTGTGTTCGGCCAACCTGCGTGGGATCCCAGGCATGTCTGAAGGATGCCAGGCGAATATGTCCCAGTTTTCTCATAGGAATGCGTGCAAAGCGCTGTCTAACCATTGGGTCTAGCTGTGCTCCAATGAATGTTGTCTTATTGGGGTCCGTCAGATGCACCTGAAATTTGATAATTTCATCTGCTGGCTTGAAGGAGGTAGATTTAGATCTTTTATCAATGACTACGTCATCCTTGTCTACCACGGATCGTAAGGTGGTTAATTCTTCGGCCGCAAAGGCTTCGGATAGTGCCTCTAGGTCCAAGGATGCAGTTTTGTTTTCGGCATGGAGTGCTCTCTCCAAATCACCTATGACTGTGATTATTCCATTGGGCCCTGGCATTTTAAGCTTCATGTACCCATAATGGGGTATGGCCTGAAAGCGTGAGAAACTGTCCCGCTCGAGGAGGGCATGGTATCCGCTGTTGATGGGGACAATGTGGAAGAGCAGTTCCTCTAGCCTGTAGTTCTCGGGCGTGCTGAATACTACGTTGAATTTAATACTTATCGAAACCGGGCTTCCTGACTGGGGATGATTCCTTGAAAGGTTGTATTACTTTGCTCAATGCGGGTTTTATCGTCCTAAATTTTTCGAGCGTGTCCTTGTATGTGAGATTGAGTCCACTACCGCTGTCCATGAGCATTTTGGTAAGGCGAAAGCCGTCTACTATTGGGTTTAGTACAAGAGCGGCTGGGGCTCGGACTGGCCGGACTCATGGCTCGTCGTCGGCATTCAAAGTAATTGCCGCGTCATTCCATGGGTTTAAAGTGGTTATTTGATGAACCTCGACGAGCTCGTGATGTGCTATCTCGCGCCGATTGTTTTAAGAGAAGGTCTCGAAGACCATGAGGGCATTAAAATTGTCCTCCTCTAGAGTTATGGTGGCGAGGATGGCTGCACCGCTTTTAGCTACCTGCCGGAGTACCCAACACGCTCGAAGGCCGTGGGTTGGGATCATGCCAGGTGTCGCATGTATTGGGCACGGTTTATCTAGGAGTTCGTCCAAAACTGACCTGTATCCCGTAAAAGGTTTATTTTTCTTGTCGACGGGCATATGATCAGAAGCCCTGCTAGGGTATGTCCGTTTTCCTTTAGCAGCATATTGTCCAAAGACAGGCTGTTCCAGATGGGTATTCTTGGCCTTCCAAGTGCTTTCCATGGCGCAGTATTTCGTACTAAGTGCGACAACTTTGTAAAACTCTGTACGCGATGGCGGTTCAGGGTGCTCAAGACTCCCTTGTCCGTGCAATTGCGGTGAAAGATTGGAACAGTGTCATCGTCGCAGTAGTCCTTAATCTTGCTTTTAACAAGTAGGAATCTGGCCCAGAAGTGATGAACCATCTCCTAGGGTTGCTGTCGCACATACATTGAATCACATATGTCTGGAGGGCCAGAGTTACTTGGAGAGTATTGATTGTGGTGGATGGGCATGGTAAAATTTGAGTCCCGACCCAATATAGTGTCCGGGGTTTGCAAAACCTCCGGTGTAGAAAACTCGGCCCTAGCAGGATCTGAGTGTTCCCCGGGCTCGTCGTCTATCCCTGAGATCGAAAGATGCGGAGTCCCGCCCGAAGGAAGGATGTTCGGAGATCCGGACACTACGGTCTCCGGTTCACGAGGAGATGTGTCTTCGGCCCGTTCCTCGACGGCCGGCACCAGGTGAGTGATCGGGGTGGAATTGTCTTCCTCCTGGCCGGGTTTAGGCCCGATCCGATCATTGGATGTTGAAAGCCCCAGGGCGGCGATGCGATCTAGCAACTCATTTAAGGATGAGGAATCCACCGGGTTCGTGTCTTCGGAGTGTTCGGAGTCGATGTAGGAGTGCTGCTCGGTGACCGCATGGGACGCGGTCGGCTTGAGGGCCACGCGGCCGCATATGGCGAACCCGCTGAGCTGGAGGACCTGGCCAACAGCCAGGCTTTTCCCGAGGGCGATGTCGTCGTTGATGTTGAGACGAGCCACCGATCGCTTCTCGCGAGTACACAGCGGAGCTCTCCATGAAAGCACCATTCTCGGTGTCAAAACTGGCAGATCTCGGGTAGGGGCGCCCAAGCTGTGCATCTAAGGATCGATGGTAATAAAATACAGGGGACATGATGTTTTACCCAGGTTCAGGCCCTCTCTATCGAGGTAATACCCTACTTCCTGCTTGATTGATATTCATGACTATAGGGTTACAAGAGTTGATCAACTTCGAGATTGTAATGGCTAAACCCTAGTAGTCTAGCCTATGATTGTTGTGATTCGGCTAGCCCCTACGGACTAAACCCTCCTGCTTATATACACGCCAGAGGGGGCCTAGAGTTACACAAAGATGACTTGGGGAGGAAGGAATCATTACATGCGGACATCTATCTTGCCATTCTACATACATAGGTGTCCTATCCGGACACATCTGATAATCATCTGCTTTTATCTTCACGGCCCATCGGTCTGGCCCAGCTTCATTAGTTTGGACGCCCGAGGACCCCTAAATCCATGACACCCTCTGTGATGATTTCAGTTGCATGCTCTGTACCCACCAGGTGGAGGAAGTCGTTGATCACTTGTTTCTCCACATCCCTTTCAGCATGCATTGCTGGGCAAGATTGGGTGTGGATGTTGGGCACATTGACTCTAGTTACTCCATGCTAAACCATGCCAAACTCACCTGGGGGAGGCCAATGTTCATGGAAATCTTTTTGCAGGCAGCATGGAGTATCTAGAAGGAGAGAAACAACAAGTATTTTTGAAGAATACCCCCCATAGATCAATCCTGGATGTTAAGGTTCAAATCTGATTTTGGCCTCCTCCAGTATAGAGTGAAGGCAGAACAAAAAGAGTTCATAGACTCCTTCTTAGACTCCATCTAGTACTTCTTGTTCTGCAAGAATTTAAACTCTTACTACTTTGTACTGCTTCTTACACCACCCTCCCTCTCCCACTTGTGTGTGGGAGACACTGTCGGTGTCAAAACTGGCGGATCTCGGATAGGGGGTCCCGAACTATGCGTCTGAGGATCGATGGTAACGGGAGACTGGGGACATCATGTTTACCCAGGTTCAGGCCCTCTCGATCGAGGTAATACCCTAGTTTCTGCTATATTATTTTGGATAAATATGAATATTAGAGTTGATCTACCTCGAGATCGTAGTGGCTAAACCCTAAAGTCTAGCCTATGAGGATTTGAGATTCTCTGTTCTAGCCTCTACGGACTAAACCCTGCGGTTTATATACACGCCGGAGGGGCCTAGGGTTTGTACATGTCATCTTGCAAAGGAAGGAAAATCTACACCCGAACCTAGACTTGTCATTACATGAATATAGGAGTCCTATCCGGATACGAGAGATGATCTTCGACTATGATCTTCACGGCCCACCAGTCCGGCCCACCAAGAGTTATCCGCCCACATGAGGACCCCTCGATCTAGGACTCCCCCGGTAGCCCCTGAACCTCTCTTCGATGATGATGATTTCGGCTTCCGTGTTGTCATCTGCATTGCAAGGCAGGTTCCTTCTTCCGAATATATCTACTGCAAAAAGGTGTATTGTGTTCGGCTCTGCAAGGTTAGTACAACCCTTAGCCTTGAAGGCAAGGCTTTTTAAGAAAAATGAATAGCGTGTTTGTTCTGACAATTTTTTGGCAAAGCGTTGTGTTTGTCCCACTAATATACCAAACCATTTTATTTGGTCCTAGTTTCGCGTTTCGAGATATATCCTCATTGACACGTCCCATCAGAATAGAGATCATGCCCGCTTATTGTGGGATCCTTATCAATATGACTTGAGCACCCATGCTGTCAGGGATATGACTAGCAGGTATAAACCGGCTAGTGTAAACCGGCTTAGTTATATTATACTTGGTTGTAATATTTAGTAAAGGCTACGGCCCATGAGATCTTAGGGCCCATGTATAGAAGTGTGGTTTGTAAACCGCCAAGCGATGTAACTTGAGAGATAAGGAAGAAAGAACAGAGACCAAGGCGGACACGATTATGAGCCGGCCTCGGGACTCTGTAAACCGGACCGGGCATCGCCTCTATATAAAGAGAAAACCCGGCGACGGTTCAGGGATAAGCAACAATCAACCTGTCGAGACACAGGCAAGCGAATCCGCTCCCTGTAATCCGACGCCCAAGCAATACCAAACCAACTAGACGTAGGCTTTTACCTTCATCGAAGGGGCCGAACTAGTATAAACCCTCTGTGTCCTTTGTGTGCTATGAACCCCTTCAAGCTAACCTGTGCGATGGTTCCATCTTCAAGTGCGCTAAACCGGACATCTGCCGTGCTATTTCCAGGACAGTTGGCGCCCACCGTGGGGCCTCCGCACGATGGTTTCGAGTTCTTGAAGGGCAGCTTTGAGGGGCTCAAGGGTTACGCGGTCGGCCGGATGACCAAGAGTCGCCGCGGCCGGATCTACATCGACGACGCAGGTTGGGGACCGGAGGCCGATTCAATCGAATACGGGTACCGGGTTCGCTTTGGTGGCATACAAGTCTTCATTGGCAAAATCGGTGAACCGGGACCTGAGCCGGACGTCTTCCCCAACATCGTCGAGCCGGCTCAGCGTGCGAGATCGGCCCGGATTCAGCCTGCCGTAAAGCACGTGTTCGTTGGAGCAATCCACGGAGTTCGAACCGAGGATGGATCGGAATCCGATGGTGCAACAGTTGTCTACTCCGACGACGAATCTTCATCCGGAGAAACTGAATCTCTGTATCAGTTGCAGGACGGCCGGTCTGAGGGCGAGTCCGATGGAAACAGTATTCCGGACCCCTTCGACCCGCCAAACCGGGTGGCGGTCTTTATGGCCGGTTCACAGCCTCCGGTGAACGGGACGACAGCTGAAGTTGGCGTAGGAGGGAGCGGCACGACCCTCTCACTTACTGATGTTCTATCCACCTTGATGGATGAATTCACGGCTAAAGCGGTGGAAACAGTAGCTCCAGCAGACAAGGCACATCATGATGTAGAGCTCCTTCAGTTAAAAGGCCGGATTGATCAGTTAAAAGAAGACCTGAAGGCAGAGAGAGAAATGATAGCGGTAAGACAAGCGGAGCTGGATGATCGAGCTTTTCACCTAAGGATAGAGCAAGCTTCTATGGAAGGAGTAAGGGGACGAAAGTACCAGTCTCGTATACCGCTGGTTTATGAAGCAATGAATCTGTTCAGGACACCTGGGGCTGGGACTAGTAATAATCCGGCTTCAAACCGGAGGGCACCCCCAGCCAGGGAGGAGCCGGTTCAGCAACCCACCGCAGAGCGGGATCGTCGGATCACGTCGGCACCTTACGTTCCCACCCCTCCAGGTCATTATTCAAACCCTTTGGATAACATCGCGGCAGCTGCTGCACGTTTGGCCGCTTTACCCGTGGAGGAGACGTCTCCGGTGGCATTGGAGGCGCGCATGGTCAAGGAGCTGCTTAATACGGCGTTGATACAGCAACAAGCATATTCTCATAGCAGGGAAAGGTTACATTCAACACCACGTCCCAGCCGAAGTTATACTAGGCATTGGGAGGAGCCAGAAGTGTCTAGGAGTGAACGCAGGAGGCATCAGCGCAGGCAGGATAATCCGGCAGGTGCGGCGATACCAGCTCCGGATATAAACCTGGTTAGATCAGGAGCTAGGGAGGAGGTTCGTCAAACAACGCCGGTTCACACAGCCACTGCAGAAACAGGAGTTACGACGAGTTCCTTCGGGGTGCAGTGTCTTGTCCCCGCTTTATGGGGTGTCAAGCTGCCTAAAGATTTCAAGGGGCCCCGCAAGGTACCTAATTACACAGCCGATTTAGCTCCGGAAGCTTGGGTTGAAAGTTATGAGATGGCCATGGAGATGCTGGACGTGGATGAATCGGCTTGTGCTAAATATTTTACTATGATGCTCGAAGGCACGGCCCGGACCTGGCTGAAAGCTCTACCCCTGAACTCTATTGGGTCATTGGGGGAACTACGCAGCCAGTTTATCAAAAACTTCAAAGATACATGCAAACAGCCGATGTCAGTGGTGGATCTAGCAGCTTGTGTGCAAGGAGAGCAGGAGTCTACAGCAGCTTGGGTACGGAGAGTAGCAGAGATTTTACACTCTTCGAATGGTATTAATCCTAGTACGGCGATAGTGACTTTGGAGAACAATTGCCGGTTTGAATCTTTAAAGTTAAAGCTCGGACGGCTTAAAAGGGACTGCAATGATATGGGAACTCTCATGAGTGCCCTGGTGAAATACGGAGACTCTGATAATACCAAGTATCCAGAAGCGGAAGGAGACAAGACTGGGAAGGTTAGCAAGTCTAGTAAACCGGCGACAATTAATCCGGCTACCTCAAGTTTTTTGGGCAAACGGAAAGCAGAGGGTGGCTCTGACTTCGTGGCCAACACTCAAGTTCAAGGGGATTTTCAGCGTAGCCTGGGAGATCCATCTTCACAAACCAGCGGAGGAACTCTTAGCTGGGATCAAGAGTTAGATCAGCCTTGTCCAAAGCATAGCGCAAAAGGGAAAACGGCAAAGCATACCATGAGGGAGTGCATACCCCTTATGAAGGCAGTGGCGGGCCGTTTCAATCCTCATAATCCGCCCCCGAATGGTGGTTCAGGTCCTGGATTTTATGGTCCGGGTCATCAGGGGAACAACTCCGGATCAGGATATAGGGGCAATAGCAATGGTTATCAAAACCGGGCAGGTAATCAGAATAATCAAGGGAATTATAATGGCCAGGGCAATCAGTCGCATCATCGGGGTGGTTACAATAATCAGAGTAATCAGCAGCAGAGCCAAGGGAATTATAATAGTCAGGGAAGTCAGCAGCAGCAGCATCATCAGCAGCAGCCGCAATCTGGATATCAGAGTAATCCGAAGGAATTGAACAGTGGGCAATATCATGTCTTCACCACAAGTCTGTGTAAGAGAGACCAGAAGGTTTTGAAGCGGGATGTTAATACAGTTGAACCGGCGACACCGCAATTCCTTCACTGGTCAGAGCAGCCCATTGTATGGAGCAGGGAAGACCACCCAATGCGGGTGGATAATCTGGGCCATTTAGCCTTGGTGGTAGCACCTCAGGTCGGAGGCTACAAATTCACTAAAGTTCTCATGGACGGTGGTAGCAGTATCAATATCTTGTATTATGAGACTTTCCATTGTATGGGTCTGACGGATAAAAAGCTAAGGCAATCAAATACATTGTTTCATGGAGTGGTCCCAGGTAAGTCAGCTTATCCGGTTGGAAAGATTGATTTGGATGTTACCTTTGGAAATGAGTATGATTCCAGATCAGAGATGATCACTTTCGAAGTCGTCAAAATCAAAAGTCCGTATCACGCTCTATTTGGAAGGACGGTTTATGCTAAGTTCATGGCTAGGCTGTGTTATGTTTATTTGCAGCTTAAAATGCCGGGTCATAAGGGCACGATCACAGTTCATGGAAGCCGCAAGATAGCAGTGGAATGTGAGGAAGGAGATGCAGCCTATGCAGAAGCAGTATGTGCCACAGAAGACTTGAAATTTTATAAAGATAATGTTGATCCGGCAGATATGACTCCGCTGAAGAAGCCAACTACCGAGCATGATCCGGCATTGAAGTTTAAATCAGCAGAAGAGACCAAGCAAGTTGATTTTGTGCCGGGAGATTCATCTAAGCAGTTCACTATCAGCGCTAACCTTGATCCCAAATAGGAAAGCGCGCTCATCGAGTTCATCCGTGAGAACCGGGATATCTTTGCATGGAAACCTTCTGACATGCCAGGTATACCGAGGGAACTCGCTGAGCACAGTTTAAACATTGATCCGAAATTTAAACCGGTCAAGCAGTATCTGCGCCGCTTCAATGAGGAGAGGCGCAAGGCTATAGGAGAAGAGGTGGCCAAACTTTTGGCCGCAGGGTTCATAGTAGAAGTTTTTCATCCGGAGTGGTTGGCTAATCCGGTGCTGGTGTTGAAGAAGAATGGGAAGTGGAGGATGTGTGTGGACTACACAGATCTCAATAAGGCTTGCCCAACTGATCCTTTTTCTCTCCCTCGCATTGATCAGATCATTGATGCCACAGCGGGATGTGACCGGCTAAGTTTTTTGGATGCATATTCAGGGTATCATCAGATCAAGATGGCAGTTGAAGACCAAGAGAAGACAGCTTTTATAACTCCTTTTGGTGCTTTTTGCTATGTGTCTATGCCTTTTGGACTTAAATGTGCACAAGCAACTTATCAACATTGCGTTCAGAATTGTCTAAAAGGGCAGATAGGGAGGAATGTTCATGCTTATGTGGATGACATTGTAGTCAAATCAAGGAAGGAAGGAACAATGATAGAGGATCTTAAGGAAACTTTTGATAATCTTCGAGCTTATAAGATGATGCTTAATCCGGAGAAGTGTGCCTTTGGTGTTCCGGCAGGTAAACTACTGGGATTCTTGGTCTCGAACAGAGGAATAGAAGCCAACCCAGAGAAGATCAAGGCCATCACATCTTTGACTAAACCGGCCTGCATCAACGATGTTCAGCGCATAGCTGGCCGAATCACAGCATTAAGCCGGTTCATCAGCCGTTTGGGAGAGAAGGCGATCCCACTTTACCAGATGTTGAGGAAAACAGACCGGTTTATATGGAGTGATGAAGCGAACGCGGCGTTTGAGGATCTGAAATAGCAATTGGCAAAACCACCGGTTTTAGCTGCTCCTATTGACAAAGAGCCGTTGCTGTTATACGTCACTGCTAATGCATGGGCAGTTAGCGTTGCAATTGTGGTTGAGCGCAAGGAAGCAGGGAAGGAGTACCCGGTTCAGCGCCCGGTTTATTACGTGAGTGAAGTACTCATTGAGTCCAAGCAGAGATACCCTCATTGGCAGAAGTTGGTATATGGTATGTTCATGGCAAACCGGAAGCTGAAGCACTATTTACAAGGACATCCAATAACTGTGGTTAGTTCAGCGCCGTTGGGGGATATAATCCAGAACAGAGAAGCTACGGGCAGAGTAGCAAAGTGGGCCATTGAGCTCAGCCCACATGAGTTGAAATATGTACCACGCACTGCTATAAAATCTCAGGCATTGGTAGATTTCATCAATGATTGGACAGAGTTGCAGACTCCTGAGGAGAAGCCGGATCTTACTTACTGGACGATTCACTTTGACGGTTCAAAATAGTTGGAGGGCGCGGGGGCTGGAGTTGTCTTAACTTCCCACAGAGGTGATAAATTTTGTTATGTCCTCCACTTATTGTTTCCTTGTACTAATAATGTAGTGGAATATGAAGCATTACTTCATGGTTTGCGGCTAGCAAAGGAAATGAACTTGAGCCGGGTTAAGTGCTTGGGCGACTCAGATCTGGTGGCACAGCAAGTTTCTGGCAAGTGGGATTCAAGAGATCCCCTCATGGCGGCTTATAGACGAGAGTTTGAAGCAGTCGCAGGATACTTTAAAGGATATCAGGTGGATCATATAGACCGGCGGAGGAACGAAGCGGCTGACGCTTTAAGCCGGTTGCGGTCGCAACGTAAACCGGTGCCACCAAACACCTTTTTGGATGAATTGCACAGTCCTTCGGTTCAGATACCGTCGGAGGAAGACCTAGCTGTTCCAGACCCAGAGGCACAATTAGTTGCAGCGCTCCATATTATTCTGGATTGGACACTGCCCTATTTGGCATACCTGAGCCGAGGAGAGTTACCAGATGACAAAGAAGAAACACGACAGATAATCCGGTGCTCTAAGTCCATGACGATTGTAAGCGGAGAGCTTCACCATCGCAGTACTTCTGGAATATTTCAGCGGTGTGTATCGGCTGAGGAAGGTTGTGAGATTCTTCACGAGATTCATGAAGGGGATTGTGGTCATCATGCCGGTTCAAAATCATTGGTGGCTAAGGCATTCCGGCATGGTTTTTATTGGTTAACCGCTCATGCAGATGCAGCAGATCTGGTCCGGAAGTGTGATGCTTGTCAGAAATTCTCAAGATGTGCTCTGGTTCCAGCACAGGAACTCCGGATGATACCAATAACTTGGCCGTTTGCAACTTGGGGGCTTGATATGGTTGGACCTTTCAAGCGATCCCAAGATCAGAAAACTCATCTACTAGTAGCAGTAGACAAGTTTACAAAGTGGGTTGAAGCGAAGCCTATAAGCAAGTGTGATGCGGCAACGGCATTCAAATTCATCAAAAAGGTAATATTCCGGTTTGGCTTTCCACACAGCATCATCACAGACAATGGCACCAATTTATCTCAGGGTGAGATGGAAGAATTCTGTCAATGAGAGCATATTCGTTTGGACGTATCTTCTGTGGCCCACCCCCAATCCAATGGTCAGGCAGAAAGGGCAAATCAGGAGATTTTGCGAGGAATCAAACCCCGGCTTATGACACCTTTGCGGAGAACCCCAGGATGTTGGGTTGAGGAATTGCCATCTGTTCTTTGGAGTATCAACACTACACCAAACCGGTCTACAGGTTACACACCTTTCTTCATGGTTTATGGTGCTGAAGCAGTTCTTCCGAGCGATATACGTCATGATTCACCAAGGGTGACGGCTTATGTGGAAGCAATCAACGAGGGGTCAAGACAGGACAGTTTAGACCGGCTGGATGAAGAGCGTGATATAGCTTCAGCACGATCTGCGATTTATCAACAAGACTTACGCAGATATCATAGCCGCCGGATTAGAACAAGGACGTTCCAGGAGGGTGACTTAGTACTCCGGCTCATCCAAGATCAAACAGATATGCACAAGCTATCCCCACCTTGGGAAGGGCCCTTTGTGGTCAGCAAAAATCTACACAACGGTTCATATTACTTGGTGGACGTTCGAGAACACAAGGACTCACGGACATCAGAAGAGGAGACGAAGAGGTCGTGGGACATCGCCCATTTACGACCATACTATACTTGAGCTACGTGCTCCAATGTATCCTATGTATATATTATGAGTAATGAATAAACCGGCACCCTCGGTAAACCGGGGGCTTAGCCCTTTTTCCATATACAAAAATCCTGTGAGAGCAACCATACAAAGTTTATTATCAGATATTATATTTCAATATATTGGCCGGTTTAGAAATTGATTATTTGCAGAGTATGAAAAGGAGCAATAAAACTCTCTAAAAAAACATGAGATCATATCCGGTTCGAGGAGAGGAGGCTTCACAATTTACCCACCGGTTCAGGAGGAACCCTGGAGACCCTCTGAAAAGTTGGATGATTCCATGTTCAGTGATTGGTTTGAATTTACCCACCGGTTCAGGAGGAACCCTGGAGACCCTCTGAAAAGTTGGATAAATCCACGTTCAGTGATTGGTTTAAATTGACCCACCGGTTCAGGAGGAACCCTGGAGGCCCTCTGGGAATGGCAACGTCCATGTCCTAGTGATCGGATCAATGTTATATACGGTTCTATCGGCCCTCTGAAAAGTTGGATAATGCCACGTTCAGTGATTGGCTAGGCCCTCTGGGAAGAGTTGGATAAACCACGTCCCATTGATTGGCTCAGTTTTTTATTTGCGGTTCTTTCGGCCCTCTGAAAAGTTGGATAATGCCACGTTCAGTGATTGGCTAGGCCCCCTGGGAAAGATGGATAATGCCACGTCCCATTGATTGGCTGAACCTTGCTTTGAGCCTGGCAGCTCTTAAAAAGCCTCGACTACATGGTCTTATTTGCAAAATTTGCATCTTTTTTGTGTTTGTGTTTTTTAACCCTTTAAACCGGAGTGGAGCAGCTACAGAAGCTGACCACGTACCTATAAAGTGAAAAGTCTGGGTCATGAATACCAGCATGAGTAAACCGGTGTTTATTAAAACCCGGATCATATATCAGGCAAAAAGCTACAAATTTCCGAACAAAGTTTGAAGAACAAGATGAAACGGAATTTATCATCGAGATGAACCGGAGTATTTCGGATTTCTAATTGGATCCATGAAGGTCTTGATCAAGCGACTTTAAAGTTCTACCGGATTAAGAATGTTGGGCGTATATGATCTCAGGTATAAAGTTATTACTGGTATAAAGATATATTTATTTGTCGTTTTAAGAGAACAATTTAATCCGTCCAGTGGTAAGCCACTAGGACATATTTTTGGTATTATTTCTGCAGAAACAGAAGATATGCAAGATAAACAATATCAGACAACATTTCAATCGGAAAATATTTCACATAGAGAAAGACAGAATATCCGGAATAAAACAGATCAAGTTTTAGCTATCCTATTACAAGGCATAGCAAGCCCGACGGATTGGAAATATTGTTTGGCGAAACACAGACTGCGATTACAGCAATAAAGTTTAAAAGTTATGCTCCTCCTTGTTGAGACCGCTGGCCATCACCTTGATCCGGAACTTCTTCATCTTCTTGAAGCGGTTGGAAATCCGGCACACGCCAGTCAATCTTCGTCAAGGCCCGGAAATACAACTCTTCGTTGATCAGTTCAAAAGGTTCGATATCTGGAGCGAAGGTATGAGGACGAACCGGCGGGATTAAATTCATGGTATCATAAGCCGGCCTCTCCACCCGTTCGTTTTGCAAGTCATATCCAGGATGATACCTGGATAAATTGGACTCAACTGCAAGCTTGCTGGCGAGGGGGCGCATCTCCTTTGTCAAGGCATAAAGATCCTTTGCAGTAAAAGTTGTGCCGTCATCTTTTGTGTCAGGAAAACCGGTCATAGCTTCCTCCGGATCAAGATCCGGGACCCAAGCCTTAGCCCTGGTAAGGGCGAGAAGAGCGCCACCTCGGGCAGCGGATTTTTTGACTTCTTCAAGACGAGCCGGCAAAACAGATAACTTGTTCAACATATCTTGGATCGTCGTAGGGGCCGGTTTACCAAAGGAAGTGGCACCGATGATCCTCTGAGCGCCGGAGTACAGCTGCTCGACCAAGGTGTAGCATGCTTTAAGTTTCTTCCGTAAGTCATCCCCAAGATGGGAGACACGGCGCCCTGCACACAGATATAAAGGTTAAACCGGCACAGTTAAAATATTACAGAGATACAACAGGAATTTAGAGTATACTCACCAAAGATTGCAGTGGTCATCATCTCAACCTGCTGCTTTAAACCGGTCAACTCTTCTGTAACCGGATTAAGCGCCCCTTCAGCGTCCTGAACCCTTTTCTCCAGATCTTTCTTTTGAACCTCAAAAGTGGTCCGCTCTTCTTCAAATTATTTCTTCAGATCTTCAGCAGTCTTTAAACTCACCTGAAGATCTTTTTTAGCCTTTGAAGCGGCAGATTCTGTTTCAGTAAGACGGCTACGAAGTTCATTGATTTCAGCAGCATTCCGGTTCAACTCAGCCTGCAAACACAATTAAAAGACAAGAGGTAAAAATAAGACAAGTCTCAAGCACACAAACAAGTTGTCTACTTGACACTTGGGGGCTAATGGATGGTTGAAGTATCATCAAATTTTTTTTACAAGTATCAAATACATAAACAAGTTATCTACTTGATACTTGGAGGCTAATGTAAAGATCAGTTGTTCAAAACTACAAAATTCTGGTTCACCTTCATCGTACAGCTAAACCGGAACTTGGGGGCTGTTATGGGATAGAAGCATATCAAAAGTACAAAGTCAGAAGAAGAGGTTTACCTCATATTTCTCCCTCATTAAGTTAACCAGGCTTGCTTCATAGTCTCGGCTGCTGTGAAGCCGGTTTAGATACCCAGAATAAATTTCTTGGGCGCTCATATCGGAAAGATTGGATATCTCAGTACTCCATTTCCCCTTCTCTTTAGATAGCTTTTCCGTTTTAGCCGTATGTTTGGCTAAAACGGTGGGCTCAGTCGGAGCAACAAAGGCAGTCCCAGTTACCACAACATCCGGAGAAGCAGGTACATTCGGGGGAGTGGTAGTATGGGCCGGATTGGGAGACGCCGGATTAATCCGAGGAGAGTTAACCCGGGCAGGACTTGGCGGATTATGGGCATCTTCAGCAGTAGGATTCTCAGGAGCAGAGATATGATCTGTAGGCGCAGGGTCTTCAAGAGGAGCTATGGGCTCGCCCTCTGAAGGAATAGTTGTTGCCGGATCATCAGCCGGATCATCTGCAGTGGTCTCAGCAGGAGGCTTATTTTCCTTGGGCTTCTTGCTAGGTTTTGGTTTGCTGGAAAGAGTGCAAAATGAGTATTAACATTATAAAACAAAAAGGAATCATAAACCAGAAAGGTTAAAAAGTTACCCTGGGACAGTTTTCAATGGAGGAAGCTGTGTGGCAGTCGATTCACCAGAAGAAGACAATGGAGTTTCCTGATAATCAGGGTCAGACGGTTTAAGAGATTTTCGGATAAGCCCGACCTTGGGATGAAGGAGAGTCGGAGAAAGTATCACCTCAGCACGGCGCTTTCGAACCGGAGTTAAAGAAATCCCGAATGATTCCACCGCCAGGCCGCTATGGCGAGTGGTCCGGCGAAGAGCTTCCTGTTGTTGCTTCTTCAAAATAAAGTTAGGGTCCAACTGAGCATAAGGGTGATAAAATTGGTATTTCCGGACGTTCCGACGACTTTTTTGTGGAAGAGGTTCTGAATCAGAAGAAACAATGGTTACCTCAACTTCGGCCGGATTATCACCTTCAGGCAACTCCTGTGGAAAAGTTATCGTTAGATACAATTACAAGTTCAAAAAAGCAAAATCTGAACCGGATTAAGTCATACCTCGGAATCCGAATCATCATCTTAAGTTGGAGAACTGGCGTCAACAGCTGCTTTCCTTTTCTTATTGGCGAAGGTTTTTCGGCGTGCTTGTTTGCCGATTTTCTCTTGAGGCTTCCTCTTCTAGAAAGGATCATCAGACTATTCAAGAGAAAGAAAGATGATTGGAAAGACGGTTTAAAGTAACGGGTTACAAATTCAGGGCAGAATGAAACTTACCACAGGCAGCTTGTTCTTTTTATAATACGGAGCTAGCCCGACTTTGCTGCTGTCTCCTATAGAGGCATTGAGCATCTTTTTAGCCGACTCAATAACCTCCGATTCAGATAATTTGTCCTTAGTAAACCGTTGAGGGTCGTCCGGTTTACCAGAATATTTGCACATCAGCTGTGATCGCCGGCTCAAGGGAAGGATGCTCCAAGATAACCAGCATCACAAAAAATCAGTTCCAATCAAGCCATTCGCTATGAAGGCTCTTAACCTGGAGAGCTGTGATGAAAACTGGGTCCGCTCGACGGAGCAGAGCCGTTGTGGTAAAGGATGATCCTCCGGTATACGGGTTTCGCGATAACCCGGCAAAGGGTTCTCCCCTTCAGGAGAAGTATCAATGCAATAAAACCATGATTTATTCCAATCTTTTGGATGTGTGTGTAAAGCGGCGTGAGGGAAAACAACGTCTCTCCTCTTTTGAATACTAACGCCACCAAGATCCTGATGCGGACCACTGGTGAACTCTGTGCGCCGGTTCAGGTGAAAGAAATCCCGAAACAGATCGACAGACGGTTCTTCTTGCAGATATACCTCCGAAAACACTTGAAAGTCACAGATATTCGAAACTGAGTTGGGTCCAATGTCCTGAGGATGGAGTTGGAAGGCAGCAAGAACATCCCGGAAAAATTTTGAACCGGGGGGAGAGAACCTCTAGATATGTGATCAAAGAACAATATGACTTCCCCGGACCTGGGAGTAGGAGGACATTCATTCCCCGGGGCCCGCCACTTCAAAACGGATTGAGGACCTAAGGTACCAATTTCAGAAATTCTGACCAAGTCTTCCTCAGTAATGATAGAAGGGACCCAGTCGCAAGAGGCATACTGCTTAGCCATTGCAACGAAAGGACAAGTACTGGAAAAGATAAAGTGCAGAAAACGGATTATGAAGGTACAGCAGTATAAACCGGAAACTATCTATGAAAGTTACGCAACGGTTTGAACTGAGGACTAATGGCATGGTTAAACTGGCAATTACAGCAAGCTACACCATTTCCGGTTCACGGCAGTAAAAGAGGAACGGCTAAACCGTCGCGTTTAAGTTATAAAGTTTCGCAAGAACAGGGCATAACAGTTTAAACCGGAACATACTTAACAGATCTAAAGAGGAGAAAAACAGGTTTTTCAAAGACAGCTAAGATGGAACAGATCTGAGCATACAAGAAAAAGAGAAACAAATGCAAGAGTATACGGGAAGAATTACAAGGGCCCTATACAGAGCGGATAAATCTACAGGTTAAACAAGAATGACGAAGATCTGAAGCATTTACAGTGGGGTAGAGGTATAGTTTAAAGGGCAAGATCTAAAAGTAAAGGTTACTGAAAACTATAGGCTTAAAGTTGAACAAGGTGAAGCTTCCATTGAGGCTCTAATGGCGGAGGCATGAGGAGGAACCCTAGAAGCTACAGATCTATAATGAAGAAGAAAGACGTACCTGGAATAGCAAGGATCAGCGGCGGAGGTTCTCTGGTCAAACTCAGGGTGATGCAGCGGCCGGCGAGGACTTGGCTTCAGCGGTTGACGGCGGCGGTTCGAGCTCGGGCGACGATGGAGTCAGGCGACGGAGGAAGAAGAAAGGGCAGGAAGAAGATAATGAATGGGTACAGCGGTATTTATAAGGAAAAGTCAGATCCGAAGCGACAGGTGCGGGATTCGAGGAGGCAAAGGATCGGATAAAGATCCTCTGGCGCCTCGATTTTCGGGATAACCCTTAAAACAAAGGTACAGTACAGCTCGCGGCGTTAAATGCGGAGATGATGTCACAGTCAGTTTCAATGATCCACGAAGATGACGTCAGAGCCGGTTTACAAAAATGAGAAGACAGAAGAAAATTATACAAGACAAGGAAGACTGATATGAACAAGTTCAAATCATTCTGGGGCCTAATGTCAGGGATATGACTAGCAGGTACAAACTGGCTAGTGTAAACCGGCTTAGTTATATTATACTTGGTTGTAATATTTAGTAAAGGCTATGGCCCATGAGATCTTAGGGCCCATGTATAGAAGTGTGGTTTGTAAACCGCCAAGCGATGTAACTTGAGAGATAAGGAAGAAAGAACAGAGACCGAGGCGGACACGATTATGAGCCGGCCTCGGGACTCTGTAAACCGGACCGGGCATTGCCTCTATATAAAGAGACAACCCGGCGACCTTTCATGGACAAGCAACAATCAACCCGTCGAGACACAGGCAAGCGAATCCGCTCCCTGTAATCCGACGCCCAAGCAATACCAAACCAATTAGACATAGGCTTTTACCTTCATCGAAGGGGCCGAACTAGAATAAACCCTCTGTGTCCTTTGTGTGCTATGAACCCCTTCAAGCTAACCTGTGCGATGGTTCCATCTTCAAGTCCGCTAAACCGGACATCTGCCGTGCTATTTCCACGACACATGCCGCACATTACGCACGACCGCTTTGGGAACTGGTGAGGTTTATGGCTTAAAGTGGGGGGACGTTCTGTATTCTCAGCGTTATAAAAGGACATCAATCCCTTTCATCAGCCCCACACCTTCCTCAAGCTCGAGATCTCCAATCTCCCTAGCCCCAATATTCTCATCTCCTATGCCCACCGCTGCTCGTTCCTCAACCTCCACACTCCTTCCCAGCTATGGCTGGAACCGGCACCAGAGGCAAGTGGGAGGCTTCCACGGTCACTGAAAAGACCGTGGAGGATCTACGGAGCACGTGATATCTCGCCGGCAGCATCGCACACCGAGTCCCTACCAAGGGCCAGGTGATTCCCATCCTAGAGGTGGGTGAGAGGGTAGTGTTTACCTCTCACTTTGTTAGGGGGCTAGGGTTTCCACTCCAGCCCTTTGTTTGGGGCCTTTTGTTATTCTACGGGCTATATTTCCATCATCTAGCCCCGAACTCAATCCTTCACATATCCGCTTTTATAGTGGTATGTGAAGCCTTTCTCCGCATCCCCCCACACTTCGGACTATGGTTTAAGACCTTCAACGTAAAGCCGAAGGTGGTGGATAGGGAACACGCGGAGTGCGGGGGCACTATGATTAGCAAGCTCCCGAATGCAACTTGGCCCAAGGGCTCACTCGTGGAAACGAATAAAGTCTAGCAGCAGGAGTGGTTCCACATCACCAAACCCCGTGATGCCAAATGGGCAGCCGAGCCTGCTTTCAGATCCGGACCCCCAGAGAGGCTGACCTCCTGGACCAAAAAGGGTCTGGACTGGGGGTCGCATACTGAAGTGACAACTCTTTTGAGCTGCGTGTCCGGCATGATCTCCAAGGGGCACCTGCTCTCCTCCGTGGTCCAGGTGATGTTCACCCGGCTTGTTCTCCCTTGCCAAAGCCTGGACTCCTGCCTATGGGAGTTCGATCTGGCAGGAGACATGCCGCTGAAGCATCTCTTTGGCTTTACGCACAAGGAAATCTGGAAGCATCTCTTCAAGAGCCAGAAAGAATGGCTTGAAGAGACCGAGGATGTGGGCTATAGCACTGTGGTCTCCGCCCCAGAGGTAGTAGAAATCCTTGCTGAACACTTACCCTTTCCCTTATTTAATGATAATAGGAATTGTAATTTTTACGTGATATAGAGGGCTGGACGAAGAAGGTCACCCGGATCAAGTGTTCGACGCCTTTCCCCGAAGACCCAGCATTGCCTCTACTGACGGCGATGCTGGTCCCGGCGCCGTACAAGGCGCCGACCAAGAAGCCCAAGAAGACGAAGGGCAAGGGGGCCGGAAATAGCCCCCGTCTTGTGGACAAGAAGTCTGAGGACCTCCACATCGTCTCCTTTGACGAGGTGGAGGAAGAAGATGAGGAGGAAGAGGAAGGAGAAGAAGAGCCCCCTGCGCAAGGTAGGGGAAGAAGAGAGCGGCCCTTGCTAATGCAAGCACGGCCCGCCCCGGAGGAAACTAAACCTTGCAGCTAGTTCGGACTCATCCGAACATAGCTTCATGGTGAAGCCTAGGGTTAAACTCCTGCCAGAATCGTAAGTCAATCCGGACTCAAGTGATGCACCTTTGCTTATTTAGTATTTTTGATGCTTACTTAGCATTCCTTACCTGCTGACCTACAACCCTCCCGGAGGACACCCCGATGCCTCCTTATCGGAGGGGAACTCTCTAGCGCCTGGAGAGATGGAGAGTGAACCGCCAGTCCGGGCTCCATCGCCCGTGATCGGCGGGGACACTGAATTTTCTTCCTAGCGGGTGTCCTCCGCCCTAGGATATGAGGGCGGGGCAGGTGACAATGCGGCCGGGGATAATACCTCGACGGCTGTCGGCCATGGGGAGATGACTCCCATGGAGACGGAAGATGTGGGGCCCAACCAAACCGGGGCCCCAACGAATACTATCCCGGAACCTAGTGTGGCTCCGGGGTCTGAAGACCCGACTCCTCAAGCAGAGGAGGATACAGCGGCGCCCGGAGTCAATTTGGAGGTGTCGGACTCTATGATAGGGGCATTGCAAAGTGCTTCCATCGTGGAGGAGCACCGCACCGTGATGGGTGCGGTGATGAGGAAGATTGAGTCCGTCAAGGGCAGACTGAACGAAGCCTTCAACAGCCTATTAACAGGCTTTGAGGTAAGCAATGTAATGCTTTTTATAGAATTTTATTTTTAGTGCACATACATAACAGGTAGCCCCTGATGCTTTGTGTGATTCTGAAAAGAATCGGACGAAGTATCCATAGTATAGCATACTTACAGAGCTGAACTGTTGTGCATGCTTCACTAGTTACGGCAACTGCGCAAGATGCGGAGGTTGCCGAACTAAATCAGAAGCTCCGGTTGGCCAACGCGGACCTCGATCACGTCAATCAGCGTTTAGACGAAACGCAAGGTATGCGGATTTTTAAGAAATTGAAATGTCAAGAAGACTTAATTTAGTATTGATTGAGTATGTTTATAAACTATCATGTGATATTCTTTGTAAAACAGTTGGCTCCACTGAGCTCGATGTCCTCAAGGGCGAGGTTGCCAAGGCTAAGAAGGAGACCGATGCGAACAAGGTGACCGCTAACAAAGCGGCTGCCGATTTAGAGGCCGAAAAGGCGGAGTGCGAGAAGCACCGGGCTCGGCTGTCCAAAGTCGAGGTCGAGCTCAAAGATGCCATCCTTAAATGTGAGGCATTGGAGAAAAAGACTTCGAAACAAGCAACCGAGCTGTCTGCGGCAGTGAAAACTGCCCAGGATGTGCGAGGCGAGTCATCCTGGGCCCGTCAGGAAATCGAGCTGGGACGGCAGATAGGATCTGGTAAGACATTTCTCTTACAGAGCATCTTCGGAGGGCAGAAGTACATTGGGGTGACACGATTATGGAGTTCTCCAGGCGTGTTTGCTGATCTTCCGAGGAGCAGCGCAGATGCCTCCCAACACTTCTGAGCCTAGGAGGGGAACAATTTGAAGAAGTTGTTCTTGTCGCAGTTCTATGCGCCAAAAAATCTAGTGCCCCTCAGCGACCAGATGAAGCAGCTGGTCGAGCTGCACAACATGGTGGGTTCGGCCATGAAGGACTTAATAGTCCGGCTATGGACCGCTGAACCAATACCAAGTAGCTACTTCGGATTGGTGAAGCGGCTCGTCGTTGCGAGTCCGCGGGTCGGCGCATTGACGCGGTCGGCCTGCATAGAAGGTGCTCGGATGGCCTTCGCTCGTGTCAAAGAGCACTGGGCGAAGATGAATGCGGGGCATATCGCCACTGCTGGTCCACCCGCTGGCAAGGAGCACCGCAAGCCGGAGACGTACTTCGAGGTCGTCATCGAGGTTTCCCGCCTTGTAGAAGCCCAATGTTCGAAGGATCTTATCTTCGACTAATTGTATCCGGATGTGAAGACTATGCTTATGAATCCGATGTATATAACTTTTGCGCTATTATAATATTATCGTCTTTTGGCCTCCTGTGTGACTGTTTATCTAAATCTGAAAGTTTCCAGTCATCGGCTTCAACCCCCATATACATAGTACTGGGGTGTTCGGTCATATGCATGTACACTCTTTATCCAATGTCTTGGTCCGTATAGGAGGTGTATGCGGAACGAACCAGGCAATCAGACTATGCGGCGTTATTGCTTTCACTTAGTCATAGGAGTTTGACATGTGGGGCTAGGTACTAGCCCCTGGTGCAGATATAATATTCCTTACTTGAGGCATCCAATTGCAACTGGCTGGGTGAAAAACCAGCCCTTCGTATAACATGGGGTAGATCTCTATCTATTGTAGTATAAAACTAAGTCACCTGATTGCGGACAAGGTTCTCGCCTATCATAACAGTCAGTTTTCGGCTTTCTCTACTGAGGTATTTGACCGGACTAGCTAGAAGTACAATCGCAGAAGTTCTCCCTTTACACCCTAGCGGAACAATCGGGAACGTAGGGGTAAGCACAAGAGCCGGGAAACCCAACTATTGACTTAAGACATGATTCGGAACTGATGCATATAAGGCAAAAATCCAGGATGCCGAACACTCCCTACAGGTGTTCGGACTTTTCAACATATACCGGGCTGAATACAGCCCCTGGTAATAAACCCTTATTGACAAGGCACATATGGCAATCTGATGCGGAAGAGAAAATTTTATGGTGAGTAAATAAAACTCCAAACATAATGCGAGTGAATATGTTCTATCAATATCCCTCTATTGTACGGCGAGCCGCAAACTTACAGACAATGCCGAGAACCAATTTGGACATTTTACATGCCAAGAAGGTATATAACAAGAAAGAGAAAGAATGTTTACACAGGGTCTTAATCTAAAAAAAGAAACCTTAGTGCAGGTCCCTGTTGCACGTCTGCATCGTTTCCTCCTCTGTAATGTGTCCTTGAAGGTGTGAGTATGATGGCCATCTGTAGAAAGAAGAAACGAAAATAAACCTGGAAAGAAAAAATGATCCAGTGTGGCCATAACAATTATGGTTCATTTAATGAACCTAAGGAAGATAAGTTTAGAGTCTGAATAGGGTCTAGCTGAACTATGGATCATATGCAGGTGCCCTCATCGCCGCCCAAGGAATTTTTAAGGCATAATTATGTACTCGAGGTACATATGCTATTACCTTATGGAGCAGTCGATGGGGGTGTAGCTGTCAAACTTGCTCAAGTTAATCTGATATGCCGCACTGAGGCGTGTGTCGGACACGTTTAGTTATGTCTGCTATTGATAGATTATCCGGCTTGAGTAGGCCGCATTGGACTTCGGCTGCTAAGGCCGCAGTGTCCTCCTCCGTATGGAGAGAGTGCTCCATATTTCCATTAACCATGATAAAGCCACGTGGTCCAGGCATTTTATGCTTTGGATAGGCATAATGCAGGACTGCATTAAAGGGGGCGAATGCCGTTCTTCCGAGTAGAGCGTGATAGCCACTTTGGAACGGAGCTATGTCGAAGATTAGTTCTTCGCTTCGAAAGTTGTCGGGAGAACCGAATACAACTTCCAACGTAAACGAGCCTGTGAGCGGGCTTCTACGCCCGGTATCACTCCTTTAAAGGTTGTGCTGGTTGGCTTGATTCTTGACGGGTCGATCCCCATCTTGCGGACAGTATCCTGATATATCAGATTGAGACTGCTGTCGCCGTCCATAAGGACTACGGTTAGATGGTATCCATCGATTATTGGGTCGAGCACTAGGGCAGCCGATCCCCCATGCCGAAGACTAGTCGGATGATCCCTGCGATCAAAAGTGATCGGACAGGCTGACCATGGGTTGAATTTGGGAGGGACAGGCTCAACGGCGTAGACATCTCAGAGTGCTCGCTTGTGCTCCCTCTTTGGGATATGAGTGGCATATATCATGTTCACTGTTTTGACCTCCGGTGGAAATTTCTTCCTCGTCTTCGCTCTGAAGCTCCTTCCCCTTGTGTTCGGCATTTAGCTTGCCGGCCTGCTTGAAAACCCAACATTTACGGTTGGTATGGTTGGTAGATTTCTCTGGGGTGCCATGAATTTGGCAGCGCCTATCTAATATTCTGTCCAAACTTGATGGACCATCTTTGTTGTCTTTAAATGGCTTCTTCCATTGACCAGGTCTGGAGCCACTGAATCCGGCGTTTATCGCTGTATCATCTGGGCTTCCAGCATTGTTTCGACGTTTGTTTTTGTTACGTCATGGTTTTCTGTTGCCATCCCTGACTTCTGATGTTCCAGGGTCACTGGTACTGCTAGGAGCTAACCAGCTATCCTCACCCGCTCAAAAGCGAGTGATGAGTGTAGTTAAGGCTACCATTGTCCTCGGCTTTTCTTGTCCAAGGTGCCTGGCTAGCCATTCGTCCCGGATACTGTGCTTGAATGTCGCTAAGGCTTCAGCGTCCGTACAATCAACGATTTGGTTCTTCTTGGTAAGAAACAGATTCCAAAGCTTGTGGGCCAACTCCCCGGGTTGTTGGATGATGTGACTTAGATCGTCAGCGTCCCAGGGCCGGACATAAGTCCCTTGAAAATTGGCCGGAAAAGCATCCTCAAGTTCTTCCAAACTCCCAATGGAGTTCTTTGGGAGGCTGTTTAGCCAGTGCCAAGCTGTTCCGTTTATCTTGAGGGGTAAGTATTTGATGGCGTGGAGATCATCTCCTCGAGCAATGTGGATGTGAAGAATAAAGTCTTCTATCCAGACGGTGGAATCCGTCGTTCCATTATACTTTTCGATATTCACGTGTTTAAACCCTTATGTGAAATCGTGACCAGCACCTCATCGGTGAAGCACTGAGGATGTGCAGCTCCTCTGTATCTTGCTATATCGTGGCATATGTCCGATGGTTGTGGTGTTCGGTATTGAACCTGAACTGGTATGTCACGGCGCGATTGGCTTGATGGCTGCCATCTCGTGCGGGAGCCCGGTCCCTAGGTCTGTAGATAGACCTGGTCTTGCTAGATTTTTTGTTCAGGTCCTCACGCAAATCGTGTTTTCGGACTTGAGCCGCACCCTCTTTACTTTTATGGAGTGGTGGTGCGGGCTTGTGCACGCCATTGCTAGCGACTCTGTCCCGTCCGCGAGGTGGTCGGTCCGGCTTGTCGGTGTTGTTATTCTTTGACAGGACCGGCACGGCGGCCTCATCGTTGAATTCAAGGAACAGTTTACGCTTGGGGTAGCCTTTGGTTTGGCCATTCTAGCCATGTTTCTGTTCGGCGTCTAGCACCTCATTTCATCTATCATTGAGCGTGTCTTGTGCGGCTCGAAGCCGTCTCTGCTGCTTTTTCAGGTTCCTTGCGGTGGCAATAAGCCTCCGGTGGAAGCGCTTTTGTTCAGAGGGTTCTTCTGGGACGATGGATTCATCATCGCCCAGGCTAACCTCTTCTTCGAAGACAGGTTCATAATTACTGTTTTCGGCATCGCTGTCATTGGACTGCGGCTTCAGACTCTGTTCGTCGTCCTCTCGCTCCTCCTGCTCCATCGCTGGATCTGTGGGGTCTTCGGCTTGTTCCGGAATATCACCGTCATTAGTCACAGTGTTGCTATCCTTTCCTTTACGGGATTTAGTTCGGCGTTTTGGTCGCCGACGTTTGGGAGGTTCCTTGGCGGGCTTGTCCAATACGGGATTGTTTTCGCCGTCGCCCTCCGCCTCTTTGGGTGTATCCATCATGTACACGTCATACGAAGACGTAGTTGTCCACCACCCGGTTATAGGTCGGCCTTGATCTGGATCCGCTTCAGTTTCGAGGTCCATCCCTTCGAAGTCTTCGGAAGCATAGTCAAGTATATCGGTTAGATCTTCAACCATGGCTATCAAATGGGTGGTGGGTGGGGAACAAAGTTAACCATCAGCCTTCAGTTTGAACCAGATACAATGCAGCTGTGTGTGCTCCTCTAGGGAGGGGTATCTTAATGACTTTAACATGTCGCCAAAGGGTGAGTGCTGGAAGATATCTGCATCACTGAATTCGATGATAGACGCCTGATCGGGTTTGAAGGGCGCGAATGCGCGTGATTCGGAATCTGAGGCCGAAGTTGAGTCCGGGGTTCTGGTAACACAGACCCAGCTCATAGTTGGGTCCGTGTGCGGCTCCAACACCATAGAGTCTGCGGCTTCCGTGACGGGGTTGTGCTTCCCGTCCTCGGGTGACGCGATCTATTCGGGATCTAGGGCCAGAACTGTTGCAGGTGCTATTTCCTGATTCGATGATAGATTTAGGTCATGCTCATCGTGGTGGCATAGAGAGGTTGCCGCTGGTTCAAATCCGGCGAAGATCAAGTCTCCGCGGATAGCAGCAACGTAGTTCAAGCTTCCGACTCCGACTTGATGGCCAGGGGCATAGCTCTCGATCTGCTCAAGGTGGCCTTCGGTGTTGTCATGGAGCGTGAAGCCCGCGAACACGAAAAGTTGGCCAGGAGGAAAAATTCCCTCGGTGTTGCCGTTGTGGTTGATGACACGATCCATCAGTCCTTCCGTCGACGACATAGTGGAACTCTCAATGAAAGCACCAATGTCGGTGTCAAAACTGGCGGATCTCGGGTAGGGGGTCCTGTACAATGCGTCTGAGGATCGATGGTAACAGGAGACTGGGGATACGATGTTTACCCAGGTTCAGGCCCTCTTGATCGAGGTAATACCCTACTTCCTTCTATATTAGTATGGATGAATATGAATATAAGAGTTGACCTACCTCGAGATCGTAGTGGCTAAACCCTAAAGTCTAGCCTATGAGGATTTGAGATTCTCTGTTCTAGTCTCTACGGACTAAGCCATCTAGTTTATATACACACCGGAGGGGACTAGGGTTTGTACTTGTCATCTTGCAGAGGAAGGAAAATCTACACTCGAACCTAAAACTTGCCATTACATGAATATAGGAGTCCTATCCGGATACGAGAGATGATCTTCGACTATGATCTTCATGGCCCACCAGTCGGCCCACCAAGAGTTATCCGGCCACATGAGGACCCCTCGATCCAGGACTCCCTCAGACACCGAATGTAAGTCTCCAATGTAAATTGTAACCACTCTTCTTGGGTACTTATTTAATACAAAGCACAGTGGGAGCCTCTCCCATTGTCTGAAATTTGAAAAAAAAGGTTTGGTGGAATAGGATACTCCTTTGGCCCGTTGTATGTGATGACTATTTCCTCATTGTACATATTTCTTTCGATATGTCTTTCTATTTCAATCTCAAGCACATGTCCCAACCCATTATTTACTATAGCAAAATTATCATTTCGTACAGAAATTTCATCAAGTAGTACGGTTGGCAGAACCTTTTTTCTAAGATTCTCATTATAAGCATCATAATCCGGAGATTGCAATCACCTAATCTCCTCTTGATTGTACAAAATTTCCACTATAGGAGGAAAGCCACAATTAACATTATAACATGCAAACATTTCACTACCATCTTTCATAATGTGATTAAATTTGTAAGCCAATAATATTGGGAATATGCGGTTAACAGACGGATCATGAATATTTGAGAACTCTAGAAGTATTCGTTGTATAGCGGTATGCATAGGCACAATTTGTCTCTCAAATTCGATTATAAGCAAGGCAATAGCATTCATAAAACTAGAAGTTTTATTAAGAATTGATCCACCCAACTACAAATACAGAGTCTTTTTGTATGCATGATGGTGGATTCATCTTTATTGGGATCATCATCGGCAAGATTGTCGAACTTTTCCTTAGCAATCTCATGAAAATCCTTTTTATCACATTCTTCCATAAGTTTCCTCAACATAGAAGGATTATCAAGAGGCCCCGAACAAATAATATTTATATTCTTTTCAACGTTAAACATGATAACAAGAAATCTAGCACACGAGCAAACAAAGTTAAACGAAAAAGACGAACAAAAAGATAGCAAATAAAAGGGCAATTTTGTTTTGTTTTTCTAAAAAAGTATTAGAAGTGGGGGAGAAGACAACGAGAGGCAAATGCAAATAAAGAAAATGCAGGAGATGAGAGTTCAGGGTAGGTACTTGGTAGGCTTGATGTAGATCCTCCCTGGTAACTGTGCGTGAAATTCTTCCTACGACTTCTTGAGCTTGCCTTGGTTTTTTCCTTTGAAGAGGAAAGGGTGATGCAGCAAAGTACAGATAAGTATTTCCCTCAGTTAAGAACCAATGTATCAATCTAGTAGGAGGAACACACAAGCCCCAATAGTTGCACCTACACCAAAAAAATAGTTGCACCCAATGCAATAAAGGGGTTGTCAATTCCTTCACTGTTACTTGCAAGGACGAGATCTGATAGTGATAGATATAAAAGATAAATAAAAGAGCAAAATAAAATTAAGGTAAATAAATTGCAGAAAGGAATTTTTGTGTTTTGGGTTTAATAGATCTGAAAACGATATCATAACCGGGGGCCATAGTTTTCCCTAGAAGCTTCTCTCTCGAAGAAAGATTACGGTGGGTGAACAAATTACCATTGAGAAATTGATATGAAAGTGAATAATTATGATGATATCCAAGGAAATGTTCATGCATATACGCATCACGTCCGAGTCAGATAGACCGACTCCTGCCTACATGTACTACTATTACTCCACACATCGACCGCTATACATCATGCATCTAGTGTATTAAGTTAACAAGAACGGAGTAATGCCTTAAGCAAGATGACATGATATAGATGGATAGATCCAATAACTATGAATAAACCCCGTATTTTATCCTTAATGGCAATAATACAAATACATGTCATGTCCTTTCGGTCAATGTGATTAAGCACCGCAAGATTAACCCATTACAAAGCACCTCTCTCATTGCATGAAAAGTCAATCTAGTTGGCCAAACCAAATCAATAGATCGGAGAGAAATACAAAGCTATATAAATCATGCATAAAAGAGTTCAGAGAAGACTCAAATAATATTCATATATAATCTTATCATAAACCCACAATTAATGATCTCAACAAACACACCACAAAATATTGCATCGAATAGATCTCCAAGAACATCAAGGAGCACATTATATTGAAGATCGAAGAGAGAAGAAGAAGCCATATAGATACTAGCTATGGACCCATAGGTCTGTGGTAAACTACTCACACATCATCAAAGGGTCAGCAAGGTTGATTTAGATGCCTTCCGTGATCGAATCCCCCTAAGGCAAAGTACTGGAAAAGGTCCCCAGATGGGATCTCACGAAGACAA
Source organism: Secale cereale (assembly GCA_902687465.1). Taxonomy (NCBI): domain Eukaryota; kingdom Viridiplantae; phylum Streptophyta; class Magnoliopsida; order Poales; family Poaceae; genus Secale; species Secale cereale. The sequence continues at coordinate 177,477,254 of LR738713.1, read as the reverse complement.
AAAATTGCGTGGGTTAGGGGAGCCACAAGGGGCCCGCAGGCCATACAACGCGCTGTACGAGCTTGTTGTCTCCTCGTAGGTCTCCTAGCCTTCTCCCGAAGCTTCATGGGTGTCTTGTGGTCCAAGAAAAATTGTCAAAAAGTTTCACTCCATTTGGACTCTTTTTGGTATTTATTTTCTGTAAGGACAAAAACAAGGAAAAAACAGCAACTAGCACTTGGCACTAAGTTTATAGGTTAGTCCCAAAAAAGATATAAAATGGCATAATAATGCATATAAAGCATCCAAGATTGACAATATGATAGCATGGAATAATAAAAAATTATCGATATGTTGGAGACTGGCGCGGGATATCCGCGTCCACCTATGAGATCGGGCATCCCCTTGCTGGTTCGGTGGGGGGACAACACGTTGCACAAAGAGCAGAACAGCGCACGGCAGCACGGTAGAGAGCACAGAAGAAATTTACCTAGGTTCGGGCTTCCGCGAGGCGTAAGACCCTACTGCTGCTTTGGTGGATTGATGGTGGAATGAACATGGTGGTGCATAGTATACTTGCCCGGCAAGATGTGCAACAGGGCCGCAGCGACTACATGCGTATGGTGGCTTGGGTTCATTAACTTTCCAACCCTTCCTACGGGTGCCATGGGACTCCTTTTATAGATTAAGTAGTCACCACAGTGGCAAAATGGTCATTATCGAGTAATGTGATAGCAAACCGAGGTATCACACCTAACCCTGCGGGATGACAGGGTGCATTAAATGCACCGCTTAGCGTCACATCACTGGTCACCCGGCAAGGCACGCGGGGTTGTCTTGCCAGCTCCGCGTTTGCTTCCTTGACACGTTGCAGGACGGGGGTCCTTTGCGGGTTTCTTCCGTAGGAAATGACTTCCATGTGGCGATTGGCTGCCACTTACTCACTTCGCGGCTTGACACCGCACGGATTGACGACGTGGGTCGTGCTTGAGTGCTTGGCATGGTGGTTTACCCCCGCGCCCCACAGCAGGCTCTGTCGGGGAGTCTCTGATAGCTTGTTTCTGGTGGTGGCCTCGCCCCTTGCCGGGCTCGCCTTGCCCGGCAAGGGAGGCTCTTCTCTTGTCGATATCTTGTTCTTCTGTCTTGACCTTGGTCTCTTCGGCTGCGTGTTGGTTCTTCGAATCTCTTGGTTCTTCAATCTTGGGCTTGAGCTGGTGCTTCAACCTTTGTCTTGTGCCTGTGCACAGTTGGGCAACAGACCCAGGGTTTGTTGCACCGACAGAAACCCACCCCCGGGCCTGCCTCGAACGCGCTGTAGAGCGTCGTCGGGGTAGGGCCTAATAAGTGCACATGCAGGATTTCTATAGGGGTTGGCCTCTTGAGATTTCCATTGCTGCTTCATTTTTCTTGATTTTGGGGACGGTTTCCGGTTCCCCCGCGCGTGGTGCACGGCGTCATGGGAGTACTTGGACCGTGGCCCACGGATTCTCCTCGCCCGATGATCACGGGGCGAAAACTTCCGCCCCACTCGTGCCATGTTTCTCACGCACCTTGCCATGTGCTCCGCATGCATTGGGCGTGGCAGGTGGTGGATGAAGGGCACGGGGAGGCGTGCCATGGTTTGAAACCCGAGCACCGATGGTGGGCGTAGAGGGGTGGTCTCAGCCCCCTGAGTCATGGTGGGTGCAGAGAGGCTGTATTGGAGGAAAGGGGCTGCCATGTCCCATAGGAGGAGCCAGCCCCTGCCCTATTTTCCCTATAAAAGGTGCCGGGGCAGTGTTCTTCTGCACACACTTCTCACCATCTTCTGTGATTCTTCTCTTTTAGCCATGGCGCAAGGGCGAGGGCGTGGTGGCGCCCCGGTGGTGGCAACGAGAGCTTCTTCTCGACAATGTGCCCCTCCTCCCCCGGACCCTGAGGCAGTGGAACCGTCTGCAAGGAGAGGATGAAGGGGACGCGATCGTGCTCGTCGTGGCGCTTGAGGAGGAGGAGAACGGGGCGGCGCCTCTGCCAGTGGCTCCGCCCCTAGCGGAAGGCCACATTGGCGACCAACCCCGGGAGTTTGTCATTAGGCTGTAAAAGCATGTGTGTGGTCACGTTCGTCTCCCTACTCCCTTTGCGCGGGAGATGAAGCTTGAGCAGCCACGCGCTCTACGGCTGCAAATGAGGGGCTGCGGGAATGGATGCATGAGGGTTGGTGTCGACTTCCCTGCCCATCATATGATGTATCTTCGTCGCGGCTGGAAGACCTTTGCCTGTGCCCACGACTTCTCGTAGGGACAAGTTCTCCCGTTCAAATTAATGGAGAACGGTTTGCTCTCCGTTGTGGCATTCCCTCGCGCTCCCATCCACTCCGGGCTACCCCTCCTGGAGCCTGACGTGAGCGGGCCGGGTCACTGGACAGGCACCCCTATTTGCCATCCTCGCCTTCGATAGGTGTGCCTAAGAGGAGAGTGACAAGAAAGGGCATCACGGAGCACTTATATTTTTTCAATCTTAAATTTGCAGGCAAATGCCAAATTTTAATTCAAATAATGTAACCTCTCGAGTCCATCTTTGTGTTCTGTAATGCTTGTACTTGTATCAGCATGTGAATGAAAATAATGAAACTTGTCGGGAATCCGTGCATGTGTACGTCCATGCAGAGGTGGAATGCCTCTTTAATGAAAATAAATGACTTTTGCCGGCAAGATATCTTGCCGGCACTCTCTTTGTCTGCCGGAGAGCCACGTCTGCCGGTGAACAGACAGAGGGGCCTGCCCCCCGCCAACTCCTTTTTACCAAAGGCTACTACGACCATCCCATTCGAAGCAGCGTTCGAGTCATGGATGGGAGCACCTAAGTTTCAAAAGAGAGAGGTGGGGTTTTCCCATGCAAAGTTATAGCCTTACAGAACACTAATGGACAGGAGGTAAACTTATCTATCTGGTTTGCCAGGGATCGCTGCGCCATGCAATCTTCTTGTCCTTTGTCGAAGCCAAGTTTGCGGCAGGAACCTACAACTCCATGTAGATGAGAATGAATGCATGATGCAATCCTATCTATACGCACATGCATATGCTCATTGAAAACTGATGCAGTGATCTTGGTGTGATTATGCATGCATGCAATCTTAGTTGGGCCCCCCTACATCGCTTCTGTATTTTCTCTTGCACAGGGTCATCGCCCCGGCTTTGTACGAGGGGTTGCATGCAGTTGAGGCAAGGCCTGTACAAAAGAGTGGCTGCTGGGCGGTGCCCGGCAGCCTCGCACCTTATGGGTAGTACTTATGGAGATGCTCAATATTCCATGAGTTTTGCAACTGAGTGCCATCTCCGGTCTCTACACGAACTGCGCCAGGTCTGGTGACTCGTACCACCGGGTAAGGGCCTTCCCACTTGGGTGACAGCTTGCATGTACCCTTGGCGGATTGAATGCGCCTAAGGACAAGGTCACCTTCCTCAAAATACCGGGCATGAACCCTGCGGCTGTGATAGCGACGTAGAGCTTGCAGATAGCGTGTAGCTCGCGTAGCAGCCGGAGACGGTTCTCTTCGAGTAGCACAACATCGTCACGCTGGTGCTGATCTTGCACTACTTCATCGTAGGCAAGCACTCTAGGAGACCCGTAAATGAGTTCCGTGGCGATAACTGTTTCTTCCCCGTAGACCAGGGAGAAGGGAGTCTGCCCGGTAGCTCGGTTAGGTGTCATTCTGAGGAACCAGAGAACTACTGGCAGCTCCTCGATCCACCACCTGCTGTTCTTCTGCAGCATATCAAAAGTTCTTGTCTTGAGTCAAGAATGCACTTCAACGTTCGCCCTCTCACCTTGTCCATTGCTCCGGGGGTGTGCCACGGAAGCGAATGAGATCTTTCATCTAAGGGCATGGACATATTGCGTGAAGGCATGGCTCGTGAGCTTGGTGCCGTTGTCAGTGATAATCCTTGCCAGAACTCCGAAACTGCACACCAATTCTTTCATGAACCTGACAGCTAACTAGGCAGTCACCTTTCTCACGGCAGTCACTTCCGACCACTTTGTAAACTTGTCGATGGAAATGAACAAGTATTCAAAGCCCCCGATCGATCGGGGGAAGGGGCCGAGAATATCGAGCCCCCAGACCGAAAATGGCCATCAGAGAGGGATTGTCTGAAGGGCTTGGTCAGGCATGTGTGTTCTCTTGGAATGGAACTGACAGGCTTCACATGTTGTGACGAGCTTGACAGCATCTTGGAGGACTATGGGCCAATAGAATCGTTGCAAGAATGCTTTCCCAACTAACACCCTTGATCCAAGGTGTGAGCCGCACATTCCTCTATGAATCTCAGCCAACAGTTCCTTTCCATCCTCCCGACAAACACACTTCAATTTCACACTGTTGGAACTCCTTCTATACAGAGTGTCATCGACAAACTGATACATACTGGCCCTCCAGGCTACTTTATCAGCTTCATCTTGGTTGCCAGCGACTTCTTCGATTTGGAGAAAGTGGACAATGTGCCCTGCCCAAGTTGGAGCCTGAAGCTCATCAACAAGGAGCACTAGCCTCTGCTGCGGGAGCACTAGCCTGGCGTGCGGGGCCCTTGGGCCCGGCAGGAGGGGGTGGTTCGGCAGGCTGTGAGGAGTTGTTTCCGGTAGGGTCTCTGCCGGGAGAGGCTTACCGTAGTCCAACTTTCTCCTTTTCCGGGCCATTGTGGCTAGTGATACGGAGAGCTAAGAGAGACGGAGAACAAAAGTTCCTGGTTCCACGAGAAGCTTATGCGCAGCACACTTTGACAGCTGATCAGCTATGCTGTTTTCCGCACGGGGTACATGCTCGGTTTGCAACCCATCAAAGGGCTCCTCCAATCTCCTCACTTCCTCAATGTATGCTTCCATCAATGGCGGTTTGCAACCCATCAAAGGGCTCCTCCAATCTCCTCACTTCCTCAATGTATGGTTCCATCAATGGGCTCTGATAATATTTGTTGACTTGTCTCACCACAAGCTGTGAATCTCCTCGTATGATCGGCTTCTTAATTCCCAATTCTGCTGCAATCGTGAGCCCAGCAAGGAGCCCTTCATACTCAGGTGTATTATTGGTGGTTTCTTCCCGGGCAATGTGCATTTGGACGACGTAATTCAAGTGCTTCCCGGAGCGTGTGACGAGAAGCACGCTAGCCCCTGCACCTTGTAGGGAAAAAGCACCATCAAAATACATAATCCATTCTAGGGGTGATTCCTTGCCGAGGAGAGGTGTTTCTTTTACTTCCTCGCCACGGGTTGGCGTCCATTCTGCAACAAACTCTGCTAGTGCCCTGCTCTGAATAAATGAAGTGCTCTCAAACTTCAAACCGAAGCTGGATAACTCCAAAGCCCACTCCACTATTCTGCGAGTAGCCTCAGGGTTTCGGAGTATCCTTTGCAACGGGAAACGAGTGACAACCATGATCTCATGGGCTTGGAAGTAGTGGCGCAGTTTCCTTGAGGCCATGATAAGGCCAAAGATCAACTTTTACACGACAGAGTACCTCGAGCAAGCTCCTTGTAACAAGGAGCGGACGAAATACACTGGGCGCTGCACCACTTTCTTCCTTGCCATGTCCTTGGGGTTGCTCTCGTTGTCGTGCTTATTGCCGTCCTAATCCTTTCCTGATTGTGTCGTGATCTGACCACTTTCTGCTTCATCTATTTCTCGCTGTGCTATCAAGGCCGCACTAACCACTTGGTTGGTTGCCGCCAAGTAAAGCAACAACGGCTCTTGGAGTTTGTGTGCAACCAAGGTAGGCACAGATGATAGGTAGGCCTTCAACTCCTGCAATGCTGCATCTGCTTCCGGGGTCCACTTCATTTGCCCTGCCTTTTTAAGAATTTTAAAGAACAGCAGGGCGCACTCGACAGACTTGGAGATGAATCTGCTTAGCACGGCAACACATCCCGTCAAGCGCCTTACATCCTTGACTGTCCTTGGTGCCTAGATCTGTTCAATGGCTTTGATCTTATCGGGGTGGCTTCAATCCCCCGATGGAATATGAAGAATCCAAGTAGCTTGCCGGAGGGAACACTGAACACACACTTCTCTGGATTAAGCTTCAAGTTGATCTTGCGTAGATTAGCAAATGTCTCCTCCAAATCCTGGTTAAGGGTGGACTTCTAATTGGTTTTGACCACGAGGTCATCCATGTAAGCTTCTATATTCCTGTGTTGTTGTGGCTCAAACCAATCTGGACTGGTCTTGCAAAAGTGGAACCGACACTCTTCAATCCGAAAGGCATGGAGACAAAGCAGTACGTGCCACACATAGTGATGAACGATGTCATCTCCACATCTTCTTTGGACATGAATATTTGGTGGTACCCGGAGCATGCATCCAAAAAGGAGAGCAGATCACAACCTAATGTGGTATCCACAATCTGGTAGATACGCGGCAAAGGGAACGGGTCCTTTAGGCAAGCCTTATTGAGATGTGTAAAATCAATGCAAAGCCTCCATTTCCCATTGGCCTTCCGGACTACCACTGGATTTGCAAACCATGTAGGGTGCAGTACTCCCCTGACCAAACCAGCTGCCTATAGTTTATTGATTTCCTCGGCAATGAACTGCTGCTGCTCCAAGGCCTGCTTCCGGACGCTCTGCTTGACAGGTCGGGCATGTGGGCAGTTAGCAAGGTGGTGCTCGATTACCTTCCTGGGAACACCGGGGATATCAGATGGTTGCCAGGCAAACACATCGATATTATCCCGCAGTAAGGTAACGAGCGCTCTTTCCTATTTGTCATCAACGGTGGCGCTAATAGTGAAAGTACCTTCAATGACAGCCAGCCCTGCCTGGACCCTTTTCACTTGGGGTGCAGCAACCTTGGGTCTCTTGCTGTTGGAACACTCCGACACGTCGTCAACGGGTGCCGTGCACTAGGAGGGGGCATGCTTCCCGGACTCCTTACCAGAGGACCAACAATCCCTCTTCTTTCCTTTGCTTTCTGTGGCGGCAGCTGCCGCTGCCGCAGCCTCTGTTATGACTGCATCCTGGTACATCTTGTCCCCGTAGATAATGGCATCCTTCTCGTCTGATGGGATAGTGATGACTCCCAATAGGCCCATGGATCTTCAAAGTGTTATAAGCATAATCGGATGCTACCATGAACTTAGCCAGGGTTGGGCGTCCCAGAATCCCATTGTACGGCACGAGGAGGTCAACCACATCAAACACAATCTTCTCAGTCCGGTAGTTCAGCTCTCCCCCAAATGTCACCGACAATGTAACATTTCCCTTAGGACTGCTCCTGCCGAGATTGATTCCTTGAAACATGCCCGTAACCTCTAGCTCTTCTTCTCCTATCTGAAGCTTCTTGATGACTACCGGGGAAATCAGATTCAACCTAGCCCCACCATCCACTAGCATCTTGGTGACCTTGAGGTTCAGAATTGTTGGAGAGACTAACAATGGCAAATACCCTACCACTATGACACGGCCAGGGTGGTCCTCCTCATCAAAGATGATGGGCGTGCGGGACCACTTGAGCGGCTTCCGGGCCTCTGGCACTGGCTCCACATCATTGACCTCCCTTGCCCATTGCTTGAGTTGGCGATGGGATGTGTGCAAAGATGCACCTCCGTTAATGCATAGGGCCTCAGTGGCTCTCTGAAATTCCTGCTCACTGGTTTCCTCTTCATCCCCTCCATCACTCACATTGCCACGGATTTTCTTCTCTTGGGCCCTGGCGGGTCTTCCTTGGGTCCGGAAGGGTTTGCTGGGGCGATTTGCTTCACTGCCAAGGCCCTTACCACCGGCAGCATTCTTACCTCTTTCCTTATCTCTCTTATCATACTCTACCCTCTATCTCTGGGCAAGCTGCTCAACCTGATAACACTCCTGAAGGTCGTGGACCTTGGGCCGGTTCATCTTACAGTACGTACCATTTCCTTTCCCAGCTTTCTCGGCAGCATCGGCTTCTCGGCTAGTGGTGCAAGCAGCAACTTCCTTGCTGGGGGCCTCATCCTTGGCCTTCTTGCCAGTACTAGGCGTGCCTGAACCTTCCACGGTCATCCCTACCTTATCTATTGGTTTCTTGTTGCGCTTCTTTCCCTTCTTCAGACTGGTTGACTCATCTTCATCCTTTGAATCAACATTGATGCAATCTTCCTCTTCGGGGAACTTCCTTCTTTCCTCCATCCGAGCACACTTATCCACCAGTGTGTATAGTTCCTTCACATTCTTGGGCAACATCACATTCATTTTGGACTGGAAAGCTGGTATAACGGCTGCTGGATGGATATTCGGAATATTTCTATGAACTTTACTAAATCTCGGTAAATACTAATGGAGGGTTTCTCCTTCCTTCTGCTGAAGGAGCTGCAGGTCGCTGGGCCTGCCGGGTTCTTGATGCCCATAGGTGAAGGCTGCGATGATCTCATGGCACAGATATGCCCATGACGAAATGGAGTTCTCCGGCAGGTGCATCAGCCAAGACCTCACATTAGACTTAAGGGCCAAAGGGAAGTAATTGGCGAACACCTTCTCGTCTCTTCCTCCAGCAGCCTGAACATCAATGGTGTAGATGCTCAGGAACTCTGCCGGGTTCAGCCTCCCTTCGTACTTCTCAGGTATCTCTGGCTTGAACGTGCGAACAGATGAACAAGAAACTTGCCGCATCTCTCATGTAAAGGGAGGGAAGCCGACCTCAAAGGGTAGGCACCCGCCAAAACCGAGCACAGGCTTGTCAGCATTGAGGCTGTCGCGCCCGTCGGTTGGGCAAGGGTTGTCGCGGCGTCGATCTACGATAGGGCGCCCGTCTCCTCGTCGCCCATCCTCCGGGATTTGACATCGGCCTGGACGTGCTCGTGGGTAAGAAGAAGCCATCGAGATGTCGTCGGGGTCTTGATTCGGCTGACCCCGCGCCGGTTCCCGTGGTGGGGACTACATGGTGGGGACGGCCCCCTCCATTCAGCCAGCCGTGTGGGCGGTTGCTGTTGCTTGGGAAGGCTATGGCGGGTAGGCTCGTCGTGAGCCCCAAGCTTCGGCGAAACCGAGCAGGCTCTGGATGGTGGCACACCATTCATCCATCTGCTCGGCCGCTGGCGGGAACCTTAGTAGCAGCTGAGCTCGTGCCATGGCTTCCATGGTTGTGCTTGGCATGGGTGTCGAGAACGTCAAACGCACTGTCGCCTGGCTCCTGATGCTGTCAACGGCGGCGGCGGCGGCAGCGTCACGCCCGCGCTATTGTGGGACGACCACCATGGCAGCGGGATTGCGCGGCGGTGGTACTCGAAGATCAGCAGCTCCATTCAGCGCAGCGGTTTGGATGGCTCGTCTGGGAGGAGGTGCGCGTGCCACAATTGCTCCCTGGGTGGGGGCGACTGGATGGCGTGGGTTTGCCCCAGACTGAGCGGCGTTGCCACGGCTGTGCTCATGAGCAGGAGGAAAAGGTGCGGATGGAGTGACCCCCTCGACCGCACCTTGCTGAGCGTAATCGAGGAGACGCTGCTGGTGCTGTTCTCCTCCGACGCCTCAAGGCACAGTGTTGGCCGTAGGGGGAGTTGTGATGGCGCCACCTGCTCCAACCATGCCCCCAGCAGCGCTCACGTCCTTGCTTGTCCCCGCATCCCCCATGGCATTAGAGGCCGCGGGCGGCGGGGCCCTCGAGGTAGATGGCTCGGCCGAAGGGACGGACTTCTTCTTCTTGGGTGCCATGGTTGATGGTGTCGTCGAAGATGAAGATGACGCGCTGCATACGGTTTTAGGTTCGCACAAGTGATCCCCCTACCTGGCGCGCCAAAGATGTCGCGGGATATCCGCGGCCACCTATGGGACCGGGCGGCCGCTTGCTGGTTCGGCGGGGGGGACGACGCGTTGCACAAAGAGCAGAATGGTGCACAGCAGCACGACAGAGAGCACACAAGCAATGTACCCAGGTTCGGGCTGCCGCGAGGCGTAAGACCCTACTCCTGGTTTGGTGGATTGATGGTGGAATGAACATGGTGGTGCGTAGTACACTTGCCCGGGACGATGTGCCTCAGGGCCGCAGCGACTACGCGCGTATGGTGGCTTGGGTTCATCAACTTTCCAACCCTTCCTACGGGTGCCATGGGCCTCCTTTTACAGATTAAGGGGTCACCACAGTGGCAAAATGGTCATTATTGACTGATATGATAGCGAACAGTGCTATACACCTAACCCTGTGGGCTAACAGGGTGCATTAAATGCACCGCTTAGCATCACATCACTGGTCACCCGTTAAGGCACGCGGGGCTGTCTTGCCAGCTCCACGTTTGCTTCCTTGACACGTCGCAGGATGGGTGTCCTTTGTGGGTTTATTCCATAGGAAATGGCTGGCATGTGGTGTGGCTGCGACTTACTCACTTCACGGCTTGACACCGCACTGATTGACAACGTGGGTCGTGCTTGAGTGGTTGGCAGGGTGGTTTAACCCCCGCGCCCCGCGGCAGGCTCTACCGAGGAGTCTCTGATAGCTTGTTTCTGGTGGTGGCCCCGCCTCTTTCCGGGCTCGCCTGCTCGGCAAGGGAGACTCTTCTCTTGTCGATATCTTGTTCTTCTGGCTTGACCCTGGTCCCTCCAGCTGCATGTTGGTTCTTCAAATCTCTTGGTTCTTCAATCTTGGGCTTGAGATGCTGCTTCAACCTTGGTCTTGTTCCTGCACACAGTTGGGCAGCAGACCCATGGTCTGTTGCACCGACAGAGACGTATCAATACATCTTAATAAATCAGCGATGGTATAAATATATTCTCACACATGGCTTTTGTCCAGCACTTCGTTCTTCTCTTTGTTTCTTCTCATCATTTGAACACCTTCATCTAGGTTAGGCTCCAGTTTACCTGCAAACGTGGCTAAGATTAATGTTTGGCTTTCTGCAATTTCAACCACTTGTGCTTCCATGTTCTTGGTTCTCAGTTCAAATATCTGCACATCATTTGTTAGTCCAACAACCTTACTGGTCAATTGACCAATTAATTTATTACGATTCCTCAATATATTCTTGAAGTTTTCATTCCGCTTAGTATGACTAGCTCCATTGAAATTATTGGATGCTCCTCCATTACTAGGATAAGGGAGTCTGGGAGTATAACCATTATTTTTCTAGTTGGGATTATAGCTATTGATGAGTCTAATTTTTGTGATAGTTTCACTAAGTATTTTGTGCCTACGTAGTAGGCTTTGTAGAATTTTACCGCACTTGTGAAATCCATTTTTTTACAGAAGACTATAAGGGAGCCCCTATTGTATAATTAGTGCCAAATTGCAAGTACCATGCCTTGAACCTGGGTGGGTGGGAAGGCATCAGCCTTTTCCCACCACTAGGCTATGCCTTAGTCCGCGTGCACTACTTTGATAATCCCTCAGGTAACATCTTTTGGATTAATTATCATTTAATGGAGAATGTCCTTAAAAATGGTAGTGGAATCTTGTATTTAAAGTGACAATGACCTACCATAAAAGAATCAAGGAAGAAGGCCAAAGAAACAAGCGTTGCCGCAAATTGAGAGCGAAAGATGACTTTCCATACTATTGCGAGCACCCGTATGACCGGTCATATGGCACGTCGCCGCCGCCGCCAGATCAACTATTGCCACCCTGTCAAATTGGATCATGCATAAGATGCCCAGAGACACCATAAACTCATTCAAAAGGAAGAACCCTAGCCACCAAAGTTCATCCGGGGGAGGGATCAATGAGGAGAAGAGGGGGATCCTTCTCACCGCGAGAAGTGGGGCAACGTCATCGTCACTTTCATCTTCATCATCATCAACTCCATCATAATCTTAGTCATACATATCCTTATCATATTCGATATCAAGAACCCTAGTGAATCCTACGGTGTATCATTCGAATCATTCATCCATGTATGCCATTACCATTTGATGATGCTTGTTGTTCCCATGTGTGAGTAAACCCCTAATTCTATATCACTATCGTTGTATACGTCTAGGATGTGGAGGTAATTGGAGGTGATAGTAAAAGCATGCTCCTCGTAACCTTTGCGATTTACAGGGGAATAACAGAGAACCCTTCGGGAGGCCGCGTCCATGGGGAAACCCTTATTTATCATGAATTGTGACGCTCTCGGGGATAGTGTGATGGTGAAGAGCGTGGCATGAAGTCTACCACGAGTAGAACGTGTACTGTACCCGGCTTCGCTCAGCATAATGATCAACAATGGCTCAAGTATCCATTCCATACTATGCTTATGCATAGGTGCGCTAGAAACATACCAATGGGGATTTTGGATACCCTGCGAGCGCATTTCCATTCCGCAATATCATTCGTTACTAAAATCCTGGCTCTTTATTTACTTTCATGTTATTTTGTTACAAGTCTCTACATTACTCATTTATCAATATTACTCGCCCTCACTCTACTTTAAGTCTACAACTATCTGCAGGCACGAAAATACATAATTCCTTACAAGAGAAAAAAGTCTAATCCATGTGTTCCCTGTGGGATCGATACTTTTACTTCGAAAAGGCTACAACTAAACCAAGTGCACTTGTAGGACATCAAGCTTTTCTGGCTCCGTTACCTGGGAGCTAAGCAATTTTGGGCCTTCCTTTATGTTTTGAATTATTTTTGTCCTAATGATTTTTGCAGATAAAGAGAAGTCCTGGTCCTTCAAGTGCAAATTTTTCAGGTACGAGTGGAATTAGTGGCAGGACCATCTCTAGGAGATAATTTATATCAATTGGTCCTGACCTACCTGGCAAAACATATGAGATAAACCCTTGGTTAATTAAGGTGGTGAAAGAATATATATTCCGAGGTGATGCATCTGAATGGGCATACATGCATATTAAAAAAATTGGCATTGCATGTGGAACTTTTTAGCTGTAGGACCTGACAAATCAAGAAACAAAAGAAAAATATATTTCCTTATTCATTAGATGGAGGTGCTGCCAAATGGTTAGGATGCTAGCCCGTGAACACCTTGAGGAATTGGCCAGAATTATTGGCTGCGTTCTATGCTTATTATTATCCTCGGGGGAAATTATATACAATAAGAACAAAGATTAGGAGCTTTGGGTAGTGACAAGGTGAGAAACTAGTAGATATTATTTATACGAGTGGTGAACAAAGAAGTGTACTTAAATAAAGACACAACTTCTTATCTTAAGGGGTGTAATGAAGGTAAAGATGTAGGTAAATACTTTTTATCATGTTCCTTCGGGTGCAAGTCCTATGTTGGGCTATGTGTCTCTAGTTCTCCGGTCAATATTATTCCTTACAACCTTTATGCAAGAATATGTGAGGAGATTTATCATCGTACTCTTCAGCCCACTAATGTTGTCATTATGCTTGCAGATAAAACCGATAGGAAACCTTGTGGCATCCTTAAAGATGTCAATATAATAATTGTCTCACTCACTTATCCCATTGATATCTATGTACTAATGATCTTTGAGGATAAAGATTTCCCTATTGTTTTTGGAACCTCTTTTTGAATGTTGTACGGGCATGCATCAAGAAGAAGTCAATCTCCATGAAGTGAGGAGATGAAATGATTAAGTTCCCATTTCTTCAATCGTAAGCAAGACATATGTGGAGGAAGTTCAAGATAATGAAGAGCCAAAATTGAATATATTAGCTGAGATCCATCTCCAACACCAAAAGAAAAAGTTGAATGGGTAATGGTGAGACCTGAATCCTTACTTGAAGGTGAAGAAAAGGAGGAAATTGAAATGATAATGGATGCTACTTCAATAGTCTGCCCGCGCTTGAATAATGTTTATGAGGCACTTTAGAGAAAAGGAGAAAAGGAACTACCTCATCCTACTTTGAAACCTTTACCCAAAGGGCTGAGGTATGTATTTATGGATAATATAGAAAGATTTCAAATTATTGTTAATGCTAACATTTCAGGAAAGCAAAGGGAGAAACTATCGGTGGTACTGAGTAAATACCATATTGCTTTAGGCTACTCAATAAAAGATGTAAAGGGGATACACCCATCCATTTATTCTCATGTTATACCTATTGAAGAAGGGGCTAAACCAGTGATCGAAAGTCAACGAAGGCTACATCCAGCCTCCAAGAGTGTGGTAAGAAAAGAGATAATTTATCCTATGTCTGATACATAGTAAATGGGTAAGTCTAGTTCATTGCATTCCTAAGAAAGGAGGAGTTTCCTTAGTGACTAATAAAAATAATTACCTAGTCCCTACTAGGGAAATTATTGGATATAGAATGTTCCTTGATTACAGGAAACTAAATAAGTGGACTAAGAAGGATCACTAGCCATTACTGTTCATAAATGAGATATTGGAGAGGTTGGCCAACAACTCTTATTTTGGCCATCTTGTTGGATATTCATGATTTTTTCAAATACTTATCCGACCCGAGGACCAAGAAAAGACTACCTTCACCTGCCCGTACAGTACATACGCATACCCTAGAATGCCATTTGGTCTATGTAAAAGACCACCCTCGTTTCAAAAATGCAATTTTCATGATTTCCCTGACTTTGTTTAGAAAATTGTCAAGGTGGTTATGGACAATTTTTCTGTCCAAGGTACCTCCTTTGATAGTTGTCTCTATAATCTTATGATGATTTTGCAAAGATGTGAAGGAATAGGTTTCATGCTGAATTGGAAAAAGAGTCACTTCATGGTCACCGAATAGGTAGTGTTGGGGCACAGAGTCTCAGGAAGAGCATCGAGATAGATCAAGAGATAATTGAGGTAACAAAAATTTACCTTACCCAAAGATATAAAATGTACGCAAATTTTTATGGGACACTCTAGTTTCTATAAAAGGTTTATTAAATATTTCTCCAAAATATCCAAGCCTTTGACTGACCTTTTGCACAAAGATGTGCCCTATTCTTTTGACAAAATTTGTGTGCATGTCTATGAGAAATGGAGGATTGCTTTAATTATGGCTCCTATCATCCAACCTCCAAAGTGGGTTGAACCATTTGAGATTATGTGTGACTCTAGCAATTATGCTGTTGGAGCCATCTTAGGAAAGTGAGATGATAAAAAACTCAATTGTGATATTTTATGCTAGTAGGAGCTTGGATGAAGATCAAATACATTTAGCCACTACTGAAAATAATTGCTTGCTATTGTCACTACTTGTGATAAACTCTAACATTAAATCATTAAATCGAAAGTGATAGTTCATACGGATCATCGTGCCTTATGATACCTTCTTGCATAGAAGGACGCTAAGCCCTAGTTGATTCGATGGATATTACTGCTCCAGGAATTTGATTTGCAGATAGTAGACTGATGACCCACAAGTATAGGGGATCGCAACAGTTTTCGAGGGTAGAGTATTCAACCCAAATTTATTGATTCGACACAAGGGAAGCCAATGAATATTCACGAGTATTAGCAGCTGAGTTGTCAATTCAACCCCACCTAAAACACTTAATATCTGCAACAAAGTGTTTAGTAGCAATGTAATATGGAAGTAACAGTAATGGTGGCAAAAGTAACAGTCGCAGTTTTGTAGTGATTGTAACAGCACTAGCAACGAAAGTAACTTAGCAAAGAATATGAGACGGACTTGTAGGCAATGGATGGTGATGATATGTGTGAGATGATATTCATCATGTAGAAGCTATAACCTAGGGCAACGACAAACTAGCTCCAATTCATCAATATAATGTAGGCATGTATTCCTTATAAAGTCACACGTGCTTATGGAAAAGAATTTGCATGCCATCTTTTGTCCTACCCTCTCGTGGTAGAGGGGTCCTAATGGAAACTAAGGGATATTAAGGAATCCTTTTAATAGAGAACTAGAACACGGCATTAGCACTTTGTGAATACATGAACTCCTCAAACTACGGTAATCACCAAAAAGAATCCCAATTATTGTCAGCTTGGGGTATGCGGATCATAACACGTAATAGGTGTCTAGAACTTGCAAGATCGGATCAAGAACACATGTATATTCACGAAAACATAATAGGTTTAGATCTGAAATCATGGCACTCGAGCACTAGTGACAAGCATTAAGTGTAGCAAAGTCATAGCAACATCAATCTCAAAACATAGTGGATACTAGGCATCAAACCCTAACAAAACAAACTCGATTACATGATAAATCTCATCCAACCCATCACCGTCCAGTAAGCTTACGATGGAATTACTCACGCACGACGGTGACGATCATGAAATTGGTGATGGGGGAAGGTTGATGATGACAACGACAATGGATTCCACTCCCCGGAGCCCCGAACAGACTCCAGATCAGCCCTCAATGAAGAACATGAGGTGGTGGCGGCTCCGTATTGTAAAACATGATGAATCCTTCTCCTCTATTTTTTATCGCCGAAAGTTAATATATAGAGTTGGAGTTAGGGTCGGAGGAGCTCCAGGGGGGCCACAAGCCTGCAGGGGCGCGCCCTAGGGGGCCGCCCCTAGGGCTTGTGGCCTCTGGATGGCCCCCTCTGGCTGATTTTTGCGCCAGTATTTTTATATATTCCACAAAAATTCTCCGCAAATTTTCAGGTCATTCCAAGAACTTTGATTTCTGCACAAAAATAACACCAAGGCAATTCTACTAAAAACAACGTCAGTCCAGGTTATTTCCATTCAAATCATGCAAATTAGAGTCCAAAACAAGGACAAAAGAGTTTGGAAAAGCATATACGACGAAGACGTATCAAATCCCCCCAAGCTTGACCCATTGCTTGTCCACAAGTAATTCAGTTGATAAACTAAAAGTAACAAAGAAAAACTTTTACAAACTCTGTTTGATCTTGTTGTTGCAAATATTTCTAGCCAAGGTTCAAGTTTTAAGCAAATATTATAAACTAACCATGTTCACAATAACATTTAGGTCTCACATTTACCCATATCAATGATATAACCAACTAGCGAGCAATAAAAAGATATCTCAAATGACAACACTTTTCAAAACAATCATGATACAATATGATATAATGGTATCTCGCTAGCCCTTTCTGAGACCAAAAAACATAAATGTAGAGCACCTGAGAAGATCAATGACTGATTAGACATTGTAATTCATGGTAAAAGAGATCCAGTCACACTCATAGTCAACATGAATTAAAAACAAAGCATATAAATAACATCTGTGCTCTCCAGCTGGTGCTTTTTATAAGATGATGATGACTCAACAATAAAAGTAAATAGATAGGCCCTTCGTAGAGGTAAGCATGGATTTGGAGAGGTGCCAGAGCTCGAAGCTTCTAAAACAGAGATGAATAAAATTTTGAGAGATATGCTTTCATTGTCAACGCAACGACCAATAGTTCTCAATATCTTCCATGCTAAGCACATTATAGGATGTTCCCAAATAGAATGGTAAAGCTTTACTCCCCCTCCACCAACAATCACACTCACGGCTGATCCAAATCCACTGGTACTATCCATACTAACAACAATCCAGGGGGAGCTTTGTATAATTTTTTTATTTGGATTTGAGCATGGGAGTGCGCATCCCGATTACTAGGCACTTTCTTGCGAATGACAAGTGAATAAACCATCATCGCGAGAATAACCCACCTAGCATGGAAGATACAAACAGCCCCCAGTCGCCACATGAGCGATTCGAGCATACAAAACAAATTAGTATTTGAAGGTTTAGAGTTTGTCTCATGCAAAATTACTTGGAATGGTAGGTAAATACCGCATATAGGTAGGCATGGTGGACTCATATGGAACAACTTTGGGTTTATGGAAGTGGACGCACAAGCAGTATTGCCGCTTAGTACAATGTGAAGGCTAGCAAAAAGATTTAGGAGCGGCCAACTAGAGAGCGACAACGGTCATGAACATTCCTTGGGGTTAATCAACATTGAATACAAGCGTGAGTAGGATATAAATCACCATGAAGATAAATATCATGGAGGCTATGTTGATTTCAATTCAACTACATGCGCGAACATGTGCCAAGTCAAGTCACTCAAAATATTCACAAGAGGATACCATCCTGTCATACTACATCATAATAATTTTAAATCCATGTTGGGACACAAGACAAATCATTATCAACTCCTAGCTAATTAAGCATGGCATGAATAACTATGATCTCTAATTGTCATTGCAAACATGTTTCATTCATAATGGGCTGAATCAAGACGGATGAGCTAATCATATTTACAAAAACAAAACAGGTCAAGTTTGTACTAGCTTTTATTCATCTAAATTATTTCATCAAGTTTCATCATTATTTCCTTTCACTTGCACAACCGAATCTGCAAACATTTATTCAAAGGACAAGACAAGGTAATATGGGCTCTTTGTTAGATCATCAATAATGCATATGAGAGCCACTCAACATTTCATCGTGGTCTTCTCCTTCCAACCCAAAAGAAAAGCAAAAGAATTTCAGAGAAACACACTAAAATATTTTTGGAGTTTTTGTTTTACTGGAGAAGGTAAAAACAAGAACGAGAAAAATTATTTACATGGGAAAGCTCCCAACAAGGAAAAGAAGAATGAGAAATCTTTTTTGGTTTTGTTTTTAATACTACAAACTACTTGATATATGAACAAGAAAGAAAAGTCAAAAGGAAGTGAGAAATATTTGTCGGTTTCCAAAGTTTTGCAAACACACAAGGAGAAAGAGAGAAAAATTAAACTAACATGGATGATACAATGAAAAAGTGTGAACACTGACAACTGGAATGAGTGTGTGAACATGAATGTAATGTCCGTGAGAAACACGTACTCCCCCAAGCTTAGGCCTTTTGGCCTAAGTTGGTTTATGCCCATGGATCAAAGTAGCCCTCTCCTGGGTATTGGGGAGGGTCCTGAGGGTTCCACTAGTTAGAGAGCTCATGCGAATCCCACTGATAAATAGACTCTTGATACGAATCAGGTGATGGTGCTGGCTCCATGACTGGGGATCGAGTCTGCTCACAGTATGGCTAAATGTATTTGGGCATAATGATGTACCTGCCTGAATATATATCAAATAAAATAAGGTGCAGGCAAAGAAATAATCTGACAAGTAACCTGACTGAATACTAAGTTCTAAAGAAGCCACTTATCATCGTCTTTAGAAATAAAATCATGTGCTACCACACTAGCATAGTCTAAGTATTTAATAGGGAGCACCTTTTCCTCCTTCTCATAATGCCTAATGGGTATCTCAAAATGTTTAGCTAGTCGAGAGGCATATGCTCTGCCAAAGATACAACCCTTTGAACAGTTTGTGTTCAACCATCGAGTAACAATAGCATCCAAACTAAAAGTTCAACTAGAATATAACGCATGGTGCAAAATAGCAAGGTCGGGGGCACTAAGGCTTCCACTCTCCCCACGATCGATCAAACATCTCCCAGCAAATAATGAGGATAGCGTAAAACAGGAATGTGTAAGCTAGCCACTCTCGCTTCCGGTACCCCTCTCTCTTCTCCTACTGTAGTTTCAGCAATAAAGTCCCCCATGTCTCTAGGACGTGGGTCACTGATGCGACCATCATAAGGTATTTTACAAACATCACAAGAATCATAAAGTGTCATTCACTTGGGCCCATTATACAAATGAAATTATACCATGAGAGGATCCTTCCTAGAGTGAAAGTGAAAGTTTTGCCCAAAGGTATTAGTGAGTAGAAGGTATTGTTCGCACTTATCATGGAGGAAGGAAGTGATGCCGGCTTTCTCTGCCAAATAATAGAAATCAACATATATTCCGACCTCTCTCAAGAACTCATCACTTGGCCATTCACACGGCCAAACCTCCATCGTACGCGGAAGGTTATACTTGGGCTTCTCCACCGGAGTATCCTTCGAAGTTTTTTTACGTATTACATCTTGAAGAACCACTCAACAACCTCTTCATGGTTTTCTTTTTCTCTGAGAATTCCTGAAATTTTTAGTGTCTCAAAATAAAAGTGAAGAAAACTCAACTAAAGTAAAGCAACTACTCCTACAAATGTCTAGAGGCTATATCATGCAACAAAACTACTTTGACCATATAAATTTGACATGCAAGCTCAAGAACATGGTCACATTAGTAGAAAAAATTGCAATATATAAAGCACTAGAGAAAAAACTAATTGGACCAATGGAGAAGTCACATACCAATGGACAATATCCCAAAACGGTTTTGGAAATGGAGTAATGAGCAAAGAGATCGAAAATGGCAGCAAGATGAGCAAGAACATGGGTTTGAGCAATGGGGTGATTTTTTATCGAGGAAGATGGAGTGGATGGGTGCTAGAATAAGCGAGGGGGCCCATGTGGGGGCATTTGAAGAAGTTCCATTTTCTGATCCTTTTTTATTGCACGGATAAGACAGAAAATAGGAAAATAATATTATTTTTGCTTTATTAATTCTAAGTAATAGAGAATAAAAAGTGGGTACAGAGAGTTGTGTTTACTAAATTCATCCATCTCATGCCCGTCAAAAGGAATCCATTAATAAGGTTGATCAAGTCCTATTAACAAACTTCTTCCAAATGACATGAAACCGGAGAATCTTCGTATAACACTAGGTTACCTCAATGCAGATATGCATGTCCCCAACAATAAGGATATCATATTTCTTTTTGACAGTAGAAATAGGGAATTCAAAACCTCCAATAGTAATTGTTGGAATTTTTCCAATAGAATTAATGCTATTCACTTGAGGTTATTTCTTCAAAAAGTGTACCGTATGCTTATTAATTGACATGAAAAGTGACACCGCCTTTATTGCAATCAATAACAACCACTATAGTATTCAAAAAAGGTCCACCATGGATAATCGACATACACTGTTGTCCTTGGGTATGTCAAGAATAACAATGTCTGTTAAGATAGTAACATTTGCAACTACGACAAGTACATCCTCACAAATACCGATGGGTATAACAATTGATTTATCGACCATTTGCAAGGAGATTTCAATTGGTGTCAACTTATTCAAATAAAGTCTTCGATACAAAGAGAAATACATAACACTAACACCGGCTCCAAGATCACATAAGGCAGTTTTAACATAGTTTCTTTTAATGGAGCATGGTATAGTTGGTATTCCCGGATCTCCTAGTTTCTTAGGTATTCCACCCTTAAAATTATAGTGCAAGCATAGTGGAAATTTTAGCTTATTGTATCTTTCTTTTATTAGTGACAATATCTTTCATATACTTGGCATAGGGAGACATTTTCAAGATATCGGACAAACGCAAGCACAAAAGCCCAGGTCTAAGAATTATTTCACAAAAACGCTCAAAACACTCAAATTCCTCATCATGTTTATTCTTATAAGCTTTAGGAGGAAAGGGCATGGGTTTCTGAACCTAGGGTTCTCACTCCCTACCATGTTTCCTAGCAATGAAGTCTCTTTTCTCATATCTTTTGTTTTTAGGTTGTGGGTCATGAAGATCAACAACAGGTTTTATGTCTACATCATTATCATTACTAGGTTGAGCATTAACATGAACATCATCATTACTAGGTTCATGTTCATTACCAGATTGTGTTTCAACATCAGAAATAGAAATATCATTAGGATTTTCATGTGTGTTTACAGTAGGTTTACTAGAAGCATGCAAAGTCCTATCATTTTTCCTTTTAGATGACCTAGGTGCATCAACATTAATCCTTTGAGAGTCATGTTCAACTCTTTTAGGATGACCATCAGGATACAAGCGTTCTTGAGTCATTTTACCAGTTCTAGTCATAACTCTAACAACATGATCATTTTTCTTACTGTTCATCTCGTTAATCAAATCACTTTGTGTGGCACCCCGGCTTAGAGGAACCGGAACGCCCCATATTCCAGCCCTGAGATCGAGGTGAAGTCTTCTGGAATGCGGAACTGCTACGCATAGAACAAACCAGCTTTCTATTACAACGCGAATATGGATACAAGGTCTCTGATATTAAAATGAATAACACCGGCACAATCACTCCACGCCAACCACAGTTGCTCTATGCAAGCAGCATAACAACTCGAGGCAGTGGAACCTCTACTGGCAGCAGAACAACAAACGACGATGATGGACTCCAATCCTCAGGGACTCTGGCTGAAACGTTTATGCTAGCTCACGAACGCACCAGAACAAGCAAGCAATCCAGTCATGACCTGCAAACTGGCAAGACACACCAGGTCAGTACATTGAATGTACTTGCAAGCTCAAAATAACCAAAAGCAATCAAGACGAACAACAGCTTGGCATTAGGAGGTAATTCAATCATGAACATGGTACTAACATAACAACATGGCATGCACAACTGAACATGATACAACTAGAACAAGAGTAGCGTGAACATACGAACATGATGATACTACATGCAACCTGATGATACTAACATGCACCAACTTACTCTGCTCGGTTACCTCGTAACCATCACAGACAACACACGATCATCTCAGGATCCAATCAAGCTTGGTACTAACAATACCATAGTAATCATTACATGACCACAAGGAGCTTGACCTTTACCCATGATTCTCGCACAACATCGCAAATATCCATCAACTCGGTATCCACGATACCAGGGTGATCTTCTCTCGATCACAACCAATCTCTTTCTCATCATCTAACCGGGGTTGTTATTAAGAACATTATTATTATTACTGTTGACCCATAGGGTGACCTACTACGAACTTGTGCCCATGACTGAGGACGCGGCTATCGATAGATTAAAACACACTCTGCAGAGGTAGCGCACTTTACCCACACCACAGAACCCATTGCCTCGTACTCCCATTCAGGTGGACCAACTGCATTCCGACAAAACCGATCTACCGCCATGACACTCTCCCGGCCACTCCGACCAACTCCCCTTTGGGCTACGTCCTAGGTGGCCCCGTGTCTACCAAAGACACCAACGGCCACCGTCATGGCAAAAACGGTCCCAAACGGGGACATGAGCACATAACCAAACTCGGGCTCACAAGGCTTATGTCCGCCTACTTGATCAGGGTAGCGTGCCCATAACCTTCCCTAGATGGAGTCACCGGCGAGAGGCATGACAATAGACCCAGCTAGGTCCTCCCATAAAGGCAAATGTGGCTACACTGGAGAAAGCTCGATTTGGTGGCACCATGACTCAGCCAACAGTTGTTCAAGTTCATTATTATCTAGTTAAACTTGAATGCAATAAGCTGAGTCATAATAAAATAACATGATGCAACTACAACGCATGAGAATGATATCAACATAAGCATGGAGGTGCAACATAATCATCGAGCATAACCACAATGAAATATTTAACCAAATGAGCACGGCATACTGACGAGCATGAATATCACAAGCATAACACTAGACATGGCATAACATGACTACTAGCAACATAAATAAATACCATGCAAGAACATACTAGCATCAACAATAAATACCATGCAAGAATATAACAAGAATACTACCAAGTAAGCATGTAACCAGCTAGTTGCAACAGAACATGCACAACAACGGTACTAGATAGCAGACGACAAACATGCAACAGATGATCATTAATACTACTAGCATGTACTTCTACTACCAAGCATACATGTGAACAAGATACTAGCGAGTAGTACACGCTAACAAGAAGCATCAGATCATAGCATGAAAGTGAGCATGAAACCACGAGTATAACCGAAACAATGATAGCAGTAGCAATCAAGCAGACAAATAACAGTAAACTTTTATTAAATATTCAAGTTGAAAACCATTGTTAATGCATGGCTATTATGCAAGTGGCTATTGTGGCTTGCCTGGGGTGACGGAGACTCCGGGAAGAAGTGCGGTGAAGCCGCGGGACGAAACACCGGACGGTTCTCCTTTGGAGGGAGCTAGATAAGGGCAAGGGCATAATGGTCATTTTCACAGTGTGAACACTTAGTGAAAATGGTACCAACGGAAAGAACTCGACGAGACGAAGATGTGAGCGTTGGTTTCACCTAAATCGCAGTTACGGTTGCGGAGTTATGAAGGTTGGAGGGAGAAGGACAAATTTTGAATATTTCTTCAGCAAACAGGTCCCTGAGTGGATAAGGCAGAGGCGAAAAATCATAAATACGCTTTCTAGACTGGAAAACATACTTTGGGCCGAAGTAGAATAAAAATACGCTTTTAGAAACAGAAAACGTACTCGCGGAAAACCGTCTCCACTTGCCATGTGGGCAGAGGTGGCTGGGCCACTGGAGCGTGGGGACCACAGGCACGCGTGCCTATCGGGGCGTCTTCTTCCTCCTCGCCCCTGTGCTCCCGTGAAGTAGAGCAGGGTAGGCAGGGAAGAAGCGGTGATAGGGCCGGCTGGCCCAGGCCAGCTTCGGCCAAGGGGAGGGCACGGGCGGCTGCGGCGGGGCCTGCCGCACCCGGTCAGGGGAGACACAACCACCGGGTAGGAGTGTGGGTCGCGGAGCAGGGGAGGACCCGAGAGGAGGCAGAGGCGGCCGGTGGTGGTGCTTGGCAACGAGGCAGGGTACTCCGGCGAGGTCAAGAGGGTTGGGGTGGCTCGTGGAGAGGCGGGGAAGATGATGTACAGCTTGGGAGGAGGAGATAGGGACTAGGCGCACCGGCCTTAAGGAGGAACCACGATGGCCGAGGCGGGCACAACGAACTCCAGCGGGGAGAGGTGACTCTGGTGATCAAATGAGGCGGGGGAGAGAAGTGGTGAGGTGCGGAACACCTCGGGGGTGCTTTTTTAGCCGCGGGAGAGGATCCTAGAGCTCACAAGCGAGCTCACGACAAGCTCTAATGGAGGACAGTGGCTGGGCGCGGCACGGGCACTGTTCTAGCGACACATTAATGGCGAACCATGACGAGGCAGCAACACAGGGCAACACAGGATCTCACGGGGCAGCTACTACAAATGAATAGAGATCTAGATGACGAGGAAAGAGACGAGTACAGGGGCAAGAACGTGGCAAAGCTTGCAATCTGCATGATGCAAGCGTGATCACCACGGGCACTGGCGCGAGAGGCGCTCTTTGGCATGGCCAACCATGTCCGTATATAGTACTTAGTGCCCTTACTCTAACTGAAGAAATAATTTGGTCCAGGGGCAAAGAAGTACTTTGCAGATGGCCACAAAACACACCAACATCCATGTGTTTGTGCTGTGCAGTGGGGACACCAGCTTGGTAACACAGTAAATAATTTGTCTGATGATGATTTCACACTAAGGTGATGTTGATCACCAAAAATCAGACAAAGAGTTTAGAAGATACTTGCTGTAGAAAGTGCAAAACTGGCCAGATTAGGGCATTCTGATGTTGCACTCACATATTTAAGTGTCATGAGCTGAAATTTGGTGGAGTGGGGTCATTTGACCATATGGAGGTTCTGTAAAAAAATCCATGCCATTTGGAATTACCAAAGTGGCACTTGCTTCACAAAGCTTCATTCTGACCAGAAACTAGGAAAATTTACTGAGGGTAAATGGGTCAGTGGGTTGATCCAAAACTTGGTGGAGGTAGTAGATATAGATTTAAGAATGTCCTGGTAAATTGTCAGCCCAAATGAAGCAATAGAAAATATAGTTGCTTCACAAAGTGAAAATCTGACCAGAAACCAGGATTTGGAGCTGATCTCACATGGATGATCTCCATAATCTCAAATTTGGTAGAGAGTCATGATTTGGTCAAATGAAGGATGTGACAAAGTTTCAACTCATTTGGACATGCCTAGAATATACTTCCTTCACAAAGTTCCTTTCTGGACAGAAACTTTGGAAAATTGCTGAAAATTAATTACTAGGGAAATGAAGTTGAAATTTGACACAAGGCAATTATATGGATAGTAAAAGATGTCCAAAAGTATGGAGGCAATTGGGCAAAGATAAATAGCACTTGCTTCACAAAGTGCCATTTAGGGGAGAAGAGAAAAATGATTATTGGAGGATTATTTTTAATATGGAAATGGATTTTTTTGCCATATTTGATCAAGATATGACCCAAAAATTTATGAGAATTATTTGGGAATTTTTAGAATGACAGAGATATAGGTTGCTTCACAACCTAGGGCAAAAGAATTATTCCTTTAATAGAAAAGAAATATTCCTTGGAAAAAGAATATTGGGTTAGGTGAAGGATGGAAATGGCATGATCATGGGATGATGAGGTGGATGGCAAGCCACTAGAAACATGGGAAGATAGGGTCTTCCCAAGTTTCAGAACCACAAAGCCACAGAAATGGAAATATAATCAAGAAAATCAAAGGAAAAAGAAAAGGGCAAAATCTAGTCTGTCACAAACCTTCCCCCCTCAAAGAAATCTTGTCCTCGAGATTTTTGTGGTTAGGGAACACGTAAATATTCTGACTAGAAGAAACCGTTTCCAGCTCGGGTTTCTTCATTTATTCCCATATAATATTTCCACTGAACTTAATCTGACTGACTGCCTTGATCTGGAGTGGTTTGCTTCACCGTACCTAACATTTTGACCGGGCTTGCCTCATATGTTCGTGTTCATACTGTCTCAAAATTCTCGTTCATATTGCTGGCTCAGCTGAGGTATTACAGATTTTCATCATAACTGACATACGTGTCCTTTCTGATATTAATCCTTGAGAGAGGTATGACTTTGTATCGAGTACCGAGAATATTCACGGAGTTGGGAACACATCTGTCCATGGAACAAGGAATTTCTTTTATCCATACATCGGGTTCCTCAAATATGTGCATGTCGTCTGGGTTCAAAGCAGTGATGTGAGTCATAGATATTCTTCTAATGGATTCTGACATCTTGCTGGGGCTTCAGACATATCTTAACTGGCTTCACAGTCTTGACTATCTAATGGTTTGACTGCTACTTGACGTGACTGATAGAAAAATATGCACTATCTCCTGATGATAATATTTACAGACTTACTGACGATGATTTTGGCAAAGAATCCGGCTCACGACAGGCTATTCTTTAATCCATTCCCATTGGTTAGAGATAGCAATCCTCAAAGTATGTGCTCTCACACTCATTCTTCATTAATATTATCTTTATCTGGAGTCTTTTTAACTGAAAGAGTGGGGCCTTATATTTTCTTGACTATTTTCGCGGCCCTGAGTACTGTCATGTGCAATATCTTGCAATCATACCTTGGTCTCTACTCTCGGGATATTTATCTGGTTCATGTGCTTATACAGATCTCAATACTATTGTTGATTATGCCAAATAGTGGCAAGATTAATAACATCACCTTCTTGGCTGTGGGGGACCTATCTTGGTAAAGACTACCACGACGGTATCTCAATGTTGTCTTTCTTCAAGACTTGTCAATTCTTGCGTCAGCCACTGGTTTTCTGTCCCTTTGTTCTGACTGATTCTTGTTTTTGGCACAACTATTGCAGATCTGACACTTGAAATACACTGCCATATGCTGACAATTTATGGTTTAATCTCTTGTACCAGTGTCGTACTGAAGAAGACTAGGCAGCTTGCGCTGGAAGCCACTGGGATATCTTGGTGAGGAAGACTGGATGGCTTGTGCTCGAAGCTTTCGGTGGATAGCTTGCTGAGGAAGACTGGATACCATACCTCAGAAGCTTCCCCCCTTAAAGACTTACTAGGGAAGATTCGGTACCTTATGCCATAAGCTTTTGCAGTACCTTATCGAAGAAGACTGAATATCTTGCACGGGAATTGTGACACCCCTGATTTTACCATACATTAATCATGCACGCAAATGTGTACGACCAAGATCAGGGACTCACTGCAAGATATCACAACACAACTCTAGACACAAATTAAAATAATACAAGCTTTATATTACAAGCCAGGGGCCTCGAGGGCTCGAATACAAAAGCTCGAAAACACAAGAGTCGGCGGAAGCAATAATATCTGAGTACAGACATAAGTTAAAAAAGTCTGCCTTAAGAAGGCTAGCACAAAATAACAACGATCAAAAAGGCAAGGCCTCCTGCCTGGGACCTCCTAACTACTCCTCGAAGCCGAACTCCATGTAGAAACATCATCGGAATCCTCTGGATCCTGGACTCCACCATCTGGTTGCGTCATCCGAGAAGAAGGGACAAAGGGGGGAAAGGGGGAGAAAAATGCAACCGTGACTACTCATCCAAAGTACTCGCAAGCAAGGATCTACACTACATATGCAATGGTATATGTATAAAGGGGATAATATCTGTGGGTTAAACTGCAGAATGCCAGAATAAGAGGGGGATAGCTAATCCAATCGAAGACTACGCTTCTAGTAACCTCCATCTTGCAGCAGAAGATGAGGGTAGCTGGAAAGTAACAAGTATCCTCGCTTCTGGCAGCCTCCGTCTTGCAGCAGTAGAAGGGAGTAGATGGTAAGTTCACCAAGTAACACGTATAGCATAATCCTACTCGGCGATCCTCCCGCACATCACCCTGTGAGAGAGAAACCACCGAGTTATATCTGGCACTCGTAAGGGTGTGTTTTATTAAGTATCCAGTTCAAGTTGTCATGTGGTTAGAGTACAACTCCGGGTCGTCCTTTTACCGAGGGACACGGCTATTCAAATAGATTAACTTCCCTGCAGGGGTGCACCACATAACCCAGCACGCTCGATCCCATTTGGCCGGACACACTTTCCAGGGTCATGCCCGACCTCGGAAGATCAACACGTCGCAGCCCTACCTAAGCACAACAAAGAGGTCAGCACGCCGGTCTAAACCCTAAGCGCACGGGGGTCTGGGCCCATCACCCATTGCACACCTGCACGTTGCGAGGGCGGCCGGTAAGCAGACCTAGCCTCTACTAATACCAGAGTAGGCTTTCCAGTCCAATCCGGCGCGCGCCGCTAAGTCGCTGACGTCAAGAAGGCTTCGGCTGATACCACGACGTCGAGTACCCATAACTATTCCCACGCAGTTGGTTAGTGCGTATAGACCACATGGCCAGACTCAGATCAAATACCAAGATCCCGTTAAACGTGTTATTATGAAATAACCGCGGACAACGACCAGGGCCAGGCCCACCTGTCTCCTAGGTGGTCGCAACCCACCATGTCGCTCCGCCACAAAGTAACCATCAGGGGGCTGTCGGGAACCCAGGCCCACCACTACCTGGGTGGAACCACCTGCCCCTTCAGCCCCCATCTCCGAATCATCATCATGGGTATGTAAAGTATGTAAATAGTATATACCCGTGATCACCACCCGAGTGATCACGGCCCGATGGTATAGCATGGCAGACGGACAAGAATGAAGGGCCACTGATGGAATACTAGCATCCTATACTAAGTATTAGGATGACGGGTACATGTATCAACAGTTGTAGCAGCAATGACAGGCTATGCAACAGAATAGGAGTAACCGAACAGTAACATGCTACACTACTCTAATGCAAGCAGTAGAAAGAAGAATAGGTGATATCTGGTGATCAAATGGGGGGCTTGCCTGGAAGCCCTGCAGACAAAAGGAATTTTCGGAAGCGTAGCCGTAGTCAAACACCGAAGCATCAATGGTCTCGGGGTCTATCACAGTATCGGAGTCTACCGAAAATAAGCAACAAAGGGGAAACAAATAAATAACAGAGCAAACAATAGCATCACAAAGCATAACATGGCAAAAGGCGGTACTACGTGTGACCTAACGCGGTGCTCGGTGATACAGGCGAAGAGGAATAACACCCGGGAAAGTATTCCCGGTGTTAGGCATTTTCGGGCAGATGAAACGGAGGGGGAAAGTTGCGTGTTCTTTATGATAGAGATGTGTGGCGGACGAACGGACCTCGTATTCGGATTCGTCTCGTCGTTCTGAGCAACTTTAGTATATAAAACTTCTTCATCCGAGTTACGGTTTATTTTATATGATTTTTTTAAAGTTTTATTAATATTCTACAATTATTATTTCGAAAATAATTAAATAGTAAAACGCTATGTGCACACAGCACTGTGTACACAGATGTATACACATGCTGACATGTGGGCCCAGGGGGTCCCAGTTGACCAGTCAATGTTGACTGGTCAACAGGGGGTGGGTCCCTCCTGTCATAGACTCGTTTAACTAATACTCACTAATCACCAGGTTAATTAAGTTAACTAAACTTTTAACTAATTAATTATTTAATTAATTAACAATTATTTATTTATTTATTTATTTTAAATCCTTTTTTGCTTGGGCCCCAGACGTCATAGGCCCACAGGGGCCAAACGGGGCGGGCGTGCTAGCGGGGCGGGTCGGGTGCTGCGACGCCCGACTAGGCGTCCGCCCAGATCGCCGGTCGGCGGGGCGCGGCCACGGCACGGCGAGGCAGGCCGTGCCAGCAGCAGTGGCGCGAGGGCCGGAGTCCGGGCCGGAGGCCGGGGCCGACCGCAGCTGCCGGGGCCGGCCGCAGTTGCCGGCGGCTGCAAGCAGCAAGCGGCGGGGCACGGGGCCATGGCGGAGGAAGGAGCAGGGGGGAGGGGCGGCCAATGCGCAGTCAGGGCTCGGCCCAGGGCATGCCGGGCGGCGGTCCGCAGGGGCGCGGCGGAGGCGGGGGCCGGCGGCAACGGGCGAGGGACGGCGAGGCATAGCAGTCGCGTGCATGGACAGGAGCAGGTAGCAGCAACTACACGTACGTGTACGCGAAAACAGAGCTCCGGTCATGGCCTCGGGACGACGACATACGGCGACGGATCGAAGAGCAAATGAAGGGAATCGAAGGAGATGCTCACTGTGAGCCTTGCAGACGTGGTTTGG
Source organism: Secale cereale (assembly GCA_902687465.1). Lineage (NCBI taxonomy): Eukaryota > Viridiplantae > Streptophyta > Magnoliopsida > Poales > Poaceae > Secale > Secale cereale. Next base: position 177,446,807 of record LR738713.1, on the reverse strand, counting down.
GAGCGCGGAGGTGGCCGGACGCGTCGTGCTCGTCGACGAGCGGCGTTGGCCGTTGAGGAAGAACCACTCGATCCCGAGCATACAACGCGATCCAGCTCGGGTTCTTCGGTGGGGGCGAAGAGGACAACCATGGAGATGCTTCTTGACCTCTTGGTGCAGCAAGGGGATGCCGGTGGCCGCGGCTGCGGAGACGGTATGGCGACGGCTGTGCTCAGGCGGGCTTCAAACAGAGAGAGGGAGACGAGGAGGAAGAAAGAGGGGATTAGGGTTCGTCCACGGGGTCGGGGTAGGTCTTATACTTGCTAGAGCATCGATGGATGAACGACACGAGAAGATCGGGCGCGTGGACGGCGCAGGCGCGCGCTGAGCGCCATGGCTTCTGTCTCTGTCGAAGATGGGGAAAGGCCCTATCGGGCTGGGCTTTGGTGCACTATTCGACTAGAGCCCATATGCACAGTGGGGCTTCTCCTATTTTCCTTTTCCTTGTTTTGCTTTCTTTTACCTTTTCTTATTTTCTTTTCTGTTTTATTTTATTCTTCATTTTATTCTTGTTCTGTGAATTATATTATGAATACCTAAATTATTGAAACCACCACTGCCACATTAATGCTTAACCCAAAATAAAATAGATTAATATTTTATAAAACTCAAAAGGCATTTAATTAATTGTTTTAACTACTGTTTTAATTATTTTAGAGCCTTTAATTACTATATAAAGATGTGGATCCTCCACCATAATTGCTTATGTTTTATTTGACACATTTAGAACATTTTAGTTTTAATGTTTGAAAACTTTTGTTGTTTGCCTTTATTTTAAATTTGAGTTTGAATCTTTTTGAATCATCGTGAGATCGACAACAGTAACCATGGTGATGTGGCACCATTAGCAGGAATTACTATAGCTTAATTATCCGGGCGTCACAATTCTCCTCCACTTCAAGAAATGTCGTCCCGAGATTTAAGCGGTGGAGTAAGGGTTAAGTTCTGGTTGCGAAATTCTAACAGGTCTTATTGGTCTTGGTTGCCCTTCTCGAAGAGGTTGACTCCTTGCGTTGATGTCTTCATTTCTCTGCTTCCGGTCATCATGATCAAGTCATCATCCTCTCTTCGGGATCTCCATCGTCCTACTAACGCGAACAGGGGGAATAAATTTTTTGGAAGAACGCATCTCCACAAGGCTGGGTATCTGACGGTGAACTAATTGGGAAATACACGAAGTACCCTACGGGTAGTATGGTAGTGAACTCATTGAGAGCAATACGCAATGGTACAAAACTTCCAAATGGGTAGGCATTCGTTCGATGCCTAAACAGAAGCTGAAACATGGGCTTGAGCAATGAGAACAATTAATGTGTTTGATACCAGGATGAAACATGGTATACCATTTAGCTCATGAATTACTTACGAGCCAAGTGTAAAGGATACTTTAGAATCAAGGTTGTATAGAAGAGTCAGGTTACGATCCAGTGGACCTGTGGGTTATGGGCCCACCATGTGGGTTAAAAAGAGGAAGGGTGGTGACATCTTGCACATCCGCGACAAGGAGGCATGTCAGTGGATAGCTTGTCAGCTATGTCGGCAACAATGTCTGTGCCAAGGATGGGGGGCGAAGAGAACCATCTTCTTGCTCATTGTAATGAGGCGGACCAGTAGGAAAGGTTCTCGTTCACCGGCATTTAATGGAATGTTACAACAATAGAATCAAGGTCTTGCTGACAGAGTTGTACACCAAGGTGTTTACATAAGCAGAAAATTATTACTACTTAGATTATATGTAGATCAAAGAAAGGTTAAACAAACAAATGGAAAGGAAAATTGTGATTACACACAATAAATAGGAGTATATCCTTCCCATGGACAAATGGAACATGGCATACAGGGTAAGAGAGCAAGTACCCCAACCATTTAGATAAAGAGGTAAGGATTAATCAAGATGTTACCCATACAACCGTGTTTGGATAACTGACCAAAAAACATTTAGCATTGGGCTTCAATACTCTTGATGAAAATTGGTGTACCACAGACATGCTTTGAGATAGCATTGGCATGGTCTTGAAGCAAAGATCAGACTTGGATACACAAAGGATTCATCAGGAACAACTTATAGAATAAGTCTTACCATTTCCTCCTGGAAAAATGGTTATCCTTGCAAAAGAGATTATAATGATAGGTCCTCCAGCCAGGGGTACTAGGCATGACATCATATTACCGAGTCGTCAAAGGACCAATATTATAACTCTTGGAAAGTTGTCCCAGCCATCATATCTGACCAAGAGTCAGATCCGATTGGTGTCATGATACCTCAGACTCGGGATGTTCGAGAAGAAATGCTGCAAAACGACGAAATGACCTTGCAAGATTCTCGGGAAATGAACTATGGGAGCGGGTTCCCGAAACAATAGTTCATCATTAAACCAAGAAGAGGGTGAGGAGGTGGCTGATGGGCTCAGCTTCAATTTATCGAGAATTCCAAACGGATGGATTTCCACAATAATGTCAACAAGAATATGACACCTGTTAATTCAAAGGATATCATGTTGTATGCTTGAGGAAAACATACGCCATTAATCATTAGTTGAAACTTGAAAGGTGTGCCCGAAATATGACCTTACGCAACAAGATCAATGTTAGAGTGACGATTCTATAACCAACAGTCTAAGAATGAACTGTCGATCGTTAACTTCATAGCAATAGGGTTGCTAGAAGTATAGAACTCAAACAACATCGTTAGTATATTGGTATCCCGGTTAAAAACAACACGGGGATCAAGGAAGAATGGTGATGGTGAGAAGTATCATCATACCGAGAATCTCTAAGAGGTGAAGCAATCCCCACCACATTCTCGACATAAAAGACGGTAATACTTCAATGCTAAACACAACACTAGCTGGAAAGCAAGTTGTATTCATAACGTGGACAAGTTCGCGATGAAAGGAAGTCAAGGGTGTTGCCGATGATAATAAAAATAATCGAGGGCAAGGAGAGTATTTCTCATCATGAACACAATTGGCATCTTGGAAGAAGTCAAAGTGTTGAAGGTGATCCGACACATTTGCGGGGAGGTTTCAAGAGGCTGCAATCAAACAACAACGGTAACAAGAAAGGGAATCACAAAGTGACAAGTTATAGGATCAATATATAAGATGAAGCTCGGAATCAAAGTTGCCTTACTGAACAAGCAACCAGATGCTGAAAGATCGACGTAAGTTGTGCTCAATCTCTGAAGAATTCGTGCACCAAAGAAGGACGAAGTAGCACAGTCAAAGATAGTTAGACAAGGGACGTACCCGATAGTCTAGGAATTAACCAGATTGAGTTTAAAAATTTCCTAGTAACATCTACTAGGGGTGTTGAATTTTTAGAGCAGATTTGATTTACTAAACGGTGTCCTTGGTTGACGGCAACCTAGAACCCATAGAGTGATTACGACAAGCAAAGGTATTACTTCATCAAAAGTTCAAAAGGTGTAGTGCAAAGGCATGATATCCTTGAGATATCAGAGAGTAAAACTCGAAGGTAGAACACGATAGAAGTTGAACTAGGTCATTGACCTATGACACTAGATGCTTTAACCTTGTCAAAAATTGACGAGGCCTGGAATGGATTTATTCCAGATATATTGAATAAGGACAGCATGGTCGGAACCATAACTGTAAGGAATCAATTCAAGAATATCGAAAGAATCACACAGCTGGATAATCATTTTGCAAGAAGCTTCCGAGACGGTCTACATCATTTTCATGGGCATGAACACAAAGTTCAAGGTCGACTCCCACTTCCTTAATGCAAATCATTTCATTCACCTCTCGCTTTGATAAAAATGTAGGGTTGAAATTTTATCTGGTAGAACACTGGAAGAGTATGACTTGTGAAAACTTTCGGGTTCTCACGAATTAGGGGAAGGCATAGGTTCAACCCATCGGGCATCTTAGTAACATATACCACAAGTTTCAAAAGTAAATACACCAGCTCGAAAGCAGAGCATGGTTGGCCAAGTAGAGGATACCATTTACCAAAGGCATTATGTATCAGGGGAAGAACTCACAAGGTGATTGAATATGATGGACACTGTCGGAAAACAATCCAACAATGGATCGGGCGATCCACAACGGAGCTGATGTGAGTATCGGTACTCACTCAGAGGATGAAGGAATGCAGAGGCATCAGATCCAAGAATCACCTTATTAGCCTGATGCTCAAATAGAAAGAAATTATGGTTTCCAAAACGAAGGATCAAAAGCAGACGCTCTAATCAAGGATGGATAAGTTGAAAACTCTTAGTTGGACAATTAATAAAGGTTTGAATTGCCGAGAAACAACTCAGGTCCGGAATGACGTCTGAGCCGGAAAGATAATTTTCTTCAAAGGATAACCGACGACTGCGTGCATATGCACACATTGAATCAATAGGCTCAAAATGGCTAAGACAAGGAATGTTAACAAAGACTACTAGTCATATGGAATTAACCATAACGCAAGCAGGCAAGAATTTCAAGAGTAACAGCCTGCAGAGGATTTTTTGAAACATCGAAAAGTATCCTGAAGAATCTTGGGAGACATATGAACAATCGAGGAGAACGGGTCCCCGATAAATATGAGGAAATAACCGTAAGGGTTTTCAAGTGAAATAAAACTGCCAGACAATAAACTCAAAGGATTCTCGAGACAACGCACAATATTTCGAGGCATCTTGTAACAACAAGAGCGACGAGGAATGATCGTGAGAATGACAAGGGCATACAGATATCCATAGGGATATATCGGTGGCAGTGAATTGCAAAGGCGACGAGAACAAGGGTCTCGGGGAAATATCGAGGGATATCCTCAGAATCTTCTCACGAAGCAGGTGATCTTCCGAAATGTGGGCTCTCCGGGAGAAATAGTTACGAGAACCTAGAGTGAGAGTTAGTAAAATCTTTTAACCCGAATAGAAGAGAGATCAGAGTCCCAGAGTATAAACGAGGAATAAAAGATCCTAATACCCCCCAATGGCGACGTGGGCCCGTAAGCCACACAGCCAAGTTAGTAAAAAGTTTTTCAATGACTAGACTCAACTTCGGCCAAGGAGTTGGAAAGGGGGATTCCTACAGGCAGTCGGCTCTGATACCAACTTGTGACGCCCCCGATTTGACCGTACACTAATCATGCATGCAAATGTGTACGACCAAGATCAGGGACTCACTAGAAGATATCACAACACAACTCTAGAAACAAATTAAAATAATACAGCTTTATATTACAAGCCAGGGGCCTCGAGGGCTCGAATACAAAAGCTCGAAAACACAAGAGTCAGCGGAAGCAATAATATCTGAGTATAGACATAAGTTAAACAAGTCAGCCTTAAGAAGGCTAGCACAAAATAACAACGATAAAAAAGGCAAGGCCTCCTGCCTGGGACCTCCTAACTACTCCTCGAAGCCGAACTCCATGTAGAAACATCATCGGGATCCTCTGGCTCCTGGAGTCCACCATCTAGTTGCGTCATCCCAGAAGAAGGGACAAAGGGGGAAAAGGGGGAGAAAAATGCAACCGTGAGTACTCATCGAAAGTACTCGCAAGCAAGGATCTACACTACATATGCAATGGTATATGTATAAAGGGGGTAATATATGTGGGTTAAACTGCAAAATGGCAGAATAAGAGGGGGATAGCTAATCCAATCGAAGACTACGCTTCTAGTAACCTCCATCTTGCAGCAGAAGATGAGGGTAGCTGGAAAGTAACAAGTATCCTCGCTTCTGGCAGCCTCCGTCTTGCAGCAGTACAAGGGAGTAGATGGTAAGTTCACCAAGTAACACGTATAGCATAATCCTACTCGGCGATCCTCCCGCACATCACCCTGTGAGAGAGAAACCACCGAGTTATATCTGGCACTGGTAAGGGTGTGTTTTATTAAGTATCCAGTTCTAGTTGTCATGAGGTCAGAGTACAACTCCGGGTCGTCCTTTTACCGAGGGACACGGCTATTCAAATAGATTAACTTCCCTGCAGGGGTGCACCACATAACCCAGCACGCTCGATCCCATTTGGCCGGACACACTTTCCAGGGTCATGCCCGGCCTCGGAAGATCAACACGTCTCAGCCCTACCTAAGCACAACAGAGAGGTCAGCACGCCGGTCTAAACCCTAAGCGCACGGGGGTCTGGGCCCATCGCCCAATGCACACCTGCACGTTGCGAGGGCGGCCGGTAAGCAGACCTAGCCTCTCCTAATACCAGAGTAGGCTTTCCAGTCCAATCCGACGCGCGCCGCTAAGTCGCTGACGTCAAGAAGGCTTCGGCTGATACCACGACGTTGAGTACCCATAACTATTCCCACGTAGCTGGTTAGTGCGTATAGACCAAATGGTCAGACTCAGATCAAATACCAGGATCCCGTTAAACATGTTATTATGAAATAACCGCGGGCAACGACCAGGGCCAGGCCCACCTGTCTCCTAGGTGGTCGCAACCCACCCTAGGGGGCTGTCGGGAACCCAGGCCCACCACTACATGGGTGGAACCACCTGCCCCTTCAGCACCCATCTCCGAATCATCATCATGGGTATGTAAAGTATGTAAATAGTATATACCCGTGATCACCACCCGAGTGATCACGGCCCGATGGTATAGCATGGCAGACGGACAAGAATGAAGGGCCACTGATGGAATACTAGCATCCTATACTAAGCATTAGGATGACGTGTACAGGTATCAACAGTTGTAGCAGCAATGACATGCTATGCAACAGAATGGGAGTAACCGAATAGTAACATGCTACACTACTCTAATGCAAGCAGTAGAAAGAAGAATAGGCGATATCTGGTGATCAAAGGGGGGGCTTGCCTGGAAGCCCTGCAGACGAAAGGAATCTTCGGAAGCGTAGCCGTAGTCGAGCACCGAAGCATCAATGGTCTCGGGGTCTATCACAGTATCAGAGTCTACCGAAAATAAGCAACGAAGGTGAAACAAATAAATAACAGAGCAAACAATAGCATCACAAAGCATAACATGGCAAAAGGCGGTGCTACGTGTGACCTAACGCGGTGCTCGGTGATACAGCCGAAGAGGAATAACACCCGGGAAAGTATTCCCGGTGTTAGGCATTTCCGGGCAGATGAAATGGAGGGGGAAAGTTGCGTGTTCGGTATGATCGATATGTGTGGCGAACGAACGGACCTCGTATTCAGATTCGTCTCGTCGTTCTGAGCAACTTCCATATATAAAACTTCTTCATCCGAGTTACGGTTTATTTTATATGATTTTTTTAAAGTTTTATTAATATTCTACAATTATTATTTCGAAAATAATTAAATAGTAAAACGCTATGTGCACACAGCACTGTGTACACAGATGTATACACATGCTGACATGTGGGTCCAGGGGGTCCCAGTTGACCAGTCAACGTTGACTGGTCAACAGGGGGTGGGGCCCACCTGTCATAGACTCGTTTAACTAATACTCACTAATCAGCAGGTTAATTAAGTTAGTTAAACTTTTAACTAATTAATTATTTAATTAATTAACAATTATTTATTAATTTATTTATTTGAAATCCTTTTTTTGTGTGGGCCCCAGACGTCATAGGCCCACAGGGGCCAAACGGGGCGGGCGTGCTAGCGGGGCGGGTCGGGTGCTGCGACGCCCGAATGGGCGTCCGCCCAGATCGCCGGTCGGCGGGGCGCGGCCATGGCACGGCGAGGCAGGCCGTGCCAGCAGCAGTGGCGCGAGGGCCGTAGTCCGGGCCGGAGGCCGGGGCCGACCGCAGCTGCCGGGGCCGGCCCTAGCTGCCGGCGGCTGCAAGCAGCAAGTGGCGGGGCACGGGGCCATGGCGGAGGAAGGAGCAGGGGGGAAAGGGGCAGCTAGTGCGCAGTCAGGGCTCGGCCCAGGGCATGCCGGGCGGCGGTCCGCAGGGGCGCGGCGGAGGCGGGGGTCGGCGGCAGCGGGCGCGGGACGGCGAGGCGTAGCAGCCGCGTGCATGGACAGGAGCAGGCAGCAGCAACTACACGTATGTGTACGCGAAAACAGAGCTCCGGTCATGGCCTCGGGACAACAACATACGGAGACGGATCGAAGAGAAAATGAAGGGAATCGAAGGAGATGCTCACTGTGAGCCTTGCAGACGTGGTTTGGGAGCGCGGAGGTGGCCGGACGCGTCGTGCTCGTCGACGAGCGGCGTTGGCCGTGGAGGAAGAACCACTCGATTAAGAGCATACAACACGATCTAGCTCGGGTTCTTCGGTGGGGGCGAAGGAGACGACCATGGAGATGCTTCTTGACTTCTTGGTGCAGCAAGGGGATGCCGGTGGCCGCGGCTGCGGAGACGGTATGGCGACGGCGGTGCTCAGGCAGGCTTCAAACAGAGAGAGGGAGACGAGGAGGAAGAAAGAGGGGATTATGGTTCGTCCACGGGGTCGGGGTAGGTCTTATACTTGCTGGGGTATCGATGGATGAACGACACGAGAAGATCGGGCGCGTGGACGGCGCAGGCGCGCGCTAAGCGCCATGGCTTTTGTCTCTGTCGAAGATGGGGAAAGGCCCTATCGGGCTGGGCTTTAGTTGGACTAGAGCCCATATGCACAGTGGGGCTTCTCCTATTTTCCTTTTCCTTGTTTTGTTTTCTTTTACCTTTTCTTATTTTCTTTTCTGTTTTATTTTATTCTTCATTTTATTCTTGTTCTGTGAATTATATTATGAATACCTAAATTATTGAAACCACCACTGCCACATTAATCCTTAACCCAAAATAAAATAGCTTAATATTTTATAAAACTCAAAAGGCATTTAATCAATTGTTTTAACTACTGTTTTAATTATTTTTAGAGCCTTTAATTACTATATAAAGATGTGGATCCTCCACCATAATTGCCTATGTTTTATTTGACACATTTAAAACATTTGAGTTTTAATGTTTGAAAACTTTTGTTGTTTGCCTTTATTTTAAATTTGAGTTTGAATCTTTTTGAATCATCGCAAGATCGACAACAGTAACCATGGTGATGTGGCACCATTAGCAGGAATTACTGTAGTTTAATTATCCGGGCGTCACAGGAATCCATTCATACCTTACTGATGCAGACAAGGGAATCTTGCCTTGTACGCTTCGCTGATAAATTGTGAAAAAGGACTGGACCGATTTTCTTTGTGAACAGAATAATGTATATGTATTCTTGTCATTCCGGCTGTTGATATCCTGTATGGCAATAATTATCTAGCTGTCCTTGCTGAATTCATTTCGTATTTGGACTGACTTCTGGGTGTCGCATGACTTAAATTTGACTCATGGCAGAATCAATTATTGTGTACTGACCATACCTCTGACTTGAAATGCACGGTTGGACTTGGATCCAATTTTGTTCTTCTGCTGCAATAATGGTAGATCTCTGATGGGTACTTGTTACTGAAAGTCTAAGCAGAATATAATGGTATTCAGACCGGATGTCTGCAATACACTGTTGTTGGCTGAAAATCTCATTGCTTTTAACTGAGTTCTTTAGTGTATATATATTTTCTTCTCGTGGCTTCTTTTAATCCAGTGTCGATTTATGAGCAATTTCCATAAAGGGTTAACAGCGAAGATTCAAATAAAGAAGCACGAGAAAACGGTCGATTGCAACAAAGCACACAACAAAAAAGCTACAAAACTATTCCACACATGCACACACAAGCATTATACTAGAGAAAATGCACATGGACTACACGCGGGACTACACCCTATGCTTGAGCAAACGCTTGGGAGCTGACGAAGTAGCGAGCGGGACGGCTGACTCCAAAACTCTGGATGGACGAGGCGAAGAGGTTGGAGAAGCTGGCGGAGACTAAGGTAGGGCAGCACCAAACAATCTCCTGGCTCGAATGGCGTCTCAGACTAACTCGGATATAAGAAGACACTCGGCCGTCATGTAACGAGATATGGCAAGGATAACTGGGTCATCTTGAGGGTTAATGGAGGGAAACTGGATCGGCCTAGGATTCTCGATGATGGTGGGATAATATTGATAAGCACGGTTTTCATGCACCATGCTCTATTGATGACGAAGACCGGTGATTCCTGCCATTGCGGCACGCTCGGGAGTAGCGCTATAACGACCGTGGAAACTGTAGGTGCGCTTACCGACAGGAATCGGGGCTGATAGATGAACATGAGCAACATATTCCAGAATTCTTCCTGCGGCAAAAAACTAGAATAATTGATACTAGGGTGGATCTCCGAGGGGATAAATATTGTGCCACATATCTCCAAGGAGGTTGGCAAAGCTGAGAGGTGCAGGAGTGGGACTGAACTCAATAGGAATAGCACCGGGAGCTCTGGGGATGGCACTGAACTCATGGAAGTTGACCGCCATCTATGCACAAAACAGGGGTTAGGGGTAACCGAATAATAGTATATGCAACAAACAAATGCAACAACGAAATGCAGCAAGCAAGGGCAACAACCAGACCCTAAACTACCGTTTCCTAACATTCCAGCAGACTAGGATGCTCTACATCAAAACCTGCTCTGATACCAAGCTCTGTGGCACCCCAGCTCAGAGAAACCGGAACGCCCCGTATTCCAGCCCAGAGATCGAGGTGAAGTCTTCTGGAATACGGAACTGCTTCGCATAGAACAAACCAACTTTCTATTACAACGCGAATATGGATACAAGGTCTCCGATATTACAATGAGTAACACCGGCACGGCGACGCTATGCCAACCACAGTTGCTCTATGCAAGCAGCATAACAACTCGAGGCAGCGGAACCTCTACTGGTCGCGGAACAACAAACGACGATGATGGACTCCAATCCACAGGGACTCTGGCTGGAACGTTTATCCTAGCTCGTGAACGCACCAGAACAAGCAAGCAATCCAGGCACGACCTGCAAACTGGCATGACACGCCAGGTCAGTACATTGAATCTACTTGCAAGCTCATAATAACCAAAAGCAATCAAGACAAACAACAACATGGTATTAGCAGGTAATTCAATCATGAACATGTACTAACAGAACAACATGGCATGCACAACTGAACATGATACACCTAGAACAAGAATAGCATGAACATACGAACATGATGATACTACATGCAACCTGATGATACTAACATGCACCAACTTACTCTGATCGGGTTACCACGTAACTGTTGGGGAACGTAGTATTTCCAAATTTTCCTACGATCACGCAAGATCTATCTACCAGATTGATACGTCTCCAACGTATCTATAATTTTTGATTGTTCCATGCTATTATTTATGAAGTCTTGGATGTTTAATGGGCTTTATCATTCACTTCTATATAATTTTTGGGACTAACCTACTAACCCAAAGGCCCAGTCCAGATTGCTATTTTTTACCTATTTCAGGGTTTTGCAGAAAAAGAATATCAAACGGAGTCCAAACGGAATGAAACCTTCACGAGAGATATTTTTGGATAAAAACACGCACGCGGAGCTTGAGGACCAAGTCAGGGGACAGAGAGGTGGCCCTCGAGGGTGGGGGCGCGCCCCCCTTCCCAGGGCGCGCCCCCTGCCTCGAGGCCCCCTCAAGTGGCCCCCGGTGCCCTTCTTCTTCCTATATAAGTCCACGTACCCCGGAAACTTCGAAGATAGAGAGAAAACCATAATTCCAGCGCCGTACCTTCTGTTCCCATGGAGATCCCATTTTGGAGCCTGTTCCGGAGCTCCACCGGAGGGGGATCCATCACGGAGGCCTTCATCATCATTATCATCGCCCTCACCATGAGTTGTGAGTACTTTACCACAGACCTTCGGGTCCATAGCTAGTATCAAGATGGCTTCTTCTCTCTCTCTGGGTCTCAATACAAAGTCCTCCTTGGTCTTCCGGTGTGTTTGTCGAGATCCGGTGAATTGTGAGTTTATGATCAAGGTTATCTATGAAAGATATTTGGTTCTTCTCTGAACTTTTTATGTGTGCTCATAATATCCTTGCAAGTCTCTTCGAATTATTGGTTTGGTTTGGCCTACTAGATCTTTAGTTCTTGCAATGGGAGAAGTGCTTGGCTTTGGGTTCAATCTTGCGGTGTCCTTTCCCAGGGACAGCAGGGGCAGCAAGGCACGTATTGTATTGTTTCCATCGAGGATAAAAAGATGGGGTTTATATCATATTGCTTGAGTTTATCCCTCCACATCATGTCATCTTGCTTAAGGCGTTACTCCGTTCGTATGAACTCGATACACTAGATGCATGCTGGATAGTGATTGATGTGTGGAGTAATAGTACTAGATGCAGACAGGGGTCGGTCTACTTGTCTCGGACGTGATGCCTATATACAATGATCATGCCTAAATAGTCTCATAATTATTCGCTTTTCTATCAATTGCTCGACAGTAATTTGTTTACCAGCCGTAGAATATCGCTATCATGAGAGAAGCCACTAGATAAAACTATGGCCCCCGGGTCTATTCTCAACATATCAATCTACATCTACTTTACTTTTACCGCTTTTATTTGTTGTTTTATTAAACTAAAAATACCAAAAATATAAACTATCATCTCTATCAGATCTCACTTTCGTAAGTGACCATAAAGGGATTGACAACCCCTTATCGCGTTGGCTGCGATGTTCTTATTTGTTTGTGAAGGTGCGAGGGACTCACGCATGGTCTCCTACTGGATTGATACCTTGGTTCTCAAAAAATGAGGGAAATACTTATGCTACTGTGCTGCATCTCCCTTTCCTCGTCGAGGGAATACAACGCAAGCTCAAGAGGTAGCAAGAAGAATTTCTGGCGCCGTTGCCGGGGAGGCTTACGCAAAAGTCATATACCAAGTACCTATCACAAACCATTATCCTTCGCATTACATTTTTTGCCTCTCGTTTTCCTCTCCCCCACTTCACCCTTGCCGTTTTATTTGCCCTTCTTTTGCCGTGTATTTACCGTCCGCTTGCCTCTTGTTTGCTTGTGTGCTATGTGCCCTCAATTAGCTTGCATCTTAGCTTGCTAAAGTATGGATCCTCATCTACTTTCTAATCTCTTTAAGAGATCCAATTATGTTGAACCTATTGCTAGTAAGTTGACTGCACTAGATTATCTTTATGGGGTTTTGATTGAAATTTGTGAATCTGAAAATTGTGACGAAATATTGAAAGAAAAACATAAATTGATTCACGATAGCTCTTTGAGTAAAAAGCATGGCTTCAATGATGTTACTATAAATTCTATTAATGCCAATTGTGTTATTGACATGCAAAACCCTAAGCTTGGAGATGCTTATTTTGCTATGCCCACTACTTGTTGCAATGATCATGATTGGGGTGATGATTCTTACGATCTTGAAAATTTATTTAAACCCCATCATGAATATGAGATTGATAATAATGTTTGCCATAATATTGAAAGTCGATTTGAAAGAGTGTTAACTTTTGATCCCACTACTTTATATATTGATCAATCTTATGGAATTTTTGATAAAATTGGGTTTGGAAAGGTCATGACTTTAGTTAATGTTGATCCCACTATTTTGGAAGAGTGTCAACTTCGCATGAATGTGGATCGTGTTGAGAATATGCTATGTGATTGCTATATTGTTGAATTTGCTTATGATCCTACATGCAATTATTATGAGAGAGGTAAATATGGATGTAGAAATCTTCATGTTACTAAATTACCTCTCTTCGTGTTGAGATTGATCTTGTTTCTTTCTTCTTCCTTGTATATGCTAGATCTGGCTTGTCTTGCTAATTTGTTATCCTATAGAATGCCTATGCATAGGAAGCATGTTATACTTATATGTGTTTGTCACATATTTTGTGATGCTCTCTTTCTCCTTCAATTCTTATATTTCATGTGAGCATTATTGAACTATAATGCCTAGATAGGGGCGTAAAACGATAGCGCTTATTGGGAGGCAACCCAATTTTATGTTTTTTGTTTGTGTTGCTGTTAGGCAATAAATATTGCATATAGCCTATGATTAGATGTGGTTTCATGTTTTGTTTAGTGTTTGTGTCAAGTAGAACCTTTGGGAAGACTTGTGTGAAGTTTATATGATCTTGCTGTGAAAAACAGAATCGTTAGCGCTCGCTAAAGTAGTCGTGAAATTTTACTGGAGCATGAATTTTAGTTTATTCTTTTTGCAGCTGATTTGTAGACAAATTCGGCAAATTTACCAATTTAGTTTAAATTTTTTGGAGTTACAGAAGTAGGCGAACCCTGCAGATTACTACAGACTGTTATGTCTTTGACAGATTCTGTTTTTCGTGTGTTGTTTGCTTATTCCGATGCATCTATGAGTAGTATTGGAGGATATGAACCATAAAGAAGTGGGAGTACAGTAGGTTTAACACCAATATAAATAAAGAATTAATTGCTGCACCTTTGAGTAGTGGTTTGCTTTCTTGTACTAACGGAGCTCACGATAATTTTTGTCTATGTTTTGTGTTGTAAAGTTTTCAAGTTTTGAGTATTGCTTTGATGGACTATGGAATAAATAGTAGAAAAGGCCTAAGCTTGGGGATGCCCATGGAACCCCAAGTAAATTCAAGATAATCGAAAGCCTAAACTTGGGGATGCCCCGGGAAGGCATCCCCTCTTTCGTCTTCATCCATCGGTAACTATACTTGGAGCTATATTTTTATTCGCAACATGATATGTGTTTTGCTTGGAGCATCTTGTATAATTTGAGTCTTTGCTTGTTAGTTTGCCACAATCATCCTTGCTGGACATAACTATTTGAGAGAGTTAAATATGGCCTATAAATTGTTAGAACACTCTATGTGCTTCACTTATATCTTTTGAGTGGAATAGTTTTTTCTCTAGTGCTTTACTTATATCTTTTAGAGCACGGTGGTGGTAATATTTTGTAGAAATTGTTGAACTCTCATGCTTCACTTATATCTATTTGAGAGTCTATTAAAACAGGATGGTGATGTGTTTAGGCTAAAGAAACTAGTCTTCACATGATAGACGTCCAATGTCAATGTAGTAAAAAAAATCAAACTAAGTGCATTGAATACAATGAGATGTTGGATGCTTGATAATTGTTTTGAGATATAAGGATAGTGATATTAGAGTCATGCTAGTGGAGTTATTATGGAATTTAGAAATACTTGTGTTAAGGTTAGTGATTCCCGTATCATGCACGTATGGTGAACCGCTATGTGACGAAGTTAGAGCATGAGGTATTTGTAGAGTGCTAACCTTTATGTGGAGGTCGAGCGCGCGATGGTTAACTCCTACCAACCTCCCCCCTAGGAGCATGCGTTGATTGCTTTGTTTTGATGACTCGTAGATTTTTGCAATAAGTATATGAGTTCTTATGACTAATGTGGAGTCCATGGATGATACGCACTCTCACCCTTCCACCATTGCTAGCCTCTCTTGTACCGTGCAACTTTCGCCGGTGCCATAAACCCACTATATATCCTTCCTCAAAACAGCCACCATATTGTTCCTTAAAATAGCCATGCAACTTTCCACTGTTCCATTTATATGACACGCATCATATTGTCATATTGCCATGCATGATCATAGAGTTGACGTCGTAGTTGTGGCAAAGCCACCATGCATAATTTTTCATATATGTCACTCTTGACTCATTGCATATCCCGGTACACCGCCGAAGGCATTCAAGTAGAGCCTCAGCCGCAGGAGCGCCCGGAGACTGCCCCCGACGAGCCACAGGTTCCTCCCTCCCCGCCGAGGGTGAACTCCCCGGCGAGGGAGAAAGCTCCGCCAAGGACGGGCACCCCGCCGAGGATGGGCACCCCGCCAAGGGTGAGCAGCCCGACAAGGGTGGCCACCCCGCCAAGGGAGGGTGCGGGCGGCCCTCCGCCAGCAGGGGCCACCGCTCCACCGCCAAGGGAGGATTCCCCGGCGAGGGAGCCTGTCGTCGAAGAAGTCCAGGAAGGTGAGTCTTGTAGCTTCTTCTTCTTGGACTTGTCTTTTTGGATATTTGCTTGATCTTTTCTTTCCTTTTTCTTCCGCTAGATCCTCCTGCGCCGGAGCGGATGGAGACTAAGAACGCCGGCGAGGAGGGCGCGCACGGCGACGGCGGCAACGCCACTGCTACTGAGGGCATGGCTGGAGCCGACGAGCCCGCTGCTGAGGAGACCGCCCCGACCGCAGACGCCGCGGCCGGGGAGGGGGGTGGCGACCACACTGCTGGCCCGGAGGCAGCAGGAGCGTCAAGCGCTGCACCGGCCGCCGACCCCTCCGCCACCAAGGAGCAGCCAGGCATCTATCTTGAGGCCCCCAACGGGGTCTTTATACAAGTCCCGTGGGGGTCTTCGTCGCGAGCCCCCATGGAGGGAGAGACCTACGATGGATAGGTCCTCGCCTCCGCGGGGCTGAAGGTTGTTGAAGCACTTGGCGGGAGCGACGAGCCCGAAGAGGAGAAGCTTGTTCGCCAACTCCTGGCCCTGTACCGGGCCAGGCAGGCGAAACTGGAGTCCCGGGAAGCCCTCACCGCCAAGGCTGGAGCAGACTTGGAGAAACGCGCTGCGGAGCTCCGCGCCGCCAACCAGGCGGCCCTCCGCAACTTGGCGGAGGAGCGCGAAAGGCTTGCTGAGGAGCAGCAAGAGTTTCTTCTTGAGAAGGCTGAGGCCGAGGAGTAGCAGCGCTTGGCTGGTGTAGAGCTGTCCCGGCGAGAAGGAGCGCTCAACCAGCGGAAGGTCGACCTCGACGCCCACGAGGACGACCTCACCGCCCGGGAGCAGGCCATTGGCGGAGCCTTGAAGGAGGCCAAGGATGCCGTTGCCGCCGCGGAGACCGCCAAGAGGAACTTGGAGCTCAAGGTGGCGCAACTGGAGCAGTACCTGAAGGCGAGCGAGGACAGGGTCACCGCGCTCAATGTGGAGCGGGAGAAAGACGCCCACACCAACTCTGACCTTCAGGTACGCCTCTCCAAGAAGGGCGACGAGCTCAAAGCCGCCAAGGATTCAATTGCTCACTTGGAGTTGAAAGTTTCTACTCTGACCGATTCTCTTGACGCTGCCCGGGACCGCGAAACGAAGCTGAAGGACGAGCTCCGCAAGGAACGAGGCCTAGTGGAGAGCGCCGCCACTTCAGCGAACAACTTCAGCCGGGCTGTGGAGCAGTGGACCGACGATTTGGTCGCCTCTGCTGCCAACATCGACAAGGAGCTGATGGCGCTGAGGGTGGAGCATCTTGTGTATTCTCCGGACGCGAATCTCCCCCACAGCGCCAAGTTAAGTCTCTTCTTCATGGGAATCACGCCGGCGCTTGCACGGCTGCAGGAGAAGCTCCCCGCGCAGCTAGCCGAGGAGTCGCGCCAGCTCTGCGCGGGTACCTTGGAGCGCGTCTTGGCGAAGATAGTCTACCGCAACCCTGGCATCAATCTTGTCAACGTCCTCCGCAGCTTGCCGGACGATGCAGATCAGGAGGCGTTGAAGGCGCAGGTCGCCCACATCGTCGCCAAGGTGAACAAGATCTCAAGGCATGAAGGCGACCGCGTAGACTAAGCTTCCTCCTTTCTGTTTCCTTTGCTGCTGCAAAGTGTGTTATGAACATGAATCAATTAGTTATTGCGACAAGTTATCTCTGTAATATATTATCTTATTTCCGAGCAATTGACGCATTGTTATCTCCCTTGCTTTTGGTCCTTTACTTTGTATGCTTTTTACCCTACGCTTTTAGGGAACTTGCCGGCAAGGGGCCCTTGCCCCGAGCGCTGAGTGCTGGACTCTGAGCAGCCTGCTGGCAAGGGCCTTACCGGCAAGTAACCTTGCCACAGCTAGTCGCAACGCACTTAGCTTGCTGAGTGAACTCGAAAACGAAGCAAGGGCGCGACACTTGTCGCAGCTCACTTAAGTCGTTGAGCGTACTCGAAAACAAAGTAAGGGTGCGGCTAGCCACAGGTAGGTTCCTCCGCGCACAGGTTTACCATACAAAGTGTGGTTGTTCAAGGAAGATAACTAAAATTTAAAAATTTGAACTGCTCAAATTCTGGTAACTTAGCTTTCATAATCTCAAATTCTGGTAACTTAGCTTTCATAATCTGTTCGTTCTCCGGCAAGCTTCTCTTTCTTGAACAACACTTGGTTCGTCCTCCACCTCCTTCCCCCCGGCAAACTTGTGCGCGAGGAACGTTCCTTCTGCTTAAGATGGAAAGAAGAAGAGAAGGGAAAACAAGTATGGGGCTTCTTGGCCCATTAGTGCTTACCGGAAAGAAGAAGAGAAGGGAAAACAAGGGAAAGCAAGCACAAGCTGCCAAGCAATGCATGCAAATAAGAAAGAAAAGCATGGAAATGGCAAATAGTGCAAAACACAAAAGCTTTACTGATGCACGGGATCTGCGCCCGGCTTTGTACAAAGGATTACATGCAACAACGGCAAGACTCGTACAAAAGGTGGTTGCCGGAGCGGATCACGGCAACCGCGCCTTATGGGTGAAACTTGCGAAGATGCTCTATGTTCCAGGAGTTGCTCACCGGTATGCCTTCTTCGGTCTCAAGGCGGACAGCGCCGGGCCTTGTGACTTGTCTCACCCGATAAGGGCCTTCCCACTTCGGCGTCAACTTGTTGGAATTCTTGGCGGACTGAACACGCCGAAGAACAAGGTCGCCTTCCTCGAGACTCCTGGCCTTAACCTTACGGCTATGATAGCGGCGCAAGGCTTGCTGGTATCGAGCAGCTCGTACAGCAGCCTGGAGACGTTCCTCCTCGAGGAGCAATGCATCATCTTGTCGCAGTTGCTCTTGCTCGAGCTCATCATAAGCGAGCACTCGAGGAGATCCGTATACGAGTTTCGTGGGGAGAACTGCCTCTGCCCCATAGACAAGGGCAAAGGGTGTCTGCCCGGTGGATCGACTTGGTGTCGTTCTGATTGACCAAAGAGCCGCCGGTAGCTCCTCTATCCAGTTTCTTCCGCACTTGCGCAGCCTGTCGAAGGTTCTTGTCTTGAGTCCGCGCAGCACTTCAGCATTTGCCCTCTCCGCTTGACCATTGCTCCTCGGGTGAGCAACGGAAGCGAAACAGACCTTGGCGCCAAGGTCTTGGACGTATTGCATGAAGGTGCGACTAGTAAACTGCGTGCCGTTGTCAGTGATGATCCTGTTAGGGATTCCGAAACGGCAAACAATTGACCTAAAGAACCTGACTGCTGACTGTGCTGTCACCTTTCTCACTGGTTCCACTTCTGGCCACTTTGTGAACTTGTCGATCGCAACGTACAAGTACTCAAAGCCCCCGACAGCATGGGGGAAGGGGCCGAGGATATCGAGCCCCCAGATCGAGAAGGGCCAGGACAAAGGGATCGTCTGGAGAGCTTGAGATGGCTGGTAAATTTGCTTGGCATGGAACTGGCACGCTTCACACTTGGTTACTTGTGCAGTTGCATCTTGGAGGGCTTCTTGCCAAAAGAACCCTTGCCGGAAAGCTTTTCCGGCAAGTGCCCTTGCGCCAATGTGGTGGCCACATATGCCTCCGTGTATTTCTGCCAACAGCTTCTGTCCATCTTCTCTGGAAATGCACTTCAACCTGACACCATTGAGTCTTCTTCTGTACAGTTCGTTGTCGATGAACTGGTACATACTTGACTGCCTTGTTATTTTCTCTATCTCTTCTGGGTCGTCGGGAAGTTCTCCAGTTTGCAGAAAACGGACGATCTGCTGCGCCCATGCTGGAGCTCGAGGCTCAACAGCAAGGAATAAAGGCATGAGGGCCGCTGCGGGAACCCCAGCTTCTACGGCAAGAACCTCTGGTTCTGCCGGAGCTGATGGTCCCCCGGCAAGCCTGCCGGGGCGAGGCTTGTAGGGAACACTTGCTTCAACTGTACAGACCCTTGGGTCTGCAGGAGCAAACTGTTCCTCAGCGTTTTGGTTGTTGATCTTGGGGACCTTGGCGGCGGCTTCAGGGAGATCCGCCGGCAAGTAGTCGCCGGAGACCAACTTTCTCTTCCTATTCTGCCCAATTGATGGTGTAATGGATGGCTGAGTTATCTTGAGCAGGAAGGTCCCTGGTTCCACAGGTAACTTCATTGCAGCACACTTTGAGAGGCCATCTGCAATATCATTCTGAGCTCTTGGGACGTGCTCCATTTGCAGACCTTCAAAGTGTTATTCAAGCTTCCTCACTTCATCAACATAAGCTTCCATCAAAGGGCTCTGGTAACTCTTATTCACTTGTCGGACCACCAACTGTGAGTCTCCCCGCACAATCAACTTCTTGATCCCAAGTTCGGCTGCAATCCTGAGGCCGGCAAGCAGACCTTCATACTCAGCAGTATTGTTTGTCGCTTGTTCCTTGGGGAAATGCATCTGGACAACATACTTGAGGTGCTCTCCGGTGGGCGCTATGAGTACCACGCCGGCACCGGCGCCTTGCAGCGAGAAAGCACCAACAAAGTACATTACCCATTCGCTGCTCGGTTATTGTACGGGGACGCTTCTCTCTGGAGCTTACTCATCTGGTGTCGGGGTCCATTCTGCTATGAATTCCGCCAAAGCTCTGCTCTGTATGGTTGAAGTACTTTCAAACTTGAGACTAAAGCTTGACAGTTCCAGCGCCCACTCGACGATCCTGCCTGTTGCTTCTGGATTCTGCAATATCCTCTTCAACGGAAAGCGAGTGACCACTGTTATCTCGTGTGCTTGGTAGTAATGGCGTAGCTTTCTCGAGGCCATGAGGAGACCGAAAAGCAACTTCTGCACCCCAGAGTATCTCGATCTAGCCCCCTGCAAGAGGGAACTTACGAAATACACTGGGCACTGCACCATCTTCCTTCGCACTTCTCCTTGCTCCTGTGCAGAGTTGTCCTTGTCGGGGCCAGAGCTTGCCGGTGGAGCCCCTTGCTTGTCGCTGGACTCGCTTGCCGGAGGTGTGGGCTCTTCCTCTGCCTCCCTTTCCGCTACCAACGCAACACTAACCACTTGATTGGTTGCCGCTAAGTACAGCAGCAACTTCTCTTGTGGTTTATGTGTGACAAGTATTGGAGTAGAGGACAGGTATCCTTTCAAATCCTGCAGCGCTGCCTCCGCTTCCGGAGTCCATTTCATTGGACCTGCCTTTTTCAAGATTTTGAAGAAAGGCAGGGCGCGTTCTGCAGACTTTGAAATGAACCTGCTGAGGGCAGCCACACAACCAGCAAGTCTCCTTACGTCCTTGACGCGCTTCGGGGCTTCGATCTGCTCGATGGCTTTTATCTTGTCGGGATTGGCTTCAATCCCTCTCTGAGACACAAAGAACCCGAGAAGCTTGCCGGAGGGGACTCCGAAGACGCACTTCTCGGGGTTTAACTTAAGCTGGATCTTGCGCAGATTTGCAAATGTTTCTTCCAAGTCTTGGATCAGGGTATCTTTGCTCTTACTCTTGACCACTATGTCATCCATGTAAGCTTCTACATTTCTGTGGATTTGTGGCTCAAAAGCAGTGTGCACCACCCTTGCAAATGTAGAGCCTGCATTCTTTAATCCAAAGGGCATGCGTATGAAGCAATATGTGCCACATGGAGTGATAAATGCAGTCTTCTCTTCTTTTTCCTTGGCCATGAATATCTGGTGGTAACCTGAGTATGCATCAAGGAAGGAAAGCAGCTCACATCCGGCGGTGGAGTCAACAATCTGGTCGATACGCGGCAAGGGAAACGGATCCTTGGGACATGCTTTATTCACATCAGTGAAGTCTATACACAGTCTCCACTTCCCGTTGGCCTTACGCACGACAACTGGATTTGCTAACCATGTGGGATGGATCACGCCTCTAACCAGTCCTGCTGCTTCCAACTTCTTGATTTCTTCGGCAATAAATTCTTGGCGCTCCACGGCTTGCTTCCTGACCTTCTGCTTGACGGGCCGCGCATGAGGACAAACAGCAAGCTTGTGCTCAATTACCTTCCTGGGAACGCCGGGGATGTCAGATGGTTGCCACGCAAACACATCGACATTCGCCCGCAGGAAGGCAACGAGCGCGCTTTCCTATTTGTTGTCAAGTGTGGCACTGATGGTGAAGGTACCACCAGTGCCGTCCTCCTTGGCGGACACCTTCTTGGTTGCCGGTGGAGCCGCCATCCCCTTTTTGCACTTGTCGGTGGAGCTCGATGGAACGTCCTCGACGGCAGTGCAGCACTCCGAAGAGGTGCGTTTGCCGGAGTGGGCCCCAGAGCACTTGCCGGATTTGGTCTTGGTCTTCTTCCCCCCGGGAGCTTCAGCGGCAAGTGTGTTCCTCTCCGCCGCGGCTGCTGCATCCCGGTATATCTTGTCGGCGCAGATAAGCGCGTCCTTCTTGTCGCCAGGGACAGAGATGACGCTTATCGGCCCCGGCATCTTGAGTACATTGTAGGCGTAGTGGGAAGATGCCATAAACTTGGCGAGGGCAGGACGTCCAAGTATCCCATTGTATGGCAATGGGATATCGGCCACGTCAAAGGTTATCCTCTCCGTCCTGAAGTTGAGCTCCCCGCCAAATGTCACTGGCAGAGTAATCTTCCCCTTAGGCTTGCTCCTCCCCGGGTTTATTCCTTGGAACGAGCCGGTTTCTTTGAGCTCGCCGTACGGGATCTGGAGTTTCTTGATCACAGCCGAGGAGATCAAGTTCAGGCCGGCCCCGCCATCAACCAACATTTTGGTGACCTTGAGGTTGCGGATGGTGGGTGAGACCAACATCGGCAAGCACCCGACCGCAGTTGTGCGGTCAGGGTGATCCTCAAGATCAAAAATGATGGGCGGGCTGGACCACTTCAGCAGCCTGCGTGACTCAACGGGCGGCTCTGCTGCGTTTACTTCCCGCACCCACTGCTTGAGTTGGCGGTGGGAAGTGTGCAGAGAGGCGCCTCCATCGACACACAGAACTTCTGTGGCCTTCTGGAACTCCTGCTCGCTGTTATCACCTTCCTCCATGTCGTCGTCGTCATCTTCTTCCTCGTCCTTGTCGCGGCCCCGGGGAGGTCGATCACCTTGCCGCTGCTTGGCCTTGCCGCGGCGTCCTCCCCGGCCGTTGAACGGCCGCTTCTTGCTTGGCTCTCCCCCGCCACCTTGGGCCTTCTCTTTGTCGCGCCGCTCGTATTCAGCTTTCTACTGCTCTACGAGGTACTCGACTCGCTTGCAGTTCGAAAGGTCGTGGCCCTTGGTGCGGTGAATCTTGCAATATTGCTTGTCGGAGCCATCCTGCTTGTCGGCGGCCGCCACAGGGGCAGGCTCCTTGCCGGAGCCGCCAGCCTGTGCCTTCTTGGCGGGAGCCTCCTTGCCGGACTGCTCGACGACCAGCACTTCCTTGTTATTCTTCTTTCTATTGTTCCGCCGCTGGCTCTTCTTTGCCGGGGCGGCCTCCTCGCTGTCGCTTCCCCCTGCGCCAGCATCCTCTCCGGGGAGTCTCCTCCCCTCTTCGGCGCGCGCGCACTTGTCAGCCAGAGCGTAGAGCTCACTGACATCCCGTATCTTGGTCATGGCCATCTCTTCCCGCATGCGACGGTTACGCACGTTCTGGTGGAACGCGCTGATAACCGCGGCGGGGTGGACGTCGGGGATATTGTGCTGCACGCGGCTGAATCGTTGAATGTACTTGTGCAGGGGTTCTCCTTCCTTCTGGGCCAAGATGTGGAGATCACTCTCCTGGCCGTGGGGTTTGTGGCCGCCCGTGAAGGCGCCAACAAATTGGTGGCACAGATCTGCCCACGAAGAAATGGAGCCTTCCGGCAAGTGCATAAGCCAAGAACGAACGTTCGGCATAAGCACTAGCGGGAAGTAATTAGCCAGTATCTTCTCGTCGCGTCCCCTGGCAGCCTGCACCGCGATGGTGTAGATGCTGAGGAACTCCGAGGGGTGCGTCTTGCCGTCGTACTTCTCGGGTACGTCGGGCTTGAAATTTTTCATGCTGGGCCACTGGACGCGCCGCAGCTCACGGGTGAACGCAGGGCAACCTGCCGCGTACGGCAAGTCGCCTGGTTCACCGGGCGCGTGCGTGTCGACAGCGGTCCCAGCGCGCTGATCCGATTGTCGCCGGGCTTCTCGTCGGCGCTCGATTGTCGTCCGAGCATCCTCTTGTCGCCGATCGTCAAGGACTTGGCGCTGGTCCCGACGAGCCCGCGGATCCGACGACTCCGTGGAGTCGTCGTCGACGTTAATCCGGCGAGGAGGCGTCTTCTGTTTCCGCGGCGGGGAGTGCACGGTGGTTGCACCCCCGGCGGTCTTGTCGCCGTCGGCCTTCGTCTGGTCGACTTGCCGTGGCCGCGAGGTCGCCGGCTGCTGCGGCGTGTCGTTGTTGGCGAAGGCGATGAGGCTTTGGATCGTCGCCCTCCAGTCTTCGGCCTTGTCTGCCGCTGGAGGGAAGTCGAGGAGCAGTTGCGCTCTTGCGAGAGCTTCTGCTGGAGAGAAGGGGAGCGGCGGCGAGCGGTGTGAGGAGCGAGATATGCTCGGACTTCTAACGGGGTTAGAAGGAGCAGTTTCTCGCCCCGGCGACCGCGCCTTGCTCGTGCCAGGACGATGGCCTTGAGCATCCCGCGATCCTCCGGTCTGTCCTTGGCCCAGCAAGTGAATGGTAGCTCCTGTACCACGGCGCTGCTGGCCTGTCGTCTACTGAGAGGGACGTGGCGCGTCTACGGAGACCGAGGCCTTGGAGTTCGCCCGGTCGTCCGTCTTGTCCTTGGACTTGGCGGTGCCGTGACTTTCCTCGCCGGCGACCACCCTTCCGCCGGCGTCTCCTCCACCCACCGTTGGTTTTGGTGGCGGGGGAATCAACGCAAACGGGCCTGCGACCTCCGAAGCCTTCTTCTTCGGGGCCATGTTCCTGCTGATGAAGTTGATGAAGCTGGAGGGGTTGATGAAGATTGCGCCCGCGTGAGCGCCGGATCAGGTTCGCACAACCTCGACGCCCCCTACCTGGCGCACCAAAGATGTCGGGGGAAACTGTCCTCCCACGAGCACCTATGGGACCGGAGCCCCTTCTACGTTGCGGTAAGGGAGCGGAGGGAGCACGAAGAGCGGATCGAGGAGCACACGCGGGCAGTTTACCCAGGTTCGGGCCGCGCGGACGCGTAAAACCCTACTCCTGCTTGGATTGTATTGAGTTCTTGAGCTCGGGAGCTTGAAGAGCTAGTTACACCGAGCAAGAGAGTTGTCTAGGTTCCGAACCCTTTCTACGTTGTGCATGGGCCTCCTTTTATAGCTCAAGGGGTCACCGACAGGTGTCAACGTAGAGGAGGGTAAGAATGTAACTTTGGTGGTAGTTGTAACAGTGCGGGAACAGTGCGTGAACAGTGGTCTTCACCTAACTTGACAGTGGGGGACAAGGGCATTAAATGCCCGTCACCGTCGACCCCAAAAGCTCCCGTCCATGCGCCTCCGTTCGCCACGACGGTAGCGTCGTCACCGTGGCGTGCCACCGTGTCCCCCAGGCTGCACAGCCATCCGCCACGCGTCCCTGGAAGGGCCCCAGGGCGACGCGTGGGCCGATGAGCTGGAGCGCGGGCACACAGCGCATGCTTCCCCCGGCAAGCACCTTGCCGGGGTCTTGATCTTGCCGGGCCCGGAAGCTTGTCGCTCCCCGGGTCCTGCCGGGGCGCAGGGCGCGCCGAGGCATGTCTTCTGAGATGCAGTCTTCTGGTCTTCCTGGCAAGCTCCCCTTGCCAGGGTCTTGTGTTAATGTGATAATCTTGAGCCTGGTGTAGCCTTCCCGACAAGCTCCACTTGCCGGGGCCTTGACCTTCTGACTTGTATACTTTGTTTTTGAATGGCTTTATAGGGACCAGAAAGGTTTTCGGCGAGTACGTGGTGAGCCCTGCCGCGGGAAGCTGCTACTGCCCGTGCACAAGTTGGGGTACTAAGGTACCCCTATCTTAGTACACCGACAATGATTCACGCTCGACCTTTCGGTCTCTAGTGTTCCGAGGCCATAGCTGCATATGCTAGGCTCGTAAAGTTTAACCCGAGTATTCTACATGTGCAAAACTGGCTTACACCCGTTGTATGTGAACGTAGAGCTTATCACACCCAATCATCACGTGGTGTCTCGGCAAGACGAACTTTCGGAACGGTGCATACTCAGGGAGAACACTTATACCTTGAAATTTTGTAAGGGATCATCTTATAATGCTACCACCGTACTAAGAAAAATAAGAAGCATAATAAGATAAACATCACATGCAATCAAAATATGTGACGTGATATGGCCATCATCATCTTGTGCTTTTTATCTCCATCTCCAAAGCACCGTCATGATCACCTTCTTCACCGGCGCGACACGTTGACCTCCATCGTAGCATCGTTGTCGTCTCGCCAACTATTGCTTCCATGACTATCGCTAGCGCTTAGTGATAAAGTAAAGCAATTACATGGCGACTGTATTTCATACAATAAAGCGAAAACTATATGGCTCCTGCCAGTTGCCGATAACTTTACAAAACATGATCATCTCATACAATAACATATAACTCATCATGTATTGACCATATCACATCACAACATGCCCTGCAAAAACAAGTTAGACGTCCTCTGCTTTGTTGATGCAAGTTTTACGTGGATGCTACGGGCTTAGCAAGAACCGTTCTTACCTACGCATACAAAAACCACAACGATTTTTCTTCAAGTATGTGATGTTTTAACCTTCACAAGGACCGGGTGTAGCCACACTCGATTTAGCTAAAGTGAGAGAGACAGACACTCGCCAGTCACCTTTAAGCAACGTGTGCTCATAACGGTGAAACCAGTCTCATGTAAGCGTGCGCGTAATGTCGGTCCGGGCCGCTTCATCTCACAATACCGCTGAACCAAAGTATGACATGCTGGTCAGCTGTATGACTATTATCGCCCACAACTCATTGTGTTCTACTCGTGCATATCATCTACGCATAGACCTGGCTCATGATGCCACTGTTGGGGAATGTAGTATTTCGAAATTTTCCTACGACCACACAAGATCTATCTACCAGATGCATAGCAACGAGAGGGGAGAGTGTGTCTATGTACCCTTGTAGACTGAAAGAGGAAGCGTCTAGTGACCTGGTTGATGTAGTCAAACTTCTTTGTGATTCAACCGATCAAGCACCAAACGTACGGCACCTCCACGATCAGCACACATTCAGCTTGATGACGTCCCACGAGCTCTTGATCCACTTGAGATTCATGGGAGAGTTTCGTCAGCACTTTGGCATGGTGATAGATAAGATGAAGCTACCGGCGCACGGCTTCGCCTAAGCACTGCAACGGTATGACCGAGGTGTGTTTCTGTCGAGGGGGCACCGCACACGGCTAGAACAATGTTTCTTCTGTGTCTTTGGGTGGCCCTGCCCCCGTATATAAAGGAGCAAGGGGGAGAAGTGGCCAGGCTAGGGCGCGCCAAGGGAGTGGGATTCCTACTCCTA
Organism: Secale cereale; assembly: GCA_902687465.1. Taxonomy (NCBI): domain Eukaryota; kingdom Viridiplantae; phylum Streptophyta; class Magnoliopsida; order Poales; family Poaceae; genus Secale; species Secale cereale. The sequence goes on along the minus strand of LR738713.1, from coordinate 177,419,572 downwards.
GTAGGAATAGGAATCCCCTTTCCTATTCCTACTAGGAGTAGGAAAGGAAGGGGAAGAGAAGATGGAAGAAGAGGGGCGCCACCACCCCTTTCCTAGCCCAACTAGGATCCCTAGGGGGAGGGTGCGGCCTGCCCTATGGGCTGCCTCTCTCTTTCCCTCAATGGCCCACTATGGCCCATTCTCCCTCGGGGGGTTCCGGTAACCCCCTCCAGCACTCCGATTAAATCCGAAACTTTTCCGGAACACTTTTGGTGTCCGAATATAGTCGTCCAATAAATCAATCTTTACGTTTCGGACATTCCGAGACTCCTCGTCATATCTGTGATCTCATCCGGGACTCCGAACTACCTTCGGTACATCAAAACTCATAAACTCATAATGCTGATCGTCATCAAACGTTAAGCGTGCGGACCCTATGGGTTCGAGAACTATGTAGACATGACCGAGACTCATCTCTGGTCACTAACCAATAGAGGAACTTGGATGCTCATATTGGCACCTACATATTCTACGAAGATCTTTATCGGTCAAACCGCATAACAACATACGTTGTTCCCTTTGTCATCGGTATGTTACTTGCCCGAGATTCGATCATCGGTATATCAATACCTAGTTCAATCTCGTTACCGGCAAGTCTCTTTACTCATCCCGTAATACATAATCCCGTGACTAAGCCATTAGTTATTTGTTTGCAAGGCTTATTATGATGTGTATTACCGAGAGGGCCCAGAGATACCTCTCTGACACTGGGAGTGACAAATCCTATTCTTGATCTATGCCAACACCACGAACACTTTCGAAGACACCTCTAGAGCATCTTTATAATCACCCAGTTACGTTGTGACGTTTGATAGCACACAAGGTGTTCCTCCGGTATACGGGAGTTGCATAATCTCATAGTCTTAGGAACATGTATGAGTCATGAAGAAAGCAATAGCAGTAAAACTAAACGATCATAGTGCTAAGCTAATGGATGGGTCTTGTGCATCACATCATTCTCCTAATGATGTGATCTTGTTGATCGAATGACAACTCATGTCTATGGCTAGGAACCATAACCATCTTTGATCAATAAGCTAGTCTAGTAGAGGCATACTAGGGACATACTGTTTTGTCTATGTATTCACACATGTACTAAGTTTCCGGTTAATACAATTCTAGCATGAATAAAAGACATTTATCTCGATATAAGGAAATGCAAATAACATATTTATTATTGCCTCTAGGGAATATTTCCTTCAGTTACCATCACATGCACAATCTTACCATCACGAGCATCACACGATCATCTCAGGATCCAATCAAGCTTGGCACTAACAATACCGTAGTAATCATTACATGACCACAAGGAGCTTGACATTTCCCCTTTATTCTCACACAACATCACAAATATCCATCAAATCGATATCCACGATAACAGGGTGATCTTCTCTCGATCACAACCAATCTCTTTCTCATCATCGAACCGGGGTTGTTATTAATCACATTATTATTATTACTGTTGACCCATAGGGTGACCTACTACGAGCTTGTGCCCATGACCGAGGACGCGGCTATCGATAGATTAAAACACACTCTGCAGAGGTAGCGCACTTTACCCACACCACAAAACCTATGGCCTCGTACTCCCATTCATGTGGACCAACGGCGTTTCGACAAAACCGATCTACCGCCATGACAATCTCCTGGCCACTCAATCAGGGTAGTGTGCCCATAACCTTCCCTAGGTGGAAACCATGGCTACTGCATGGCTATCATGGCTACTGCATGGCTATCATGCAAGTGGCTATTGTGGCTTGCCTGGGGGTGACAAAGACTCCGGGAAGAAGTGCGGTGAAGCCACGGAACGAAACACCGAACGGTTCTCCTTTGGTGGGGGCTAGATAAGGGCAAGGGGATAATTGTCATTTTCATAGTGTGAACACTTAGTGAAAATGGTACCAACAGAAAGAATTCGACGAGACGAAGATGTGAGTGTTGGCTTCACCTAAATCGGAGTTACGGTTGCGGAATTATGAAGGTTGGAGGGAGATGCACCAATCTGTGAATATTTCTTCAGCAAACAGGTTCCTGCGTGGATAAGACAGAGGCGAAAAATCAGAAATACGCTTTCTCGACTGGAAAACGTACCCTGGGCCGAAGTAGAATAAAAATACGCTTTCAGAAACAGAAAATGTACTCGCGGAAAACCGTCTCCACTTGCCACGTGGGCAGAGGTGGCTGGTCCACTGGCGCGTGGGGACCACAGGCAGGGGGGCCGATCGGGGCGTCTTCTTCCTCCTCACCCCTGTGCTCCCGTGAAGAAGAGCAGGGCGGGCAGGGAAGAAGCGGCGATGGGGCTGGCCGGCCCAGGCCAGCTCCGGTCATGGGGAGGGCACGGGCGGCTGCGGCGGGGCCTGCCGCACCCGTTCAGGGGAGACACAGTCGCCGGGGAGGAGTGTGGGTCGCGAGGCGGGGGAGGACCTGAGAGGAGGCAGAGGCGGCCGGTGGTGGTGCTTGGCGACGAGGCAGGGCACTCCGGCGAGGTCAAGACGGTTGGAGTGGCTCGTGGAGAGGTGGGGAAGATGATGGACAGCTTGGGAGGAGGAGATAGGGACTAGGCGCACTGGGCTTAAGGAGAAACCGCGGTGGCCTAGGCGGGCACAATGAACACCGGGGGGGAAAGAAGTGGTGAGGTGCGGAACACCTCGGGGGTGCTTATATAGCCGTATGAGAGGATCCTAGAGCTCACGAGCGAGCTCACGACAAGCTCTAATGGACGATAATGGCTGGGCGCGGCATGGGCACTGTTCTAGCGGCGCATTGATGGCGAACCACGACGAGGCAACGATGCAGGGCGATGCAGGATCTCATGGGTAGCTACTAGACATGAATAGAGGTCTAGACGACGAGGGAGGAGATGAGCCCAACGGCAAGAACACGCCAGAGCTTGCAATCTGCATGACGCAAGCGTGATCACCACGGGCACTGGCGCGAGTGGCGCTCTTTAGCGTGGCCAACCATGTCCAGTAGATAGTCCTTAGTGCCCTTAGTCTAAAGAAGTGATTTGCAACTGGCCACAAAACAGACCAACACCCATGTGTTTGTGCTGTGTAGTGGGGACACCATCTTGGAAACATAGTAAATAATTTGTCTCGTGAGGATTTCACACTAAGGTGATGTTGATCACCAAATCACAGACTAAGAGGAGGAGTTTAGAACATACTTGCTGTAGAAAGTGCAAAACTGGCAAGATTAGGGCACTATGATGTTGCACTTACATACTTAAGTGTCATGAGCTTAAATTTGGTGGAGTGAGGTTATTTGACCATATGGAGCTGTTGTAAAAATTTAATGCCATTTGGAATTACCAAAGTGGCATTGCGTCACGAAGCTCCATTCTGACCAGAAAGTAGGAAAATTTACTGAGGGTAAATGGCTAAGTGGATTGATCCAAAACTTGGTGGAGGGAGTACATATAGATGTACGAATGTCCTGGTAAATTTTCAGCCCAAATGAAGCAATATAAAGTATAGTTGCTTCACAAAGTGAAAATCTGACCAGAAACTAAGATTTGGAGCTGAGCTCACATAGATGATTTCCATAAGCTCAAATTTGGTAGAGAGTTATGACTTGGTCAAATGAAGGATGTAACAAAGTTTCAACTCATTTGGACATGCCTAGAATATACTTCCTTCACAAGATCCTTTTTGGACAGAAACTTTGGAAAATTGCTGAAAAATAATTAATAGGCAAATGAAGTTGAAATTCGACACAAGGCAATTATATGGATAGTAAAAGATATCCAAAAAGTTTGGATCCAAATGGGCAAAGATAAATAGCACTTGCTTCACAATGTGCCATTTAGGGCGGAATAGAAAAAATGATTATTGGAGGATTAATTTTAACATGGAAATGAATGTTTTTGCCATATTTCATCAAGATATGACCCAAAAAAATTCTGAGAATTATTTGGGATTTTTTTGAATGACAGAGATATTTGTTGCTTCACAACCTAGGGCAAAAGAATTATTCCTTTAATAGAAAAGGAATATTCCTTGGAAAAATAATATTGTGTTAGGTCAAGGATGGAAATGACAGGATCATCGGATGATGAGGAGGATAGCAAGCCATTATAAAACTTGGGAAGACAGGGTCTTCCCAAGTTTCAGAACCACAAAGCCACGGAAAAGGAAATAAAATCAAGAAAATCAAAGGAAAAAAGAAAAGGGAAAAATCCAGGCAGTCACACTGTGTGCCTTAAGAACTTGTTATACTAGGTTTTTTTTATCATGGAAGCATATTTACCAACAAGCCTAAGATCATCTTTAACTCTATACATGTAGTCACTCAAGTGTTCAACCATATAAGAATTTTATTTCAATTGTCTACTAACATATGCATTGAAGTTCTCTTGTTTCACAATAAAATTATCAAATTCCTCCATGCATTGACTAGCAGATTTATTATGAGGAATATCACCTTCATCAAATCTATAAATAGAATTTACCTTTACTACCTATGTCGGGTTATCAAGACCATCTATTTCTTCAATAGGTGGTAAATTCTTAACATCTTCAGCTTTAATACCTTTTTCATGTCGGGTTTTTGCCTCTTTCATATTTTCGGGACTTAGAAATAGAATTCCTCTCTTCTACGGAGTTGGATTAAGAGGTTCAGTAAGAGTCCATTCATTATCATTTCTCAGTATATTATTTGATAGTTCCTCGTCGTGTTCAATAGTTCGTTTCCTGTAAACACAACCAGGACAACTATCTAGGTGGTCCCTAGAAGTATTGGTTAGTCCATTATTAAAGATATCAAGTATTAAATTTTTCTCGAGAGGACGTATCATATACCACAAAGGAGAAGACAATCCAGTAGAAGACCATCTGTCATGCATGGAAAAGATACGTGATGATCCCATTTCTATAAATGAATCCTTTCTAGGTGAGAGTTTGGCTATGAAAAATATATAGAACCTTGGTTTGAAGATTATGCGAACTTTCTCCTAGGAAAATACATGTCGTCTGATATGAATTATTATCCGAGGAAAAAGTTCTTAAGTGACCTAAATATTATTTATTGGATGATCCTTTTCTTTATCGGCATGGACTAGATGACATGATTAGGCATTATGTTCCAAAGCATGAGATGAATGCTATACTTGAAGGTTGCCATAGAAGCCTTTATGCAGGACATCATGCCGGTAACAGAACAAGCGCCAAGGTGCTTGAATCAGGATTCTACTAGCCTACTCTCACCAGAAATGCTCATGGGTTTGTTGAAAATTATGATGTGTGTGAACGCACATGTAATATAGGTAGAAGGCAAGAAATTCCCATGAGTTATAGTCTAGATATTTGAACCTTTTGATGTTTCGGGATTGGACTATTTGTGACCTTTTCCCATTTCAGATGGGTATACTATTATTCTTGTGGCCATAGATTATGTTACCAAGTGGGTTGGGGCCTTACCGACCAAATGTGCGGCTACTTTATTGAAAATGATAAGGATATCATATTACCTAGGTTCACAGTTCCTACAATTCTTATGACTCGTGGTGGATCTCATTTTATATAGGCAATTTTTGGTAGAGTACTTCGTAAGTATGGAGCTACTCATCCAGTAGCTTCTCCATACCATCATTAGACTAGTGGTCAAGTGGAACTCTCAACCCGGGAGATAAAGACAATATTGCAGAAGATGGTGTAGAAGTCTAGAAGGACTACACAGGAAAACTAAATGAAACACTATGGGCCTACCCACCTCCTACAAGAATCCCATCGGAATGTCACCATACAAAATGGTGTATGGTAAGGCTTGTAATTTACCTCTTGAGCTCCAGCATAATGATCGGGCAATGAAGATTATTAATTTTAATCTTAAGGAAGTAGGGGAAAAAAGATTGCTAAATGTACAGGCTCTAGTAGAACTTCGTGACAGTGCTTACGATTGTGCCAGGCTATTTAAAGAAGAGGTTAAAACGGGGCATGCTCATAAGATGCTAAAACGAACTTTAGCTGTGGGGGAAAAGGTCCTCCTATTTAATTCTCGTCTCAAGTTGTTTTCAGGGCAGCTCAAGTGCTGCTGGCAAGGGGCGTATGATATAGATCTGTATAACTCTAGAGTTGTTCTGCTAAAAGGAGGGAAGATAGCCCCTAGAGCATGAATGGGAAACTCTTGAAGCTATATCTCGTCGATGAACAAAAGGAAGAACGGGAAGTAGAAGAGGTAAGTTTTCAAATGATCGAGCAAGCCGAAGCCCTCCGGAAGGAAGGAAAGGTATGAAACAGCACCTCCGTGAGGCGGATGTTAATGTTAGAATAGAAATTAGATATTTGTTTTGTTACACCTGCTAAACTTAAGCCTGAATAGTTGGAATTTTCATCTATAGTTGGAGGCTTTGTCACTAACCTTTTAGGGAGATTAAAAATTTCTAAGGAAGAAGTTAATACCACATCCAACTGCGAGAAAGACATCATTTAAAGTTACCGAATGCACCCATTTGAGCAGTTGCGTGGATGACAGCCGAAACTGGCAAATATTACAGAGTGAAAGGAAGTGCTTCATGCAGACGCGAGCGCCCATTTGATCGGTCGTTTGAGCTTTCCACGAGGAGGAGACGGACAACAGAGAAAACGACGGTGTTCTAAATGACCGGTGGCACCCGTTCAAGCGGTCATATGGATCTATCGCTGTAATAGGTATATTTGGTTTAGAAAAGAAGAGAAAATGGATCTCGGCGATCGGCCAAACGACCGACCATACGAGCACGAGCAACTGTATGGAAGGTCGTCCTTTGGTATGTCTACACAATTCTTTCTTGATTTTGTGTTGATTTCTATCTAACTAACTTAGTATCTTTTAATCCTGTGGCTACCTGTAAGAAGGTTAGGGGCATGACATTAAGCCCTAAACCATCTAATCTCATATCTCCATCGCTTGCCATCTCCACCAAGAAATATACGTGGATTCACTCCGTTATGCCCCCACCCCCAAGATGAGTGGGGAAAGGAGCCACCGACTCGAGAGGAGATGAACACTACAAAATTTCATCCATTTAATGACAAGAAACCTGGCGATGAAATAGGAAACGTCGCCTGAAATCATTTTCTTTGTCGGTCCATCATCACGAGGTGTTTTCCTCCCGGGGCAGCACCCTTGCCAACTTGGGCGATGATCTAGCCTACAATTGTGCGAGGTTGATACGTCCATTTTGCATAATGTTTTCCTACTAGTATTTATAATATTTTTATAAATAATAATGATTTATGGAGTAATTATAATGCCTTTTCTCTCATAATATTCAAGGTTACACAAAGAGGGAGAATACCGGCAGCCGGAATTCTGGACTTGGAAAAGCTACGTCAGAATACATTTTCTACACATCTCGAAATGAGTTGAAAATTTATGGAGAATTATTTTGGAATATATGAAAAATACTGGAGCTAATAACTACTGGAGAGGGGGCTCCTCATGAGCACAATACACTAGGGCACGCCAGGCCCCACATGCACGCCCTGGTGGGTAGTTCTTAGCCCGACCCACCTCCTGTGCCTATCTTCTGGTACTTAAGGTCTTTTGACCTATAAAAACTAAGGGGGGACTGTCGGGACGAAGTGCTGCCGTCTCGAGGAGAAACTTGGGCAGGAGTACTTTTGCCCTTCGTTGGAGCGATTCTGTCGGGGGAACTTCCCTCCCGGAGGGGGAATCAAAGCTATCATTATCACCAACAACCCTCCCATCTTTGGGAGGCCAATCTCCATCAACATCTTCAACATCAATGTTTCCTCTCAAACCCTAGTCCATCTCTTGTATTTAATCTTTGTATCGGAACCTTAGATGCACTACAAAAAAAGACACATCCGTGACATTTTGGGCCGGACGTATTTTTTTCTGTCATACTTATGACACTTCTATGACAATAATTGTGACAAAACACGATATCATCATAGATGTGGTGTGGTCCTACTTCTATGACAAAAAATCATACCCGAGAAGCAGCTGCATGACATTCTTTGGGCCGTCCATAATGGAAAAAATCGTGGTAGAAGCGAGGGCGAGGAAAATATCGGGGTGTTCCCTGTTAAGGTGGGTGGTTGGGGCCGAGCAATGCGCGTTTCTCTCGTACACGCACGCGCGTGGGTGCGAGGCGTTGGGCTCTAACTGAACCCGAGCGAGGCGTTGGGCTCTTACTGAACCCGAGCGATTGCACTACACGCTACGCGTTACTCAACCCGAGGGATCGATTGATGGCTGTTAACTGAACCCGATCGAGCGATTCCTTCGCTACTGCTGCTAACTGAAGCCGATCGATGCTGCGTCTGCATGAAAAGTGAGCTTTGCTGGGGGGTTTGGATGAACAGTTCCCGGTGGGGGTGGATGAATAGGACCCCATGGTGTTGCCACTGGATGAAAGGACCCCGATCGATCAAGCCGGTTGGGGCTGGATGAATAGGAGTCCATGGAGGGCTGGATGAACAGGACCACCCCGTGGAGGGAAGGAAGAACAGTAGAAGGTGGAGGGCTGGATGAATAGTATCCCATGGAGGGGTGGTTGAACAGGAGCACGTTGAGAGTGTTGGTTGAATAGTAGCTGGTGGAGTAGCGTGCGGTGGAGGCTGAACAGTCGTAGGTGGAGGCAGGAGGAGGTCGATGGTGGATGAACAGTAGCCCGTGGAGGCTGGAGGGGGTCGACGGTGGAGATGAACAGTATCTCGTGGAGTCCCGTTTTGCGGTACGACACACCCCTCCCGCTGAACAAGACCCTCGTTTCGACCGTAGCGCTCTAACACAAGTCCGTTTCCTCCGTTTTGCGGTACGCCACACCCCTCCCGATCAACAGGACCCCCGTTTCGACCGTAGGAGGTCCGTTTCCTCCGTTTTGCGGTACGCCAGACCCCTCCTGATAAACAGGATCCTGTTTCGACCATGGCCAGTCGAACACAAGGCCGTTTACTCCGTTCTATGGTACGCCAGGCCTCGTTTCCATCGGTTGTTCCATCCAAGCCCTTCAGACGAACACGACGACGCATTCCATATCGACCCAGTCGGTTGGCTCCCCATGAACACGACGACGACATTGTTTCTCCGTTCCAACGCAGCCATGTACACGAGCCCTGGCCATACATACGCGCGAGTAGGCGTTTGAGACCCCGCCCGTATATACGTACGTGGCCATATTTACTTTTTTGCACCCTCACCGTTGTAAGTACAAGTACATGCTACGTGCGCGCCTGTGCAACGACACGTGCATGCCGCTACATTGACCAGTATGTACATACACGTTCGTGACCAGAATGACAACACTACGTACGCTTCGACCAGGTGGGTCCCGACTGTCCAGCACTTCCCTGCGTGCGAAGATGTAGCTGGTTGGTCCTAGCAGTCAGGGGGCGAATACTTTTTTTTGCCCAGACGCACTTCCTTGGGTGCGAAGATGTAGCTGGTGGGTCCCAGCAGTCAGGGGGAAACATTTTTTCGCGAAATACGATGGCCCGTCCGGTGGGTCCCCGCTGTCAGGTGGAGGAATAATTATTTTGCGCGTAATAAGGAGACACTTCCTTGATGCGGCCGTGGACCCAGCTGTCAGCCTCTCCACGTACAGTACTCTTCCGATGGAAGTTGTTCCTTGACCACGTTGTCCACACCGCGCCGAGAGCACCAGGGCGGTGGATGACGGCGAGGCCTAGGAAGGGGACGACGCGGAGCCGGGGAAGATGCGGCAGTGGAAGCCCGCGTGGAGAGGACTATGAGGATTCACTGGTTTGGCTGCGATGTGAGGCTGCCGTCGTCGCAGGGCCTGGCCAGCGGTGAGAATAGTAGGGGTGGTGAGGCCTGCGCGGTAGCACAGCCGGCCACGGGAGGCAGGACAATGCGGCATGACCATTGCTGCTTTGGGCGGGTGGTGCAAGAAGACCAGAGGTTGAAGAAGCACTACGGCCGTTGGATGGACATCGTACGGTCACTGGAGCTAGAATCATTCATATTGACTAAGTTGACAAAGCACTCCATCCCCGTCAACTTAGTAGGCCCACAAGTTAGCCACCCACCAAGGTGGGTCCCAACTAGCAGGGGGAGTATTCATTTTTTTGTGCGTAATAAGGCGGCACTTCCGGTGGGTCCGAGCAGACAGCGGGGGGAACGTTATTTTCGGGAAATACGGTGGCCCATCCCGTGGGTCCCAGCAGTCAGGGGGAAACATTTTTTTCGCCAAATATGATGGCCCGTCCGGTGGGTCCCTGCTGTCAGGTGGAGGAATAATCATTTTCCTCGTAATAAGGAGGCACTTCCTTGTGGCTGTCATGGACCCAGTTGTCAGCCTCTCCACGTACAGTACTCTTCCGATGGAAGTCGTTCCTTGACCATGTTGACCACGCCGCGCCGAGAGCACCAAGGCGGTGGACGACGACGAGGCCTAGGAAGGGGACGACGTGGAGCCGTGGAAGACGCGACACTGGATGCCCACACGTAGAGGAGTATGAGGGTTCACTGGTTCTCTGCGGTGTGAGGCTGCCATCGCCGCAGAATAACAAGGGGTGTGGGTGAGTAGAGGGATGGCCTGGCCAACGGTGGGAGTAGTAGGGGCGGTGAGGCCTCCGCCGCATTGCATCTGGCCACGAGAGGCAGGAGCACGAGGCACGACCGGCGCTGGTTTGGGCGGCTGGAGCAAGAAGACCAGAGGTTGAAGAAGCACTACGGCCGTTGGATGAACATCGTACAGTCACTGGAGCTAGAATCATGCATATTGACTAAGTTCACAAAGCCCTGTGTCCCCGTCAACTTAGTAGGCCCACAAGTTAGCCTGCCACTATACTGAGTCGCAGCTAGCAAGGGCAGTATTCATTTTTTTGTGCGTAATAAGGAGGCACTTCCTTGCGTGGTAAGATATAGCTGGTGGGTCCAAGCTGTCAGTGGCGGTAATGTTTTTTTCACAAAATACAGAGGCCCTTTCGGTGGGTCCCAGATGTCAAGTGGAGGAATCATTATTTTGCGCATAATAAGGAGGCATTTCCTTGCGTGCGGCCATGGACCCAGCTGTCAGCCTCTCCATGTACAGTCCACTTCAGATGCATGTCGGTCATTAACCACGTTGACCAGGCCGCGCCGAGAGCACCAGGGCGGTGGATGACGGCGAGGCCTAGGAAGGGAACGACACGGAGGCAGGGAAGACTCGGCAGTTGTTTCCCACGCGGAGGGGAGTACGACTGTATGAGGGTTTACTTGTTCATCTGCCGTCGCCGGAGAATAACAACATGTCTGGGTGAGTAGAGGGATGGCTAGGCCAGCGATGGGAGTACGATGGGGCGGTGAGGCCTACGCGGCAGCACAACCAGCCGCTGGGAGGAGGGAGCAGGCATTCCCGTCGGCGCTTGTTTGAGCGGCTAGAGCAGGAAGAGCAGAGATTGAAGAAGCACGACAACTGTTGGATGGAAATCCAACAGTCACTGCTTGTGCGTCAATCTTTTATTTAGGAAAGCCTCAAATCTGTGGAAAACAACATACAGCCCATCTGCCATTATTTCTAATAATTTACAGCCCATTTGCTAATTCTTAATGTTTTTTTAGCCCATATTTTTTTTGTTAGCATTACAACCCATATTCTGGCCACGGTTAAATAATTATAATTTTTTTTTGCATATTTCTGTGCGGTCCGAACTATTTTTAATCCCGAAATTTCGAGTCACATTCAAACTGATTTTAAAAATAAATGTATATCAATATAAAATCCAACAAATTGTCCACGCATAAAAATAAATGCAAATTTAAATCTCGAAATGAAAAAAAGAAATTTGAAACTAATTGACGGTTTGATCTATTTTAAAAATGAACAACCCATTTCTCATTACTGATAGGCCATTTTCTCGGCCAGTCGAGTGAAGCTCTCCTTGTCTTGAAATATTTGCAGCCCCACAGGCCTGACAAAGCGACTTACTTGGCAAATCACAAAAAAACTGGGCTGTGGCCATGGACCCAGCTGCGGCCGTGGACCCAGCTGTCAGCCTCTCCACGTACAGTACTCTTCCGATGGAAGTCGGTCGTTGACCACATTGACCACACCGCATGCTACTTCTCGAGCTTGCATTGTATTCCCTCGAAGAGGAAAGGGTTATGCAACACAGTAGCGTTAGTATTTCCCTCAGTTCTTGAGAACCAATGTATCAATTAAAGTAGGAGACCACGCGCGAGTCCCTCGCACCTGCACAAAAAATAAGAACTTCGCAGCCAACGCGATAAGGGGTTGTCAATCCCTTTACGATCACTTACGAAAGTATGATCTGATAGATATGATAGTTTGATATTTTTGGTATTTTTGGATATAAGAACGGAAAGTAAAAACGGTAAAGTAAAGTAGATTGTAGATTAATATGTTGAGAATAGACCCGGGGGACATAGGTTTCACTAGTGCCTTCTCTCATGATAGCAGAAATCTACGGCGGATGAACAAATTACTATCGAGCAATTGATAGAAAAGAGAATACTTATGAGAATATCTAGGCATGATCATTACATATAGGCATCACGTCCGCGACAAGTAGATCGACCGCTATCCAGCATGCATCTAGAGTATTAAGTTCATGAGAACAGTGTAACGCCTTAAGCAAGATGACATGATGTAGAGGGATAAACTCAAGCAATATGATATAAACCCCATCTTTTTATCCTCGATGGCAACAATACAATACATGCCTTGCTTCCCCTACTGTCACTGGGAAATGACACCGTAAGATTGAACCCAAAGCCAAGCACTTCTCCCATTGCAAGAACTATAGATCTAGCAGGCCAAACCAAACCAATAATTCGAAGAGACTTGCAAGGACATTATAATCATACATAAAAGAATTCAGAAAAGAACAATTATTTCTCGTAGATAATCTTGATCATAAACCCACAATTCATCGGATATCGATAAACACACCACAAAAATAGATTACATCGAATAGATCTCCTCGAAGGTCGAGGAGAACTTGGTATTGAGATCCAAAGAGAGAGAAGAAGCCATCTAGGTACTAACTATGGACCCAAAGGTCTATGGTAAACTACTCACAACTCATCGTGAGGCGATGGTGTTGATGTAGAAGCACTCCGTGGTAGATCCCCCCTCCGGCGGAGCTCCGGAACAGGCCCCAAGATGGGATCTCTCGAGAACAGAAGGTTGCGGCGGTGGAATTAGGGTTTTTTCTCCTCTTCTGATGTTTTCAGGGTACATGGATATATATAGGAGGAAGGTGGGCATCGAGGGACCAACGTGGGGCCCACGAGGCAGGAGGGCGCGTCCTATATGGGGGGCGCACCCCCCCACCCTCGTGGACGCCACGTGTTCCATATTCCGTGGTTCTCAAGTATCCCGTGAAGATATCGCTCCAAAAATATCTCTCCCGAAGGTTTCATTCCGTTTGGACTCCGTTTGATATTCCTTTTCTATAAAACCCTGAAATAGGCAAAAAAAAGAGCAATCTGAAGTGGGCCTTTGGGTTAATAGGTTAGTCCCAGAAATTATATAAAAGTGTAAAACAAAGCCCATTAAAAATCCAAAACATCATAAATAATAGCATGGAACAATAAAAAATTATAGATACGTTGGAGACGCATTAAGCATCCCCAAGCTTAATTCCTGCTCGTCCTCGAGTAGGTAAATGATAAAAACTGAATTTTTGATGTGGAATGCTAACCAACATAATTTTAAATGTAATTCTTTTTATTGTGGCATTAATGTTCAGATCTGAAAGATTCAAGACAAAAGTCTATATTGACATAAGAAATAATAATAGTTCAAGCATACTAACAAAGCAATCATGTCTTCTCAAAATACCATGGCTAAAGAAAGTTATCCCTACAAAACCATATAGTCTAGCTATGCTCCCTCTTCATCACACAAAATATTCATATCATGCACAACCCCGGTTTCAGTCGTGCACTTGTTTTCGTACTCAATTCTTTCAAACCGGTCAACTTTCACGCAATACATGAGCGTGAGCCATGGATATAGAACTATGGGTGGAATAGAGTGGTGGTTGTGGAGAATACAAAAAGGAGGGAGATAGTCTCACATCGACTAGGCGTATCAACGGGCTATGGAGATGCCCATCAATAGATAGCAATGTGAGTGAGTAGGGATTGCCATGCAGCGGATGCACTAGAGCTAAAAATGTATGAAAGCTCAACAAAAGAAACTAAGTGGGTGTGCATCCAACTTGCTTGCTCATGAAGACCTAGGGCATTTGAGGAACCCCATCGTTGGAATATACAAGCCAAGTTCTATAATGAAAATTCCCACTAGTATATGAAAGTGACTAAACATGAGACTCTATATCATGAAGAACATGGTGCTACTTTGAAGCACAAGTGTGGAAAAAGATAGTAGCACTGTCCCTTTTTCTTTTCTTTTTTTTCTTTTTTTTTCCTTTTTTTGGGCAGTTCTTTTTCTTGGCCTTTCCTTTTTTTGTTTTTTTGGGACAATGCTCTAATAATGATGATCATCACACTTATATTGATTTACAACTTGATATTACAACTCGATACTAGAACAAAGTATGACTCTATATGAATGCCTCCGGCGGTGTACCGGGAGGTGCAATGAGTCAAGAGAGACATGTATGAAAAATTATGCATGGTGACTTTGCCACAAATACGATGTCAACTACATGATCATGCATGGCAATATGACAATATGAAGCGTGTCACATGAACGGAACGGTGGAAAGTTGCATGGCAATATATCTCGGAATGGCTATGGAAATGCCATGATAGGTTGGTATGGTGGCTGTTTTGAGGAAGGTATATGGTGGATGTTTTGAGGAAGGTATATAGTGGGTGTATGGTACCGGCAAAAGTTGCGTGGTACAAGAGAGGCTAGCAATGGTGGAAGGGTGAGAGTGCATATAATCCATGGACTTAACTTTAGTCATAAAGAACTCATATACTTATTGCAAAAATTTACGAGTCATCAAAACAAAGCAATCAACGCATGCTCCTAGGGGTTGGGGGTTGGTAGGAGTTAACCATCGCGCGCCCCCGACCTCCACACAAAGGATGACACTCTACAAATACCTCATGCTCTAACTTCGTCACATAGCGGTTCACCATAAATGCATGCTACGAGAATCACAAACTTTAATACAAGTATTTCTCAATTTAATAATAACTCCACTAGCATGAATCTAATATCACAATCCTCATATCTCAAAACAATTATCAAGTATCAAATTTCTCATCATATTCAATGCACTTTGTATGAAAGTTTTTACTACATTCATCTTGGATGCCTACCATGTTAAGGCTAATTTTATAGCCAAAGCACATTACCATGCTGTTCTAATAGACTCTCAAAAGGATAAAAGTGAAGCATGAGAGATCAACAATTTCTACAAAATAAAATTACCACCGTGTTCAAAAAGATATAAGTGAAGAACTAGAGAAAACTATTTAGCTCAAAAGATATAAGTGAAGCACATAGAGTGTTCTAACAATTTCTAGGCCATATTTATCTCTCTCAAAAAGGTGTGTCCAGCAAGGATAATTGAGGCAAACTAACAAGAAGAGACTCAAATTAGAGATGACGCTCCAAGTAAAACACATATCATGTGGTGAATAAAAATATAGTCCCGAGTATAGTTAGCGATAGATGAAGGCGAAAGAGGGGATGCCTTCCCGGGGCATCCCCAAGCATAGGCTTTTGGTTGTCCTTGAATTTTACCTTGGGGTGCCTTGGGCATCCCCAAGCTTAGGCTCTTGCCACTCTTTGTTCCGTAGTCCATCAAAGCAATACTCAAAACTTGAAAACTTCACAACACAAAACTTAGACAAAAATCTCGTGAGCTCCGTTAGTATAATAAAACAAACCACCACTCAAAGGTATTGTAATGAACTCATTCTTTGTTTATATTTGTGTTAAACCTATTATATCCCAACTTCTCTATGATTCATATCCTCCAATACTACTCATAGATTCATCAAAATAAGGAAACAACACACGAAAAATAGAATCTTTCAAAAACAGAACAATCTATAGTAATCTATAACTTTTGCATACTTCTATAACTCCAAAAAATTGAAATATATTGGTAAACGTGAGGAATTTATCTATTAATCATCTGCAAAAATAGTCAACTAAATAGCACACTCCAGTAAAATCTGGTGACTATTCTAGTGAGCGCTAACAATTCTGTTTTTTACAGCGAGATCATATAAACTTCACACAAGTCTTCCCAAAGGTTCTAATTGGCACAAACACTAACTAAAACACAAAACCACATCTAAACAGAAGCTAGATGCAATTTTTGTTCCTAAACATAAGCAAAAACAAAAAATATAAACTTGGGTTGCCTCCCAACAAGCGCTATCATTTAACGCCCCTAGCTAGGCACGATACAAGGATAGATCTAGGTATTTCCATCTTTGATCTTTACCCTTTTAACGGTGTCAAGCTCGAATCCAGGAGGTTCTTTACATTTCCCTTCATATTTGGAAATCTTTAGATCTAAAGAATCCAACCGCTTATTACAAATGGTAATCAACATATTCATGCGGTGGAGATTTCCACTAACACTCTTAAGAGGTTCAAGAGATTTTTGTAATATTTTTGTTACTTCGCAAATTTTCTCAAAAACTTGTGTCTCTTCCTAGGTCTGATGTAACCCTTTTTGTTGAGGTAGTGTTCCCACTATTCCCTCTATAAGTTCATGCGCAATACTAGGATCAATTTCGATAAAATTTCCTTTGGCAACGCAATCCAAGAGTTGTCTATGGGACATATTTAGTCCAACATAAAAATTGTGAAGTACAATCCTAAAATTCACCTCTAAAGGTATAGTTACGGTAGGATTTCATCATCCTGAACCAAGCCTCTTTTAAATGTTCTCCTTGTTTTTGCTTGAAGTGAAGAACTTCAAACTTGGGGGACAAAGGTGTGGATAAGGGACTAGCCATGAGGCAAGGCAAGGCGAACGGCAAACACACGGCAAAAAGAAGGGCAAATAAAACGGCAAGGGTGAAGTAGGGGAGAGGAAAACGAGAGGCAAATAAATGTAATGCGAAGGATAAGGGCTTGTGATAGGTACTTGGTATGTGACTTTTGCGTAAGCCTCCCCGGCAACGGTGCCAGAAATTCTTCTTGCTACTTCTCGAGCTTGCGTTGTATTCCCTCGAAGTGGAAAGGGTGATGCAGCACAGTAGCATAAGTATTTCCCTCAGTTTTTGAGAACCATGGTATCAATCTAGTAGGAGACCACACGCGAGTCCCTCGCACCTGCACAAACAAATAAGAACTTCGCAGCCAACCCGATAAGGGGTTGTCAATCCCTTTACGGTCACTTACAAAAGTGAGATCTGATAGATATGATAGTTTGATATTTTTGGTATTTTTGGATATAAGAACATAAAGTAAAAATGGTAGAGTAAAGTAGATTGTCGATTGATATGTTGAGAATAGACCCGGGGGCCATAGGTTTCACTAGTGGCTTCTCTCATCATAGCAGAATTCTACGGTGGGTGAACGAATTACCGTCAAGCAATTGATAGAAAAGCGAATTCTTATGAGAATATCTAGGGATGATCATTAAATATAGGCATCACGTCCGTGACAAGTAGACCGAAACGATTCTGCATCTACTACTATTACTCCACACATCGACCGCTATCCAGCATGCATCTAGAGTATTAAGTTCATAGGAACAGAGTAACGCCTTAAGCAAGATGACATGATGTAGAGGGATAAACTCAAACAATATGATATAAACCCCATATTTTTATCCTCGATGGAAACAATACAATACGTGCCTTGCTGCCCCTACTATCACTTGGAAAGGACATCGCAAGATTGAACCCAAAGCGACGCACTTCTCCCATTGCAAGAACTATATATCTAGTAGGCCAAACTCCAAACCAATAACTCGAAGAGACTTGCAAGGATATTGTAATCAAACATAAAAGAATTCAGAAAAGAAACAAATATTTCTCGTAGATAATCTTGATCATAAACTCACAATTCAACGGATCTCGACAAACACAATGCAAAAAGAGATCTCCTCGAAGACCGAGGAGAACTTGGTATTGAGATCCAAAGAGAGAGAAGAAGCCATCTAGGTACTAACTATGGACCCAAAGGTCTGTGGTAAACTACTCACAACTCATGGTGAGGCAATGGTGTTGATGTAGAAGCACTCCGTGGTGGATCCCCCCTCCGGCGGAGCTCCGAAACAGGCCCCAAGATGGGATCTCATGAGAACAGATGGTTGCGACTGTGGAATTAGGGTTTTTTCGCCTCTACTAATGTTTTCGGGGTACATGGATATATGTAGGAGGAAGGAGGGTATCGGGGGACCAACATGGGGCCCACGAGGCAGGGGGTGCGCCGTGTAGGGGGGGGGGGCGCCCCCACCCTCGTGGACGCCATGTGTGCCCTATTCCGTGGTTCTCAAGTCTCCCGTGAAGATATCACTCAAAAAATATCTCTCCCGAAGGTTTCATTCCGTTTGGACTCCGTTTGATATTCCTTTTCTGTGAAAACGTGAAATAGGTAAAAACAGCAATCTGGACTGGGCCTTTGGGTTAATAGGTTAGTCCCAAAAATAATATAAAAGTGTATAACAAATCCCATTAAACATCCAAAACATCATAAATAATAGCATGGAACAATAAAAAATTATATATACGTTGGAGACGTATCACCGCGCCAAGAGCGCCAAGGCGGTGGATGACGGCGAGGCCTAGGAAGGGCACGACACAGAGCCGGGGAGGACGCGACAATGGATGCCCACGCGGAGAGGAGTACAAGGGTTCACTCGTTTGGCTGCGGCGTGAGGCTACCATCGCCGCAGAATAACTGGGGGTGTGGGTGAGTAGAGGGATGCCACGGCCAACGGTGGGAGTAGTAGGGGGTAGTGAGTCCTCCGCGGCATCACAGCCGGCCACAGGAGGCAGGAGCACGCGGCACGACCGGCGCTGCTTTAGGCGGCTGGAGCAAGAAGACCAGAGGTTGAAGAAGCACTATGGCCGTTGGATGGACATCATACGGTCATTGGAGCCAGAATTGTTCATATTGACTAAGTTGACAAAGCACTCCATCGCCGTCAACTTAGTAGGCCCACAAGTCAGCCACCCACTATGGTGGGTCCCAGCTAGCAGGGGGTATTCATTTTTTGTGCGTAATAAGGATGCACTTCTTTGCATGCGAAGATATATATAGGTGGTGGGTCCGATTTGTCAGCGGGGGGAACATTTTTTCACGAAATACAGAAGCCCTTCCCACGTACAGTGCGTAATAAGGAGGAACTTTCCTTGCGTACGACCATGGACCTCGTGGGTTCCAGTCGTCAGGCTCTCCACATACACTCCTCTTTCGATGACTCACATATGTTGACCATGCCGCGCCGAGCGCACCGACGCGGTTGACGATAGTGAGGCCCCAGACTGGAATGACCCGGAGATGGGGAAGACGCGGTAGTGGCGTCGCAGACGGAGAGGAGTGGGAAACTTGACTGGTTCGGGTGCGGGGTGGTCCTACACTCGGCAGAGAATAACAGGAGGTGTGGAGTGGAGAGATGGCCTAGCCATCGGCAAGGTAGTGTTTCGTTGAGGAGCGCAAAACAACGCCGCTGGACGCCGAAGGCTGGAGCAGGCGGTTCGGGTAGCGCTGGGGGAAGAACAAGAGAGATTGAAGAAGAATGCCGGCCGTTGTATGTAAATCCAACGCCTTCTTAGGCTTCGACCTACTGGCCCACATGTCACCCGTTCCATTTGTTTTTTAGTCCATTTGGTGGGCTGGGTGAAACAATGATGTAGCGTCTATGTAGCCCGTATATATATATGGTAGAATTTAAAGCCCATTTGCATTTTTCTCGAAATCCGCGGACTTGCTGGGCTGGGTGAAAATATCATGTTGGGCTAGACGGCGAAATGTTATAAAACCATAAACACATGACTGCACGTCTATTACTGCATTGGTCAGTAAAATCTTTGCAAGCTTATGTACGCAATCACTAGGAGTTAACTTGCCAAGTTATATATAAACAATTAATATTATTATTTTGTAATAACTTTCAACTTACGAAATAAAATATCATTTAAATTTGATGATTTAATAGTACGTGAGGTATTATTATTTTGTAGGCAAGACGTGGGACAGTTGAGTTGGTTCTAGGGAAAAGTACTGGGAGAAAACTCAGTTTACATCGAAAAATAAAGTGGTAGAAAATTCAGATATAGGAGTAATGAAAACAAAAAATAGAATTGAGTTGTGCGTTGTCTTGAGAAAACAAACATAACTTGGGCTGCTGATGTTATAGACAAGCTAGGTTGCGAGGCCTAGAGGCCGCTTGTTACCTGCTGGATCCAAATAATGTTGAAACATGTCATGGGCTGCCCATATTAAACAACAAAACCTAGGCAATGGACCTGGTGGGCCCGGGACTGTCAGCCTCTCGACGAACAGTTGTCTCCCGATTCCTCTTGGTTTGTTGACCATGTTGGCAATGACAGACGTCGGCGCCGCGGCTAGAGCACCAAGGCGGAGGATGACGTCGAGACCTCGGACCGAACGAACCGGAGCGGGGGAAGACGCGGGTGGAGGGGAGTACGAGGGTTGACATGTTCGGGTGCAGGGTGGATTCAGAGGTACCTCGCATGCCCTCCTAGCCGCATAGGTTATGTAGGCTAGATTCAGAGGTACCTTCCACGTGTTCAGGTCCTTGGTATCGTTGTCTTCTTTCATGTTGGCGTATCAGGGGTCGATGATGGTCTCGCGAGGTCAACCACAGAGTCCTTCTCCTTCCCGTTGTTGATGATCTTGTATTGCTTCTGGATATCGACAAGCTTGTTGCACCAGATGGCCGAATCGTCGCGTTCTTCCTTCTCTCCACCGTAGCAAAGGTGCAGTTGGTGCTGCCGATGAAATGAGCGAATGCTCCAGAACCTCTGATGGCCCTACAGAAGTGGTAGATGAGAACCTCATCCCGCACACATACCCGGGCCACGGCAATCCGCTGGTCCCTATCAGGAGACGAATGGATGGGCACAAGGTCTAGTCCTGCAACCTTGTGCTTTCTTGTCCTGTAGGTACTTCTTGAACTCGGCGAGGCAGAGCTTCACTGAGTCCGGATCGTTGGTGTACATCACATTCAACTTGGTGCAGCCATAGGACTGAACGGCGAACTCAAAGGGGAACTCCTTGTTGAAGTCCATATCTAGCAGGCTCACCCCATGGATCGCCATTGGAGTCTCTTCAAGTGAACAAGTGTGTAGGCGGCGGCAACAGTTCATTTTTCAGCTCTTTGGGAACTGGATTCAATAGTAAATTGAGTGTGTACAAGCGACAACAGTTACTACCCCTCCCTTGTTTGCTGCACGCCCGTAGAAGATGCACCCTCGGCGCATTCACACACCTCCATCAAGAAACCTACTCCGACCACACGTCGGTTCACGAGCGGGTATGTATTGGTACTGTAATAACAGGAGTTAGTGGTCACTTTACATAAATATAATTAGCTTTAATAGAAATTTATACTTAAAACAAGCAATGCATTGGCTCGTTCTATCAGTGCCACATGATCAACATGCACAACAATTAGAATTATTATTCTCAGGACGCACACGATCAACACATTTGTCGCACTTTCACAAAGATAATACTACCAACTTTGAACTATTTGTTATGGTTGGTGTCCTCTGCATCATCATGCGGTGTTTCCTAGCTTGCAAGGTTCAGTACCAAAAAATAAGATCCAAATAATAAGTACAACAAACATGCCTACACATCTCATTGATTCCCATCTTGCAAGATTCAGAACCAACAAATAAGATCCAAATAATAAGTACAACAAAGATGCCTACACATCTCATTGATTCCTAGCTTGCAAGATTCAGAACCAACAAATAAGATTCAAATAATAAGTACAACAAAGATGCCTACACATCTCATTGATTCCCAGCTTGCAAGATTTAGAACCAACCCATTAGAGCCTTTTGATAAAGTGAATATCGGGATTAAATCTATCTTGGCTAGCCGTGTCATACAACCCAAGAACTTCGTGATTGCTCTTGACCATCACAACATCTGTAATTGAGTATTCCTATTTGCACAGATAGGAAAGAGCATGATTACTATAATAGTGGCACTAGTTGAAGCAAACTTTATTTCCAAAACGAGAAAAGATTGCGATAGGATAGCTTTAATTAAAAAATAGAACATTAGCATAGTATGACAAAGCACAATCATATTGATAAATGACAGTACTGACTGGTGTGAGGGGCCCTATGCTGCCACCACTCGATGTGGTGAACCTGCAAATCCACTCGGATGAGGCCAACCTGCAGATCTATGATCCAATTCATGCGCCTTTTTCTGTAGTTCACCTGAAATGAAGCAAAGATTGCATCATTGAGCTAGCAAGAAGTACTTGCTCTTGTGAGATAGCAGGTTCTTCTTTAGTAGTTACACAAAAATTGAGCAACATTAAGGTTGGTTTTCCTACTCATGTAAGGTACAACAATAATTTGCTTATCCTTTTGTGCAGTTCCACTAAAATAAAGTGCCATTGTGGTGACAGTGATCTTGCAAAGACTAATAAAATGTTTCACGAGAGCAGAATTTGACGGAGATTTTGGAAACTCCAATCACCATTTTGTGCAGTTCCATCAAAATTGAGAGATGTTGCCCACGTGACATTTTAGTTGAACCGCACAAGACACTCATTTAATGGTGGCATTGCTTGTTTACCAGATACAGTAAATCAACAGCAGCTAAAGAGTTGGTTTAAGGGCATGGGGCCGTGGGGACACCAGGACACTCAGCAGCATAAAGGAGCAACTTACTTATCTTACTGGGGAAAACAGCAGAAGTGCCATTTGTAACACGGTTTAATTGCATCTTATCACTAGAGGCATTAGATTAACAATAACACTGGTTAGACATGTCCCTAAGGTAATAGTGTGATCGCTTCATTTTACAACAACAAAAGATTGGTATAAGGACATGAGACAGTGGACTCATCAGCACAATGTACCTACAAGGAGGCATAAAGTGGTGATGCCGAGTTTGTTCATGCTATGTGAGGGCAACAAATCTAATCCTGGAGAGATCTTACTATGTGAGGGCAGCAAACCTAATCCTGGAGACCTTGTACTATGTGAGGGTAGCAAATCTAATCCTGGAGACCTTCTACTATGT
Organism: Secale cereale; assembly: GCA_902687465.1. NCBI lineage: Eukaryota > Viridiplantae > Streptophyta > Magnoliopsida > Poales > Poaceae > Secale > Secale cereale. The sequence goes on along the minus strand of LR738713.1, from coordinate 177,396,426 downwards.
GAGGGCAGCAAACCTAATCCTGGAAACCTTGTACTATGTGAGGGCACCAAATCTAATCCTGGAGACCTTTTACTATGTGAGGGCACCAATTCTAATCCTAGAGACCTTTTACTATGTGAGGGCAACAAATCTAATCTTGGACATACTCTGTTGACTTGTCCACCATCCGCCACTTTGTATACATTTTTCAACCAATAATAGATCTGTTCCTTATCCAGTTTGTACTGCATTTTCCCATTATTTACCTTTTCAACCAAGAGACCGGTTGGGTATCCGGTCTTTACTACTTTCACCATATTATTTCCTCTTTGAATCAAGTCCTAGATTTATTCTACACCTTTCCCCCCTTTCTTCGTTGTTTGAACAAAGCCCTAGATTCGAATGCATGAAGTAGCTTTACCTCTAATAATACTAAAAATTTAGGTGGCTTTGGAAGAGCTGATGGGAGTAGGAAAAGATGCATATGCAGACACGTGGGGAGCTGGGGCAGTAGATTAAGGCCGCTTTCGAAGAACTTATACCTGAGGGTCGTCGGGATGTCGGCGGTGGCAGGTCGGAACTGCGGACAATACGGCAGGGAGGAAGAAGGGTCGGAGGACCTCCCGAGCTGGCGCTATGTCTGAGAGAACGGCACGGGCTAAGGATAGGGGCCCTCCGGCAGCTGTGGGTTTCCTCCCTCGCCGGCGATGACCGCATGAACGATGCACCTTTTAGTCCTCTACACACACCGGCCGAAGGGATCTGGACGGATCTGTGACCAGCGGTGAGTAGAGAGAAAATGTCACTACCACTCTCTTGTTTAGATCTGGAGAGGATGAGAGAATGAAGAGAGCAACGCTAGTAAAGCAAGCGCTCAGGCCCCTGCGTACATATATAGCGGAGTGATTATCTTTTTCTCTCCACAACAAGCGTTTCAATTTGTGTACGTGGCATTAAAGAAAAGAAACTCTCTATTTATGATGACTACCTGTACAACTCCTACTTACTACTAGTAGTAGTATTGTTAACTTGTTCTCCCCGGCCCTCCATTCATTGAACAACCCCACCATTGAATAAACATACAGTACTTGTATTTATATAGAATGAACAAGCTCGAATTATTTTCGCGTAGTTAAAAGTTGAGGGCGGGGCTTTTCCCGGGCATTACGTGTGGCAGTATTTGAGTAGGCGGTTTGACAAAGAGGTGAGGAGGGTGAGGGAGTAGCGGATTCAACTTACTTACTGCTGGAAAGGTCGGACTATGCGATTGTAGGCGCGTTACTGTTTGGATCCATGTGTTAGAGTTAGTTTGGGTTAGTTTGAATGCAACTAACCAAAAAAATATCCAAACAGGAGGGTTAGTTTGGGTTACTGTTTGGCTCCATGTGTTAGAGTTAGTTCGGGTTAGTTTGAAATCAACTAACCCAAAGAAAATCTAACCCACCCAAGAGGTGCTTAATTGGGTTAGTTCTTCTCGGGATACTAAAAAACACATTTTTCTCTCGCTCTCCCCGTAGCAGATCCCTCCCAACTTCCTGGAAGCTTCTTGTCCTCTCCCTCCCTCCCTCTCGCACCGCCCATGAAGGCACCTCGCCATATCCGCGCTCCATCTAACCCTGTCATCCAAACACATATTTTGCTAGAGTTACTTCAGGGTTAGTTCAGATTAGAATCTAACTCTAACCTCTAACTGAGTTAGAGTATCCAAACAAGGCCAGGTGGTACGACTGGGGTGATGCCCCCCTACCGTTCCGCACTCTAATCTGGTGCATGACATGTATTACATCAACCCGGATGTTGTTGGCCGTCCCACATGTCGGCGAAGTAGTACGTAGTAATAAGAAGAAGCAAAGAATCATGCGGTATAAGTCTTTCTAAAGATTCCAACAAGTGACTACACCGCGTGCAGTATCTCAAATCTCAAATCTCAAATCTCCCTTCCGGTTTATAGGGCTCAAATCTCATCAACCAAGGCATTTTGCGATTAGAGGAATGTGTCTCGTACTTTACAAAACTACCCTAATTAAACTCATGCATTAATTACGTAGTTCTCTCGTTTTCTTCTTCGCCTTGGTCGCGGTGCACAATATTGACCACTCCTATATTACTAACCGCTCTATATACATGCGGGACATCAAAGCATCCGCGCCCGCGTGCCATCCACCAAATCACAGCGAGGTGCTATAGTCGAAACTCATCGGTCACCCCGGTGCGGCCGGCATGACCCGTCATATCACAAACCCACACCTTTACCAGTAGTGGTAAAGTGACCTCTAAGTTGGACTGGACGAAGCAACCATCATTTCACTGGAACATTCGTTGAAGCCCCTTTCCCACTTTCTTGAAGAAAACCTCACTCAAGGCTACTCACTTTTGCCATTTTTCTTCTGTACCGACGAAGGAAAGGTAGGCGAATTAGTTATGCTACTATATTTTCATTCCAAGAATCTTCTTTTTGTGAAGCATCGACCCGTTCTCAGAGCCTATTATTTTCTCGTTTTCATTGCGATTGTGGTTTCCTTTCGATTGCTTTTTGTTTGTCAGTTCATTGATGGATCCTGGAGCACTAGGCAAAGAGTTGCCAGCGGACAACCCACTGGAGACAGCAATCTCTAGGAAGCGAGCACCGACCAACGAGTTGACCATGTTGGCGGGCCAACCCATGGAGACGAAGAACTCCAAGAAACAGGCACTGGCCAAAGAGCTGACGATGTTGTCAGACGAACTCCTCAAAGAAAGTTGGAAGAACAACAAGGGCCCCACCGTGCCTACCCCAGAAACTCTGATGGCCACCTATGTGAGGCTCAAGGCCGTGTTTGAGGAGATAGTCGCCGTTGAGAAGCAGTATTCCCCTGGCAAGGTGATCGATGGCCCCCATCGAGGACGAGGAGATGGCCCCGGAGGGATGGGATCCCCCGGTCAGCTGCACAAGGTAAAAAATAATGGCTTATTACCGAATGTTGAGGTTTTTGATTATTTGCAATGTGCTTGCTAATATGTTAGGTTGTGCAGGTGCCGGTGGATGTCCTTGATGATTCCGATGTTGTGGCCCGTTCTGTGGACAACGCCCCAGAGATCGTTTTCGATGTCGCGGTCCGTCCTGTTGGCTTCGCCCCAGAGATCGATTCCGATGCCGCTGTCCATCCTGTGGACATCGCCCCAGAGATCGATTCCGATGTCGTGGTCAGTCCTGTGGACATCACCCCAGAGATCGATTGCCATGCCGTTGTCCATGTTGTGGTCATTTCCCGAGAGATCGATGACAAGAAATAGTTGGTCGTGCTAATCCTTCAGGGTAGTTTGCATTGCCCTGTGTTTAATTACCAGAACGATGCGTGTTATCAAACCATATTAGGGCTAGTGCACTGTCTTGTGTGGGCGGTACTTGCTACTTTTGTTTGATAGTGAATCATGCGAGCCCTTTCTAAGTTATGGAAACAGATGTATCCTCACCAGCTTTTGATGTAATATTTGGCATGCTTAGATGTAAGTTTGAATTGTTTATCATATCAGCAGGGCTTATTTGATGATTCTTGGTGTTAGTGGCTAGCTACTGTGCGAGCTATAGTACTTGCAAAACACTCACCAAAGAGAAATGTTGGGGCTGATGAGCTTGTGGTACCCTTATACTGATCTGTCATCGATCGACCAATAGCCCATGCTCCTAAAATTCTAGGCTTAGCGATCGATCAGACAATAGTCGACACGGATACATTCAGGCCTCATTGGGTTCATAGGTAGGAAAATCGTAGCAAAAGTACAGAGACGTAAAACACAAAATCATAGCAGTACAGAGACGTCCCTCCGTTCCAAAATAGATGAGTCAACTTGGTACTGCTAACTTTGAAACGGAGGGAGTACAAATCCTAGGCGGGCTAGTTTGGCCTAGTGAGTTTTAGTGATATGACGTGGTACAGTGCCATCCAGTCTTCGCATGTGGTAGCAGTACTATGGGTAGAGTAAGTTTTCATTAAGAAGCGGAATTCAACGAAATCATGATGGTTCCTTCGTCCGACTAACTTTGTGCATGCAGGTGGACAAGGATAATTTTGTGCATGGCAGGTGGACCAGGATGGTCGACGTCCCACATGTCGGTGAATGAAATTATTCTTTCCGATATAGTGGACGAGCAACAAGTATTCATTGTTTATTTTTTGATGAAACCTATTGTCTCCACTGTTACGACGGAGGAGTGTGAAACACGGCAGCCCAGTGAACTTGACATGTGCACCACTCCCTCCTTCCTCATGTAATACTACCATAGTGTTGACTCTAAGGTTATAACTTTTTCTCACTCTCTCTCTATTCATTTCCTCTCAGATGTTTTCTACCTTTCTTTTTTAGACACAATTGTTTTTTATGCCTCTTATTTTGGAATTAGTTTTTTATACCTAGGAGCACGTGTAAAGACGGGCTCCTGCAGATCCCACTCCTTGACTTTGTCAATGCTTCTCTCTCCTCCACATAAGCGGGCTTGTCGAGAAGACAAGAGATGATCTCTTAGCTCAATATGTTTCACCATGTTTTTAGGAATAACTAGTTATTGAAGATAAGGCTAAGAGATGATCAATTGTACACATGTTTTTTTGTCATCTCTAAATTACATGCAATACTTATGATAAGACTCTCTTATCAACTATTGTACATGCCCTTTATAGGCTAGAATTTTACTAGTACTACTTGCTATGAATATGGGCAACTGACCTCTGAGGGGGGAGCACGCGGGGGGAGGTGGTGGGGTGGGGGAAGGGTTCTGGTGGGCCAGGGCCGTAAGAAGCGGGATTGGAAGCGGTGTGGAGTCCGTGCACGGCGGGCGGGCGATCTCTTCTCCCTCCCCCGTCTCTCTCCTCTCAGTCGACGCCCGCCGAGCGATTAGATTTCGGCTATCAACGGTTTATTCAATTGCAGTCCCATATGTCAGTGAAAATGGAAGACAATGCGTGTCCCCTCTGGTGAGCGGCGTGCGAGCCGGACTGTCGGGGGTTGTCAGGGATATTACTACCAGGTATAAACCGCCCAGGAGGGGCCGGTTTATGTTATCAAGATTATTTTGAAGCCCAGCAGAACATAAGGCAAGAGACTTTAGCCCAAGAGGTTTAGAGCACAAAGTGTTAGGGCCCATGGTTTGTAAACCGTCATGCTATGTAACTTGAGATGTAAGATAGAAAGAAGAGAGACCGAGGCGGACATGTTTATGAGCCGGCCTCGGGACTCTGTAAGCCAGACCGGGCGTCACCTCTTATATAAAGGAACCACCCGGCGATGGTTCAAGACAGACAACTACAGCTCGAGACACAGGCAAAGCGGATTCGCGCCCTGGTCATCGAAACCCTAGCAATACACACCAAACTAGATGTAGGCTTTACCTTCATCGAAGGGGCCGAACTAGTATAAAAATCGATGCGTCCTTTGTCCGCTTTAACCCCTTTAAGCTAACTCGTGCGATGGTCTCACGACATCTGCTGTGACAAAACCACGACAGTTGGCGCCCACCGTGGGGCTATCGCACAATGGTTTCGAGTTCTTGAAGGGCAGCTTTGAAGGACTCAAGGGCTACGCAGTGGGCCGGATGACTAAGAGTCGTCAAGGCAAGATCTACATCGACGACGCAGGCTGGGGCCCCGAGGCCGATTCAATCGAATACGGGTACCGGGCCCCCTTCGGTGGCATCCACGTCTTCATCGGCAAGATCGGCAAACCGGGCCTTGAGCCGGACATCTGCCCCAACATCGTCGAGCTGGCTCAGCGTGCGTGACCTGCCCGGATTCGTCCCGCCGTGAAGCACGTCTTCGTTGGAGCAGTGCATGGAGTACAAACCGAGGACGGATCGGACTCTGGCGGCGAGACTGTTGTCTATTCCGGCGATGAATCTTCTTCCGGAGAGACAGAATCTCTATATCTACTGCACGACGGCCGATCTGAGGGCTGTTCCGAGGGTGACAGTATTCTGGACCCCCTCGATCCGCCAAACTGGGTTGCTGTCTTCATGGCCGGATCGCAACCTATGCAGCAGTCCTCAACAACAGCGGCGTCGACATCAGACGTGATGGGAGCTAGAGCTGGAGATACTCCCCCATCGCCGTCTGACACTTTATCCGTCTTGGTCGACACTATGACATCATTATTGACGGCAGAGGTAGCCTAGTACAACAAGGAGCAGCATGATGCGGAGGTTGATCAGGTGAAAGGCCGGATTGAACAGGCCAAGTTGGATCTGGCTGCTGAGAAAGCTAGGATGGGTGCAAGGCAGGCGGAGCTAGATGCTCAGGCCTATCGACTCATGTTGGATCAGACCGCCTCACACGAGGTAATGATGAGAAGGAAACGATCTCGCTTGCCACCGGTTTATGAGGCAAGGAATCTCTTTAGCACGCCAGGAGCAGGAACCAGTAACCAGCCGGAGGTGAACCGGGGAGGAGCGCCTGGCACGGGAGCGCCGGTTCAGCCGCCGGCCGCAGGGCCAACCAGCCAGGTTGTACCGTCACCACAAGTGCCCACCCCTCCTGGTCATTATTCTAATCCGCTCGATAACATAGTCGCCGCCGCTTCACGACTGGCCACCCATCCCATTGAAGTTACGTCCCCCATAGCAGTGGAGGCACAACGGGCCAGGGAGTTATTGGACATGGCGTTATACTAGACGTATGGATGAAATGGCCGTATCAAGCAGTGCATGGAGACGTAATCCGCCGAGGCAGGATAATCCGGCAGGAGGAGAGGCGAACGCCCGGGATGTGGTGGATCAGGCCAGGCAGCGCCGGGAGGCCAAGGTAACTGCACTGTACGAAGCCCGCCAGGCGACGCTGGTTCGTCCCACCACCACCGTTGAACCGAGAGTCATGTCCAGCTCCTTGGGAGTGCCTTGTCTTACCCCCGCTTAACGGAGCGTGAAACTGCCCAAAGATTTCAAAGGACCGCGCAAAGTGCCCAATTATACAGTGGATCTGGCTCCGGAGGCATGGGTTGAGAGTTATGAGATGGCAATGGAGATGCTGGATGTGGATGACGCAGCATGCGCTAAGTATTTAACAATGATGCTCAAAGGCACGGCGCGCACTTGGCTGAAGGGTTTGCCACCTAACTCCATCGGATCATGGGCCAAATTGAGGCGCCGGTTTATCAACAACTTAGAAGACACGTGCAAGCAGCCAATGTCTGTTGTCGATTTAACTGCCTGCGTTCAAGGAGAGAAGGAGTCCACAAGCAGTTGGGTGCGTCGAGTGTCAGAGATCTTGCATTCCTCCAATAGCATCAACCCAAGCACATCAGTGGTAACCTTGGAGGGCAATTGCCGGTTTGAACCCTTGCGACTAAAATTGGGACGGCTTAAACGTGATTGCAATGATATGGGGACACTCATGGGCGCTTTAGTAAAGTATGGAGACTCTGATAACACCAAACATCCAGACGCAGATGTAGATAAGTCAGGAAAGGCGAGCAACAATGGTAAGCCGCCGCAGCCCAACCTGACGAACCAAGGATACAACGGTAAGCGTAAAGAGGATGGTAATTCGGACTTTGTGGCCAACACCAATGCTCAGGAGGATGGACAGCGCCGCAAGGGTAGACCGCATCCACGTAATGGGAGGCCACCTATTAACCTGGAGCGCCAGTTAAATGTACCTTGCCAAAAGCACGGCACACTGGAAAAGCCAGCTACGCATCTTTGGAAAGACTGCTTTATTATGCAGGAATTCATGAACCGGAATAGGCACGATCACGGGCCCTCCGGCGGATCAGGCCCTGGCTTCCAGGGTCCGGGTTATCAAGGTGGTGGATCCGGTTCAGGATACCAAGGTAATAACAGCAACCACAATGGGCACAATCAGCACAACCAGCAGCATGGTCAGGGCGGATATAACAATCAGGGAAATCAACAGCGTCAACAGCAGCAGCAATCCGGATATTAGAATAATCCGAAGGAGCTGAGAAGTGGGCAGTATCATGTCTTCACCACGAGCTTATGCAAGCGTGATGTGGGGTCCCCGACTTTAGAAGTCGAGATCACCGAATGCACGTGTACAGTGATCCCAGATATCAATGCTCACTGAACACACAGAAGCTGAATAACAAGAGTCTTACATCCATACAAATAGTCTTACACGAATTAAGGCCATTATGGCCAAGTATTACATAGATAGAGCCTCACGGGCTGAATAGCAAATAACTCAAATAGCGGAAGTCTTCGATAACGGGTAGAACCCATGCCATCTGCCTTAACCCTACATGCATTCTAACTGGGATAGCGTCGTAGTTCGCATGCTCGTCTCCTAAGAAATCTTCCTCATATTCCTGCTCTTCCATGCCTGGCCAATTAAATAACCAGTGGCAAGCCAATGAGTACTTTGAATGTACTCGCAAGCAACCCATGATGTGGTTCAAAGTAACAATGCAATGGAACAATAATGAACAATCTAGCAAAAGGCTAGAATAAATATTCTATCATCAAGTTTATGCATCAATAATTTCGCGTAACCTCGAAGACAGGTTACCGATATCAACATGAATAAGATTCAACTCATCGAGTCAAGTCACCACCTTGACTCATCACACACAAACTATCACCGATGAAGTAAAATTCTGGACATCGTTTAAGTAGCACCACCCAACTGTCCATGACCGTGGACACGGCTATTCGAATAGTTTTACACTCTCCAGAGGTTGCGCACTTTACCCACAAGATCCGGGGAACTTCCGTGTCATCCACGACCCGTGGTACCTCAAGTACCCGGGGTAAGCACCCGATCATTATCTTTCCTTAGACGGCACTAGCATAAAGTCCACTCGTTGATACATGGCCCTCGGGTACAAACAATAGATCACGGGACTTGCCCTAATTTCAATGTCACGCGTACCCGAAGGGACCAACGGTGTGTCCGGTGCCCTGTAAAAACAGTCATGGCCGTCTATCCAAGCACGACCCCGTCCGGAAAAGACCTCAAGTCGTCCCGTCACTAGTAATGCGGGCACCATGCTAGTATCGACCTAAGTAATCAATAAAGCCCCATCCCATAAGGGGTAGTGTGGTTGCACATGTTTGGTTGGGACGGTAGTCACACATAAATCTAATCCATCGTTTCACTATGCACATGATTTTACCGGCACATCACTACTTTCTCAAGTGATGATTTAACACAACATCACCCTCGGGCATTAGGGGCACCCGATGGGTTCATGCAAGATTTCTACTACGAGGGTTCATGTCACACATGCATCATCAAGCATCAAGACTAACTAGTTGCATGACATCTAGCACTTAGCAAGATCAAGATCAAGCATGCATCATATTGTGGTTTCAACTAAGTCACCACCGTGAGGCTATCATCATGCATCGGAAACAACGGGTTCCGCAAAACAAGTGTATCATGGTCAAAGGGCTGCTTGCCTGGATTGGCTTGGTCTTCAAAGTCTTCAAATCCTTCTCCTTCCCCTTCCACAGCAACTTCGTCAAATACGGGATCTATACGTCGCATAATAACCACGGAAAAATAAGACCACAAATAAAACAGAAAAATCAAAGTGCTCAGAAAAATGTCAACTTATTTTTGTAAAATACTAGAGGATTTTCTAAGATGGGAAAAATTCATAGTTGGAGTTTTGGAGCAACAGAATGGATTCTATTGATTTTTGAACAGGAGTTTTACTGCTCAAATTTGAACAGAACAGAAAAGTTTCATAGATGTGAGTGAAAGTGGCACCATTAAATAGGTTGGAATATTACAAGATTTTAGGAGTTGGAATTATTTTATTTGGACCATTATTCTTTTCTGTAGAAATGTTTAAAACAATCACAGAAAAGAAAAAGGAAATGTGTCCTGTGCAACTGGGCCAGAGAAGGCCACAGTGCACGGCCCAGACGGACCAGCCCAGCCGCACGGGTGCGTGCGCGCGCACGTCAGGTTTTGGAACCTGACGAGCGGGGCCCGTGGGTCAATGGCAGAGAGGAGGGGGAGAGAGGTGTGGGGATGACAGGCGGGGCCCGCCTGTCATCTCCAACCTTACGGCCACGGCGACGGCGAGCTCACCGGCGAGGTTTCCGGCCACGACGACGGCAACGGAGGGTGGGAATGGGTCCAGCGTCGAGTGGCGATTGCAGTGGTGGTGGTGCGGCACGCCGGGGAGGTCAGGTTCGCCGGCGGTGAGGTGGGATGGCGGAGGCTCGTCGAGGGGTTGTTGCTGTGGTCGTTTCCGACTGCAAACGGAGGGGGAAACAGGGGGGAAATGGTCAGTGGAGCACGGCGGTTTCAGATCGGGCGAAAGGAAGGGCAGGGGAGGCTCGTACTGCGGGATCACCGGCGGCCCGACGCGGCGGAGCTCTGGTCGATCCCGAGCACTGGGATGACCTGGGGAGGAGTGGATGGTGCTGGGGGACTCAGTGGAGTGAGGTGGAGCTGCTGATGCTGTTGGAGAGGCTCGGGAGGGGCTATTTATAGGAGGTCGACAGAGGCCCGTGGTCCAGTGCGCCGGCGAGCTCCGGCTCGAGGCTACAGCGCACGGGAGGCTAAGGGGATGAGTCCATGGTGTTCCTGGACGAGCTCCACGTCCAGTAGAAGTGAGAGGAGGAGCGGGGGGACCTTCCAGTCGACGCGCGCGAGCGAGGCAGAGGAGTGGCCGTTGCGGGCGGCCAGCGCGCGTGCGACGACGGCCACTGGAGGGCGCAGGAGGAGGGGGGACAGCGCCGAGGAGGTTGCGGACGTCGAGATGCCTCGACTAGCGCGAAGGGGAGGCCCGAGGCTGTTGGGGGAGGCTGATTGGCTGGAGCCACCGTGCGGAGGTGCACTGTAGCTCGCTCCAGAGCGTGCGTATTGCTGGCATCATCGCGCTCTCGCCGTTCTGGTCAAAACCAGCGTGTCCAAGAGTGTCTAGAAGGTTGAAGGAGGAGTAAAGAAATGGCCTGCGGCCTTGGATGCCCTGGAGATGCTGAGAGAGAGGGAGGATGCTGGTGACTTGGTGAAAACCTGCTGTCCAGCAAGGTAAAACAGGGTTCTTACCCCTCAATCATGGAGCTGGGGTGCTGGGGAAGTTACTGGGGGTAGCTAGTAACTCAATGATCATGTGGTAAAAAGTACAGGCCATGGAGAAGAGTAAAAGTGATCAAGATGGAGGTTTCAGTAAATCTGCAGAAGGTGTTTGATCAGTGTTTGGTCAAGAAAATGACCTCCACTTGACATGGCACTTATCAGGATTGAATAACATGTGAAAATAGGGTGCTTCGCCAAATTTGGGCTCATTTGAAGAAACTAGACAATGTAACTTTGGTTAACCCTAGAAATCAACAGAAACAGTTTCATCTTGTTTGAGTCAAGCTAATCATCTCCCCTTGATGCACCACTTGGTTTAGCATCATCATTTGGGGTATTGATCATGCCCACAAAGTTTGAAGCTCCAGATAAAAAGTTGGAAATGTAAAGTTGTTCAAATTTGCATTTTAACAGAAAGGGTTTTGAGGTGATCTGATCAAGTTGCTCTATTCCAAATCTTGTGCCATTTGGTCTAGATGCCTCATTAGGCCATTCTAGCATGTGCACCAAATTTGAGAGCAGTTGGACAAGTTTGGCAATGTAAAGTTGCTCAAACTTCAAATATGGACAGAATGGTTATGAAGGGATTTGAGGATGTTTTCTTGCTTCCCAAGGCATGGGACTTGGCAAGATCATCACATATGTCATATATGACATGATAGAATTTCCCTGTAATTTTTGGAGTATATTTCAAAAGCTTGAAATATCCAGAAAGGGTTTTAGAGGGTTTAGCCCATTAGTTTGAACATGACCAAGTGTTGAAACTATTATATATGGACAATATATGTCCTCTGAGTCTCTCGGAATTTTGGCAAATATTTTTGAAACAGTTAAATAATTTTCCCCTATTAAAGACCATTTCTGGCCTTAAGAAAAAGCCTTTAAATAAAATAGGAAAATAACTTTTAAAATTATACCTTTGTGGTTTCTGGAAGTCCTATGACTACTAGGTTTCAAATAAACCTTTTGAAATAATTTTCTCACCCTAAATCAAGTATTTGCAGTGCAAATCTCAATTCAGGGGTTTTTGGAAAACTAAATTTATAAAATACCTTTTGGCCAAATTAATTTTGTAAGAAAATACTATACTGTTATATAACACTTGGCATGATCATTGGGCAGAAGTTTTGAGTATGGAGATGAATTCTATAAGAGGTCATAGTTGACTTTAATGAGCACAAGAAAAAGCACATGAAGAAAATTCAATTCCAAATAAAAGCCAAATGATGCTAAAAAATTTTGCTGGTCCAAATTTTCATGCTTCAAAGATACAAATAACATGTTACAAAATGCAGGGTGTGACAGACCTACCCCCCTTACAAGAATCTCGTCCCCGAGATTCCTAAACTAGGACTTAAAAGAGGTCGGGAAACTCGGATCTAAGATAGTCTTCTCGTTCCCAGGTTGCTTCTGCTTCGGTGTGGTTGCACCACTGGACCTTGAAATACTTGATGGTACGGCTTCGTGTACGTCGTTCTGCTTCGTCCAGAATGCGAATGGGCTTCTCGCGGTAGGTCAAATCAGGCTGCAGATCAATGGCTTGGTGATCCACATCCTCGTAGAGATTGGGCTTGTCCGGAACTTGGAGACATTTCCGGAGTTGCGACACATGGAATAGATTGTGCACATCGGATAGCTCAGGTGGTAGTTCCAACTGGTAAGCCACTTCTCCTCATCGTGCAGTGATCTCAAAGGGTCCAATGAACCTTGGTGCGAGCTTCCCCTTGACGTGGAAACGCTTGGTTCCCTTCAGAGGAGTTACCCGCAGGTACACATGGTCCCCGACATGGAAACTCATGTCTCGGTGGTGAGTGTCAGCATAACTCTTCTGCCTTTGACTTGGCTGCCTTTAATCGCTCTCTGACTAGTTGGACTTGCTCTTCTGCTGCGCGGAGATTATCCGGTCCAAAGACTAGTCCTTCTCCAGTCTCTGACCAGTTGAGGGGTGTGCGACATCTGCGTCCGTACAACACCTCAAATGGTGCCATCTGAAGGCTTGACTGGTAACTGTTGTTATAGGAGAACTCGGCAAAAGGGAGACAGTCTTCCCACTTGGCTCCATACGCCAGGACACAGGCTCGGAGCATGTCTTCAATAATCTGATTGACTCGCTCTATTTGACCTCCGGTCTGTGGGTGGAAAGCTGTGCTGAAAGACAACTTCGTTCCCATGGCTTCTTGGAACTTCTTCCAGAACCTTGAGGTGAACTGGGTTCCTCGATCTGACACAATCTCCTTGGGAACACCGTGAAGACTTACGATTCGGTCGATGTAAAGAGCTGCCAGCCGGTTGCCATCATAAGTGGTCTTGATAGGAATGAAATGGGCCACCTTGGTCAAATGATCGACTATGACCCAGCTAGAGTCATGTCCTCTATTCGACCTTGGTAATCCAGTAATGAAGTCCATTCCGACTTTATCCTACTTCCACTCAGGAACCTTGAGTAGTTGGAGCAATCCAGCAGGTCGCTGATATTCAGCCTTGACCCTTTGGCACACATCACACTTTGCAACATAGGTTGCAATCTCTCTTTTCATCCCGTGCCACCAGAATTGTGTCTTCAAGTCTTCGTACATCTTGGTTCCTCCGGGGTGGATGGAATACGGAGTGTCATGGGCTTCTTGCAGAATCAGCGTCTTCAGCTCGGTGTTGTTTGGTACGCAGATGCGACCTTTGTACCAAACAATCCCGTGCTCATCTTCAGAGAATCCTGGGGCCTTGCCCAGCTTCATCTTCTTCTTGATGCCTTCAATGCTTGCATGTCCATCTTGTGCCTTCTTGACGTCGTCCATCAGGGTCGGTCTGACTTCCAAATGATCCAGAAATCCAGGGGTGACCAATTCCAAACTGAATTGTTCGATCTCCTCAAACAAGGCTGGCTGCCTTTCTTGAATAACGGCACTCAAAGAGCAAGCCTTCCTGCTTAAGGCATCGGCCACCACGTTAGCCTTCCCGGGGTGATATTGAACACTGAGGTCATAGTCCTTCATGAGTTCCAACCATCTCCGTTGCCTCATGTTCAATTCCTTTTGGGTGAAAATGTACTTCAGACTTTTGTGGTCTGTGTAAATCTCACACCGTTTCCCTAGGAGGTAATGCCGCCATGTCTTCAAGCCATGAACTACTGCCGCTAGCTCAAGATCGTGAGTAGCGTAGTTCTCCTCATGGGGTCGTAGCTGCCTGGAGAGGTATGCTATGACGCGGCCTTCTTGCATCAGAACGCTTCCCAATCCGGTTCGAGAGGCATCACAATATATCACGAACTCCTTGTGAATATCAGGTGTTGCCAGAACTGGGGCGGTGGTCAATCTCTTCTTGAGCTCTTGGAAGCTCTCTTCGCATTTTGGCGTCCACTCGAACTTCTTGTCCTTCTTGAGGAGCTGAGTCATTGGTCGTGCAATGCTAGAGAATCCTTCCACGAACTTGCGGTAATAGCCTGCTAGTCCGAGGAAGCTTCTAACTTCCTTGACGGTCGTTGGAGATTGCCATTGGGTCATAGCTTCGATCTTTGCAGGATCCACAGATAATCCTTCCTCGGTCAAGACATGACCTAAGAATCCAACTTTATGCAGCCAGAACTCACACTTGCTGAATTTGGCATACAGTTGGTGCTCACGAAGCTTGTCTAGGACCATCCTCAGATGCTGCTCGTGCTCTTCCTCCGACTTCGAGAACACAAGAATGTCATCAATGAAGACAACAACAAACTTGTCCAAATATTCCATGAAGACTTTATTCATGAGATACATGAAGTAAGCTGGGGCATTGGTTAACCCAAAAGACATGACCGTGCACTCGTACAGGCCATATCTGGTTACGAATGTCGTCTTCAGAATATCTTGGGGTCTGATCTTCAGCTGGTAGTACCCAGATCTGGGGTCGATCTTGGAGAATACTTTGGCTCCGCTGAGCTGATCAAACAGATCTTCGATCTTGGGAAGTGGATATTTGTTCTTGATTGTAACTTCATTGAGGGAACGATAGTCAATGCATAAGCGGATGGTACCGTCCCTCTTTGCCACAAACAGAACAGGAGATCCCCAAGGGGAGGCACTTGGGCGGATAAATCCCTTCCTTAGCTGCTTCTTCAACTCAGCTAATTCTTTCGTCCCCATTCTATAAGGCTTCTTATAGATGGGTCCTGTTCCGGGCACGAGCTCGATGATGAACTCAATGTCACGGTCATGGGGCATTCCCGGTAGTTCATCCGGAAAGACATCAGGATACTCACATACCACCGGTACTTGATCTAGCCCAACTTCAGACAGACAGTTGACTTTAGCGGCTTGAGCGGAAGAGGAGTTGGAAGCAAACATGACTTCGACTCCTTGGTCATTGGTCACAGTGACTGTCCGATTGGCATAGTCTAACAAGCCTTGGTGCTTGCTGAGCCAATTCATGCCTAGGATCACATCCAAGCCTTGCGATCTCAGGACGATAAGGTCTGCTAGGAAGTCTACACCGTTAATGGTAATACCGACTCCTTTACAGCCTATCTTAGCTCTCATCTCGGCTCCAGGGGTTTGTACCACCATAGGGTTATTCAGGGGTGTAGGGGTCATGCCAACTTTTTAATGCAAATCTTTGAGTGACAAATGAATGCGTTGCTCCAGAATCAAACAAGACAGTTGCAGGTGCTGAGTTGACAAGGAACGTACCCAGCACGATGTCCGGGTCTTCATGGGCTTCTTCAACAGTGACGTGATTCACACGCCCCTTCCCATGGTTCGGTGGGTTGCGAGGAGCTGGGTTCCTTGGTGGCATTCCACGGCCTTGTCCCTGGTTCTGCGCATTGGGGCGCGGGGCATCAGGCTTCTTGTTGGGGCACACCCTTGAGATGTGTCCGGACTGACCACATCCAAAGCAAGTGACTTGGTTTGGATTGTTGATCTTGTTGCCACCACTGGCATTGGGGTTGAAAGCTGGCCTGGGGTTGGCATACTGCTGAGGCTGAGGGTTGGCACGAGGTGCAGGAGCTCTTGGTTGCTGATAGGTTGGCTTGGCCGGGGCTGACTGCCACGGACGAGGTTTCTGGTTACTGGAACTTCCCTTACTGACCAACTTGCGCTTGCGAGTGTCTTCCAAAGCACACCGCTTGTCTTCAAGCATAAGTGCCTTGTTCACCAGGTCAGGGAAAGACGGACAGTCGCACACGACAAGCGAGTATTGTAGAGTCTGATTGAGGCCTTCCATGAAGCGCTCCCTTTTGGCAGCATCAGTGCTGACATCTTCAGGGGCATACCTTGACAGAACACTGAACTTCTGCATGTACTCCTTGACAGTGCCACTTCCTTGCTTCAGGGCTCGGAACTCACGCTTTTTGATAGCCATGATTCCGGAAGGAATGTGGGCCTTGCGGAATTCTGACTTCAAGTTAACCCAAGTGATGTCTTGTTCAGCATGCATGACCTTGAATCCATCCCACCAAGCTCTAGCAGTCCCCCCGAGGCAGTGGGCTGCATAAGCCACCTTCTCGCGGTCTTCGGTGCATCCGACTAGTTCCAGAATTTCCTCAATGGAACGGACCCAGTCATCTGCGTCCAGGGGTTCAGCAGTCTCGATGAAGGTTGGCGGTGCATGCTTCTTGAACTCTGCCAACGTGGAACGTCCATTGCCATTCCCCGCCGGCTGGCGGTTGTTGGTGACAGCTTGAGCAATCAGCTGGAGAGCTGCAGTGTTGGCTTGGCGTTCCTCTCGGAAAGCTTGGAGAAGCTGAGCCATGTCCATGCTTGGAGGAGGTGCTGGTGGAGCTTGGTCGTTGGTTTGGTCGTGGCCTGCCTCAGGCTGAGCGGATGCTCCGGCTTCGGGCTGCTGGGTAGAGGTACCAGTACGAGTTACAACAGGCATCCTGTTGGAGCGGTAAAAGGTCTCATGACTCGGAAGAGGGAAAGCAAGATAGATGGGTGCCTAGTAAGGGGGTGGGTGCGACACTAAATCAAATTATGCAAGGGCCGAAAGGCCAAAACTCATTCATTAAAATCCAAATGGGTGATGTAGTCGTTTACACACTCCCGAAGGGAAGAATACGACATACATCCAGACACAACAAAAGCAAACACTAGATGGTTTCATATGAACCATACAAGGACTCGACTGCGCATAGGGGTTACACGACCTACCCTACCGTAGAGGTTACAACTGGCATATCCGAGTAGCGAATAATGCCTAAGCGGCGGAATGCTCGGTCGCGTATTCCGGCTCTTCTGGGTCTTCCTCCTTGTCTTCATCTGTCTGGGCCCCCTTGTCACTTGAGGGTGTGGGGGAGTGGAGGAGTTGGATACGACTGTGCTTCGTCGGTGGTGCAGGGAAAAGCTTGCGATATTCCCTTGCCGTCATCCGGCGTCGTCGAGGTGGTTCTTCATCCTTGGAAGATACATCCTCGGACGGCCTTCCGCCTCGATATGCGATAGCGGATTGTCTAGAAGGTGCTCCTTCCTTCTTGACCCTATTTGCCTTCTCTTGAGCTCGACGAAGAAGTGCCTTGGTCTTGTGAAGTTCTTCTCGAAGCTTCATTGATTCCGAGGCCAAGTCTTGTGCCAAGCTGTCGGCACATAGACTGAAGTAGGTCTGGAACCGAAGCGAGAGTCCTTCCTTCAGTGGAGGGGCTAGAGCGCTGCTTTCTTCTACACCTTCCTTCCGGTAAGGTAAGAAGCGAGTTGTCATCTTGGCTGCCATCTCCGGAAGAAGTTCGCGGAGACGGGTTAATGCCTTGAGTGCAGCAGCCTCGACAGCGAGTGTAGTGTTGCCATCTAGGGTCCCTCGAAGAACCAACTTGCGGGAGGATCGTTTGCCTTCACGATCACTTCCACATGGTACTCCACCTCAGTGTCGCTCACCCAATGCTCAAGGTAGGTGAGGATGGGTGCTCGGTGGAACTGACACTCCTGGAGGCTATCCTCCAGAAGTAAGGGAAACCCAGTGGTCAGGTGCTCTTCGGGTACAGCGGCCATCTACAAAGGTGGAATAGGAGGGGTTAATAAGCTGATGAAATCTCAGGTTTAGAAAAGAAGAGAGGTTCAGAAGGTTTTCTGAAAAGGGTCTCATCTAACTAACGCCCATGCTAACTAAGGCTTCCTACAGTCAGGATGGCTCTGATACCAGCTCAGTGGGGACCCCGACTTTAGAAGTCGAGATCACCGAATGCACGTGTACAGTGATCCCAGAGATCAATGCTCACTGAACACACAGAAGCTGAATAACAAGAGTCTTACATCCATACAAATAGTCTTACACGAATTAAGGCCATTATGGCCTAGTCTTACATAGATAGAGCCTCACGGGCTGAATAGAAAATAACTCAAATAGCGGAAGTCTTCGATAACGGGTAGAACCCATGCCATCTGCCTTAACCCTACAGGCATTCTGACTGGGATAGCGTCCTAGTTCACATGCTCGTCTCCAAAGAACTCTTCCTCATATTCCTGCTCTTCCATGCCTGGCCAATTAAATAACCAGTGGCAAGCCAATGAGTACTTTGAATGTACTCGCAAGCAACCCATGTGTTGGGGAACGTTGCATGGAAAACAAAAAAATTTTCTCTACGTTCACCAAGATCAATCTAGTAGATGCAACTACGAGGGGAGAGTTGTGGGGACCCCGACATGGAAGTCGAGATCACCGAATGCACGTGTACAGTGATCCCAGAGATCAATGCTCACTGAACACACAGAAGCTGAAGTAACAAGAGTCTTACATCCTTACATACCGTGTTACACAAATAGGACCATAATGGTCAAGTCTTGAGTATATCATCGCAGCGGAAATCTTCAACAACAACATGGACCCATGCCATCTGCCTTAACCCTACAGGCATTCTAACTGGGAAGCGTCCTAGCTCGCATGCTCGTCACCGAGAAATCTTCATCATAACCTGTTCTCTCCTGCCTGGCCAATAAAATAACCAGTGGCAAGCCAATGAGTACATTGAATGTACTCGCAAGCAACCCAAGTGTGGTAACAGAATAATTATGCAAGGCTCTACTACTAAATTGGTAGTTTTGCGGAAAGCTAGTTTTTCATATGCAAGTATGATCAATCATATAACAAGGATATGCATGTGTCTGTAACAAGTATCAGGAGGTCACAGACGTCAATATCGAGAAAGAGTTGTAATCAACTCATGTTGAAGCTCATAGTAACTTCCTCGGGTATCACATCATCAATATCACTGAACCATGTTGTTTCCACACACACACACACACACCTGGTTTCGCAAACATTGGACGTAGCCCAAGAGCGGTTACCCAACTGTCCATGACCGTGGACACGGCTATTCGAATAGTTTTACACTCTGCAGAGGTTGCACACTTTACCCACAAGATCCGGGGAACTTCCGTGTCATCCACGACCCGCGGTACCTCAAGTACCCGGGGTAAGCACCCGATCACTACCTTTCCCTAGACGACACTAACATAGAGTCCACTCGATTGGTAGCAGCCCCGTGCCAAACATTTCACATCTCAAGGTTGTGGAGACTCGCTCCGAATTCATCACATATCACAAGCACGGGGTACCAACGGTGTGTCCGGTGCCCTGTGAAAACAGTCATGGCCGCCTATCCAAGCACGACCCCGTCCCAAGAGTGACCTCATGTCACTCCCGTCACTAGTAATGCGGGCACCATGCTAGTATCGACCTAGGTAATCAATAATGCCCTTTCCCATATAAGGGTAGAGTGGTTGCGCATGTAAGGTTGGAATAACGGTCGCAACTTAAACCAATCCGTTTTTCAAAACAACACACACACTTGCCTCGGTACACCACTTCGTCATCAAGTGGTTACCCATCTCACCATCTCCCTCGGGCATAAATGGCACCCGACGGGGTTTTCGAAAAAGTCTTTTGAAAGTATCCTGCCTCCGTCACCATGCATATACCCGTCCCATTTGCGTAGCCACTATTAAAGCATCCTAACTACTCCCACCCACATAACCCTCATAGGAAGGTAGGGTCATGTTTGATGTAAGTATCAATAGTAAGCAACAAGGGTAGCAACCAAAGTGGTTTCCACCTCAACATGATTCCAATGCATTGAATAATAAGGCTTTATGAGACATGCATAAAAAGGTTTCTTGAACATGGTCAAAGGGCTGCTTGCCTTATACTTCAGAGTCTTCAAATCTTCTGATCCATCTCCGAATACTCCGTTTATTTCGTCAACTAACGATGGAAACAATCATAATAAGCAACACAATCAAGAGCAAAAATAAAAGTGCTCTAAAAATAGGAGTTGGACTTTTCTAGGATACCTCTGGTCATATTAGAAATGACCAAGGTGGTTTCATAGGTGTTGGATCAATGGATGATTTGGAACATTCCAATATGATGGAACCAAAGGGTTTATGGATTTGGAAGAAGTATACATAAATAATTCCTTGAATGATGAGCAAAGGTACCCATCATCAAGTCATGATTTTAGAAGCATTTAGGAGTTGGTTTCAATGGATTTGGAATTGAAATGAATTTCCTAGGATTTTCCAAAGCTGATAAATAGGAAGAAATGGCTAAATATTTGGTGGGGTACAGAAACTATTATTAAAAATGTTCCAAAACTAAGTTTGGACATGAAAAGCATCTAGGAATTTGAATCACTGCATTTGGATCAAAAATGAGCTCTCTGTGATTTTCTAAAGTTAATCACAGAAAGTGGAAAATGGGCATTTGATAAATATTTGTATAGGAAAAGTTTCTGGAATAATGTGCATGTGGCACCATGTGATAGGGCATGATTTTAGAAGCTACCAGAAATTTGAATCATGCAATTTGGAGTTCATATGAATATTTGGGAAATATTTGAAGTTGACAGAATAAAGAAAAAGAAAAAGAGAAGGGGTTATATCCTATCTTGCGCTCTGGGCGAAAGATAGCCGCTGGGCCGGCCCAGCGGCTCGGCTGCGGCGAGAGGAGGCGACGCAGAAGGCGTATCCCGGGAAGACGCCACCCCGTGGGGCAAGCGAACCGGCCCGAGGCCGTTTCCACTTAACCCGACGGGTGGGCCGGCTCAGTTGGCACAGCCGCTGACGGGCGGGGCCCCCCTGCCAGCTGGTGGGGAGGTCGTCCCCTACCTCTCGCCTGAGGCAGAGGAACGACGGGGAGGCCCGGCCTCGCTGGCCGCCGGCGCCACGCCGCCAGCTTGCGCCGGTCGGAGACGGGGGCGGTGCCGCGCGGCCCGGCCGCGCCCGGAGGAGGGGTTAGGGGCGAGGCAGCGCCTCCCTTACGCGCGCGCGGCGAGGTCGGAGCAAGGCCCGGCCGCCACCTGTGCCGGTGATTCCGGCCACCTCCGGCGGTGTGCGGCGCACCGGGGTATCCAGGGAGGAGTGCCGCATCCATCCAGATGCTCAGGGGAGGTCGGGGAAGGCCCGAAGAGGCGAAGGGCCGAGTGGCCGTGGAAGGGGCCGCGGCGGTACTCCAGCCATGGAGGAGGTAGGAGGCCACGGGAGGGGGGTTAGGGATGTCTGGGAGGTGCACGGAGAAGAGGAGCATCCAGAAGAAGCAACGGGCGCTCGGGGGGAGACCCTTTTATAGCTACAGCCGCGGTGCACCGTGGGCGACGCCCATGGACGTGCCGGGCGAGCTCATGGAGAGAGGAGGGGGACCGGGGAGGATAGGGCCGACCATCCAGCGTGTTGAGGACGTCGAGGGGGCCTCGGGGGACACGCTCCCTCTGCCCAAGGTGGTCGGAGGCAGCTGATTGGGGGCGGCTACAGTGCGGGAGCGCACTGTAGCGTGCTCCAGAGCACGCCTATGGCCGGCATGGTCGTGCCTGTGCTGTCCTGGCCGTGTCCTCTTGTGTCCAACCGTGTCTAGCAGTGTTAGGGAGTATAAAAGAAGAGGCCTGTGGCTTTGGATGCTCCAGGGAACCACTAGGATGAGGAGGGAGGTGAGGGAGAGGGTGAATCTTGCTGTCCAGCAGTGTAACTTGGGGTTTTACCCCCTCCAATAATTGAGATAAGGCAGAGGAGAGTTACTGGAGGTAGAATAGGACTAGGGGAGGCTGTGGTAAGAACTTGAGGCCATGGAGAAAAGTAAAAAAGGTTCAACCACTTGATTTGGTAAATGAACAGAAGGTGTTTGATCAGGGTTTGGACTAGCAAACGACCTCTAATTGACATGGGACTTAACAGGATCAAATGTCACATATAATTAGGCCCCTACACCAAATTTGAGCTCATTTGGGCAAAGTGGCCAATGTAACTTTGGTGAACTCTAGAAATGAACAGAAATGGTTTCACCTTGTTTGAGTCAAGCAATTCATTTCCCCTTGATGCACCACTTGGTGTAGCATCATCATTTGGGGATATGAACATGCCCACAAAGTTTGAGGCTCCAGATAAAAAGTTGACAATGTAAAGTTGTTCAAATTTGAATTTGAACAGAAGTGGTTTTGGGGTGATCTGATCAAGTTGCTCTATTCCAAATATTGTGCCATTTGGTCTAGATGCCTTATTAGGCCATTCTAGCATGTGCACCAAATTTGAGAGCATTTGGACAAGTTTGGCAATGTAGAGTTGCTCAAACTTCAAATATGGACAGAATTGTTTTGAAGGGGTTTGAGGATGTTTCCTTGATCTCCAATGCATGAGGCTTTGCAAGATCATCAAATATGTCATATGTGACATGATAGAATTTCCCTGGAATTTTTGGAGAATATTTCCTTTGTAAATATTTCAAAAGCTTGAAATATCCAGAAAGGATTTTGGAAGGATTTGTCCAATATTTTGAACATGACCATGTGTTAAAACTCTTATATATGGACAATATATGTCCTATGAGTCTTCCTGAATTTTGGCAAATATTTTTGAAATGATTAAATAATTTTTCCCTATTAAAGACCATTTCTGGCCTTAAGAAAAAGCTTTTAAATAAAATATAAAAATAACTTTTAAAATTATACTTTTGTGGTTTCTGGGAGTCCTATATCTAATAGGATTCAAATAAACTTTTTGAAAGATTTTTCTCACCCTAAATAAGGTACTTGCAGTGCAAACCTCAATTCAGGGGTTTTTGGAAAACTAATTTTAGAAAATACCATTTGGCCAAAATATTTTTATAAGAAAATTCTATACTGGTCTATACACATGGCATGATCATTGGAAAAAGGTTTTGGGTCAAGGAGATGAAGTATAAGAGTTGGAGGATTTATTTGATTTTTAGAGCACTAGCAAACAGCAGACAAAAGCCAAATCAAGCAAAGTCAAAATCACTCAAAAGTTTTTGCAAATCCACATTTTTGACATGAAAACAAGCTTAAGCAATGTGACATGAAAATCAGGGTGTGACAGACCTACCCCCCTTACAAGAATCTCGTCCCCGAGATTCCCAGACTAGGCGTGGAAAGAAAGAGGGAGTCTTGGATACGGGGTAGTCTTCACTTCTTCTTGTTGGTTCTGCTTCCGAGCGGTGCTCCTTGGGATCTTGAAGTGCTTGATGGTATGGCTTCTTGCTTGATGTCGTCCTCGTTGGGGGTTGCTGAGGGGTCTCTAACATAGGTTAGGTTGGGTTAGCTGCCAAAGGCTCGGTGATCGATGTCCTTGCGGGCATCGGGCTAGCTAGGAGGTAAGAAGCACTTCCAGAGTGGGGGCTCGTGGAAGATTTGGTGCACGGAGGGTATCTCAGGTGGTAGATCTAGCTGGGGAGCTGTCTACCACGTGACTTGCAGTGATCTCAAAGGGTCCAATGTACTTTAGTGCGAACTTCCCCATGACGTGGAAACGCTTGTTTCCCTTCAGAGGAGTTACCCGCAGGTACATGTGGTCCTCGACATGGAAACTCATGTTCCGACGGTGAGGGTCAGCATAGCTCTTTTGCCTTGACTTGGCTGCCTTCAAACGTTCTCTGACTAGTTGGACTTGCTCTTCCGCTGCGCGGAGATTATCCGGTCCAAAGACTAGTCCCACTCCAGTCTCTGACCAGTTGAGGGGTGTGCGACACCTGCGTCCGCACAACACCTCAAATGGTGCCATCTGAAGGCTCGACTGGTAACTGTTGTTATAGGAGAACTCGGCAAAAAGGGAGACAATCCTCCCACTTGGCTCCATATGCCAAGACACAGGCTCGGAGTCATGACTTCGAGAATCTGATTGACTCGCTCGGTCTGACCTCCGGTCTGTGGGTGGAAGGCCGTGCTGAAAGATACTTGGTTCGCAAGGCTTCTCGGAACTTCCTCCAGAACCTCGGGGTGAACTGGGTTCCTCGATCTGACACAATCTCCTTGGGAAAAGCCGTGAAGACTTACGATTTGGTCGATGTAGAGGGCTGCCAGCCGGTTGCCATCATAAGTGGTCTTGACAGGAATGAGATAGACCTCCTTGGTCAGATGATCGACCATGACCCAGATAGAGCCATGTCCTCTTATCCGACCTTGGTAATCCAGTGACAAAGTCCATTTCGTTTATCCCACTTCCACTCAGAAGCCTTGAGTGGTTGAAGCAATCCAGCAGGTCGCTGATATTCAGCTTGACCCTTTGGCACACATCACACTTTGCAACATAGGTTGCAAATCTCTCTTTTCATCATGTGCCACCAGAATCGTGCCTTCAAGTCTTGATACAATCTTGGTTCCTCCGGGGTGGATGGAATACGGGGTGTCGTGGGCTTCTTGCAGAATTAGCGTCTTCAGCTCGGTGTTGTTTGGTACGCAGAGGCGGCCTTTGTACCAAACAATCCCGTGCTCGCCTTCGGAGAATCCTGGGGCCTTGCCCATCTTCATCTTCCTCTTGATACCTTTGATGCTTGCGTGTCCATCTTGAGCCTTCTTGACGTCGTCCATCAGGGTTGGTCTGACTTCCAAATGATCCAGAAATCCGGGGGTGACCAATTCCAAACTGAATTGTTCGATCTCCTTAAACAAGGCTGGCTGTCTTTCTTGAATAATGACATTCAAAGAGCAAGCCTTCCTGCTTAAGGCATCGACCACCACGTTGGCCTTCCCAGGGTGATACTAAACACTGAGGTCATAATCTTTGATGAGTTCCAACCATCTCCGCTGCCTCATGTTCAATTCCTTTTGGGTGAAAATATACTTCAGACTTTTGTGGTCTGTGTAAATCTCACACCATTTCCCTAGGAGGTAATGCCGCCATGTCTTTAAGGTATGAACTACTGCCGCTAGCTCAAGATCGTGAGTAGCGTAGTTCTCCTCATGGGGTCGTAGCTGCCTGGAGAGGTATGCTATGACGCGGCCTTCTTGCATCAGAACGCTTCCCAATCCGGTTCGAGAGGCATCACAATATATCACGAACTCCTTGTGAATATCAGGTGTTGCCAGAACTGGGGTGGTGGTCAATCTCTTCTTGAGCTCTTGGAAGCTCTCTTCGCATTTTGGCGTCCACTCGAACTTCTTGTCCTTCTTGAGGAGCTGAGTCATTGGTCGTGCAATGCTAGAGAATCCTTCCACGAACTTGCGGTAATAGCCCGCTAATCCGAGGAAGCTTCTGACTTCCTTGACGGTCGTTGGAGATTGCCATTGGGTCACAGCTTCGATTTTTGCAGGATCAACAGATAATCCTTCCTCGGTCAAGACATGACCTAAGAATCCAGCTTTATGCAGCCAGAACTCACACTTGCTGAATTTGGCATACAGTCGGTGCTCACGAAGCTTGTCTAGGACCATCCTCAGATGCTGCTCATGTTCTCCCTCCGACTTCGAGAACACCAGGATGTCATCAATGAAGACAACAACGAACTTGTCCAAATATTCCATGAAGACTTTATTCATGAAATACATGAAGTAAGCTGGGGCATTGGTGGTGGTCTCAGAGGAGTAATGCAGAGGCCTTCCTGACTCTAAGTCAAGGCCCTGCGGTCAGAATCTGACCAGGTGGTGGCTCGGTGGGGCTTAAGGGTTTCAAGGGTTCTAGTGAGTGAGTGAACTTATATCACCTTATCCTTAAGCACCTCAGGTGGGTGGCTACAAGTTCACCAAAGTGCTTATGGACGGAGGCAGCAACATCAACATTCTGTACTATGAGACTTTCCGACGTATGGGGCTGATAGATAAGAAGCTTCGATAGTCCAATACAGTGTATCATGGGGTGGTGTATCATCAGTAGCACACCCTCAGTCTAATGGCCAAGCTGAGAGATCCAATCAAGAGATCTTGAGAGGCATCAAACCCCGGCTTATGGTTCCTTTGCAGAGAACAAAGGGTTGTTGGGTGGAGGAGTTGCCTTCTGTACTATGGAGCATCAACACTACACCTAACAGATCTATAGGGTACACGCCTTTCTTCATGGTGTATGGAGCAGAAGCGGTCCTCCCTACTGATATCCGTCATGACTCGCCGCGGGCGGCGGCTTATGTTGAAACGGATAATGAAAAAGCAAGGCAAGAGGCGTTGGATCGGTTGGATGAAGAACGGGAAACCGCAGCAGCTCGATCGGCGATTTATCAGCAAGATCTGCGTCGGTACCACAGTCGCCGGGTTAAAAACCAGGACCTTTCAAGAAGGAGATCTGGTGCTCCGGCTCATCCAAGACTAGACGGACATGCACAAGCTATCCCCACCTTCGGAAGGACCCTTTGTGGTCAGCAAGAACCTGCACAATGGATCATAATGCCTCATCGACGTTCGAGAACATAAGGACTCACGTACGGCGGAGGAGGAGTCCAAGCGGCCATGGAACATCGCTCTTCTTCGACCTTACTATACTTGAGCCATAGGCTCCGTTTTATGTATATTTCTTTACATGTATATATTATGATCAATATAATAAACTGGCGTCCCCGATAAACCGGGGTATCAGCCGCATTTTTCATAAGAGTATCACATGGGGGCTTCTGAGGGCAAGGGAGTTCCTATGGCCTCTTAAACCGGCGACCGCGTCAAGGCCATCATAAGAGCACAGCTCTGGTTGCTTTGGCAATTTCCACATGATGATGAGGGGCAAAAGAGAGTTTGATGCTTCGCACAACTCAATCATAGGCCCCGATGAGCAATGCTCAAATGCTACCTGGGGGCTCCTGATGCAAGACATCAACGAGTTGAAAACTCGTGTAGTAAACACGGCTTGGAAGCTTGGTGTATACACCTAAAACCCCGGATTAACCTGCCTGCATCAAGTAAGTCACACCGCCCAGGTAAACCTGGTATGACCCGTCGAACGTACACACAAGTCAATCCTTATGGACCATGAACTTGGTAACATTAAATTGACGATCATCAAGTGATTACACAAGTCAAATCTTTACGGGATTTTGAACTTGGTAGCATTTGACATTGATGACTTGGTTAAGGATTGCGGACCATCTTAACAGGCTTTGCAAAAATGGTTAATGACAGTAGCCTGGTAGCTCATAAAAAGCCTCGAATGTTGAGCCTAGCAGCTCGTAAAAAGCCTCGACTACATGGTCTTATTTTTCCAAAAAACTTTATTTTTTATTTTTTACGTTTTCTCAAATTTTTATCTTCAAGGTCATTGGTTTTTCAACCAAGTCCATTGATTCAAGGAGTGGATGACTATAAAGTTGCCACTACATCTGTGTTTATAGAGTTATGGTCTGGGTTATAAACACCAGCACTAAACTACAGCTAAGCCGGAGTTCATTGTAACCCGGTTCGGCCTAACTGACGAGCCGACAAGTAATCAAGGGAGTCATCAACACTTACACCTTGGATCGTTCCTGCTGGATTAAGGTTTATTAAGATACACTTAGGTATGGTGTATGCTTATACTTTCTACATAGTTCAAGTTATCAACTTAGATCATGTGCTTGGGCATTATGACCCGTCCGATGATAAATTGCCAGGACACTTTGAAAATTGTTTTATGCAGAAATAGGTAGAATAAACTGTCAAAAGCATTGAAAACAGGATATACTTCAGAAGCTGCCAATCAAAGCAATCTCACAAAAGATAGGGTGCGACAAATACAGAGTATCTCAGCTATCCTATTACAAGGCGCTGAAAGGCCCAAAAGAATATCAGTTTTTCTCAAAAGGACGCAAGGCGTAAAGATAAACTGGAGCTGGTTTACGATTCTGCTTCAGCTTGTAGTGAAGACTGAGGGTCAGCATGTTCCGGGTTTTCGGCGGCTTCTTCCAGCTGTTGGAAGTCAG
This sequence comes from Secale cereale, assembly GCA_902687465.1. Classification (NCBI taxonomy): domain Eukaryota; kingdom Viridiplantae; phylum Streptophyta; class Magnoliopsida; order Poales; family Poaceae; genus Secale; species Secale cereale. Next base: position 177,368,371 of record LR738713.1, on the reverse strand, counting down.
TGGTGGTCTAGTTAATCTTGGCCAGAGCTCGGAAATAAACTTCTTCAGTTATAAGGTCTGACGGATCAATGTCAGGAGAGAAGGTGCGCTTACGGACGGGCGGAATAAGATTTTCGATATCATAGGACGGACGCTCCACCCGTACGTTCTCCATATCATAACCCGGATGATATCTTGATAAATTCGCTTCATTAGCAAGTTTACTGGCAAGAGGCCGTATATCCTTGGTTAAAGCGCGATGATCATCATTTGAGAAGGCTGATCCGTCTTCCTTCATGCTCGGATAGCCGTTCATTGCCTCCGCCGGATCAAAGTCAGGAACCCAGGCCTTCGCTCAGGTTAAGGCCATCAGGGTGCCAGCTCTTGCAGATGACTTCTTCACTTCGATAAGGCGAGCAGGCAAAATTGAAAGTTTTTCCAAAGTACCTTGGATGGTAGTTGGAGCCGGTTTGTTGTGGGATATAGCGCTAATGGCCCTTTGAGCGCCGGAATATAGATTCTCCACCAGAGTGTATGCAACCTTCAGATTCTTCTGCACATCATCGCCAAGATGAGTGATGCGCCTCCCTGCGTAAGAATTATGAGTTAAACCGGAATAGTGCAGGATTGCAAGGATAAACTTATGTCAAAGAACTTACCGAAGATGGCGGATGTCATGTCATTTATTTTCTGCCTCAACCCGGATAGCTCTTATGTCACCGGGTTAAGAGCAGACTCAGCATCACTGGCTCTTTTCTCTAAAGCAGCCTTTTCTACCTCCCAAGCTGACCGTTCCGCTTCAAAATCCTTGTTTAGATTCTCTATATTAGCTAATGCAAGTGTAAGCTCTTCCTTGACGTTAACAGAAGCAGTCTCTTGGAATTTTAAGCTATCCTGGAGTTCAGTTATTTCAGAGGCCCTCCGGTTCAAGTCAGTCTGCCAAAGATAAAGTATATCAGATATTCATGGAGCAATTCAATCAAAGTCCCAAGCACATAACAAGTTATGCACTTGACACTTGGGGGCTAATGTATATTTGTAGTAAAAACAGGCAATTTTTCACACAAGTCCCAAGCACATAACTAGTTATATACTTGGCACTTGGGGGCTAATGTGGCATTGTTCTTAACATAGGAAAAGTCTCGGTTTACCCTCAATGAGGTAAACCGGCCCTTGGGAGCTACACGTGCAAGTCAAAGGTCTATATTTGATCTACTGATGTCCCGGTTCACCCTAAAAGGACTAACCCGGGACTTGGGGGCTACGATGGACTGAAGGTATAGTTACAAGGCACAAGCAGAAATGAAAGACAGGAAAATAAGTTACTTCATAGCGTTCCTTCATTAAATTCACCATGCCGGCTTCATAGTCACGGCTGGTATGTAGCCGGTTTAAGTACCCGGAATGAAGCTCCTGAGCACTAAGCTGTGCATAGCTGGACAAGTCGGTATTCCACTTGCCCTTGTCCTTGTGGAGAAACGCTTCCTTGGAAGTGTGTTTGGCCAAAGCGACAGGCTCTCCTGGGGTGGTAAAACCGGTCCCAATGATCTCAACGTCATCAGTTGAAGCAGCAGTTGGCCTGGAATGGTTAGCAGCAGCGGGACTGAGAGGAGTAGGACTAGCAGGAGCCGGACTAGCCCGGGCAGGGCTGGCCGGTTCAGCAGTATGCTCCATGGGATCATCCCCCTGAGCAGCAAAATCTTCTTGATCCATAGGAGGAGGATTATCATGTGGAATCTCAACATTGTCTTCTAAGGGGTTAGCAAGCTCAGGATCGTCTGCCGGTCCAGGAGCGGTATTATCGACTACCGGTTTACTCAATTTGGCCTTTTTGCTAGGCTTGGGCATACTGTGAAAAGATTAAAAGAGATAATGAAAATCAGAAGTCAAAAGATGAAAAGTTAAACCGGACAGAGTAAAGGACATCTTACCCGTGAACAGTCTTGAGGGCAGGAACTTGTGTGGCGGTTGATTTGCCAAAAGAGGAGAGAGGAGTTTCCTGATAATTCGAGTCAGACGGATTAAGGGGTTGACGAATAAGACCTGCTTTGGGGTAAAGAGCAGTTGGAGTAAGAAAACCTCAGAACGACGCCTTCGAGCCGGAGTGTGTGGTAATCCGGTGGATTGAACCACATGGCCATTGTGGCGAGTGGTGCAGCGAGCTTCATGCTGCTGCTTCTTCAAAAGAAAGTTTGGATCCAGTTGAGCATAAGGATGAGAAAACTAAAATTTCCGGACTACCCGACAAATTTTTGGTGGCGGTGGTTCTGAGTCGGAGGAAAGAGAGATTACCTCAACGTCATACGCTTTACTACCTTCAGCAAGACCCTGGGAACAGTCATTATTAATAAAAATGCAGGCAAAGGGAAAGGCTAAAGAATCATAAGAACTGGGTGGTACCTCAGAGGCCGGATCTTCTTCCTCTGCATTGGATCCTGATGCGGCAGCAGGCTTCTTCTTGTTCCTCTTCACGGCCAGGGGCTTTTTGCGAGCTGGCTTCGCCGGTTTTTCCTGGGTTTTCCTTTTCCAGAAAGGGTCATTTTCCTGTTTAAAGGAGTAAAGGCATGTTAAGTCAAGCAAAATGGACGAATTAAAACAAAGCAAAGGGACGGAAGGATTTCTTACCGACGGTGGTTTATTGGTCACACAGAAGGGTGCCAAGCCGGTTTGACTACACTCTTCTAGAGGTATATTCAACAATTACTTGACAGATTCGTTAACCTCATTCTCGGGAAGCACCGTCTCTGTCTGGCACAGAGGGTCCTTGGGGTTCCCAGTGTACTCGCACGTTAAACCGGAGCACCGGCTTAGCGGGAGTATACTCCAAGAAAGCCAGCAGCGGATGATGTCAACTCCTGTCAATCCATTGGCTACAAATGCCCTGATCTTTGAGAGCTGAGGGTCATATTGAGCTCACTCCTGGGCACTTAAAGCATTGTGGAAAAGGATGGCTCTCTAGAAGACAGTGGGGGCGATAACCCGGCAGTGGATTTTACCCTTCCGGTGAAGTGCCCACGCAATAGAACCAAGTTTGATTCCAGTCCTTTGGATGGCTGTGGAAGGTGACGTGAGGAAAACTAACATCCTTCCTCTTCTAAATTCTCATTCCGCCAAGTTCGGTATTTGGGCCGTCATGAAACTCAGTCCGACGGTTTAAATGGAAGAAGTCCCGGAATAGCTTCATTGTTGGCTCCTCTTGCAGATATGCATCATAGAAGACTTGGAAGTGGCAAATGTTTGACACTGAATTGGGACCGATGTCTTCCGGATGAAGTTGAAAGTTTGCTAGTACGTCACGGAAGAACTTTGACCCAAGAGGGTTGAATCCCCGGGCCAAGTGATCAAAAAAGACAATGATTTGTCCTTCCTTGGGTTTTGGAGGACACTCTTTTCCGGGAGCCCTCCAGTGAAGGACATCCTTTGGGCCTAAAGCGCCAATTGAGGCCATCTTTTCTAAATCGTCCTCGGTGATCCGCGATGGGACCCAGTTGCAGGAGACAAATTGTTTGGCTACGGAAGTCATCTTTTCAAAAGGGGAGGCTGAAAATACAAAAAAAACCGGTTTGGTAATCTAAGCAGAGTTAAACCGGTATGCTATACGGAAGTATCGGTCTAAATGGCGGTTTAAGCAGGGGCCTAATGGTATCTACCGGATTATAATGTTTGCAAAAAGTTAAACCGCCGAACACAGGCAGGTAAGACGCAGATCTAAAGTTAAACCGCCGATACAGGCAGATGAGATGCAGATCTAAAGTGTGAGGAAACAACTTTCACACAAGCAGCAGTAAGATATGGATCTATAGCATATGGAAAACTCAAAAATACTTCAAGTGGTGTTCAGCATAAACAATGAAAGTCCTAAACAGATTCAGTTTAACTAGCAGTATTGGGAGAGATAAAATTACAATGACGGAGTGGAGTCATGCCTACGGGGGTTGACCTAAAGTTTGAGATCTACGGCTAAATACTGTCTATGGCAAAGAAACCGTGAAGAACAAGGACTCATCTATGAGCTCGCATGAAACCCTAGAACTGAGATCTACAGGAAGGAAAAGAATGGACGTACCTGAGGCGACGGAAGCGGAGAGGCACTGGCGAGTTTCTGGAAGCGTTCAGGTTGATGCAGCGGCCGGGCTTGATGAGGGCGCAGTACTCGACGGACGGCGGCGGAGATCGAGCGCTGAAGAACAGAGGAAGAAGAAGCAAGGGGGGGGGAAAGAGATGCACCTCGGCCCTATTTATAAGCCGAAGGGGTAAAACGGCAGGCGCGGGAATCGAGGAGCCAAAGAAGCGGATACGCACGATACTGTCGCCTCGATCTTCGGAGCTTTAATGAATAAAGGTAAAAAAACAGGTACAAGTATTAAATGCACAGATGGCGTCACGGCGGTTAAAGTAATCTAAGGAGATGACGTCACGCCGGTTTACAACGCATGCTGAAGCTGCGGAAAGGAAGATCTGTACAAGACTTTGAAGATTGACATGAACAGGTTCAAATCAATCTGGGGCCTAATGTCAGGGATATTACTACCAGGTATAAACCGCCCAGGAGGGGCCGATTAATGTTATCAAGATTGTTTAAAAGCCCAGCAGAACATAAGTCAATAGACTTGAGCCCAAGAGGTTTAGAGCCCAAAGTGTTAGGGCCCATGGTTTGTAAACCGTCATGCTATGTAACTTGAGATGTAAGATAGAAAGAAGAGAGACCGAGGCGGACACGTTTATGAGCCGGCCTCGGGACTCTGTAAGCCGGACCGGGCGTCACCTCTTATATAAAGGGACGACCTGGCGACGGTTCAAGACAGACAACGACAGCTCGAGACACAGTCAAAGCGGATTCGCTCCCTGGTCATTGAAACCCTAGCAATATACACCAAACTAGACGTTGGCTTTTACCTTCATCGAAGGGGCCGAACTAGTATACAAATCTCTGCATCCTTTGTCCTCTTTAACCCCTTTAAGCTAACCCATGCGATGGCCTCACGACTAAGTCCTTTTGCTAGGACATCTGCCGTGACAAAACCACGACAGGGGTGCAACGTGAACGCGACGCGTACGAGTTGTAAGTGCGCCGCCTTTTCCTTTTGAACTTGCAAAGCGTAACATTTTCATGCGATCGATTCATAGAAATCCAGAACAAAATGACGAGGGTGGTGCTTTCCCGCACGTTAGGCGGGCTAGTTTGAGTGATATGACGTGCTACAATGCCGTCCACTTGTTCCATTTTTATGTAAGCAAGAGTCTACACTCTTACGTGGGAGGAGTGCGAAACATGGCGGATCTAATTTTGATCGAGAGTTTACTGTTCCCTACGAAATAATGGAGCACTGTTAGCGATTATAGCATGATAGTTAGGGCATCTCCAGCGCTGGCCCTCAAATTTACACCGGGATTTGTCCGAGGACATTGATGGATGCCATTTAATGCTGCCCGCATACCTTTCGACAACTATATGAACTAACCGGAAGAAATCCGTGCAAACAAAGCAAATTTCAAATTGATCAAATGAAATTCATTACATTTCGAGAACTTTTCCTATAAACTGGACAAAATTCATTATATATTTTGCACAAACTGTACTAAAACCTACTGTAAACCTAATCTAAACAATCGCCGGGCCCCGACCACCATGTCCGGCCATGAACCAATGAAAGCCGGCCATTGCCTTTGCCTCCTGCTTATCCGCCTTGATAACCTCCTCCTCCATAGCACAGGGTTATGAAGATTTCCGCATCCACGTCGCCGTCAAGTGGCGTCGACTGAGTGGAGAAGCGGTGGAGACCTACCGTGTACTACTCTTCCTCGCTACCGGCTGTGCCCGCACACGCGCGCCGACTTCATGGTCGTGGCGGCGGAGGGC